>CM070711.1:16041972-16641972 GCA_036346275.1 Otatea glauca | reverse complement strand
GAACCTGAGTGTATTTGCAAAATACTCGAAACAAACTTTTGATTTATCTGATTCATGATACTTGGAACCCATACTTTTGATATATCCGATCCATAATGCTAACACAGCAACTTAGGGGAAAGTTTGGTGTATAGGATATTTGGTTTTGTTCAACTGAGATATGACAAGGAAAGACTGATCGTTTGTGGTTTGAATAGTTGGCTGTGGTCTCATTATTGGGCTATGAGTAACAAATGGGGTCTGTGATTGTTGCTAAGTTAAATTCGGTGAAGAGTTTGAAACTTTGAAATGCACTACTGGAATTGGATTGAGATGTTATTGTTACCTCATTGATTAACTAGTTGGTTCATTCGTTGAATACATTTTAGGATGTTTGCTCATCTATGTTTGACATTCTGAATAATTCTGATTAAACTGTTTTTCTAGTATAGGTTGTCTATCTGAATCCTTTCTAGTGTTGGTAAATGTCCATGCCATCATGTCATAGTGTTTTTCAACCATCTTTGTTGATTATTTACTAAAATATGTGAACTGCACGTTATGCAATTGCTTTGCAGGTTATCATTTAAGGACAACCCTTTTAGATGTTCTTACATTCTCCCTGATGGCATAACATACAAGAAGGGGTTTGTCAAGAACTTGGATGAAGCGCATAGATACTGTTCTCTGCCTGTCGATAGAGAATCAGACAGAAAAGATGGTGACAGTGACATGAGCAAGTTTGAGGATCGGAAAAAGCCTGAATTAAGTCAAAATGTAACATCCCAAGTTTTTTGTTACATGTTAAATGTTATTTGGTATCGTCTAATGGAGTTTACACTGTGTAGGAATTTGTCTTGACCAATGAGAGATTCCTTGTCCCAGAAATGCTTTTTCACCCAACTGATCTCGGTTAGTGTCACTTTTAAATGTCCTGTACCTGTATACTTTCATCATCTGCCCCCACACCTGATATTTTGTGAGAACATGCAACTGCTATTGTCCTGGGCTCCTAGCCTCTTAGGTGATCAGAAGAGATGAGAAGTTAAATTTGAATTCTCATCCTCAAAAATGATTCCTCAATATTATCTTTCTGATTCTGGTTAGGGATATATGAATTTTCTGACTAGATTTTCCTGAATTCCAGAATACCTGTCAAAATGTTTGGTGATTATGCACAAGTAGGATTAAGTTTCATAGAATTATGGTTCAATGATCACTATTAGCTTTATTTAGTAGGGAGTTCATCCAAAGATGACCATTTCCATTAGATCAAATGGCACATCTTTACCTTACGACCTTACAAGTTACAATAAATGTTTTTTTAATATGTTCTAGGCAAGCAGTCTAGAAAATCATGCTTTGTTTGGTGGAGCAAAATGGTGCGAACATAAAATGGCTTACAGTTTTCTCTTGTTTGTTCTCCCACATTTGGATAGCCAGCAGATCGCTATCTATGGAGAGTAAATCTCCATCTCATTCTATTGTTTTCTTCTTTTCAATTCATTTCCTAAAAATCATTAGCAAACATGACAATTATATTTCTCCACTCAAATTAAGCTTTAATATATTTGGATCAGGTGGATTTGGCCTGTTACCGTAGAAAAAGGCAACACCAATAACATATCTAAGCTCAGTGTCTATACTAGGATAACGGTCGTTGGTTGAGCAGCAGCAACTTCATTGATCTGCTATATCATATCTTCATTAATCTCTCTTCTGCTTGGCGAATTTCAATTTTACGATCCTTCTCTTCTGCAAGGATAATCATTTGTTTGTAGGTATGAATCAAGCTGGGCTTGCTGAGTGTGTAGTTCGTGCCATACAAGCCTGCCATCCATACCTTCAACCTGTGCTTTTTGAGAGGTATCATTTATTTGGTGGTATGCCTGAATATATCTTGATCTTTAATTGTGTGACTCATGTTTGCATGTGTTGGGTTGTTTCCAGCATTATCTTGACAGGTGGAAGCACATTGTTCTCTCGATTCACTGAAAGATTGTAAGTTATTTCTTTAGCGTCAGAGAAACTTTTCATTCACATTGCAAGGAGGTCAGTAAGATCATGTTATTTGTATTGACAGGGAAAGAGAACTTCGACCTCTTGTGCCTGACGATTATCAGGTGAAGATAATTCCTCAAGAGAAGTATGTAGCGCTCTCTCTCTCTCTCTTTGTGTGTGTCTCTCTCTGCCCCTCCTTCTCTCTCTCAAGTTCACCAACTCTATTAATGCCCTGTTACTTTGTATAGCCCAATTCTCGGTGTCTGGAGAGGTGGATCTGTTTTGGCATCCAGCCCTGATTTTGAATCAATGTGTGTTACAAAATCAGAGTATGAGGAGATGGGATCAGAACGGTGTCGTCGAAGGTTTTTTCACTAAAGAGTAGGCCAACGGCCCAGGAGAAGTGGATGTAGTTTGTAAATACGATGCAGCATGTTTTAGATCATATGTTTGACATTTGTCATATGCAGATTAGAAGCTCGGTTTGCTGTAAAAATCAATCACACCGTAGGTTCTGAGCTTTCTTGTGCTTCAATTTCACATTAGATACTCAGGTCCTTGGCTGATTTGATAATTGTAGCTCATAATAGTTACAATCCAGATATGATTTGGACCCTTTTATGTGGTAAGCGTTCTATGAATCTATGGTTCCTTACAGATTGGTTCTCTTACTCAGGTTTGCATAGATATGTTGATCTTTTGGTTGCAAGCCTAATTTGATCCTTCTGGATCTTGCGTACTGGCTCTTCTTTCCGTTCAAAACCTTTACCAGGTTTTGACATAAGGGTCGGTGGGTACAAGCATCAATGTGAAAGTATTATTATGCAATGAAGAGCTTCGGCAAAAGATCCGAAAATTTGCCGTTTATCTGTAAGCAAGGAACAACCCTCCAAAGAAAATTTATGCAAGACTACATTGGCTTTGGTTTGGAGTGTGACAAGTTGGAACTTCCCTCAAAATAGGAGAATGCAAGCTTGCAATCTCAATTGTCAACCATTCAACAATTGTGAGATTAATACTGTGTTGGGATGCTAATGTTCTTAAGCCCGCTAAAGCGCGGATATCAATCCAAAAAAGGCCCTGGTTGGAAATTGGTTTTTCCTGCTTCATGGGAAATTGAATTGTTTCCTATGAAATCTCTATGAAATTCCTGTGTGCCATAAACGAAGTTGAGTTTTGAGACACGCTTGCAAAGTTGCAATGCAAAAAGAGAGACAAATGCAGCCCGTCCATCCATTGAGAACGGACGTTCCAGATCATCCAACGTTAAACGTCATAGCTTGCAATGACGGCCGAGCCGAGGATGCAGTACAGCTCGTCCCAAATCGAACTCGCGGCGATCTTTCCTTCTTCTCATAGCTCGGCGATCTTTCGCTGCGCGGCCTCGCTCTCGCGCCGCCGCCGCCGCTACTGCGGACTAGGTTGGCAGCGCAGTCTGCAGCAGGGGCATCGTCCGCCGAGAGGAGGCGGCGGTCTTCGCCTAAGACGCGCGCGTGGTTGGCACGCACGGTGAGCTGCCGCTCTCTGAGCTCGTCCCGCATGCGCGCGCGCTCGAACGTGTTTGCGCGGATGCGCTTGCTCGCTTCGATGCACTAAATTTTGTGCATTTTTCCGCTCTTCAGGTTGAGGTGGTTGCCGTCTGATCCCAAGATTCGCCGGTGACCATGGAGGCGGCCTCCGCCGCGGGTGGCTCCCCGCACGACTACCCCACCATCGACACCACCTCGTTCGACGTGGTCCTCTGCGGGACCGGCCTCCCGGAGTCCGTCCTCGCCGCCGCCTGCGCGGCCGCCGGGAAAACCGTCCTCCACGTCGACCCCAACTACTTCTATGGCTCCCTCTTCTCCTCCCTCCAGCTCCCTTCCCTCCCCTCCTTCCTCTCCCCCGAATCCTCCATCCCCTCGCCGTCCTCCTCAGCCGCAAGCTCTTCCTCCGATTCATACACCGTCGTCGATCTCCACCGCCGCAGCCCGTACTGGAGATTGAGACCTCGGGGACGGTGCCCGAGCAGTCCAGGCGCTTCACGGTCGACCTGGTGGGTCCCAGGGTGCTGTACTGCGCCGACGAGGCCGTGGACCTCCTCCTGAGGTCAGGGGGAAGCCACCATGTGGGGTTCAAGAGCGTGGAAGGGGGTAGCCTCCTCTACTGGGAGGGTGGTCTCTACCCGGTGCCGGACTCGAGACAGGCCATCTTTAAGGACACCACCCTCCCGCTTAAGGAGAAGAACCTCCTGTTCAGGTTTTTCAAGCTTGTCCAGTCGCACATTGCCGCCTCATCTTCTGGCAATGAGGCGGGGGAGGGTGATGCTTCTGGTAAGATATCCGAGGAGGACCTGGACCTCCCCTTCATCGAATTCCTCAACAAACAGAGGCTTTCACCCAAGATGAGAGCGTAAGGGCATCCTGAACTGGTTCAGTATATTCTATTCTGACCAGAGCTTCAATACTTTCCCTCACAATACAAGTTGTACAAATCTTTAAGCAAACGAAGAGGTAAGTAATCATCATCTGAATATCATCATCTGCCTTTTATTCATGCTTTAATATTTATGTAACTGACAAAAAGAAAAGCATGGAAGCACCTCTGTTCTGTTTTGAGCAATGTGACTAAAACTGGCTTCTGCGCCATGTTTGCAGGGTTGTGTTGTATGCAATTGCCATGGCAGATTATGATCAAGATGCGGAGACTTGTGAGAAATTGCTAACAACGAGAGAGGGAATCGAGACCATTGCTCTTTACTCCTCATCCATTGGGACGTCATTTAGCTTTGTTGAACCTTTTTTTATTCACTACGAAAATATTTATCTTCTATGATGTAAATACCTTGTCCATTAACTAATTTTCGTTTAGTTTTACAGATATGTAATCAACTAAATAAATTTCTTGCTGCAGCTCTAAAATTCTAAATATGCTTTATTTTTTCTGTAACAGGTTTTCTAATGCAGAAGGTGCCTTCATCTATGCTATGTATGGGCATGGTGAGCTGCCCCAAGCTTTCTGCCGCTGTGCTGCTGTTAAGGGTGCCCTATATGTAAGATATTCTTGAAGTATATCTGGCAATAATTTTGCCCTGTAGCATTTGCTTATTATTTCTCTGATAACAATATGGTTATATCGTCATTCATCATTTATCCCCCATGATTTGTATTTTCTCTCTTGCAATCTGATTGCAACCCAATCGTTTAAAAATGATGATGTGCTAGGCCAAGGGTTTGGCACATCTCTACCGGAATGACCTGCACATTTATCTAGAAAGAAGACTTGGCCAACTATCCTGCAAACTACTTGCTTTTATGACCCTTTTGATACTTAATATCCTCTGGCAATATCTTTTTTCTGTCATTTAGGTGTTGCGGATGCCAGTAACAGCCCTTCTTATGGATGAGGTATGGCAATTTAAGCTCTGTGCCGGATATATATAGAAGCTATTCTGTACCTGCGTGTAGAATAGCCTATTGTACGCTCGGGCTATTTAATTCAGTCCAACCGAGCCATGCAATACACTAATCACAGCGCAACAGACTACTCCAGTTATGTAGCCAAACCAACTAGTTAATGTGTTTCGTAATTTGTACATGAATATGTTTTTTCTTTGTTTTAGCCATATTTTTTTATTGGTAGCTCCAATTCGCAAAAGGTTTTTACCAGTAGCTTACTGACGACGAGAGGAACATAATGATATAAGTCTAATGATTGAAGTTTTTCAAACACTGGAAAAATAAAAATTACTTCTGTGTTGACACCACACCTTTTTATCATGAGCACCAGTAGCAAGCAGATTGCCATCGAATGAGAAATGGCAACAATTAACTTTGGTTGCACTTGTTCCATTTCTCCGGCACGATGTTCTGGAAGACGATGGTCTGGCCACTGGAGGACGTGACCCCGAAGCGCGTTTCCATGTTTGAATTATCGCTAGCTACATGTAAGAAGAGTGCAGCAGCAACAAGAAGCTAGCTAGCCAAATATTACTTTAGCATATTGTTTAGTGTTTGCTTAGTAACAAGAACAGTGAGTAAAGGCAAAGCACGCTGGACATCTCTGAACCATACATAACTAGCTAGTCAAATTACCCATACATGCGGAATCAAAACAAAAAGACTTGCACATCACGCATCAACAAGAAGCTAGCTAGCCAAACTAAGCTCTAGATCTCTCCTAGCTATGTATCATATACTCCTTGTTGCATGGATGATATTCTATCTATGTATCTGTGGTCAGTAGGAGAACTGCAGGTTGCTGATGAAGGACTGGCCGAACAGCAAAATAACTAGTGTGCTAGATATATACTACACAGATAGTAAAATCAATGGGATTAGTGTGCAAGATATAGACTACACAGATATGGATGGTAAAATGTATATATACATACAATAAAATCAATGGGACTAGAGACTACACAGGTTGTTGAACTCTCTGCATGATAGTAAATCTATATATACGGATAGTAAATTCTATATATACGAATAGTAAAATCTGTTACCAGACAGCAAAATAACTCGTGCTTCAACTTACTATCCGTATATATAGATTTTGCTATCATGCAGAGAAGGCAGATGCATGAGTGAGAAACCGGTAGGTTGCTAACTTCTCATAATGCTAGTAAGTTGAAGCGGTACTAACAGTACACTGCGCGTAGTTCTAATGGCTGAGAAGGTGAGTTTTTTTTACTTCGATCTCTTAACATGATAGTTTTATGTGGAGATCACTCGCCGACTGCATACTATAGTACTAAAAGTTATTATATATGATCAGGATAAGGATTAAGGAACACACGTATATACATGCATGCCATACAATAATAGTGAAGGCAGAATTGCGATCAGGTCTCGAATAATCAAGAAAAAAATTAAGCTTCTGCTGTTTTACCTGCGTGCAGGTCAAGGAGTCTACATCCTAAAAGTTGATCTCGCCTGCGAAATGTGCCAAAGGAATATCCGAGAGGAAATTCCTGATTTGGCACGGATGATTTAGTAATATGCAGTTCGGCTAAACAAATGAATCAGTAAACGGTAACACATCGCGTCAGTAAATGGTAGTAAAAACATAACACATCGTGACATCATTTCATAGAAAATACGTCTATGACTATTCTGCGGTTTCAGTATATAGTAGTAAATTTAAGCTATTCAAATAGTAATACTACGCAATAGATATAGTAAAATTTGTCAATCTGTTTGTGTTCCTAGTCAAACCTACTAAAAATGCTACGCGCTGGCGCAGAATAGCGCCACCGTGTGTGTGTGTATATATATATATTATAAAGAGTATATGTACATGAAAGTGTTAGACAGTATCCTTGTTACCATATATACGAGATTGCTAGTTGCGTTGTGTAGAAATTGTTTGCCTTGTATAGCTATTGCTTTATATAGGCTTTCCTTCTATACTCTCTTGTACATGTATATATATTGGCTCATTGGCCTCATGTTGAATACAAGTGTTATTCATAACATAGTATCAGAGCCACGTTTTTAGGTTTAGGGTTTACCAGCGTTGCACTTGCGTTGTTCTCCCCGGTGAGCTCTTTCCGCTCGTTTTCTTCAGTGATTCCAGCAAGCTCTTCCGCTTGCCTCTCTGACCACTCGTCCGTGGCTGTCGTCATCTTGTCCGTTGCCGTCGCCTCTGGATCCGATTGGATCGCGCCGGCCATGCCTAAGCCACGGCGCCCTCCGTACCGGCTTGCAAATCCGGCGTCGTTAGCCGACCGGCCGACCGCTCAAGCGCTCCACCGACGCGCCCGCCATCGCGTTGCCGATCGCTTCCTTCGGCCTGCGCTCATTGAGCCCGACTTGACACCGCCTTCGGCCTGCACGTCGCCGCGACCGAGCCGGGCGCGTCGCCCGTGGAGCCCAGTGCCTCTGATCAGCTCTCGCTCTGCCAGCGCCTACGTCGGTCTTCGGTTGGCCCTGACGCCGACCTCGTCGGCTTTGCCTGGCCACCGACCGTTGGCTGTCCGTCCTGCGCCGACCGCCGGTCTCCCGCTCGCCTCTTCAGGGGCGGATCGGGTTTTGAGGCTCTCTTAAGTCGGATTTAAGTCGGCTTGAGGTCTGGCCGTTTTTTTCGGTTCGGTATAAAAAAAATGTCGTCATCTGCAGGTTCTTCGGGCACCATCTCTGTTCCTCGTTGCCCGGTTATTTTCGATGGTCTTAATTATCGAGACTGGGTTCTTCATATACGAGGTCAGCGTCTGTGGGAGTTTTTACTGGCGAGATATCATGTCCGCCTCGTCCTGCTCCCCCTAACACGCCTGTTATTCCTAAGAAGGCCGATGTTGCTGCTCAACATAAGGTCTCTGATGACTATGCTGATGCTGTGGAGTCTTTTCAGACTCAATTTACTGCATACAAGATATGGATTGTTGAAGATGCTCGAACCTCTGCTATTCTAGTTGCTAGCATGCAGGTGCATCTCACTGGTGATATTGTTGGTTTGTCTTCAACACAGTTGATGTGGGCGCATCTTCGCGACCGCTATGAGCCTACTGGCGATTCTTTGTACCTTGCTATTGTACGACAGGAGCAGTCGTTACAGCAGGGTGATTCTACCGTGTATGAGTTCTATGCACAACTGTCCTCGGTGTGGCGTCAACTTGATTCTCTTGGACCGGAGGTTTGCCGCACCTGTCAGTGCTGCCAGCGTCAGCACTCTCACTTGGAGTTTCGTCGCATCTACGACTTCTTGACACGTCTTCAGCTTGAATTTGAGCAGATTGATGCTCAGCTGCTTGCTCGTCCTCCTCGTATGACCTTGTTGGAGGCCCTTGTAGCTATTCGTACTGAGGAGACTTGTCTTCCTGGTGCGGGCCTGCTAGTATCTCCTTCGGTCCTGGCAGTGCCTCGTGCTACTCCTCTATCAGTGGCGCCTACTCCAGTGTTGACTACTGAGGGTGGAGGGTTTCACTGCACCTAATGCAATAAGAACGGGCATGTGGAGCAATTCTGCTACCGGAGGAAAAATGATCTTGCTTGTCAGGTGGACGCCCTTCTAAGGGCACTGGACTTCTGGGCGTTTCTCCTCAGCTGACCTCTGCTGTTCTGACTCTATTCACGAGATTCTTACACTGCTACGTCGCATGGTTGCCTCTGCACCGTCGGTTCTGCAGGTTCTGCTACTCAATCTTCCAGTGAGATATCACCTTCCTCATCATCAGGTATCACACCATGGATTCTTGACTCTGGAGCTTCTTTTCATATGACATCTGATCCCACGAGTCTCCATTCCATTAGTCATCTTGCTGCTCCTATTACTGTGCAGACCGCAGATGGTACCTCTCTTTTTGTTGCATCCACATCTTCTTGAGACAGCTCGTGCACTTTTACTTGCTTCCGCTGTTCCACCTCATTTCTGGGCTGAGGCTGTTTCCACTGCTACTTACTTGATTAATATTCAGCATTCTTCTGCTCTTCAGGGTAGGATTCCGGTGGAGCGTCTTTGTGGCATGCTTCCTGATTACTCTAGTCTTTGTCTCTTTGGGTGTGTATGCTATGTCCTCCTTGCACCTCGTGAACACACCAAGCTGACTGCTCATTCTGTTGAGTGCATTCTTCTGGGATATAGTACTAAGCACAAGGGATATCGCTGTTGGGATCCTGTTGGTCGACGGATATGGATCTCTCGGGATGTTACTTTTGATTAGTCTCGTCCCTTCAACCCTTGTCCTTCTTCCACTTCAGCATCTCTTATCGAGCCGCTTTCTTTCTTGACTTTTTCTGATACTCCTGTTGTCACTTTTCTTTCTCCACGGTTGGCGTCTCCACAGGAGTCTTCACGACTCCTGTGCCTTCACCTGTTTCTTCTGACATTGTTCCTTCTTATCCTCTGTACTACACTCGTCGTCCGCGAGTTGAGGATTCTTCTGATGTGTCATTTTCTCCTGTTGAGTCCTCTTCTTCCGTGCCTCCTCCTCGCTCTATTCTCTTCGTGATTGTCAGTCTATTCGGCCTCCTGAGCACCTTGGCTTTGATGGTGCTGTTCTTGCCGAGACGACTTCTTACCGTGAGGCTGTTATTCATCAGGAATGCCAGCATGCAATGGCAGAGTAGCTTGCCCCTTCCTCCATGTGTCCGTCCCATTACATGCAAGTGGGTCTATATTGTTAAGACTCGCTCTAATGGTTCTCTTGAGCGCTACAAGGCTCGTCTCATGGCACATGGTTTTCAGCAGGAGCATGGTCGTGATTATGATGAGACTTTTGCTCCTGTGGCTCATATGACCACTGTTCACACTCTTCTTGCTGTGGCTTCTGTTCGCGAGTGGTCTATCTCTCAGCTTGATGTCAAGAATGCCTTTCTTAATGGTGAGCTCCGTGAGGAGGTCTTTATGCAGCCACCACCAGGGTATTCTGTTCCTGAGGACATGGTTTGTCGCCTTCGTCGCTCTCTTTATGGGCTCAAGCAAGCCCTCGTGCTTGGTTTGAACGTTTTTCTTCTGCGGTCACTACTGCTGGCTTTTCTGCTAGTGCTCATGATCCTGCGCTCTTTGTTCACATTTCACCTCGTAGACGAAATCTTCTTCTCTATGTTGATGACATGATTATTACTAGAGATGACTGCCATTATATTGCCTTTGTGAAGGCACATTTTAGCGAGCAGTTTCTTATGTCTGATCTGGGTCCTCTTCGTTACTTTCTTTGGATTGAGGTCTCTTCTACACCTGAGGACTTCTTTCTATCCCAAGAGAAGTATATTCAGGATCTTATTGATCGTGCTTCTCTCACTGATCAGCGTACCGCTGAGACTCCTATGGAGCTCAATGTTCATCTTCGACCTACTGATGGTGAACCTCTTGAGGATCCTACTCGCTATCGCCATCTTGTCGGGAGTCTTGTTTACTTTGGTGTCACTCGTCCTGACATATCATATCATGTTCATTGAGTCAATTCGTTTCTGCTCCCACACAGCTTCACTATAGTCATCTTCTTTATGTTCTACGATATCTTCGTGGAACTATCTCTCGCCATCTTTTCTTTCCTCGCTCCAGCTCCTTTCAGCTCCAGGCACTCTGATGCTACCTGCGCTAGTGATCCCTCAGATCGTCGGTCTCTTTCTGTTTATTGTGTTTTTCTTAGTGGTTCTCTCATTACTTGGAAGACTAAGAAGCAGACAGCAGTTTCTTGTTCAAGTGCTGAGGTTGAGTTGCGAGCTATGACTCTTTTGACAGCAGAGGTTACTTAGCTACAGTGGCTGCTTGAGGACTTTAGTGTTTTTGTTTCTACACCAACTCCTCTTTTCTCTGACAGTACATATGCTATTAGCATTGCTCGCGATCCCGTGAAGCATGAGCTCACAAAGCATATTGGTGTTGATGCTTCCTATGTGCGGTCACGGTATAGGATCAGGTTGTGGCTCTTCAGTATGTACCTTCAGAGCTTCAGTTGGCAGACTTCTTCACGAAGACACAGACTAGAGCTCAGCATAGTTTCTATCTCTCCAAACTCAGTGTTGTTGATCCACCATGAGTTTGAGGGGGGGGGGGGGGGGGTTAGACAGTATCCTTGTTACCTTGTATACGAGATTGCTAGTTGCCTTGTATAGAGATTGTTTGCCTTGTATAGCTATTGCCTTATATAGGTTTTCCTTCTATACCCTCTTGTACATGTATATATACTGGCCCATTGGCCTCATGTTGAATACAAGTGCTATTCATAACAGAAAGATCCACAAGATCTACAAAACTTCTCACACCTAGATACAAACAATAATTATTAAAACTGGACTGCTGCAATCAGGAATGTAGCAAATTAAATTCCACCCAACCAGCTATCCAAAGCAACCACCATTTCAGCAGGGCTTCTAACTATTAGCATTTCCAATTCCAATAGAAGCATCCTCTTCCACCTATGCTTGTTTGGCGGAATTTTGTTGAAGATACATAGCATCCTCTTCCACCTATGCTTGTTTGGCGGAATCTTGTTGAAGATACATTTATTTCTTTGTAACTATAAGTTCCAACAGCCCAAAGTAATTAGTTCCTTAAAGAAAGATTGAGTAGAACCACATTGAGACCTAGCATGTGAAAACATGTCTATGATATCCAGAGAATTATTCCAGAAGATTCGGATTGAACTCCAACATACCTTGCTAAATTGACAACCAAAAAATAGATGCAACCAATCCTCCAGAATTTGACTGTTGCAAAGAACACAATTAGTTACATCTACATTGAATTTTTTCCGTAACATCTAAGCTCTTGTATTAATTTTTTCCATGTAACAGTACCTATAAGAACACGTTGTGTTTGATCATGCATTTGTTTTTCCAAACCCAATTGAATATTGGAGACACCTGAAAATTTCCTGAGAGAGCCAAATAAGCCTTTTTGGTTGAGAATATATTTGAACCCCAAATAAAATTCCAATTATCATGACTTTCACTGACATTAGCCAAAGAAATCCTCACTTGCAAGTCATTAAACTCATCTAAAGCCAATTCAGACAGAGGAAAATGAAATGCCTGAAGACTGTTATCCAAACTAAAAAAGTTTACAACCCTCAAGGATTGTTTGATAGCATAGCATGCGAATGAAGCTGAGGGTTCTTCACTTAGAACTGAATTTAGACATAAATCCTCCCAAAACAAGATTGATCTGCCATTATTTAATTCAGGTCTAGCAATACCTTTGAACAAAACCAATTGCTTTAAAACATCTTTCCACGAAAATGAACCCTTTCCACTATTAACTTGAGGAACAGAGCTTCTATAATACCTTTGCCATAAGAAATTAACCCAAGGAATATCCTTCCTATTGAAAAACTTAGATAGAGATTTCAAGAGTAAAGCATCATTTTTTTCTCTTCAAATAGATCCTTTCTGATTTCTTGCTTATTTTATATATCTATTCATTGATAGCTTTTACTGTCATGTTCAAATGTGTGTTAACATATGAGTTAGATTTGGATATGTAAGATCAATCACCAATTCACCAGTATCAGTAGATCACCAATCATTTTCTTTGTTTATTTTACCCATGGGAGATGTTGCATGCTTTACTTGTCTAACTGTACTACCAATTTTTATAATCATTTATTCATGGGTAGCATCCAATAGTGAACAATCTCTTGATCAGGAAAAGAAGCGTTTTATAGGCACCAGATTGGCATCTGGTCAGGATATTTTGTGCCAGCACTAGCTATTTGATCCATCATACAAAACTCCTTCCTTGGATATGCCATCTGATGCTTCAGGCTCAAACTTGCCAAGAAAAGTTGCTAGGGGAATATGCATAATCAGCAGTTCTGTGAAACAGGATTCGTCAAATGTTCTGGTTGTTTTTCCTCCAAAATGTAAGAAACAACAATTCCCATAGAATATGCATAATCAGCAGTCCTTGATGTAGCCATAGGTGATGTTTTGTTTCTTTTCATTAACATCATTTGTTTCCTTCACTTTAGCACTAGAAGAGCAGCAGGTTGCAGCTGTCCGGGTGCTTCAGTTGAGCAGCAATTTAGCAGTATGCCCTCCTGGAATGTAAGTTATTTATAATCATTAACATATGCAATGTTAGTGTATACTTGCTGCATCTACCCCAGGGATCACTGTATTTAAAATTATTACTATATAATATACGCGAGCAACTTCCCTTACAGTCCAATCTCACTCACAGGTTTATGGCATATCTATCTACTCCCTGTGCTGATGCCTTTACCGGAAAGCAATGCATATACAAAGCAATAGATGTTCTTTTCAGTACTCAGGCTTCAGATGGTTTGGAAGACCATTTGGAAACAACCAGCGAAAACAATATGGAGGATGTGAAGCCAATACTAATCTGGAGCTGCGTGTATGTTCAAGAGACCACACAGGTGCATTTCTTTAATTATCATTATGGACTGCATTCATGGTAGTTTCAACACTGGTAAAAACAATTGCTGTCATATGTGCATATATATGTTTATATTAAAAACATTTGTTGTCATGTCTTCCGCTATTAGGGAACATCTGGTAGTGTATTGTCATGCCCCATGCCTGATGAAAACCTGGACTGCAGGAATAAACTGGAATCAACCAAAAAGGTATCGCATCCTGTGATGTCGCATTTTCTTTTCAATGTAAGTGGGTCAGAAATTCAGGTGAATCATGGAAGTTAATCAAGTTATCGAACTGTTCCTGCCAACATCAGATGATTTATTACCTCAATGAAGAAAGAGTAGCATGTATATCTATGTAGTCCTGGTGCACATTCTTTTTGCTCCTGTAAGCTACACTGTGTTTGAGATAGCTTTAGAGGTTGACTCTTTATTTATCTTGCTAGCTCTGGCTAGCATAACATGTTCAGATGGTAAAACATATGGCATATAAAAAGCATCTGTCCTCCACCTGATTTATTTGTTTCATGGTTCTTTTCTTGCAGTTATTCGCAGATATTTATCCAGACGAAGAAATCTTGCCTAGAAGCTCAGCTCTTAAATACGCTGATGGCGGCTTTGATTCTGCAGAATAAACCAACTTTGCAGAGGTAAAAAAAATCTTTGCATGTGGAACTTGCATTGTATGCTCATATTTAACTCAAAATATCATAATCTTAGCACATTGAGTTGCACTGTGTGTTCATAGTTACCTCATTGCATATGAATATATCAAAACCCTTGCATGCAGAAATTTGCACTGTTTTCTTGTATTTACGTTATAACATGAATATGTTAATCAACTGAGTTTGTGTCATCAAAATTTTTAGAACAACTCGCCAAACACCTGTTAAGTGTTAACTGATGGACAGAAGAAATACCAGAGAAGCTCTGTTATGGAATAAGTTCTGAACAAAATACCAGGGAATACATACCTGTTTCCTGTTGAC
Organism: Otatea glauca; assembly: GCA_036346275.1. NCBI lineage: Eukaryota > Viridiplantae > Streptophyta > Magnoliopsida > Poales > Poaceae > Otatea > Otatea glauca. Next base: position 16,627,197 of record CM070711.1, on the reverse strand, counting down.
ATGTATACTTAAATATTAGTCATTTCCCTTTAAAAGGTATTAGGATATTTGCTAGATAACTATTGTTTAAAACTGAAAAGCACTGCAATATGAACAGAGCCTTGAGTACTTCAGATTTCTGTTTGCTGGCTTTGAATTTTCGTGATAACAATTCCATAACCTACATGAAATAAGGAAGCTTGTGTTGCTTATATTTAAGAAGTAAATAAATGTATATATTCTTTAAAGAAAAAATTATTATGTATTCGAGGCAAGGACTTTTGGTTGTTGGGTTCTAACAAATGACTTCTATGTTTGATTCATCTTGCTTTGATAATTTTAATTTTATTTATTTCCTTTGGAGACTTTGATTTCATGTGCGTAATCTCTAGTAATAGCTGATTCTAGTAACTAGGAGTGCTAATTCCTGTCTTAGGCCTCCCAGTTGGTTTTTCTTGATTCTGAAATCCCATATTGCAAAGAATAATAATGATGATGGTGATGATAAATAGTGACAGGTTTTCTTGTGAAGTTCATGTGCCAAAATTACCGTAACGGTAATTGGGTTTTTGGCAGTTTCAGTAAATGTGCAGTATTGATGCTATCATATTGTCGTTAAGGCTTGTACTGACTCATGAAGCACATCCTTTCAGAAAAATCTACGGAAACAAAAAAAAAAGGCTGCATATTTTACAGTGATATGATCTCTCTGTTGGAACCATGTGTTATCCTGAGTAGGTTCTTGTTATTTTTGGCAGGGTTTTGCATTTTGCTGGACAAAGCTCTCGCAGAAGAGACAAGAAGCAGCCGTCTTCCATGATATGTTGTTCCCCGAAGTCATAATTAGAAAACACACACAGCAAGGGGAGCCCTTGGGCTTGTTGAAGTTCGTTGTGCCCGATTTCACTTTACCAGCTTTGGCTGCTTGGCATCTGATATTTGGATACATCATACCACATGAGTTGAGTGCGATTGCTGAACCATGGTTGTATGAGTTCTTGCAGCACTTGTTTATACACAGGATGCTATACCGCATACATGCTGGTTAAATCGTTGTACGAGTGAAAGAAGCGAAGGATCTCAAAAGACGTACGTTCCCTCGGGGAAAAGGGTGTGCTGACTGCTGACCTGATATGTACATGTGTCCGTTTCCAGTAGAAACTTTTTCAGGGGTGTTTTCAGATGACGATTTTTGGCATGTACAATATTTTACTAGAATTGCATCCAGCGGTTAGAAAAGTAATTTACATTTAAATCCCAGGCGAGTTTGGAATAGCAAAACCCAAAAATATTTTTACTAGAATCGCGTCCAACTGTTAGAAAGGTAACTTAAGGATAAATTTCAGGTGGGCTAGGAATAGTGAACCCCAAAAATATTTTTCTTGAATTTTTGTTAGATGTGACGGATAAGATTTATTCCCCTACAGTTCAAATCAAATTTAGACCCTCTTTGGAATATAGGGAAAATATAGGAATTTTGGATGATTGAAATCCTTTGAAAATTTTCCCTACGTGTCCCTCTAGAACAAAGGATTGAGTCTTAAGAATTCCCAAGGAATAGCTCAATTCATTGGGATTTTGGAGGAAAATTTACATAAGGTCATCAGTGTTCTAAATAGCTAGTTAAAGATGCGCTATAGCATTTTTGGATCCCAAATGCGAAGCTATATGTCAATGTTTTGTTATATTAGCTACAAGTACTATTGCTAGTAATAGCTCCGCTATTTGACATAGCATGTAGCTAGCGATAGCTCTGCTATCCTACATAGGCATACATGGATCAAAACATTGAGCCTGTTTTTAGATCTAACATTACTAAAAGATCCAAATATACCTCTTATAAGCTTATACTACAAGAAAACATAGTAAAAGACTTTATATTCCCTTCTCAATAATTCAACATTCATATATTTCTTGATGACTAAGTACTTGTTGTTAAGAACATTATGATATAATTATCATTTATGATCTTTGGGCATGTATTATTTTTCCGAGAAATCTCAAGCCAACCTTCCCGCAAGAGGTTTTTCTTAACACCAATGAATTCTATTAATGCTAGAGGAAAATGATAGCTCCAAGAATTTCTTTGTTCTCAACGCCTACTATTTAGAGGAATTAGCCACTTTCAACTATCTTTGATGGTTACAGGGTATCTAAAGTACAAACTTGATAGTTGTTTGTTATCCTAATCATTCTTCTTAGCCATGATACTGGTAGGAAAGGAAATGTCTATTTTTTAACAAAGTTTTTCTCTTGTTGATTCCTATTTCTATGTGTAGTGTTTTTCACCACTATGACTCATATTCTTATTATAAAATTATTAATACCTTATAAAATATCATGTTTGCGCAGAAATGGGAAGCATGAACACTTCATAAAAACGTGATACTTCCATCAGAAGCGTGCAGTGTCCAGACGCTACTGCCTGGCTCGTCCTTCCATCAGCAGAAGCTTCTAGAAATCCTCTCGGCTCTATCCCTAGATTTCAGGCGGGCGTACGTGGCGATCGAGGTGGCGTGCTGATCCGCACCGCTCACTTGTACGATGCTGGCGTCCAAGGTCTGGTCTAGGCTCGCGTCGCCGTCTTCGCCAGCTTCTCCGCGCGCGTTGTCTTCTGCGGCGGCGACGGCGGCGAGGTCCCTTGTGCTGAGCTCCGGGATGCCGGCCCTGGAGCTGGAGAGGTCGCAGGCTCCTCCCGGTGGCGTTGACGCGCGGCCCGTCGCGGGGCTTGCCGAGACGGAGAGTCGCGCGGCCGATGCGCCGCCACCGCGCTCTTGTTCGGGCGATTGCAGGTGTGTTCGTCTCGGTGTTTACATAGAAATTACCAGCATGTATTTCTCTTCTAGCTTCGTTTTTTTTATTCAGTTTGGAGCTCGGATATATTGACGCGGGCATCGGAAATTCAGAACCGCAAGCTGAAAATTGGATAATGGCATGGCATTGATCTCATGACCAGGGACCTCACGTAACAATCCGGACATATGGCATTCTATTATGGTCTGGTGTTAACACCTTATCCGACTGAATAGATTGATGCACTCACCAATATTTTTTTTGTCCCAATGATTGTTGAACTTCTAATTTACATCATGCATAAATAAGATACTAATTTGTTAGAATCAAAACTGACCTTTTTTTCCCATAATTATTTCCCTAAGCTAAAATTTTATCTTTTGTTTATGATAGGGAAGAACATCCGTTGAGTAGAATAACATATCAAAGAAAGCCGCATTGGGTAAAGATGTCTGGTGGAGTGTACCATCATGTTTTTTATGCAAGTTGTCTTTCACAGAATCAACAGAGTTACAGATATTTTTCATCATCTTCTGATCACGAGAGATTAGGGATTGGAAACAAGGTGTGCATAAGTATTTATATCCAGAGTGGTTTGCTTACCTTTCTCGTAAACTTCCAAGATCATTTCCATGCCTCTTCCATGAAACAACTTGGTTTCTTGAACCTAAGAATTTTAATGATCATTGTAATTTTTTTTCGAAATTTCCCTGTATATTAACTGCAGTTAACACCATGTTTCCAGATTATACATGATATGCCAAGGTGTGTAAAAATTGTGGAAGTTGGGCCACGAGATGGACTGCAAAATGAAAAAATCACAGTGCCGACACCTGTAAAGATTGAGCTAATACAGAGATTGGCAACCTCTGGATTATCTGTTGTTGAGGCCACAAGTTTTGTCTCTCCAAAATGGGTACCACAGGTAAAACTCTTCATAATAAAAATTTGGTGCTGGCAGTTAGCATAGATTAGCCATTTGCTTCATATTCATCTCTGATATGAATTGATATTCTGAAGATCTCCAATTCTCCATTTGTCCATTTGTTTTTCCTTCAATATCTAATTGCTTACCATGCATTTGGAAGGACTCTGCTATCTGCGATTTATAAAATAAACTTGTTGCTAGCTATGTTACTGCAGAATCCTGGGACAACAAATGTGTTATACGCCCATTGATTATTAACATGATTCTCTTACACCAAGATATTATAATAACACGTTTGCTTAGCATTAGAATAACCAATATCATATCTCTTTCAAAGTGGTAAAACTATTGTCAGACTTTAATAAAAGAAAATGAAAATGGTGAAATTATGCACGATCAGAACATTGATATGGATAGCATTCTGACAAGATCGATGGAAGTGGGAACCGAGCCTTACTCCAAGATTGGAGCACCATCACCATGGAAGTTTGTTTCTTGTAAAAAGAAATGAGTTCTTTTCCACAAAACTGTAAAAAGAAATGAGTTCTTTTCCACAAAACCAGCGCTATCCCTGCAATATGGTGTTTAGTCCGGGTACATGTGGAACCTCAGTGGAAGATATGACGTGGTCTAGGAATGTGGGATGCTTCATCAGTGTACACAGAGCCTCTGGATTGTCTCTTTGTACCTTCACAACAAAATATAATAACTATTTTGGACGAAGTATAATTTTGCTGCAAAGGTTTTATTGATAAATTGATTTTCCAACTTGGTTGCTTCTGTATAGTTGTGCGGGGTGGACATCGACATGAAAAAATGGTTTTACTGCACCATTGAACAATGCTCGCAATTAAGTTTCAGGCACAACAATTTGTGATACATGTCCAATGCAGCAAATAATGATGGAAGTGGGTCTCTCGATAACACTGAGCTAGACCTGATTCGCCATTCTTATCGTTTCTCAATCTTGTAGTCTTTGATGTATTTGCTTGCCTGGTTCTGAAGTTCTGCTACATAGTCCTTGTTTCATCAAAATCAATCATTTTCTTTTGCTTGTCCATGACTTTATCTGCCTGCTATGTCTTTGCCATTCAGTTGCTTAATCATATGCTGTTCATTGTAGCTAGCTGATGCAAAGGATGTTATGGAAGCAGTTCGGAATATCGATGGTGTACATTTTCCTGTGTTGACTCCAAACCTCAAGGTAAATTATATTGATTCAAATGGCCTTTTACATTTGTACATTTATCCCATTTAATATCTTGTTCTATTCATTTTTCATCAGGGATTTGAGGCAGCTGTTGCAGCAAGTGCAAAAGAAGTTGCAGTGTTTGCATCAGCTTCAGAAGCATTTTCCAAGTCAAACATAAACTGCACCATCAAAGAGAGCCTTGACCGCTATAATGATGTTGCTCTTGCAGCAAAGAAGCATGACATTCCTGTACGAGGGTGAGTTAGTCTACATTTTTTTTCTGCGCATTCATTTTACTTTGTAGCTTGATATTGCATTATAAAGTATAACTATCCACATTGTGAAACCCCAGTGTGTTTGTAACTGAACTCCACAATGTGTAGTTTATGCTACTGGATTTGCAGTCAACATAGGATTCTTTTTTCTAACTAGTAATTTGGTTTACCAGATTTTTGTACCGGGAAATGCATGTGATAAATAGCTTAGTACACATACTGCATATTAACAACTACCTCGTTGCATCAACCAGTAGTAATAATAACTAGAAGGCAATCTTCTCAAAGATAAACTGGAAAAGTATTTGCAGACTTGGTGCAGCATAATGGCATGGGCAAAGCTGATTGATAGAAGTATAGAACTATCATTTGCCTATAACTGTTATTTGCCGATGAGAGACCTGAGCATTAATGGTTAGTTGGCAGGCCAGGAACACCCATGCTTATTGTCAGCCATTCTGGTTGAACCATGCCATTTTATCCTGAATGCACCTTCAATCCTGCTAGCTAAAGTAACATTAGATTCCAGTAATTAACCCACTTTGTACTCTATACCCGCCTATAGTGATGCTCATCAGTTACTATGTGCTCATCTTCCTAGCTTTGTGAGGAGTTCATCCGATGTTGTTTCTTATTTTAATTATGAGAGTTTTAATATATTGTGATGGCTGCATATTTCTTTAAGAGGATTCATGTATATATGTTCTACGTTTTATGTTGTATTGCTGTGATGTTAGAGCACATTAGTCAATGTGATTTAGGGGAGAAGGGCTTTAGCTTTAGCTCATAGTATTCACATAATTACTGGGTCATTGATATACCTAGTGATTACTTGACATGAGCAGTTTTTCAATGCGACATGTTGACATATTATTGTTCTGTTTGACAAGAATGTAGGTATGTTTCTTGTGTGGTTGGATGCCCAGTAGAAGGATCAGTTCCACCTTCAAGCGTAGCTTATGTAGCCAAAGAGCTTTATGACATGGGCTGCTATGAAGTTTCACTTGGTGATACAATTGGAGTTGGTACGCCAGGTGATGTTATGCTTAGCTTATTTGCTGCCCCTAAGTTGTGTTTTTGAAGTATTCCACATCGACCACCAATTCCGAAATAGCTAGATTATGCAGCTCTTCGCTCTTAGTACATATATTTCATTTGTTAAACAGAAGTATTATCCGGTGTCTGGGGCAGTTTGATACAAAATGTTCCAACTCAGCTATCTTTCTAGAGTTTGGAGATACTTATTGACATAATTGTGTTCCACAAATAATGAAATTTCTTTCGGTACGAAGCTACTCTGTTTCAGCAAATCCTTAGATAATGTAAAAAATGGCCCTAATATAATTTTAAAGATGAATCTATTTCTACACCACCACCACTTGAAAAAACATCATGGTAAACCATCAAGTTCGTGTTAATGCCAAGCTTCTTTTTTATGTGAGATCATGTTTGGTTATTTAGTTTTATTACTCTTTTCCAGATAGATAACCCAAAGTAGCTTATTGAAGATTTTCAATGGTTTTACCTGCTTCCATCTATCCAGGCACCGTTGTTCCAATGCTTGAGGCTGTCATGTCCGTCGTTCCTGTGGAGAAGCTTGCTGTCCATTTCCACGATACTTACGGCCAATCGCTTTCAAATATCCTCGTCTCTCTTCAGGTAATAATGCACGGAAATACCGAGTAAATCATTACACACACTGAAATGAGTGACGACGTAGTCGTATGTGATCGAGCATGTTCTCTGTTCAATCAGATGGGAGTCAGCGTCGTGGACTCCTCCGTCGCCGGCCTCGGTGGCTGCCCGTACGCGAGGGGCGCGTCGGGGAACGTGGCGACCGAGGACGTCGTGTATATGCTGAACGGGTTGGGGATCAAGACGAACGTCGATCTGGGCAAGATAATGGCGGCTGGCGAGTTCATTTGCAAGCATCTGGAGCGCCAGTCTGGGTCCAAGGCAGCGACCGCTCTGAGCAAGGTTACCGCGAATGCCTCAAAACTTTGAGGCTTGGCTTATTGCTGTTACCCCGTAACATCCATAATTCCATGCTTGTTATACCCTTCTTGCCTTGTATATCGTGATCCCATATCGCATTGGATACCTGTACAAAAACAATATCAAGACAACAAGAATTAAATGGATGAATAAATTAAATAATACAGAAATGTTATTGACTTTGGAGGAGCTAAGGACAATTGAAATTTATGTTCATTTTAGTTGATACTCCCTCCGTTGATTTTTTATAAGTTATCATATATTTCAAGATTCAAACATTGCAAATTTTGACCAATAATTAGTCCAAAAATATTAAGTGGCACAAAAGTGATACCATTTGGATTTGTACTTGAAATCATTTTCTTATGATTATGCTTTGTAACTATGCACAAAATGTTATAAAAGAAATTAACGGTTAAATGTTGATTTTGGGGACTGCGCCGAGTCATACTGCCTCTTATAAAAATCAACATAGTAATAAATAGAGGAAGCTTGGGATGCAAAAAAAAGCTCGGGACCTGCGAGTTGCTTAATCTTGGCTCACCCTAGGCTTAATTTGAGTTCTAAACGAGCTGAGCTCAAGTCTCAAGCTTGAATAGTTCGGTATGGCTCAAGTAGATATGTAATAAGATTCGTTTGTCCCTTTTAGCAGCACACTGAGCCCCTTACCTCTTCCCTACTTCAAAATTTTATTTTCCCTAAGATTCGAAGCCACAGGTGACTCAACCTATTTTCAAGCCGACCTCAAACCTACTCGAGCTTTGTAAAAAGATGCATGTTACTTCTTAACAAATTTTTTTAAAAAAAATTGACCAAGAGTTCTAACATTTATTATAGAAGAAAGAACACAGGCTACATACGCACGCACACACACACCTTCACATACATGCACTCGTACACACGTGCATGCACTTGCCTCTACGAGAAACACCGGGTTCGAGAATTGTACCCGGGTCGACTGGATGAGCAGCATCGCCTTGCTCCACTAAGCCACACTCAGTCCTCACTTCTTAACAAATTCACTTGAGCTTACTCAAGCTTTAGATCGAGCTAGCCCAAGTCCAAGCTAAGACCTCTGACTTAGACTGGGCTCGAGAGCTCTACTCGAGGTATGCTTTTCAATTGCTGTGAGGCGTTTCTGAGCCTTCTTGTCATCCTACACTAAGAAAGTCCCATAGTTCCATGGCATCGGCATAACCGCATAAGGCTCAGGAGCTCGGCATAAATAGAAGGAAGCTCTGATCCGGATGTGATCTTTTTTTGAGTCGCACTTGTGCTCTATTAGAACTTTCTTCTATTACACTTTTTATTCTCAATTGTTAAATATTGGAATACACGTTATTTTCTACCAGAACATATTTACATAACTTGTGCAGCATTGCACTTGTACTACTGCAAAATGTGACTTTTCTAAGATAGACATGGCCATATAACAAAATGAGCAAAATTGATCACATCACTGGAACGAGCACAATGATCTCAACCAACAAAAGTGAAGCATCAGTTTCTTTTAAATTTCGAATATACAAGTCTACAATGTTGATGTCCCATTTACACTAGCTTGTTACACTCGAAAACACAATGATACATCACCAATGCATTCCAGAAAGTTGAGTGGACTAGTTACGATCTCTATTGCAGATTTGCAGTGCACTCAGCGTCAAGGTTTACTTAAATTGAGCTATGTACTTGATGGAGCCCCTGAAGAATAACCGAATTATTTGCAGCACTTCGAACCTCCCTATCAATGTCAACTTGGTTTCACTTTCATGTTTTGCTGAACTTCCCTGATGGTAGCTCGAGGCCTTTTCCATAGGCCGCTAACAGAAGAGACTCTGCTCGCCCTGCATAAGAGTTCAAAACCTTGTTGAACTACTCTCTCAGTGAGTCATCGAGTTAAATGGATTAACTATGCTAACAAAAACCTATTTAACTTGTCTGTGTGGGTGCGTAAATTCACACAGTACACAACCTCCCGCTTTGCTGCAAAGTGAAGCTAATGCACAGTTGCGCACACTGCAAAGCAGAACAGGTGTGATTTGGTTTTGCTTCGCCAGGGCACCTTGCAAAATAATACACAGAAAAGGCATCATGTCTACCGCCTGTTTACTGGTGTGCATATGTCTGTGCCTCCAACTGATCAGCTAGAACTAAAAAGAAGCAGAAAAGAAATAAGCTAATGATATGAGACATATTGTTGCGACCTGTGACGAAATAATTCATTTCTATTAGGAAGTGTGCTCAAGAGACAAAACTACTCTACTATATAGGCGGTTACTGTTGCACAATAGTAAGATACATACCATGGTGTTTCTTCTTATTCAGGGACAGAGCCTTATCCGGGAACAAGATTGTAGCAGCTTGTCTGCTATCATCCTGTCATAAATTATGTAGAAGGAACATTAGAGAACTACTATACGGTACTAATTTGACCTTAAGACTTCAACACTAACACATATTGACAAGACATTAAAGTGATATTAGATACGGAATTACTGCATCTCAAAAAAGGTATGGAATTAGTACACCAACATAAGATCAAAAGCTAGCAACAAATATCTACTTGAGATCTCAAGAGAGATGTTTTCAGATGAAATGAAACAAAATTCGAATTTCTTTATGCAGTATCTGTCATCTACGTATTACCACCGCAGCAACTTGCTCGATAGTTTGAACTCAGATTTGATTCATAACTGCCTTTAGGTTGGATCATAGCACACCCCAACGGCCCAAACTAACCCAATGACTAAAACCTATTCAAACCCAAACTTTTCAACCCTAAACACATTCATTTGCGTCGCAGATTCTGTCAGGGGTTAGTTATCCCATAACCAGGCTTACTTGTATCTGCCATGTACTTTTTAACTAGACATTTTACTACGCAACTTTAGTGACATCAATCAAAATAGCAACAGAAGGGTATCTTCCAAGAAATGCCAGCATTAATCCTAAGCTATTATTAACAAACTAAACTTTCGACTAGGGTTTGTAGATGAGAGGCATAAAGCAACTGTATGCTCCGTATATAACAAGTGTAAAAAACCTTAGGTGATCCACTTCGAGTTAGCCTGAAGTAGGCCTTCCATGTCTGCGATGCAACTGGAACAACAGAAAACCCAGATGCCACTAGAGCAGCAATCCACAAGCCATACGAAAAACCTGTACAACACACTGGTCGTTACTCCACCCCTACCAACTACACAACTTGCGGCTCCCCACCTCGCATACAATGCCACTCGTTCTCCCCGCCACCCCCACTCCATGTTGCCATTGCGCAAAAGAGGCGGCAAGATTTGATGGGATATTGGGGTGGAGGCTACAACATCGGCGGGTAGAAATAGTACACCAACATAAGATCAAAAGCTAGCAACAAATATCTACTTGAGATCTCAAGAGAGATGTTTTCAGATGAAATGGAACAAAATTCGAATTTCTTTATGCAGTATCTGTCATCTACGTATTACCACCGCAGCAACTTGCTCGATAGTTTGAACTCAGATTTGATTCATAACTGCCTTTAGGTTGGATCATAGCACACCCCAACGGCCCAAACTAACCCAATGACTAAAACCTATTCGAACCCAAACTTTTCAACCCTAAACACATTCATTTGCGTCGCAGATTCTTTCAGGGATTAGTTATCCCATAACCAGGCTTACCTGTATCTGCATGTACTTTTTAACTAGAAATTTTACTACGCAACTTTAGTGACATCAATCAAAATAGCAACAGAAGGGTATCTTGGTGAAATGCCAGCATTAATCCTAAGCTATTATTAACAAACTAAACTTTCGACTAGGGTTTGTAGATGAGAGGCATAAAGCAACTGTATCCTCCGTATATAACAAGTGTAAAAAACCTTAGGTGATCCACTTCGAGTTAGCCTGAAGTAAGCCTTCCATGTCTGTGATGCAACTGGAACAACAGAAAACCCAGATGCCACTAGAGCAGCAATCCACAAGCCATACGAAAAACCTGTACTCCACCATCCCTATATATCAAGAAATCAAGAAAATTCACTAGCAGAACAAAGATCTATTGACAAAACTTACGTTATACCACATGAAATTTAAATATTCACACAGTGTGAACTAGATTCCGTTTTACTCATGCGAATTACGAACTAAGTTTAAACTAGATTCATTCTAGCTTCAACTTTTCTGCAAATCATCCTCATAAAAACATGAAATCTCAAAACGCCTAGCAGAAAGTTACTTCTATTACTAGCAGGCTATTGCACAATGTAACAATGTAAATACACTGGGACAGTAATAAGATGCACGAGAGCAGTGTAATCCTCAACTACACTTACAGGCACTATCCAACTGCATAACCTCTCGAAGAATTGATGCACGGAACATCGATGCAAGAACTTCTAGTGATTATCTAAATGCAATTTTGGGGAAAGCAAGAAACAAACCAGCTTTCCATCAGTGGGAAATGGACTTGACTTCTCAATGTACGCCGGAGTTCCTGCAAGATAACAAAGACAAACGATAATATTATGGTCAGAAACCATCTTTGTTGTCCGCATAATATATATCAATATGAAGAATGAGATCACTACGGGTGACCATAATGGCCCTGTGCTTAACACACATGAAACAAGCTTCAAACACGCATCACCCCGGAAAAGAGTGCAGCGAGTAGTACAATTACACGCATCTGCCCATACCAGGAGGCGCATCGAAGCCACGGAGCAGCTTGATGATGGACTTGGTGTCCAGGCGCTTCCGGATGACCTCCGACACCACTATGTGCACGTACGGGTTATCGAACACCTACAGGATGTGAAACCCTCAGTCAAGCACACCCGTAGAAAGAAAATGCCAGTTCAAATCAAGCAAAGTGTGCGGCCGCTGCACCTGAGAGGAGCCGTCGGGCGAGAGGACGGAGATGGCGCCGGCCGTGTCGGGGTCGACCCCAATCGCCCACCCGGTGGGGGCGGCGGCGCTGTCGTCGGCTGGGAGCAGAGAGAGGGAGGCCAGCCAGGGGTCCCTGGGCTCGGCGTCTGCCAGGAGCTTCGCGCGAGCCCTGGCGCGGGCGCGGGATTTCACGGGAAGCGCCGCTGCCCGAGGGGGCACGCGGCGGCGGCAGCAGCGGGAGCGGAAGGGCGGGGCGAAGAAGGCGGCGGCGACGTCCCAGTGCAGGGTGGAGCGACGGAAGGCGGTGGAGCGGAGAGCGTTCATGGGGTCCTGGCGGTCGGCGCGGCGGGTGGCGGCGGCGGCCGATGCAGCTGCGGCGGAGGCAGCTGCCGCTGCCATAATTCGAAAAACGGAGGCAGGGAAGGGGTTTGTACTTTCGTTTCGCTCAGGGTCGTGGTCGTGGGATAAGGCGTCAGGAGTCAGGACGGACAGGAGGAGACGAGTCGTTGCTCGCCAAATTCTCACTATTTTTTTTTCTATTTGCTGAGATTTTTTTTTCTTCGAAATTAGACTTCTATTTACAAACATTAATGGGTTTTACATAAAACAGTTTCTCCTCTATCCCCTTCTTTCCTCCCACCTCCTTCCCATCACACTGGTCGTTACTCTACTACTACAAACTACACAACTTACGGCTCCCCACCTCGCATACAATGCCACTCGTTCTCCCCGCCACCCCCACTCCAAGATTTGATGGGATATTGGAGTGGAGGCTACAACATCAGCGGGTAGAAATAGGGGTAGAGTAATGACAAATTTTGGATACGGATTATATCGGATTTGATATTTATCGAATAGTATCGGATCGAATAAGGATATAGATATTTTGCCGCGGCGTTCGGTAGCTCAATATCCGTCGGATAATGATCCGGATTATCTGGTGAAGAAGTAGTTCCGATATCCGCCTTGGGGTAGTCCTGGAAGTTGTTCTTCACGATGTATTCGACATTGGCCGGGTTGGCGGTGATGGTGCCGGCCATGAGGCCGAGGGCCTTGAAGTTGAAGGACATGGTGTGCGTGGGGGCAGCGCGCGACGACGCCGGCCTACCACTCGATGAGGCGGTGCTGGTTCTTGACGAAGTGCGGGAGCGTGCTGACGACGGGGTCGGCCTTGAGGACGTCGGCGCGAGGCTGCTTCGTGGTGTCCGTGTCCTGGCGTGGGTAGAGGAACCAGAGGAGAGGTTAGGAGCGAGAGGAGGAGCATGGGGAAGGATGAGGTCATCGAGAGCTCCATGGCGATCGAGATCTCAGGCTTGCCAAGTTTGGAACTGTAGGAATGATTTGAGATCTTGGCATAGATAGGGAAAGATTCTCTCTAGTTAAAATCTCCGCGTCTTTGATTGATTGGTCGAGTTCTTGACTGTTGATGCTTAATCTACAATCCAAAGTTGAGCTGGATGAGTACTCGCATGCCAGCCTGTTAAACAAAGCATGAATGTGTTTATGCGATTAGTTTGAGCGAATGGCGAAATCAGGAAAACAAGAAATGCTGAAGCTTGAAAGTTCTCTTGTTGGTTTCCATGCCATATGTCTCACTCCATGTCTCCATGGGAAATTACAAGCTGAATCGCTCAATCGCATGGAGTTTTCTAAGTCTTAGCAGCAGCTGCACAGAGCTTGAAGCTCTGCTTTGCTTATACAGAGGTAGACTTTCAGGGAGCAGATTGTATACATGTGAATCATCACCTAGGACCTAAAATAAGAAAGCAAATCACCAATTGAACCGTGACCAAACACCACTAATGGGGTGTTTGGATTAGGGGTATTTCATTGGAATGTTTTAAGATCAAGTTCAAATTTGAACTAAATCCCAAAACCTCCCAAGTAATTACCACTCATCCAAACAGGGCCTAAAGTATCACGTTCACCACCGTATTTTTTTTCTGTGGTGTAAGCAAAGGAGCTTATAATTCATTACTCATGAATAGCTGATGCTGCTTCAATCACAAAGAGCTGATCTGCTACCTGAATCCACTGTAACTAAAATAGCTATTACCAGGATTTACATTATCGAACCGAGCTCGAAAACAACCCCCCCCCCAGGTATCGATTTTCATCAAAAATCGGTAGAAACCGAATGAATTGCAAAGTCAAACTTTTGAACTTGCGGTGTAGGATCAAGGATAACCGACTATAAGGGGTGAATAGAAGGTTTTAAAATTCTTTTGGTTCTAATGGAATAATTGCGCAAGATTAACTACAATTGCAATTTTAAACAACTAAAGCTTAAATGGTCTAGGTTCCACTAAACGCACCGACAAACTAAGCAAAAATATCAATCTTAGATAGATGATCAATCACAATAGATACTAGGAATGTAAATTTGCACACGAAAAAACAATAGAGAGCAAACCACAAGATTGACACGACTTTTTATCGTGGTCTTGGAGACTAGTCGGTCTCCCCTAATTCACGTTGAGGTAATTTGAACGAATCAAGCCAGCTCCTTTGTGCAAATGAGCCTTCCTCCGATCACTAGTGTTAGCTCTTCTCCGCTCCGGGTAGGTGAGCTCCGACCTTCACACAAATGCCGGGTTTTTTCACAATCTTCTTTAAAAGAATCACAGTTTCTCCTCCAAGCCGTCTAGGAGTCGGCAAACTCCAAGGAAATAGAACTATGATGCTTGTTTGAGGATGATCAAGTGTTTTAATGGCTCAAAAATCAAAACTCACACTTGAATGCTCTCAATAACTCACAAATGTGAAATTTAATGCACCAGAGTGATGAGTGTTTCAAGGGCTCAAGAGATATTCAATGAAGTGTCTAACCCTCCCCTTGGTGCAAGTGAGGGGGCATTTAGGCCCTGTTTGGTAGAGCTCTAGATCCCAGCTCCACCTCAGATCTGAATCTTGTAGGCTAAAATAAATTGAATTAGATTTATATTTTTAGTCTAAAATTAAATAAGATGACCCACCTAAACACTCTTAATATACCCACAGCTCCAGCTCCACGGATCTGTGGAGCTAAAAATACCCAACTCCACCAAATCCACGGATCTAGTGGAGCTGGAGCTGTACCAAACACACCCTTATAGCCCCAACAAGATTTCTAACTATTGGGGGCCGAGATTATGGTTTTTTCAGCCAAAACTGGTACTACCGCCTATGTAGGCTAGTAGTGCTGACCACCAGGGCAACAGTCGAATTTTACATTTAATGCGGTAGGTGGAAAGAGAAAAGAGACGATGCTATAGTACCCTAGCACTACTGCTATGTAGGACCGGTAGTGACGGCCTTGAATTTAAAAAATATGTATTTTGACTCATCTATGTAAAATAACTACCGACAATAGAGATCGATACTACCAAACTTGCGATATACCGGCCTGGTACACCAGTAGTGCCGGCCAGGAGAAAAATGCCGAAAATACATTGCTCTGGAAAAAAGCTACCGCCCTAGAGGGCCGGTACTACCGGACTTGCGGTAGTACAGTTCCTAGGCAATGGTAGTGCCGGCTCCCCCTTTTTCTCAAAAACACCTTCTTCTGTAAAATAACTAACACACTAGATGGCCAGTACTATCGGACTTGCAGTAGTATCGCTCCTAGGTAGCGGTAGTGCCGATTTTATCAATGCAACTGAGTATAAGAATGATTTGAGCCATGATTTTTAATCATATTCAAGCTACTAGCCAAAATTCTCTTGATAGTACGGCACCTATTCTAGCAATTCGATCTTTTCTCCAAACACCGAGATCAACAAAAGCTATAAAAAGGTCCTTAAGTACTTATACCTTGGCCTTAAGCTTGCATCATTAATATACCTTTATATTCAGAATTTCATCCTTTTTGCTTATGCAACGACGAGGACCAACCTAATCTCATAACTCAAGAAATATGTTAGTCTTTTACTTATGATTATCATTAATTACCAAAACCCAAAATACATTAGAGGCCTAGATTCTTCAGGCGATCAAATAGTGACCGAAATAAATTGAAAACTGGCCGATTTTATCGATTTTTCATCAATTTTTACCGATTTTCCATTTATTTTTACTTATTTTCGACCATTTTACATCGAAAATCGGCACACTCAGTGGAAATTGGAAAAAAAATCAAGGAAAATTGGAAAAAAAACTGCAGAAAATACTGGATATTCAAGTAAAAGTAATGTGAGGACTCAAAACAATGACCTCTTATACTAAAGCTCTATTTTGTGATGACATGATAAAAGGTTGGGGCATTTGTAGGATAATCAAGTATATTCGATGAATGATTAGCACTACTAGAAAAACAATTATTAATGAAGCGACATAGTCATTAATAGTCACTAACAACCACATAATTATTATCGTTAGCTGTGACAACTTGCGCAATTAGCCCAGGGTAATGACAGTAACCCCGCCATTACTCTGAGATAATTACATGAATCTCGGCATACTAGCTAATCAAAACATCGAGCGCACTCGATATTTTATCAGTTAGTACACCGTTTTCAGAGTGTTGCAGCAGAACAATAATTAGAGACTGAAATGGAAACTTTATTACAGTCCATTGCCACGTAGGCTACATGTCCAGTACCATAATTATACATAGGGTCCAAGTACAACAAAAATATAATACATAGATACTAATTACACAAAAGACTAACGAAGTCAATGCACGGGTACCCATCCTTCTATCCCTCCTGGTAGAACTCAGCCGCCTCGTCAAACCAACCAGACACTTGAATACCGGAGCCATTTTCTAGCAAAGGGGGATTTAGCAAGAGGGAGTACAAAAGTACTCAACAAGCATTATTAGCAAAATGCAATAGATGAATTTCTCTCAATTCCAGCCAAAGTCCATCTAACGATCACCTTCCCTCAAACCAGTTTTACAGAAATTAGGTTTTTGGTTTTCTTTAAGGATTGTGTATTTTAATTGCGAAAACAGCTACTAGCACCCGTATATGAGGCAGACTTAGCTTTCGTAGCCTCCAATTCAGGAAATAGGCATGAATTCATGATTTTAATCCTGTGCAGGTTTGTACCACTTTACTCATAGTGACCCCATCCCATGAGGTCCCAGAATATTTATCACTAGTCTAGTATTAGATCTCCAACCCCGGTAGCCAACGAGTAGTGGTGTCCTCGACTGTTCCCCACCTACCCTCAGTGTACCAGTTGTACCATGCTACCGCAGTAGTACTGATACTCAACCATAGGCTTTAAATATAGCGCCTGATCAACCATAACTGATTTTGTGTCATTCACTGGTACTCCCAGTATATCCAGCTTCACACTCCTAGTTATCTACCTATTTCCCAATGTGGAGATCATAATACCTTTCTAGGACAATATTTTCTAACTGATTTCACACACTATGGTTGGTACTGTAATACGGCTCATTACCCGAGTGTTGGTTGTTCGTACTTATATTATAACCTATGTAGAGGACCCCACTGGCTATTCTCCTTCTCATCAACGCCCTCTACCCACCATACACAGAAATACTCCAACGGCTCCATTCGTTGGATGAGCCAATTCAACATACCCATAATCATACCATTTCAACAATTCAACTCCATGCCATTTTACCAACCTCAACCGATTCAGATTTTCATCTTAAAAGATACTTTCCCATGCATTAATGATATCACATATATCTGAAAATATTTAAAAGAAATTTAATAAATATGATCAAAATAAGCTTACCTGGATTAGGATTGATATACTCGGCCTCACTCGTATTTGGAAAGTGACCTTCTGCTGGATTCAATTCAGTTCAGTTCCTAAAATCATTAAATATTAAATTAATGAACAATTGCCTATAGTGTGTTTTATAGCGTCCAACCTTCCAGCATTAAAATTAGCAAGGATGTTATGCTCATTTAGATTAAAATTTATTAACTGGTCACATTTTAATGTCACGTATTTTGAATTTACAGAGATTTTATTTTCGGCATTTTAATTTAGCACCAAATTTTATTTTATGCGACTTATTAAAATCCTTGGCTGTAATTTTATTTTAGTGAGGGTATTATCTCCCATTTTTAGTTATTAAGGTAGCTATCAATTTCATGCAATTCCTTATTTAATTAACAGTGGTGATTTGCTATATTTCTAGTTTCTCAAAGTTTACGGTAGATTCTTATTTGAATTATTGTGGTTCATGACGGTTGCAATATACTCGTGTATTTTTATTTTCTCACCTTTCCTCTCCCTTTTTTCCCACCTTTCCCCCTCCTACCCTATTTTTTTTCTATTTATCTTCCCATTTTCTTTTTCTTTCTCTCTCTTTTCTCTCTCTCCTCCTCTTCTTTTCTTTATGCTCTTTTTCTCTTCTCCTTTTCTTTTATTCTTTTCTTTTTCTTTCTTCCTCACCCGGCTGCCTTATCCATTTCTTCCTCCCCTAGCTTCTTCTACCTTCTCTGGTCCTTTGTTCCCTTTCTACTAGCTCTCACCGCCCGAGTTGCTCCCCATCGGGCTCTGGTCCGTGCCAGCCTCAAAGTCCGCACCGCCGCCGGTCCTCCTCCTCCTCTGAAAGACCAAGTGTAGGTCTACCCGTGTTTGTGATGAGTTATTGACATTGCTTAATCTTATATTGGTTGAGTTTGAGAAAATTTGGATTGGAAATCAAAAATTGAAGAATTTGGAGTGTTCCCTGTTTTGGCCAGTCATACCTGCCAGCAATGCTACCGGCCTGGGTGCGGTAGCATCGACCTTGGACAGTATGACTGGCCTCAGGCCGGTGTGATTTTTCCAGAGAGGGTATTTTGAGTGAAAATGCAGTATAAGTTGTGATTTTTGATATAGTATTGAATATTCTTATGTGCATTGCTATGTGATGGGTATTTCCTTGTTTTTTATTTTTGCAGGACGTCGGAGCTCGATCATGGTAAGGCGGAGGATGACCGGGAATAGACGAGGTGCGTCAGAGGTCTACACGATCGAGGATCGCCGGAAGATGATCAGAGACCGAGTCGGTGCAAGCCAAGAAGACAAGTAAAGGATGAGATGCTAGCTAGACGCTGCGTGGATCATGGAGAGTCGTCGAATCGCGGTCCAGTTGATAGGATAGCGGGTCTAGTTAGTGTGCTTTGAAAACCGTGCAAGAAAACCCAGTTTTTTCGTGGGTTTTGGGTCCTTGCATGGCTGTGTGTGGGTCAATCCTAGCCCTTGATGGAGTGCCCTAGAGTTGAGGGACTCATCCAAGGGTGGTAGTTGGCCCAAGAGTAGTATAATAGAGGGGGAGGGGCGGCCTTCCTCCTCTTGAAGGTTTTAGAGGTTTCTGGCTCCTTTGTGCTTTTGCCCACATTATTGTGAGGCTTTGTAAACCTCTCTTCCAGAAATGCAAATCATTTTCTCTAATGTCTGAATTTATTTTACACATTTACATTATGCTTTAAATTCAGCCTTTACATTCCGCTATTTACATTCTTGCAATTTAAATTCCGCACATTTGGATTTGCCTCCCCTCCTAAATGCTTGTGGATTTTGTTCTGAGGTTGTATGATTGATGGATGAGTCATCTTCAGACCATATCCCAATCATCTAGGCAATCTTGTGTTCTTTCTTACGAAAACCGATCTTTTTCTCTTTGGATGACCAATCTTGGAAGATCGAGTTTCTGGTGTTTTTGACTTGTGCTCTTGCTTGCTTTGACGTGTGGGAGGTTATTCAAGATCATCTTGATCATCAAAATCCCACGAGTAAGTTATAGATCAAGTTTTTAGTTTTTGCTCAAACTTGATGTGTTCTTCCCTCAAAGTGAAAAGGGTAGGACCTTTGATGTCAATCCTTGTGATTGAAGGTTGGAATAAGTTCCTGACCTCCTTAGGATCACATCTACTAAGATTCGTGAGTTTTTAACCAACCAATCAAAAGTTGGATCATTTTTGCTTTTGGAGCTCGTGCTGATTTTTCTGCTGTTCTTGAGCCCAGTCATACTGGATCCCGGTCATATCGACCCTAGGGCGGTCATACCGGCCATACAGAGCAAATAGTTCCTTCTCATTTGCTTTTCTTGATTGTTTTGGTTGAAGGCTTGTTTGAATCATTTTGAGTGGGGAGAAATTTTATTTGGGATCATTCACCCCATCTGATCGCCATCTCGGTCCTTCGTCCTGGCGCGGCCTCCCCCGCGCACTGCCTGCTTCACCCGCGCCCCTACCTCCTTGTGCCTCCCGGGGCACCTTCCGGCTGCTCTTACCCTGGCCTCCTCATTGCGCCGTCGCCAAGTCCTCGGACCTGTTGTCGAGCTCCCTCTTTGTGCGTGCACGACGCTGGCGCCCAGATCTCCCCGCTCCCCAGCACTTAGCCCTAGGGTCGAGCTCTACCTAGCTTGGGCTGGATTCGGTCCCTCCTCTCCCATCTTCTTCTCCCCCCAAATCTCCTCTCTACCTCTCTCTCTACTTCCCTTCTCCTCTCCTTCAGCTCACCGGCCCGCCGCCGTTCCTTACACAGCTCGGCCTTAGGGCCGAGCCCTACTTAGGACACAAGAGTAGAACCCTCTCCTCCTCTACTTTGGATGATTGAAATACTTGCTGAAACGCATTAATTTCACTTTTAGTATTTGTTGATTCAGGTGGGCAGACTAGCTATTTTCTTGGTCGATGATGAGCATTATTATTTTTTTAGGAGTATTTGGAGCTAGAGGTACCATGAAGATACCCAAATGAACCCATGTATGCCAGGGAGTACATCGGTTCGTTGGGGACGAACGGTGCAACCCTCCAAATACAGACTAATACATTGAGACCAACTTTACTTTGCTATTCATCTACTCAGTAATGCTTGCTTCCTCTTCATACCAAATATTGCTAGCAGGATTAAAGATGTGGTTGTGCACCTGATGTTGAATCTGGGATGGTAGGGTTCTGAGCTATGGGTGAATGATGAGGGTAAGATTGATGTGGAGGAGCTGATGGAGAGTTGGCTCAGATCTAGAACTTCTTATTGGTCTCCTGGGCTCATGGCTCCTCCCGGGTCTTGCCTTGCTCCTCCCTTTTGCTCTCGGCTGGTTCTTGCTTGGAGGATCCTTCCTTCTGCTCCTATTTCATTGCTCTGTTTGGAGTAAGAAAATAGGGGATGCACTAGTTGTGCACTGAGTTGGCTCTCGATTGGGAGTGGGAAATGGGGGATGAATGGCTATTCCCTTAGCTAGAGTAAGGAAAAGGGGGGTGCACTGGGCTGTGCTTGCCCTTATCCTCTTGTACTATGGTCACTTTTTACCTTTCTACCCTTGGTCCTCTACTGGTTACTATGGGGCATATTGGTCATTGTTCGAGCTTCGCTAAGGATACCTGCAATTCTACCAGGTTTGTTACTAATTGCCGAATAATGAAACTCTAAGTCTAGCGAGAGGTGCCGATCTGGCCTCGAACGGATCAGGTATCTCGATGAGCGATACCCTCGCTTGCAAGTCTGATGGCAATTCTCGAAAATCATTACTTTTTGTTATTCTAGAATCTTGGTTTACTTACGTATGACATTAGTTATTAAACAAAATTACCGATTATCTGATTGATTAGTTGCTTAATAATTTTACTAACTTAATTAATTTCTAGGTTGCAAAATTAGCCGTCGTTAAAGGCTCCACGATTAATAGTACTAACAACCACTTACAATTTTTTTAACAACGGGATAGTGTGCTATCATTAATTATGAAGAAACAACAATCACTTTTCTAGTATTAATAACCACTTGTTGGTCACTGCTCTACTTGATATTGTTGAGTATTAACAACCACTTTATAGTATTATTCGTAGGTTTTTTTCTCGATCGATGGATGGGCTGATTTCTGGCTTCTAACCAAACCATGCTTCAAAGGGATAACAACTGATTCTTTCATCACATCTAGTACCATATTTATATTAAAAAATAGCCCAGCTATTTTTCCCCGTTCATTTCTTAGAAACAAAGACATAATTCCGATTCCGTAAAAACACTCCAGATCAATACCATGAACCAAAAACTATATTATTGCATCTGAGATGTACAATTAGAATGTATACATATCCATATACATGAAAGTTTTTGTTTTGGAGCGGTGCTTCAATGCTTTCCCTCCTAATACAAGTTGCACAAATCTTGAAGCAATCGAAGGGGTAAGTAATCTCAATCTACCCTTCATTCATGCTTTAATATTTGTGCAACTGTAAAAAAGAAAAGCATTGAAGCACCCCTCTTTTGTTTTTGTTTTCCTTTTATATTATCTATATTCAAATTTGCTCAAAAACGTCTCCCAAATTCGGTTTTTCAAAAAAAATTATACCAGCTGTCAAAAAGCTATTAATACTAAGTTTAGGGAAATTTTGGATATTTTTTCCAAATTTCACGAATTTTTTTGAATTGGACCAATTTACCAACCGATTCCAATCTCGAGCCGGACCGATACCATCGAAAATCACGATTTTCAAGCGATTTTCGTCAATTTTTCAAACCCTTTGCCATTACCCTGGGTGGCTGGATATATGTCTTGTCTAAGTGAATGGAAATGCTTGTATTTGTTCAATTTTCAATAATGTTTTAATCAAATCAACTAGTTTTGTGTTTTCATTGATTTCTTATGTACAATCTAAGGGGTTATCGTGTTCCGATAAATATCCATATTTGTATCCGATTCGATTGGTATTTGCTCTGTATCTGTATTCAACATTATTCGTATTCGTATCCAAACTATCTGTATCCACGTCCGAAAAATAAATATGAAAACAAATGTGGTAGAGCTGTTATCCATCCATATTCGATCCGTTTTCACCCCTAGGTAGAGGTGGAGGGGACGACTTGGTGATCGGTGGATCTATAAACAGTAGACGCTTTGGTGGGTGGCAAATTTGGAGGGGAGGACTATTCCTCCAGATTTTTTTAAAATAATATTTAAAAAATGAAAAATTATAGAAATAATATGCCAATTTAAAAAATTATAGATCTACCTCTGTCACCGTTTGAAATGGCAAAAAAGAGTATGTGTCACCGTTTGAAATGGCGATAGGCTCTCTGTCGCCATTTCAAATGGCGATAGAGAGCTGTCGCCAAACGGTCCAGCTCTAGCACGAATAAGAATCGATAGTAGAGAGCAGTATAAGAATTGACTGCGCTCCAGCACGGCCAGAAATCTCCCATTTCACAGCCAACCGCCGAACGAGCGAAGAAAAAGAGAGGAGAGGGGAAAAAAGAAGAGGGGAGAGGGGAAGAGAAGAAAGGAGAGGGGAAAAAGGAGGGGAAGAAGAAGAAGAATAGGGGGAGGAGGAGGAAGAAAAGCGCCGTATTTGTGCAGGTAATTTCTTTTTGGTCATTTGAATTAAAATTTAAAAATATAATTTAGTAACCAGATTAAATAGATTGGTAAGTAATTAGGTTTGTAGAGTAATAATTATTTAGATAGACGACGTAGCGACCATATTAATTAGGTTTGTAAGTAATTAGCTGTGTAGAGTAGCAATAGTTATTTATGGACATAACTTAGTGACCAGATTAATTAGATTTGTAAGTAATTAGCTGTGTAGAATGCCAATAGTTTTTTTAGATACACGACTTGCCGACAAGATTAATTAGGTGTGTACATAATTAGCTATGTAGAGTAGCAATAGTTTTTTTACATACATGACTTAGCGACCAGATTAATTAGATTCGTACATAATTAGCTGTGTAGAGTAGCAATAGTTATTTAGGTATATGACTTATTGACCAGATTAATTAGGTTTGTAAGTAATCAACTGTGTAAAATGCCAATAGTATTTAGATACACGACATATCGACAAGATTAATTAGGTGTGTACGTAATTAGCTGTGTAGAGTAGCAATAGTTTTTTTACATACATGACTTAGCGAGCAGATTAATTAGGTTCGTACATAATTAGCTGTGTAGAATAGCAATAGTTATTTAGGTACATGACTTAGTGACCAGATAAATTAGGTTTGTAAGTAATTAGCTATGTAGAATGCCAATAGTTTTTTAGATACACGACTTGCCGACAAGATTAATTAGGTGTGTACGTAATTAGCTGTGTATAGTAGCAATAGTTTTTTTACTGTCGGGGATCGGACAGCCTGGCGCGCGTCCCCCTAACACGTGTTCGTTCCCCCTCTGTGCCCAGGGGACTATTCCGAAGCCCAGGCAGAGACGTCTCCGATCTACCGGCCCGGGGCGCCGAGCGGACTGTTACCAGTCGGGATCCGACCAAAGGTCTCAAGAGGCCACCGGGACACTCTTCCCGACACAGCGGACCTCTCCGAGCTCTTCCCGACTGGCGGACCTCTCGAGCTCTTCCCCGACCTGGCGGACCCCTCCGAGCTCTTCTCCGACCTGGCGGGCCGGGCTCCCGACCTCCGCAGCGGGACGGGGTCCCCCGACTCCGACCAAGCTGGGCTCCCGACCTCCGCGTGGGTGGGATCCCCGACTCGATCAAGCCAAGGCAACCCGCCAAGGGCGGCGTGTCGAAGCCTCCACGACCAATAGCCACGTACCCCACGGATGGGGTCAATCGAAGTGACTATCACGAGCGGTGGCCCCTTCCCAAGACGGTTTAATGGGCTGCCGAAGTCATGCTTCGATCCCATCGGCCGTCACGTCTGATCACGAACCACGCTCCTCCCAAGGCGGCACCAGCGTCATGAGCAACCGCGTCAACACTCGTCGGATCACGAAAGCGTCACGCCATTTCGGTGAAATACCTAACCGCCACGACCAGCGAGACTACCGCCCAGCGTGGCGGGGCGAGCGGTGACCAGTCGACAGGACGAAGGACCGAAGCTCTTAGTATAGGTCACCTCGCCCTTCCCCAGCTCTCGAGGTAACCTGCCCCTTCCTACCGTTTAAAGGGAGGCAGGAACCCCGGGGAAAGGGGGGATTCTTCTAGTTAAGCAACGAGCATTCTTGCGCTAAGGCTCTTAGCTCGCTCTTGTAAACACTGTGTAACCATCTACACTAAAGGCAATACAACACCACCACAGTGAATGGAGTAGGGGTTGGCCGAACGATATAAACCTTGTGTCCCTGTTTGGTTGCGCGAGTTCCCCTGCTTAGTGCGCCGTAGAGGTGCCACCGAGACGAACGAAGCTCGGGCCTTACCCTCCGTATGATCCTTCCCCTCTTTCTTTGCGATCGCGGTCCGATCGTCGGCGGTGGCGCCACCGTGGGGCGAAGTTTCTTCGTCCAAAGTTCGTCATCTTGGCGAGCTCAACACCTCGAGCTCCACTACCAGCATGTCACGAACGGCGAGCTTGGGCTCGGACGTTGTCCCCGAGTGCCAAGGCTCCACATCCATGCTCTCGCCATCCTTGCCGCCCCGCGAACGCCATGCCTTCGCGGCCGACGGACGTGAGGCAACCTGGGCGGGCGGCGGTGGCGGAACCCTCAAGAGCGCATCGGCTCGCCAGTCGCCATCGACCGAGGCCGCGCCGCCATTCGGCGAGAGGGTGTGGTACGACCGCTTCGATCCGGCGGTTCGGCCCTCCCGTCCGCACGAACACGCCCAAGAACATGTGGGCCATCGCCGGTCATGGTGACCCGCTCGGGCCGGCTCGTCCCTCTTCCGACGGTCCTGGCCAAGAGCTCAACAAAGGCGGCCGCGGCGTCACACCCGGCGGCAAGCAAGCTCTGGGCTCGAGTCTCGCCGTGGCGGCCGGCCCTCGTCGCATGATCGCCGGCGCTTCACCGGCGGGATCCCGCCCTCGGGCTCGCACTTAACGCCATCTTCACGCCTCCCAGCGGGAAGGCGGCGGCGTGCCTTCGCCCGTCGCGGGCGTAATAACGATGCTCGCCGGACGGCGGTACTTCAGTCCCTCTCGGGCGTCCAACTCGGACGACGGAAGATCCGTAACGCTTGCGGCGCCACCGCAGCGGCGCTCCGTCGACCATCACGGTCAGCGCGAGTGCGCCGCGGCTCGAGTTCTCCTGTCGGTGGTGGCGACTCCGGCGCTAGCGGCCGGCGGCGGTGACTTCCGACCTCTGGTGCCGGCGTGCTCGTGCGATCTCCGTCCGATGCGCCGCCGCCCGGTTTAGGCCAGCGATGATGGAGCGGTTCGGCGGGACCAAGAATCCCGCGAATTCCTCTCCATCTACTCCACCGCCATCACGGCGGTCGGAGAAGACGAGGCCGTGATGGCCAACTACCTCCCACCGTTGCAGGCGGCGCCGCCCTTTGGGCTCTTCAACGGCGTCCGGCACCTTCCGGTCGTGGCGCCCGGTGAGGCGCTCTTTACTCCAACTTCGAGTTGCTACGAGCGATGCAGGCGGGAGAGGACACAGACCGTGTTATCCAGTGAAAGGGGAACATCTGCGGGACCGTGCGCGGTTCACCCGGCGAAACTCGATCCCCAATGTTTCGTGTTAAACCGTCATCAAGGCTTTCAAGTTTGGCGTTCGAGACGGGCGCCTTACGGAGGACCTCGAGATTGCCACAAGGCTCACCGTCGACAAACTATTCCGCATGGTGGCGGTGCAGACGCGAGGATGATCTTGTCGGCCGAAGCATGACTATGACCGGGGCAAGCTCGGCCTCGCCGGCCGGCGAGGCCATCGGCGCTAAGGAAGGAGACCGGGCCAGCGACAAAGGAGAGAAAAAGACCGCGACGTCGAGGCGCAGCCCGGCTCGCCTAGTCGCCACGGTCGGCGACAAGCGTGAAGGCGGGCCGCGCGGCCGACCGCGGGGCCCGGCCTGTGAGAACGTCCGCGACCGCAGCAGTGCCACGCCCCCAGCGAGGGCAAGGTCGGAGGACCCCTCCACGCGAACATCCGAGCTTGGGGCAGCGAGAACAACCCGCCGGCGCCAACAAGTTTTGCTGTTCCACAGATCCACGGCCATGACTGCGGGGCTGCGGGACATGGTCGTTCAAACTGGGCGCCTTTTATAGGGGACTGGGAAATGCCCACGCTACAAAAGGCGATGAGCGGCCGGGAGGAATCGACACCGGTCGGGCTCAAGCGGGCCACGACACGGAATTCCAACAGGCGACCGCCGTGTGGACATGACCGGTGGTTCCTCCATCACCGATCTCGGCGGTGAAGGGCGCGCGCGCGCCGTCTATCAAGCCACCGCCGAAGCCGGCGACCAACCTGCGGATGGGCGTCGTCCCCATCACCTTTCGGGACGGCGCCCTCGGGGATGTCCCAAGACTTCAAATTGCTGCGGTCGTCGCCCGACCATAAGCAACACCGTCGTTGGCGGGTCATGGTCGACGGGGCGATTCCTCAACTGCTCCTAGCTACGCCTTGGACGGATGCAAATACCGGTCGAAAATCAAGAACATAGCGATCCCTTCTTCGGCATCGTGCGGGGAGCTCGACCACCCCACAGGGCAAGTGGTCCTCCGTCACCTTGGCGACTCGTAAATTTCCGCGCGGTGATCACCTTTGAAGTCGTGGGCGGCGATCTCCCTACAACGCCATCCTCGGGCGCCCGCCTAGTCAAGTTCATGGGCTGCGAATCACTCACGAGCACCGGTGTATGAAGCTCCGGGGCGGTGGCGTCATAACGGTCGCGGCGACCTTAAGGCGTCAGACGTGCGAGAAAAAGCCACGGCGGCCGGCGGCATCACGCCCACGGACCTCGAGATCACCCGAAGGGCGCCGTCGGAAGGCGGCTATCGATAAGCGGCCCGACCAAGGCCGTGCGGCGAGGAGGGCCGCGGGCAAATCGTCTACATTTACGCCCGGCTCGATCCCAAATAGGAAGGCAGGCTCGTCACCTTCCTCAGAGATAACAAAACCATTTTCGCATGGGAACCGGCGGACATGCTCGGGGTCCCACGGGAGGTGATCGAGCACAAACTGCAAACAAAGCCTGGCTGCAGACCCGTGCGCCAGAAGCTCCGGCGCTTCTCTTCTAAGAAGGCGGTGATAATCAGGGAGCACCTCGACAAGCTCCTTAAGGCCGGCTTCATTCGCAAGGTCAACTACTCCGAATGGCTGACCAACCCTGTGATCGTACAGAAGAAGGGCGGGAAGTGGCGAATGTGTGTCAACCACACGGGCTTGAACGCTGCATGCCCCAAAGATAACTTCCCGCTCCCCCGCATAGACCAGTTGTGGACTCCACATGCGCCGAGATGTTGAGTTTTCGGCCTACTCCGGTACCACGGATCAAGCCCGCGCGGAAGGCGAAGACAAGACCGCCTTCATCACGCCGTTTGGACATACGCTACATGACCATGTCGTTCGGCCTCCATACGCGGCGCCCGCGTTCGGTGTTAATGGCCAAAGCCGACCGCGGTCGGCGAAACCTCGAAGTGTCGTCGGCGACATCATCGTCGAGAGCCCCTCTAAGGCTAACCACGTCAACGACTGGCGAGACCGCCAACCTGAGCAGGTTCGGCATCAAGCTCAACCGAAAAATCGTCTTGGCGCGGCCTCGGAAAACTACTCGGCTACATGATCGAGGGTGGGCGTGGGCGAACCGAGAGAAGATCGAAGCGATCGGCGGATGGCCGCTCGACCTCGATAAAACAAGTGCGAGCCTCACCGGTCGCATCGTCGCCCTCGGTAGCTTCATTTCCTCGGCGGCGCGGCGCTGCCTTTCTTTAAGATCTGCGCGATCATAAGGGTTTGAGTGGACCCCGAAGCCCGGTGGTCTCTCGGCGAGCTCAAGGCGTACCTCTTGCGTCCTCCTCTGCGACAACTCCACAGCGGGGAGAGGTGCGCTACTTTACCTCGCGGCGCAACGGGCGTCGGCGCGATCTAGTGGCGAGCGGGTAGGGCGGCGACACCGATCTACTATGTTAGCGAAGTACTCCACGGGCGAAGGCGCTATCCCAGTGCGAAACTCCTCGCACTCTTCATGGCCTCGCGGAAGCTCGACACTACTTCCAAGCACATGCGGTGGTCGTCGGCGGCCTCCGCTCGGGAAATCCTCGAAACCACAGGCGGAGGTCGCGTCGCCAAATGGGCCATGGGTGGCGGAAGTTCGACCTCCGCTTCACGGCCCGCACGCCATCAAATCACGGTATTGGCGCAGACCGTGGCGGCGGACGGTGGAACTGCCCCGAGCACGAGGTCGGCGAGGACCCATGGACTATGTTCTTGACGGATCAAGATCCTTTGGCGCTCGGGGCGGCGTTCTCCTCATCACCCCTCAAGGTGACCACTTGCGATATGTGGTCGGCTTGGCTTTCCGCTACCAATAGCGCGGCGAATCACGAGGCCCTCTTGGCGGCCTCCGAGCACTGCAAGTCCACGAGCATCCGCCGCCTAATCGTGAAAGGAGACTCCCAGCTCGTCGTCAATCAGTACAACAAAGTCTACCAGTGTTCAGAGCCTCTAATGGCCAAATACCTCGCCGAGTGCGCAAGATGGAGAGATGGTTCCGGAACCTGAGGATCCAGCATGTACCAAGGAAAGACAATTCCACCGCCGATCTCCTGTCGAGGCTCGGATCATTCGGCGACGAGCTCCCGCCGGACGTCATCCTTGAAACCTTGGCCACACCGACCGTCGCCGACCGGGAAGACCGGTGGCCTTCCTCAGCGTTACGGCGTGGATGGATCCATTCATCAAGTTCCTCGACCAGGGAGCTCCCGCCCTCTGCTTTGAAAGGAGCAGGCTCCGGCGATGTGCGGGCTTGTACAGGCTCGTCGTCGGGCAGCTCCACCGTCAGGGGGCCTTGGGCGTTCTGTCAAAATGCATCACTCTAGAAGAAGGTAAATACCGCTCAGCGACGCACTCCGCACGTGTGGCGCTCACTCCTCTTCGGGACTATGGTCGGGAAGGCCTTCAGGATGGGTTTTATGGCCAGCGGCGCTCGAAGATGCCCGGCATCGTTCGTTCTTGCCGATCTGTCGGTTCACGCCCGAAAAGTGAGGCAACCGGCCTCGCCTGCAGACCATTCCTCGCTGGCCATTCTCGGCGTGGGGCCTCGACATTCTCGGTCCCTTCCCGAAGTCGGTCGGGGAAGAAGTTCCTATTCGTGGCAATCGACACCTTTTCAAAATGGATCGAGCGAGCCTGTCTCGCTATCACCGCCAAGGCGCGGTAAGATTCTTCTGTTCCTTCGTGGTCACAAGGTGCGAGTCCCTTGCGGGATCATCACCGACAACGGGGCCTTGATTCACGATGAGTTGTTCCAGAGTTGGTAGCGGATATGGGGACCAAGATCTGCTATGCCTCGGTGAGCCACCCCGAACAGCAGGCGGCCTAGCGCGCCAGCGGGCAGCTCATCCAAGGGCTCAAGCGAGTCTTGGCGAGCTCGGCGCCATGGCCGGGCATGGGTGGACGAGCTCCCCGCGATCCTTTAGTGCATCGCACCTCGACCGGTAGAACCGCGAGAACAAGCCCTTTCGGCTCGTCTTGGTGGTGTCCTACCGTCCGAGGTCGCGCTCGGTTCCGTTAGGGCGAGCTCGGTCGACTGAGTCGACCTCGGCGGCAGCGGTCCCTCGACCTTGCCTTGGCGGAAGAAGTAAGGTGCCTCGCCTGCGCTCGGTAGCGCTACTGCAAGATCTCGCGGACATCTTTGCCGAGCCGTCGACCAGGCTTCGCGTCGGGGACACGGTCCTAAAGCGGATCAAGATCACTACCACACCAACAAGCTTTCCCAGTGTGGGAGGCCCCTTCAGAGTCATCTCAACAAGCGCGCGGGAGCTTACAGTCAGCGATCCCGATGGTAGGGGCTCGCGAGCTCGTGGAGCGTGAGGCGACTCGGAAGTTCTCGTCTAGCGTTCCTCTTTCACCCTTCATTAAGTTAAGGTGCCTCTTTCTTTGTTGATTATGTTCGTTCCTGTGTTCTGAACTCTGGCGCCTCGGGGCGTGCTCAAGGCTTTTGTGTTGCCATCCCCTGGTCCGGCCCGGGTTCGTGGCCATAGTAAAGTTTTCTTCCGATTTCTGTGCTAATCTCTTTCTATTTGTAGAAGGGTTGATGTTCCGCCACGACCCTAAGTTGCAGATTCCTTCGGTCGAAGGTCGCGCCATCTTGAAGGCCCTCGGACGTGGCGTCTCGTCCGTCCTTTTTAACCAAAGTAATTTCTTCTTAGAAGCGCCTCGGCGGCTGATCCGTGGCGTGGCTATAAGGGCAACCATAAGGCCACGCGACGGGCTCGGCCTCGGGCGTCCATGCGTGTTCTTTCTTCGGCACGAGGTCACGTTCTATAGGTTCGCCTCGGGGATGAACAACCCGAACAGGCATTCGAGGATCGGGGCGCGGTAAAGCGTCGTTATCGAGTAAGCCGGCCATCCCGTCTTTGCCAACCATTGAGCGTTCTCGAGGCGCCCGAGCACGATGACTTTTCGGGCTCGGAGTCGCGATTAGGATTCTGCCACCGGGATGACTGCTCGTTCTAAGCCGACCTTTCCCGGGGCGGGTGGCGGGTTCGAATCTCTAAACCGCCCTCTGAGGGGGTCTTCGAGGCTTCGATGCATTCCGAGCTCGTCGAGTCGGAACCAAGGCCTAAAATGCGGTCGGCTGAGCTATCGGGCCGACCGGTCCGAGTTGTGCCCAAACACGAGTCTTGCGCGGCGAGGCCTCGGTGGGGACCACGTTCTCGAGGTTCGCCTCGGATTTGGCATCCAGAGCCCGATGCATTCGGGCTCGGAGGCGCGATAAAGCGATCCTTATCGGAGTAAGCCGGCTATTCCCCGTATTACCGACCGGTGAACGTCCTCAAGCGCCGGGCCGATGACATTCCGGACCGGAGGCGCGACCTAAGATTACCACGGGGATGATCTCGGTCGCAATAAGTCGCTTTGCGCAACAAGCCGACTAATTCCCGCGCCAAATTATCGAGACATGTCAGCAGAGTCGTGCGGGCGAGTGATTCGGGCGAGGCCTCGGTTGAATCAACATCGGGCATCGAGGCGGCTCTGTCGGCCTAAAGCTGGGTAATTCGGCGAAAGCGGTAGGCCTCGTTGCGGTCAGCGAGCGTGCTCGCCAGCGCCGCGTATCGATCTTGTTCAACCCTTCAAGAAATAGCCGGTACAAAGTACATAGTGGCGGCCAGAGGCCGGCAAATAAGCTAAGTCCTCGAGAAACACACACTCTATAAAGCAGCATAAAGTCGTTTTATCTTTACAGGGGAATCTTTCGCCCGGACCCATCCGCTAACTTTAAAGTTTACGAGAGACATGTCTCGGGCGAGTTTTCCGTTCGAGTCGGAAACCCTCTGCCGCGATCACGATGACCTCGGCCGGCCTTGTCAACCGGTCCGCGTCGCCTTGGAGCTAGGCCAAGGCGTCTTTCCCGGCAGAGCCACTGCGCGGCTTCTCCCCAAGACTAGCATTCACGGCCTCGGCCTCGGCCGCCTTGGTTTCGCTCGGTGGCCCTCGTCTCCAACCCGCGGCCGTCTTCTCGAGCTCGGTCGCTTTAGCCTCGAGCTCGGAGGAGGCCCTCGCCGTCGCGACCACATCTCGGCGAAGGTCGGAGATCTCGAGCTTGGTGGCTGGATCTCCATCGGCCGCGCTCGCGATCCCTCGTCGAAGCGTCCTGCGCCTCTCGGCGGACCGGGCAAGGTCTCCTCCGCCCTCCTCCGCTCCCCGCCATGGCGGAGGCGCTTATGGCGTATACCTCACAGGCCCGCGCGCTCCGCTTTCGGCCTCGGCGGCCGCGTGAGCTCGAGGGCTGGGCCTCCTTCGGTAGCGAGACTTCCTCTTGGCGCGCGACACGGTGGCTTCTAGCTCGGTGATGTCCCTCGATTGATTTCGAGGGCGCGCATAAGGCGGAAGGCGAGCGTGTTAAATGCGCAATGTTGTACCCGGAAACCCGTGCGAGACCTGCGAAGGCAAGAAAAACCCACCATGACCACTAAGAAAAGGGAGAAGGAGGAGGTGACACCACGATCGATCTTACCTCCACTAACCGATCCTCGGCGAAGACAAATCGACAACGCCGCCGAATTTGAGGCGATCGCGCGCGATTACATCCCCGGCGGCCTCGCGCCGCCGTAGCGAGCAGCACCCCGAAGGACGGGGAGAGATCCGCCGGCCCGGCAATGGCGGCCGGACCCTGCAGGCGACGAGTGGCTCGGCGGCCCCTGGCCGCCTCGATTGCGGGAAGGGTCCTCGGCTCGCGCGAAGGTGGGCGGCTCCACCGAGCACGGCGCGCAGCGCCGCTCGATCCGCAGGCGCAACAACCAGCGCGCCGGTCGGAGGCTGCGGGTCGGACGATGGACCGGTGCCACGGCCGCCCGGTGTATGGTACGCAGCGGCAAATTATCAAAAGATGCTCGATCGGCCCCACCACTCGAAGTTAAGAAACAGAACTTACGCACGAGCGGACGGCGGCAACCTCGCCTTCTTCTGGCCCCCTGCGGGCGATTTAGCTCTCCGCTTTCCGAGGACTCCACCCGGGCGCCCCGCCGAGGCGCAGCGGCAACGCCACCTCATTGCGGCCCCCGGCTCACGGTGCTCCGGCGGCACACCCAATCCACGGCGTCCATGGTCGTGGCGCTTAAACCCCGCGCTGGCGCATGTGTGGATGAAAGCGGCCACTTCACGGTCGTCCACCGAGTCCTCGAGCTCGGGGTCTCCGCTTCCCTTCGGCCATGGCGCTTGGGTATAAGCAAGCCCACCTCCTCGCCCTTCAAATAAAACCATTTTTCCGCCCACGGCTCGGCGAGTCCCGGGTCGGGATTTGGGAAGGTACAAAGGAGTCCATCCATGGTGAAATAGAGGCACCGACGGCGGGGTCTTTCGGTGCGGGGCGAGGAGTAAAAGCGGAAGAAAGCGAGGGTAGGAGCACGCCAAGAACCCTTGCAAAGATGTGCAGCGAGAAGGAGAAGGAGGGAGTTCGGCACCAAGTTCACGAGCTCGATCTCGCCTTTGCGCAAGGACCGCTGACCAAGAAGTCACTTTCCGGGTCCATGGCCCAAGAGCATGTCTTGCTCGTGCTCACGATCTCATCATCCAGGAGTCGCGGCACTTTCTCCCGGAAGGAAGCCACCAGAGAGCGGGTTGAAGCCCCAAAGACTCCATCTCCCTCATCCGATTCTGCGGTAAGTGTGCTCCTCCCAAACTTCGCCATGGAGTCAAGGTCAAAGGGAGGGAGGCGGAGGTGCAATCAAGGGCTAGAAGGCGTTGACGTAGAGGGACAAGGAGGAAGAAGGCAAAAGCACGAGAAGCGGGAAGTGAAATCCTAAAGGATAAGACCCTGCGGTTTTAAAAGACGCCTCATCTACTGCGTCACCATCGCCTCAAAAGGCGCTCTCGTGGCCGACGAGGCGGCCGGAGGCGTCGGGGGCCTTTCAAAACCCCGTGCGGTGCATCCTCCACACATCCGAGCGCACCCCATTCCATCAACTTCCCGTCAAGAGGCCCTGGGCTTCACAGGCCGTCAGGGAAAACAAAGCAAATAAGTCAAGTATGTGTCCCATGGGGAATCCCTCTTCGAATAAGACATCGGACTCAAGGCGCCTAGAGTCTCGGGCCGCTTCTTGAGCCTCGGGGTTGGTTGTGGGGATCGGACACCTTTGGCCAAGGCCCCTCGACACGTGTCCGTTCCTCTGTGCCGGGGACTGTTCCTAAGCCAGTGCGAGACGTCTCCGATCTACCGGCCCAGGGCGCCAGCGGTATTACAGATCGGGATCAGACCAAAGGTCTCAAGAGGCCACCGGGGACACTCTTCCCAGGCACAGCGGACCTCTCCGAGCTCTTCTCAGGCTGGCGGACCCCTCTGAGCTCTTCCCGACTGGCGGACCTCTCAAGCTCTTCCCAGGCACTGGCGGACCCCTCCAGAGCTCTTCCCGAGCCGGCGGACCCCTCCGAGCTCTTCTCCGGCACAGCGGGCGGGCTCCCGACCTCCGCTTGTGGGGCGGGGTCCCAGACTCCGACCAAGGCTGGGCTCCAGACCTCCGCGGTGGGGATCCCCGACTCGATCAAGCCAAGGCAACCCCGCAAGGGCGCGTGTCGAAGCCTCCACGACCAATAGCCACGTACCCCGGATGGAGTCAATCGAAGTGACTATACGAGCGGTGGCCCCTTCCCAAAGCGGTTAAATGGCTGCCGAAGTCATGCTTCGATCCATCGGCCAGGTCACGTCGATCGAAGACGCTCCTCCCAAGGCGGCTGCGCGTCGCGAACATCAACGTCAACACTCGTCGGGATCACGGAAAGCTGTGTCGCCATTTCCGGTGAAATACCTAACATGCGACCAGCGAGACTCTGGCCCGGCGTAGGCGGGACGGCGGTGACCGATCGGCGGAGACGAAGGACGAAGCTCTTAGTATAGGTCACCTCGCCCTTCCCGACTCGAGGTAACTGCCCTTCCTACCGTTTAAAGGAGGCGGGAACCCGGGAAAGGGGATTCTTCTAGTTAAACAACGAGCATTCTTGCGCTAAGTCTCTTAGTTCGCTCTTGTAAACAACTGTAACCATCTACACTAAAGGCAATACAACACCACCACACTGAGCGGAGTAGGGGTTCGGCCCGAACAGTATAAACCTTGTGTCCCCTGTTTGGTTGCGCAGGTTCCCCTGCTTAGTGCGCACGCCGAGGGTGCCACCCGGACGAACGAAGCTCTGGGCCTTGCCCTCCGTATGATCCTTCCCCCTCTTTCTTTGCGGTCGACGGTCCCGATCGTCGACATTTACATACATGACTTAGCGACCAAATTAATTTGGTTTGTAAGTAATTAGCTGTATAGAGTAGCAATAGTTATAGACATACAAACTGTGGAAAGTATGCGGGATAGTACGTAGTTCCAAAAATAAATTTATGTATGCGTGCAGAAGTTGTTTAAGTAGTGTAGAGTACATCGTTGTGGTACATAGGTGTAGCAGTATGGGTAGGTTGAGAATTTAAAAGGTGACAACGTTACATTGTGCATGTATTAAGAATTTCCTAAAATGCTTGACAGGTATGGATAAACGACTGCAATTTAAAATACACTACGGAGAAGGGATTCCGCATATGGGTGCACAAGGGGTGGAACTAAGTTATTTTCCAAGTGTCGTGGCTGACCTGTCACATGCCGAGGAGCGTCCATGGGGCACGGTTACCAGATGATTGTACAACATATTCTCGATGGACTGTGAATTGCATGACCTCAAGCTGTACAGAGTAGGGTGTCGGAGACGGGATTACACGTACTGGGAGTTAGTGGAACTGAAGGGGCTGAAGTCGTAGAGCTCGTATGTAAGAATGGCGACTGAGAAAGGATGACCATTAGTGTTGTTGGCGCAAGCATTTTAGGAAGTCCATGCCGGCCATGCGATGCAGGAGGAGATTGTTGGTGATGAACCGGAGAAAGTTGGTGAGAGCAGCCGAACTGGAGAATGCTTAGTGAGGCAGGATGTTAGTTCGGGTCAGGAGGGTGTGCAAGACAAAGAAGTTAATGTTCCAATGCTAGAAGTGCAGGAACCAATGGGTGTGGCAGACGAGGGAGAACATATTGAATCGTTGGTGCAAGCGATGAAGGCAGAGAGCCAGGACTACGAGGCTTTAAGTAATGATGAAGACGATGAAGAGCCTTTCCCTGCGGAGTGGGATGAGTGTCAGTTCGATAGGCTGGTGGTCAACGAGGGCGAACACTTCGCATGGGAGTACGATCGGAATGAGGTGAGGCAAGGTGCAATTTACAAGAATAAGTGCAAGGTTCAGGAAGCAGTGATAGTATGGGTAGTGTCGCTGCATAGAACCTTTAAGGTTGCAAAATTAGATCAGCGGGTGTATGATATCAGATGCCAGATGGAGGGTTGCCCATGACGTGTCCATGTGTACCAGCCTAAGTGAGACACCATTTGGAAGTGTTCTATAATCGTCCCACACACATGAGTGCTAACGGAGTCTACGAAATCGCATATAAACGTATCTTTAGACTTTGTTGCGAATGCAATGTACGGCAAGATTGTGAGCAACTTGGATTTAGAGCCACATGCTATCATACTTGCAATAGAGCAGAGATTTCAGTATACCATAAACTATGCCAAGGCATAGAGAGCAAAGCAGAAGGCACTAGAAGCAATGTTTGGTACGTACGAAGACTCCTACCAGAACTTGCCAGGTATGCTTGAGGTGGTCAAGGAAAGGAATGTTCGAACTTATGTCGATAATTGTGAGCAGCTCTCGTAGTGCTTTCCTAGGAAGATGGTACTCAAGCGGGCATTCTTTGCTTTCGGTGCATGTATCAACGCGTTCGAACATTGTCGTCCCGTTGTTATGCGTGGATGGGACATTTCTGATTGGAAAGTACAAAAGCCAGATATTGACTGTCATAGGAG
Source organism: Otatea glauca (assembly GCA_036346275.1). NCBI lineage: Eukaryota > Viridiplantae > Streptophyta > Magnoliopsida > Poales > Poaceae > Otatea > Otatea glauca. The sequence goes on along the minus strand of CM070711.1, from coordinate 16,590,050 downwards.
TAGATGGCAACAACCAGGTTCTTCTTGTAGCTCTCGCATTCGTGGAGGGTGAGAACACAGATAGCTGGCTATGATTTCTGAGCAACATGAAAGCCGGTGTCATGGACCAGCGGCCCTGAGTGTCATACACAATCAACATCCCGGACTATTGAAGGCGATCGTGCAGTTGCAGCAAGGTGCAGATGAAACACAACCATGGTCTGATTTGCAAAGTAGGTGATGCATGCGGCACATGGGTGCCAACTTCTACAAGCAGTTTAGGAATAAGGAGCTTATGAAGCTTTTCAAGAGGCTGTGCGACCAGAACCAGCAGAGAAAGTGTTATGTACTATGGAAGAAGTTGCACGAGCTAACATCAATGCATATAGTGGAGGCAGCAAAGAGGGCAATGCCTAGCACAGGGGAGGCCCTAGTAGCGCTCGAAGAGTTACACATGGACCCTTCGCACCTGGTCTGGAGGAACGGAAGGGTTATGAAATGCTTCTCCGAATGGGTAGAGCATGAGCTTAGAGAGAAATAGGCTTTGCTTTATGACACTGATGATGCCAGATATGGGGTCATGAAGACAAACCTGGCTGAGGTTTACAATTGAGTCATGTGTGGTCTGAGATCTCTCCCCCTGGTTGCTATAGTGGAGGGTGTTCTTCGTGGCATTGCGAAGTACTTTGTGGATCGTCATGCTAGGGCGTTCGCCCACATGAATGATCCTGCTGTGAAATACTCTGAGGTGATTTCTACATACATGGAGGAGAAATGCAAGAAGGGGGAGATGCATAGAGCATTGAAGATGGGCATGAGGGAGCTTCGTATCGAGGTGCTGTGTACAGAGAAAACCGGTCACGGGACAAATCGACGAAAATTTGCTCATGAATGCATCCTACATAGGCTAACATGTGTCTGCACCTGCAACAAGCCTCGTCTGTTACACCGGCTATGCTCATACATTATGTGGTGTACTAACATAAAGTATTTGTTAGTAGCGATCGATGTAGCACCTGACCACAGCGTGACCCACTCCGGCGACTCGTCCCCCCTCGACGACGCCATCATCGAGGAGTGGTTGGTGGACCCCCACCAGCAGTCGTCGGGTGTCGTCCTTGGCCCGTCGTAGCTCGCCGATGCGCTCAAACCGTGCCAACCATCGCAAGCCGGTTTCATTAATCCGTTTGCACCAGTACGGCCTGCTAGGACTACTCGTGGATGTGCACCTGACCAGCTGACGTATCCCTCTGGACATGTGCAGCGTTGGAGGAGGCCTGGGACCACACGAGGGGTCGCACCGCGGAAGAACCCCAGCTAGATTTTTTTAGCTTTCATACCTAATATACTAATCGGACATGGTGTTTTGCTTTCTTAACTTATATACAATTCGGATATGATCTTTTGCTTTGTTAATTACTGTACTATTCGGATATGATCTTTTACTTTGTTAACTTACGTATTACGTAATTATCTCCTCCTAGTAACGACAGTTGTCACATACCGAACGCATACATTACCTTTTGCAGTCAAAAACATTTCTTGCTATCCACATCAGCTTTTTCAGGTCGATTTGACAACACTCTGCGCACCGCGAAGTGACAGCACACTGCCTATCTCTTTATTTATTTAATTGGCCTAAAAAGCTGCTCGCAGCGTGTTCTCAAACCGGCCTAAAAAGACGATGAGACAACACGATGTCCCGCTTTCTCAGAGCGAAGTGACAACACACTGGCTATTGCTTTCTCAAACCGATTTGACAACTCACAGGTAGCAGCTTTCTCAGCCCGATTAGACAACTCGCAAGCAGCAGCTTTCTCAAGTCGCTTGGACAACACGCTGCTACTGAAAACTTACTATAAATACGGCGCCATGTCCAGCATATACATTTCACACTACACCAAGCCAACCCCTACACCAAACACCACATCCCTACCAGCACCACAACCCCCTTTACCGACAGGTTCACGATGGCCGACTACGGAGCGGTTCTTCGTAAGTGGAAATGGCTTGACGAGAAGGGGAAAAACTACCCAAATGTTTCTTGCAAGGATGCACATGTGTCACCGGAGTTTCCCCGCCCAAACTGCGACTGCGTTGCTCCGGCGAGGATAATGCAGTCTAGATATCCCGACACCGTTGGCCGAGCACACTACACGTACCACTATCGAATTCGCGTAAGTTAATGACATGCATGTATATTCCGTGATGTGTTTTTCAGACTTCTAACTTCGTCCACGCATGACACTAGGGAGAAGACAGTTGCTACTTCTTCCAATGGATCGATGGCCCGGACAAGTACAATAGGGAGTACTTGGAGCACGACCCACTCTTGCACTTCGCATTGCCCTCGAGCGATACAAACGTTGGAAGCCTGAGCCTAAGATCGCGGAAGACAAACCAAAGCCACCGCTACCAGGACGACGATGCGCACTTCTGAAACACACAAGAGGAGCTTCAAGCACATCGCAAGAAGATGAAGGAGATAGCCGGCGAGTGGGACAGACGCGAGTGTGAGGAGCCGAAGATCACCCCAGAAGACTATTATTGGGTCAATGTGTATGGGCCTAATTGGAAGAAGGCCAAGGCCCTGCATCTCGCGTAATCAAAGGGGAAAGTACCGATGGATCCTTCCATGTAGGGTCTACGACAATAAGTATTACTTTTTTCCATTTTCAAAAGGCGCGCATGTACCCTAGTAGTAGTTTCCGTTCATGGTTCGTCCATATCGTCGCGCCATGTCTCTTTCATCATTTTCTGTCATGTTATGTCCACGATGTCGTGCTATGTATCCTAATATTTCTATATCATGATATATACCCTAATATTTGTACGTATGTTTCCTCTAGTCGTTTTGTACAATATGCTATGTCATCTTCTTCCGTACGAGCCATTAAACGTTACTTCTTCAAATTTTTCCTTACTAATCTATCTCCGCTTTGTTATTTTCTATTTTCTACTTAAAAACGAAAAACAAGCCAAATACATTAAAATTTCCATTATCCATCAGTGCCATCATTTGTATTGACAGATGTACAGCATACATTCCGCGAAACTCATTGGTATGTGTTTCGTATGTTTGTCGTTTTCGTAATTTTGCGAGTCGGCGTCACTAGCTTTCTCATTTCTCACCGAACCATTTTCCATTCCATTCACTCGTCGTTAAAAACAAAATTCGATTGTAAAATTTATACTCGCGTTAGTAAAAAAATATTTCGCCGCATATTTCCCCTGCTGTCATTTCAACTTGCAAATTTCGGTCGCTACTCTATTTTAAAAAGGAATTAAAAAATAAAAATGAATTAAAAAACCATGCCGCGCCACCCTGCTGCAACATGAGGCTATTTTCGCAAATACGTAGGTAGGGAGGCTAATTTCCATATTTTATTTCAAAAAAAATCATATGCAATCATCTGTTGCCATTTCAAATAGCGACAGAAGTTTGGCGACACAGAGAGTATATCGCCATTTCAAACAGCGACAGAGAGCCTGTCGCTATTTCAAACAGCAACAGAGAAGTAGATCTGTAATTTTTTAAATCGGCATATTATTTCTGTAATTTTTTATTTTAAATATTATTTTAAAAAAATCTATTCCTCTATGTGTCTTGCGACTACCGGCACTGACTCCTCCGTGCGTCCTGCAGCCACCCCGATGACAGAAATGACAACTCCAGATGCTCGCCCCACATAGGATTTGAATAGATGCAAGATTTGGGTTCGATTCTAGAAATTCTTTTTGTTGGAGTCGATAGCTTCAACAAGTTGAATCGATTCCATGGCTTCTCCTTCAAATCGGCTTAATCAGTACATTACATATGACCTAAGGAAAGCGGGATAAAATGTAATGTTTTGTGCGAGAAATGGAAGGTATCATCTTTCTGAAAAGGTCAGGAATCTTTTTTGTATCTAAATGTAATTTACCATATCCACTCCTTTTCTTTGGACAACATGGAGATCAACATGTAAAAAACGAAGGGCCCTTTGATTCACAGGATTCTAAAAACATAAAAATAGTAAAAATACAGGAATATGATAGGAATGCATGTGCAAAACGAGGATTAGAAAACACATAAAATTTGTAGAATTGGACGTTTGATTTGCATGAAGAGGAAAAACACAGGAATTTTGGAGTGAACAGTAATATCGTTTACTTTTAGTCTAACTAAGCACTAAATTTCCCGTCTCAACTGTTGGGTCGAAATCATGAGATACTGGACGCAGCCATACACACCCATCACCCACCCATCGCCAACCCTAGCCTCCTCGTCACCTCTCGCCGCTCGAAAGGTCGCTGGTGTCCAGATCTGGCCTGACTAGACGTCAGAGGTTTAGATTCGATTGGGTCCGGTCGTCGTGGACCATACCCAACGGTCACCGTTGCTGCTGCCAGAATACGCCGGTCACCGCTGTTGTGGATCGAGGCAAACAACGCTGGACAACAACGAATCGAGGCAGATGATAATGGATGGCGGTGGATCAAGGCAGGCAACGCTAGACAATGGCGAATCAAGGCAGGTGACGTGGCCAGTGAGTCCCTCACACGTGTGCTCTATCGTTCTTCGTGCACAGGAATTTTACAGAAGAGGTTGAAGTGGCTTCGTAGGGATGCTACAGTATTCATCTGGAATTGAACCACTTCAATCCTATAAATCAAACGACACATATCAAAGATTCGTAAGCGTCTGTTTGTTTTTATCGTGGATTCTAGATTATAGCCCTAAAAGCTGAATAAAAAACAAACAATCCGATTCTAGAAATGATTCTCATAATCCAACCCACCTATATATGCTAGAATCCACAATCCACTTCATATGTGCTTCTGGATTCTGAGGAATACAACTATGAGAATACCACTAAAAGTTCTAAGTAATTATCCACTAAATACCATCTCAGAATCCAAAATCAACTTCTCTATAACCACAATCTAGAATAAGCTTTTAGAGAATCCACAGCAAAAACAAACAGGCCCTACGGATTACAATCCTCCAAAAATATCCTTTGAAATTCCTACAAATCAAAGAGGCCCGAAGTGGAAAATACAACGAAACTAGCAGGAACTCAACCTGATTCATGTGTCCATGCTGGAACTGAGTCCACGTTGCAAATTGCTGAAGAATTTTACACTACGACTGCAATGTTTATATATCATATATCCTACAAGCTTAGTTTGGAATACTACATTGTAAGGTTGGAGAAATCTATGTATTGACATGATCACACTACCTGCAGAAAAAGTTTGCTGACTTCGTAAGCTGTCAACTAGGAAGAAACATGTTGAACTTCTCCAAATCACAGTAGCTGCAAGTGAATAAATTAACAGAACACTATCAGTCCACCGATCTGTTTTCCGCAAAGCAAAGTGATTGTTCATCTTGGGATATAACCAGTTCTACTCGCAATGCTTTCCAGTAGGCTGCAATAAGTTAGATCAACGAGACTGCGCTTCAAGTAGGATGTTCGTGGCTACATTAATGTCATTTCTGGCTCGCATGAGCGCCTGTCTTGCAGCATTGCCATCAAAGCCCATCGAAACCAGCATAGCAATGGAGGACTCGGAGGGCTCCACAACAGGAGCAAATCCAGTAGACGATTGGTTCTGTTTGGAAGAACAAGATTAATAATACACAACAGATTACCCAACTAAAACATATATTCATTTGTTTTCTATTGTTAAGTGCCTAGAAATTCAATAAGAGTAGTTTTCATGCCTTGTAACCCATAACTAAGATCAATGAGTAGCAGCAGTAGAACAATTGCGGAACAATAGTACAGCATTACAGAATCATCAAAAGGAGACCTAGAAACCTGTTGACTGCGTGAAAACCAAACACGAGTGAGAGGGTGAACGTTGGTCATTTAACGGGCCCTTGTCCGTGAGAGAGGAAGTGACACGAGGGTTTATACAGGTTCGGGGGTCCGAGAAGACAACCCTACTTATGTTGGTGAGCTTGCGGGGGTAGTCTCCGGAGAGCAGGGCCCTAAAGGCTTGCCAGTTTAAGTGTTCTCTTATATTGCCCAAGAGAGCTCAAGTTACAGATGAGAAAGAAATGGGGTATTTATAGACTCTTGTCCTGTGCAAATGACCAAAATACCCTTATGGAGATAACTTGTCTATAATTACAAATGAAAGGCAATAGTGCCCTTTCTAGGTGTACTGCAATTTCTTGATTTGTACATTGTATAGTCAGTTGCCTGTTAGATATTCTCCAACACTAGCCCCCTTGCCCCTTAGCGCTAGAGGAAGCATCCATAGGGGTAGTATTGAACTACCGCGCGTGCCTACGAAGGTTGTGGAAGAGGCGTCGAGCTCGATTGAACTTTGAAATCCAATCACGGCAAAACCCCGGACATAGCTGAATTTTCTGAAGATTCAAGTCAGTAAAACTAGGGACTTAGCTAAAAATTTTAGCATCCAAGCCATAGCAAATTTTCGTAACGAAAATCTCGGTCTTGACTTGGGCCAGTCATTGTTGCTTGTTTTTATGGGCCACCTACCAGCCGTGTAAAGAATTTGGAGCCGCAGCCGCAAGGCGCAGGCTCTTGGGTCGTAGGAGCCAGAGTCGCAGGGCGCAGGGCACCTGTCCCGTGGGGCGCTGGGCGCTGGGCATTGTCCGAGGGGGGCATAGGGCTCATGGGGGCGAGCTGCCAGACAAGCCGAAGGTGAAGCCCTAGCGCAGGAGCTGGGCGCCGCAAAGCTTGGGAGCTAAGGCCACTGCGGGACACGCGAACTGGGCCCCAAGACGCGCGAGCCAAGCGCTCCGGGCGCAGGAGCCGGGGTGCCAAGGGTGTGGGCGCTGGGTGCAGGAGCTAGGCACAGGGTATGGCTCCCTCGGTCGCGCGCATTGCAGACAGGGCAAGGGCTCTGCGATGTTTGGGCGTTAGAGCAGCGGCACGCGGGAGCTAGTCCCACAGGGCTCCAAGCGCTCCTCATGCAAACGCTGGGCGAGGGTGATCTGCAGGCGCTGAGGCGGCAGCAGGTGCCGACCTAGGCGTGGCCGCAAGGTCTTGAGCCTCAGTGGCGACCTTAGAGGTATTGGATTGATTTGTGGCCGTAGGGAGCTAGCTTGAGGTGCAGCCGCAGGGCGTCGTCCATGAGATATAGCCATAGGGCGTCGCCCACAAGCTTGGTTGCAGGCTGCTTTGATCTTACCGTCTCCACTCGTGGAAGAACACATATGAATGGGCCTCCATACTTGCCTAGCCTGTAACAAGCATCAGTGGTGGTCATAAAATTCATAGTGTTGGGCAACGACCGTTGAGATTAGTGCATTGGCCAAGGGCACGAATGTGTCCTGTCTATGCCCCTTAAATATGCCTTTCTCAAACAAACATTATCACATCGTTGACCTTCTCCCTTGTATTTTTGTGCTGCAAGTATTCCTTATGATACCTTGATGACCAAGGGTTGAAACCCTCCTCACCGGGAGAAGGAAGCTAAAGGGTTAGCTGACCCTGTTGATATGTTGGATCTGGCCTGTGATGACCTTGAGGAGGAAGTCGAGATCCTTGACGATGATTCAACCTAGGGGGCCCTTGTGGGAGTCAAGCCCTCTACCCTCACCAAGGCGGAGAAGGCAACATTGGTGGCCCCTGGAAGTCGTCTAACACCGAAGGATGTCTTGTGGCCCGAACCGGAGGAGTGTGCCAATCCCCCGCGGGGGTACACCGTCGCACTCAAGGCATGGTTTGAGGTGGGGCCTTGGGCTCCCGATGCACCCATTCATCCAATCTATCGTGAGGCACTTTAAGGTTGAGCTCTCGCACTTCTCCCCCAACCTCATGGTGAGGATAAGGGTGTTCCTATGGCAATGCGAGACCGTGATCGAGGGTAGGCGCATGAAGCCGACCATCGCAGCCTTCGATCACTTCTTCCATCTTCAAAGGTCGAACGGGAAGTTTGGTCCCCTGGGCTCGTTGACTTCGACACTCCAAAACCAAGATGAATATCCTGTACATGCCAACAAGTACAACTGGAATCGTCATGGGAAGAAGTGGTTTCAATTGAGGGTAGAGGGCTTCCCATTCACTAGCGGGTAGCCACAGATCACCCAAGATGACTACCCCAAGATCCCTCCCCTTTCTGATGATGATTGTGAGTTCATCCATGCTACTTCTGAAGTCCGCAAGTGGAGTGGTGTTCGGGACTTGGTTGAGGAGATGACACTCTTGGATGCTAGCCCCCTTGTTCATAGAAAAAATGACTACCGAAGAGTGCACAAAGACAAAGGTGAGCATAACTTGGTCATCCGCCCTTGTATTCAGACATTCTTGTTTTTTCGCCTAATCCCATTTTCTCGTGCAGTGCATACTCAAAGGAAGGCGGTCGAAGAGGTCAATTGGATTCTTGGGGAGATGACTGTCATTGAGCGTGAGGCTCTTGAGGTTGATATCATTGATAGCCAAGGATGCAACAGCATCACCAACAGCCTGAAGTTGGCGATGTCCCCTCGAGGCAAACCTATCATGTATCCTTCAAAGAGAAAGAAAGCTAAGGCCTCAGGACCCTCCTTCAAAGACCCTCCTCCAAAAAGTCAGCTGAAGATGAAGCTTCCTCACTTCACACCCCTCAGCACGGCCCGGGGCAAGGACCTCCTCAACAATCAAGCTTCACCCTACAACCCCTATCGCCAGGAGGCCTCCGCTTGCAAGGACCTTGAAGCGCCCTTGTCAGGATCCAGTTGCCTCTCGGGTACCTCCTCCCATGTGTTCCAATAAGGACCGGGGCATCCAGTCTTTGAGAAAAGGAAACTTCAAGATGCTCATGACGCTCAAAGGTCACCCCGTAGAAGAGGAAGACACAGCCTTCTTCCATGGGCAAACCTGGTGGAGACACTCCTCAGACCATGCAGTCCTCTCGAGCTTCGGGTCCTCATCATCTTCGAGCTCAAATTTAGACTCTAGCCAGGCAAGGTCAAAGTCCCAACTCTGTTAAATCCCTCGCACATGAAGTGGAAACACAGCTGGAGGGAGAGCTGGGTTCCCCCAAGGTGGTTTGGAGCCGTCTACCATTTAGTATTGCGATGCCTTTGACTCCCTTTTTGTTGATGAAGGTACACAAGGCTTTCCCTTTAACAGTTCTCGTTATTTCTTTTCCCCTCCTGGCTTTTGCTAATGGATGTTTCTTGCATTGCCAGAGGCTATGGGAGTTTGAGGCATGAAGCGGGGACATGGAGAGAGTGGTTCCTGAAATCCCAAAAAGGCAAAGTGGCGCTCACGATCCCGATCTTCAGGTGGTGGGAGATGGCGATGAAGCTATGGCTTACTCCTCTAGCGAGCTTTCCTCCTATGCCATCCCTTACATTGATGATGATGGCGCAGCGACGCAGGTTTGCTGCCTGACTGAGGAACGCATCAACAAGTATATGGCTCGCTTCCGTGAAACGAGGTGCATTGGAGAGTTCGCTGAGTTACTCAAAGATCGGCTAGGCACAGCCATCGATCCTATTTTCAGGTAATTTTTTAGTCCTCTGCTCCCTTGTGAATAGCATTCAATTTCTCGTCGCTGACATTCACAAGCTTCTCTCGTCCTTTGCTCCCTTGTAGATTTGCATGACGCGTTATCATAGCCTCTGCTTATTTAGCACTTTCATTATGTAGTCTCTCATGGATGAGTACACTTATGTTTACGTTTTGCATGTTATGAGAATGATGTGGCAACAATTGTGTTTTGTCCAGGATGCACTCAAGATGGCAATCGCCATCAATTATAAGCGATGTGCTCGATAGGGCCGGGCACCCCAGTGACTAAAACCACCGAAGAAAGTATACCACAAGACAAGGCCACTTGATAAGGGCACAATCACAGTTTGGTGCCCCAAGCCTTAAAGAGGCTTCGTTTTGGCTTAGCTTAGGTTAGATAAGGCTATGCAAAGCCTTATGTATCCCTAAATAGCCTAGGAGTTAGGCTAAGCCAGGGGCCTTCGTGGCGTTGTTTGCGGGGCCCTTGGGTGTTGAGTTCAATAAGGGCAAGCACCCGTACTCATCCGTGAAAGTGCCAAATAAGCAACGGCTACAAGAAAGCATCATGCCAATCTACCCTACATCATCATCATCAATCCCTATTGAACAAGACATGATCTCAAAGAGTCATATACTGCCATGATCACCATGCCCAATGTCTACAGGTAAAGGCACGGAAGCTCTCGAGGCTAATGAGGAAGACACACTTCACGAATTCAGCAATTAAAGGCGACCAATTGTTCGAACAGAACGCCAAAAAACTTTAGGACAATTTTCTCTTTTATTACTTCTTGCTTTTACCCCTGAATTTAAACCCAAAACTATAGCCCTCATAAACGGAATAGGATTCTGCTTCCTTGTCCTGATCCAACTCCTTATCCTAAACGATCTCTTACCAAAACTCCTAAACTGATTACAAGATTACCTCTAACATTTACCCCCTTAATCTTGTAACATTTAATTTCTAACACAACTCTACCATTCAATATAGCTCGCTCCCTAGGGGTAGCATTCTTCACCTCTGAAGTGAAAAGGACGCGGAGACCATCACGCACTGATTGTCACTGAGATGGGATATCTAGGGCTATAGCAGTGGCAAAGGACTGACACCTATCCTCAGCAACTCGAGCAAAGGAGTCAACACACCTCCAGTAGGGGAATCCACCTCTCCGGTCTGGTCAGTCCTGAAGGAAGTGAGGAAACCTTGGCCCCAAGGCCCTCCAAGGGTCTCTGAGCCGTGAGGGTAATCTTCTCAAAATCATAGAACTTGTTCAGGCGCTGCCACGACTTGGTCACGTCCTCCTCCAAACTCACATTCACTTGACGAATGACATCCACTTTCTCCTCAGCGACTTTCAACTTTTCTTCTATGGCCCTTAGCATCTCCTTAGTGACCTACAGCGACAGAGGCTATAGGGAGAAGCTTGATCAGTGAGGAAGGCCTTGCCCCAGGCCGTACCGAGGGGTGTGAGCGGCCTAGGTGGGGAAGCTTCATCTTCAGCTGGCTTTTTGGAGGAGGGTTGTAAGACCTTACCTTTCTTCCTCTTCGAAGGATCCAGGATAGGTTTGCCTTGAGGGGGCATCGCCAACTTCAGACTGTTGGCAATGCTATTGCATCCTCGGCCATCATTGATACCAACCTCCCCAAGAGCCTCACGCTCAATTACAGTCATCTCTCCAAGAATCCAATTGGCCTCTTCGATCGCCTTCCTTGGAGTAAGCACAAGAGAAAATGGCATCAGGCGAGAAAAACAAGAATGTCTAAATACAAGAGCGGATGACCAAGTTAGGCTCACATTTGTCTTTGTGGGCTCTTCGGTAGTCATTTTTCCCATGAACAAGGGGGCTGGCATCCAAGAGTGTCATATCCTCGACCAAGTCCCGGACGCCACTCCACTTGCGGACCACAGAAGTAGCATGTATAAACTCACAATCATCATCAGTAAGAGGGATCTCGGGATAGTCATCTTGGGTAATCTTTGACTGCCCACCAATGTATGGGAAGCCCTCTACCTTCAGGTAGAACCATTTCTTTCCAGGACGATTCCAATTGTACTTGGTGGCATGCATCAGATACTCATCTTGGTTCTGAATTGTCGAAGTCAATGAGCCTAGGGGGGCAAACTTCCCGTTCGACCTTTAAAGATGGAAGAAGTGATCGAAGGCTGCAATGGTGGTCTCCATGCGCCTACCCTCGATCGCTCTCGCACAACCACAGGAACACCCTTATCCTCACCATGAGGTAGGGGGAGAAGTGCGAGAGCTCCACCTTGTAATGCCTCACAATGGCCTGAATGAACAGATGCATCGAGAGCCCGAGACCAGTCTCAAACCATGCCTTGAGCGTGACGGTGTACCCTTGCAGGGGATTAGGACACTCCTCCGGTACGGGCCACAAGACATCCTTTAGCATTAGGCGACTTCCAGGGGCTATCAACATTGCCTTCTCCGCCTTAGTGACGGTTGAGGGCTCGACTCCCACAAGGGCTCCCTTGGTTGAATCATCGTCAAGGATCTTGACCTCCTCCTCAAGGTCATCACCAACCAGGTCCTCCATGTCAGCAAGACCCGCCAGTTCCTTAGCTCCCTCCCCCCGTTGAGGAGGTTCTTGATCCTTGGCCATCAGGTCACGGGGATACCTTTGAGACACAAAGGAGAGGGTAAATGATGCATGAAGGTTTATTTGGAAAAAATGTGGAAAAGCATCAACAAGCTAGATTTGCGCCCATGGCCGGCATCTTGAAGTGGGCGACCGGTCACTCAATGTCTTTGATGGGCAACTACAACTGACGCCGACGCAACTAGTACCCCCCGCCCCGCAGTGGTTGGGTCCCGTGGCCTCACGCCCGTCGTATCTGGCTGACATGCGCTCAACCACCCTACTCCATTGCTTCTTGAAGGAATACGCTTATTTGCAGTGATTAACAGTAGCTAGTCGTCTCTCTGCTGAGCTCTAGCTTTTGCATGCATGCGTGCTTGACTTCCATGCGCTCGGCGCGCCTTATGGCAGCCCTACGCCCCAAGCACCCAACCCACAGCTGGCTTCAGCGCTCCCGAGCGCCCTGCGCCTCCCCTCAGCCAGCACAAGTAAGGTGCAAGCGCCCTGCGACTACCCCTTCAAGGCCAGCGCCCTACGGCCTGCTAAACTATACCCAGCAAAGGGTGCACTACACCCACACCCCCAAGCCTTGTTGCCAGTGCCCTACAGCTACCCCCCAGACTCGACTACCTGCAGTTGCTACTCAAGGCTCGACGCCCTCCCCTCGGCCAGCACAAGCGAGGCGCCTGGGCGCAAGCACTCAAGCACCTAGGTGGCACCCTCCGGCTGGCGCCCAGCTCCCCTCCTGCCTACTGCACTCCTCTGGTCGACGTCCTATGCCCCCAACAGGCACCGTATGCCCGACCTCTTGCACCTCTCGGTCAAGCACGAGCCCCTGTGCCCCCACCTCTCTGCCAGCAGGGGAGCACCCTGCGTTCAGGGCCTCACTACCACACCCTAGGGCAACCGACTACACCCGTGCCACACGCCTACGCCCTGCATACTCTGCAACGGCTAAGAAACATAAGGGAACCCACCTTGGAAGTCGGCTCCCTTCGCCTGAGCACCCAAGCCAGGACCGGCTCCCTCCAACTGCTACACTGCGATGGGAGGGACTAAATACCCCAAGCCTCTAGCTCATGCACCTCCATATGGACTAAAGTCCATCCAATCAAGAGGGCAAGCCGCATGGACTGGTGGGCTTACCAAGCTAAAGAAAGATTGGGCCGGCCCAATGTGTAGACATGGCTGAGCAAGTGGCCCACGAATGAAAAATGACTTGTTCTGGCCTAATTACTCATTTTCTCTATAAAACGAACGTGATGAGGAAATGTCCATTTTTGCCATAATTCGAACACCCATGGAGGAGGGTGCGTCTTGGGGCCCTAGGACTTGTAGAATGATGTCCACCCCGGGGTGGATAACTCCGATCTGCGAGGAAAGCGCACGCCTAGGGTTCCGCTAGGGAGGATGATCGTCCACGTGCTCCCTGCGCTTTGGGGCCGGAGGAGACTTGGGATGTTTTTTGGTAGGAGCCATAGCCTCCTTCAAGTTAGCTTCGGTCCCCACGGACGACGCCAATGTTGATTGTGTGAAAACCAAACACGAGTGAAAGGGTGGACGTTGGCCGTTTAACAGGCCCTCGTCCACAAGAGAGGAAATGACACGGGGTTTATAAAGGTTCGGGGATCCGAGAGGACCGCCCTACTTCTGTCGGCGAACCTGCGGGGGTAATCTCCGGAGAGTAGGGCCCGAGGGCTCGCCAGTTCAAGTGTTCTCTTATATTGCTCAAGAGAGCTCAAGTTACAAATGAGAGACAGGGGTATTTATAGGCTCTTGGCCTGTACAAATGACCGAAATACCCTTACGGAGATAACTTGTCTATATTACAAATGAAGGGTAATAGTGTCCTTTCTAGGTGTAACCGCAATTTCTTGATCTGTACATTGTATAGTCAATTACCTGTTAGATATTCTCCAACAAAACCCATTAGATATGAACTAAGAATAGTGTGATCCCAGCCTATTGTCAATCATACAGAGGCAATTTTGTTCTTATAATTGGGCACTTCTTAATCTTGTAAATATAGAATTACGCATCATTTCAGTATTTGACCTATCCAAATTCACTTCAGTGGCTATGGATCTTCATTTCATATGAATATATTTGATAGAGCGACGCACCGACACCACAAAAGTTACTGATCTATCATTGACAGTTGTCGGTTAAAACATGCTTAAGTGGGCAGCTGTACTTCATGTAAACAGACAACTATGTCAAAAATAGAAGAATCACCAGCAGCTCAGAATCTAGAATGACAAATATATCTTGATCCAAGGATCAATGCACGCAGAAATCAAATTTCAGAATTAGCTTTTCAGAAAATAACCTGAACAGCATGGCCTGTATGAGAAGACATGTTTCCAACAAGACTCCTGGAGGGCCGAGATGAACTTCCCGAAGAAGGTGCAAAAAATCTTGCGAAAAATGATGCAATAATCTGAGGCATCTGTATAAGGGGGCAGCAAACTTAATAAGAAGTCCAAACAGGAAAATGATTGAATCTACAAGGAGTTCAAAAAGAAAAGAATAGCAAGAAACACAGATGATAGTAATAAATTTGAGCCCCTGATCAGACTCCAAAGACAAAGAAATAAACAACTAAAAGCCCAAATCCTAAACCCCCATGACTCGAAGGAACACTGCTACACCTGATAATACTACTCTACACAGCTTCCATGTGAGAAGCTCCTGCAGTTAAAAACTTAAATGGCCACATACTCAACAGTCATTTATCTAAATTACTTTTAATCCAAACAGTGACAAGCTGCTTTCTGCTCTTATTCAGCGATCACGAATATCTAAGATACTAGTCAAGTGCCCATGCATTACAACGGAAACACATTTATTAACCAAATAATCAAACCATGCCACGTATTTGCAAAAAATAAAATTACACTCTTTGAGTTGCCACAAGGGAGAAGCGGATAATGGCCTAGATGGGGGAGCGGTTGTGGGTGAAAAGAGAGATGCGGTTAGTTTCCTTTTTATTTCGCAACCTATATGTTGGCACGCTGCTTTTCTTAAAGAGGGAGGAGTGGACGGACGACCACCACCAACCAGTATTTATATATTAGTAAAGATATAGGGAAGTTTCAGTTATTTATTACAAGCCAAACATAGCAATTGGTTGCATGTCTGATGTGTCACATTTCAAGGAGGATGTAGTCCTCATACCTTAAAATGATGGTTGTAACAAAGAAACACAGACAAGCAATCACAAATAAGTTTGTAAACCTCTAATAAATA
This sequence comes from Otatea glauca, assembly GCA_036346275.1. Lineage (NCBI taxonomy): Eukaryota > Viridiplantae > Streptophyta > Magnoliopsida > Poales > Poaceae > Otatea > Otatea glauca. Next base: position 16,574,762 of record CM070711.1, on the reverse strand, counting down.
TAGGAAAAACAGGAAGTAGCAATATACAGTGGAGCAGGTAATGACCAACACCAACCTAATGTTGCTTGGTTCCGTTGATTCCATATCTAATACTCCTTCTATTAATTTTTAAAAGGCACCCACGCATTTCAAGATTCTAAATTTATAAACTTTGACCAACAATTAGTCCAACAATATATTGACACAAAAGTGATATGTTAGCAGTGTTCTAAATAAAGGCTGTTAAGGCCTTGTAAACAGCCGTTAAAACGGTAAAGGTCCCCACCCCGTTACGTTTATGGACATTTTAAGGTTTGCCCATTTTTATCGGCCCGTTTATTCGGTTTAACGGCCGTTTACGTTTAACAGGCTCGTTTTATCATGCCGTTTATTTGGGTAAAATTGTAATATTGCCATATGATATGGATCATTGCGATATATATGAGATGAATGCTAGCTTTGCTTTTTATTGCCACTTGAGCTGTTCATTCATTCAATTATGATTCTTTAATTACATTCACATCATGTCATCTTTTTTCTTCATGTTACTACTGTAGACAATTGTTGATAGCCTGATAGTTCCATTCTATATGCATGAAAGAAGATGAATTAGATGCTTATTATGTTACTGCAAACACATGTACATATTTATCTAAATTTTAAATAGTAAAACCGTTTACTAGGCCACTTACCATATAAAAACTAAAAGGTGGGGTGACAATTCGTTCACCGTTATTTAGAACATTGACCATTAAATTCGTATTTGAAAGCACTTTCCTATGGTTATGATGTTGTAGCTATGAACAAAGTATTATAAAAGAAATTAATGGTCAAAGTTCAACTTTGAAGACCGCACTAAGCCAAATGGTGCCTTATAAAAATAAACGGAGGGGGTATTGCACAACGACAACCAAGGGGTACTAGTTTTTTTAGATGAAAAAACTTGTGGATGCCCTGACTCATGAGTTAGGACTAGTATAGTGCAAATATGATACGACACTATTCTAGGCAAGTCATATTATTTAATAGCAAAACCAATCAGATAAAAATGACAACAGGCAATATAAATGTCAACATCAGTCCATCACACACCAAAAAAAAGATGTAACAAGACAATATTGAAGTATGAAATGAAAATAGAGCTCTTATAACCTTCATTTTGCGGATGCCGAGCACATTGAGACGAGACAGACAACCGGCAACCAGACCACAAATACCAGGAATAAGCGAACGCTTCCAAGAAGATAAAAGAAGCTGCCAAGAGAAATAGGAAAGATGTGATAATCACATAAGCATAGATGACAGAGAAAGGGTTCAGTTCTCACAAGCAACTAACCTGGAGTCCAGCAAGGTATATGAATGACTTGTTGCTGAAATTAAGGCCAAAAATTCGAAACCGTGATGTGACAGGAATGTCAAGAAAAAATGGAATAAATGAGGCAAATATAAGGCCATAAGGTCCAGATGCTAGAGCACTGATGTAGTTTGTATCTGCAATGAGAAGAAAATAAGGAATATCAAAAGATGCTCAAAAATGGAAAATAGAAAACAAGTACATAGGCTCATAATTATGCCACTGATTGGCATATAAGATAAATTTTCGGAACCTCAAGAAAAAAAAAGCAATGCTCATAATTACACAACTATTGGCATATAAGATGATTGTTTAAAACATAAAGAAAAACAATGTGACAAATATCAGAAAGCACGATTCAACTAGCGTTACTGTCAAGCTTAATGTTTGGAATGATTTGAAATGTTTCCAATCTAAAATGGTGAAGAACAATAAATCAAGAGTCCTGCACTTCTGCCCTATAACAGAAGGCAAGAAACAATGTTTCGGAACAAATGAACAGAGTCGTACTGTGTGATGGCATAAAACAAATATCTCTAACTAAAGGTTCACCATGACTAACTTTCAATTTACAGCATACCGCAGCACAGCACAATGCAGCCAAACAAAAGCCTAAACCTCAGATGTAACAAAAAAAATCCACAATTTATGGAAAATAACATCATGCCAAGATCGTACTTGGTTGCAATTTGTACCAAATGATGCTTTCCGTTGCTAATCTATCTACTGACATCTTATCAAAAGTTATCAAGTACTCAACAGGCTCTCAACTAAAATTGAATTACAATATGACTATGTTTGAATATTTCTTTTTCTACGCAAGTACAACCAAAATTTTTTAAATATCCTAATTATAACAGTTGCAAAAAAGCAGGAGAATGGAAGCTATGCTAGGAAGTAAGCAGATCTCATAACCATCAATTATTTTCTCCTTTTAAAAAAAATCTGAAGTGTCACCAGATAATGCTACTCTGCAATTGATCTCATTACCATACCTTTCAGGAGAAACAAAGATAGAATCTCGAGCAGTAATGACACTACGGTAGTGAATAAACTAAAAACCTGCACAGTAGATGAAAACATAAGAAATCATATCACAATCCTCTTATTGGTAAGTTTAAAGACTATTTCATCTAATTTCAAAGGAACATATTGAAAAACTGATGCTGCTCCTCACTTAAATTGCAATTTATGGCCCTAAAATTGGTTTTACACTTAGGCTCATGAACTTGAGGTGCAATTTTAGGCTCATGAACTTGAGAACTTGAGGTGCAATTTACTCCTGCTTCCACTGTATTATCGTTGTTGTTTCCCCATCTTAATTTAATACGAGAGAATTGCAAAAGTTAAAAGTACCTACCGAGTATTTGTTAGAGCCTATCTGCCTCTCAAATACACGGAAATAATACAGAAGGTATAGTCCAAACATTAACTCAGGTGTTGACTGAAAGGCAAATACAGATGCAAATATCCTCCATATGCGGAAGTTTTTTACAATGTCCTGCAATATAATAGAAAAAAATGTTCAAATTATATACATATAAAAGATCCAACAGAGCAGTAATGCAGATAAGGAACATCCAAGCAACAGAACAGATGCAGCCGACCACATGTTTTACATTAAAGTAGCTGGAGCTGAAGGACAAATAATCGGAAGCGTAGTTTAAGACCACTGACATCTATGGGTTTGGGTGCACACACATCAAATGCATGTTGGCTAATGCCACTTAAGCGTTTACTATTGAGAGTTAACATTTCAGACCTGGTCCACAGAAAAGGCTTAAAACATTTAATATCACTAACACTGTAAGGTGCACGCCTTACAAAAGTGGCATGGTGAACACCAAATGTCATATTACCATTGGCTAACTTGTCAACATAATTTCATGTCCTAACCATTATTAAAAATATTAGTTAACATATCAGCTTATATGCTATATAAACTTTGAACTTGAAGCACTCCTATCCAAATTGAGAATAACATATGTCCAGAGAAACATATAAAGTTCCACCTTGTTCATGACAGTCAATTGACACAACTGGATCAACAAACTTATGTGGTTCAACTAGTGCACTTCCATGAAACTCTAAACAGGTGTTACATGTGAGATGGGATGTCTCTAGCATTATGGGCTAGGTATACCGAAGCAGTGAATGCACATGGATCTCCAACTGCAGTGGTTGTCACTCATTTTAATGTTTCTACTGAAAATACTATACACTTCTCATTCCTGTAAACAGATGTGCAGCACCTATCATCTGTTTCTACAACAATTGTATATTCATCTTTCGAAGTACAACAGAATGCCGTTTTTAACAAACAATCAGCACCGCTAAGAAACAGACATTGGAAAAGGGAACAAATGGAAGCAATGAATTAGTTCAAACTATCTTTCCTAGCTCCCAGATTTTTTTTCCTTTTCTTTTTTTGGCAAAAACAGATTGTCTACAGATTTGACTCCATCCAGGAGTCCTGAGTCATCCAAAGCCACACATCCTCCACATCGGTCACCCCTAACAGCATAATTCATGTCCTCCCACAGCCACCCACCCCACCACCAGTAAGCACCAGCCACTGCTCAAACTTCCAGAACATACCAGAATCCGAAACCCTAACATCAATCCGAACAACATCCCAGCAGATTGTACCAGCCGATTCCCCAGTGCCACAGATTAAACTAAGCGCAACAGCCAGTTCAACACCTACAATTCCGTCGATTAGACACCACCGACACATCTACTCAGATCAACACATCGGCAGGCAACCCCGGGCAGTAGCCACTCCACTTACGGCGAAAGCACGGACAAGCGAAGACCTAACCACGGATTCACTCGCTCCCGGATGGCACCAAATCGCGCCATCCGGAGCGAGTCGAGATTCGGCGGGCGGGCGAGACCACTGACCTGGTAGGAGAGGCCGAGGGCGCGACGTTGCGCGCTGAAGACGACAGAGAGGATGCCGCTGGCGAGGACGACGGCCCGCGTCACCGGCGCGTTCTCTGCAGCCAGCCAACCCAAACGGCCGCGCCGTCTCGATCAGGCACACAAAAAGAAAAAAGAAAGAAAGAACCCCACAAAATCCGCTCCCGGGGGGGGCGAATCTGAGGGGCCTCTTACGGAATCCGGAGACGCCGCCCTGCATCGTCCCTTGTTCCGATGGGAACCAACAGCCGGATTGGGGCGGACGACGAAGCGAGGAGGGCTTGGGCGCCCCTCTCCGCAGCCGCCGCCTCTTTTCCTCGAGTTTTTTGTTATGAAGGTTGGGCTCCTGTTGCGGTTGCTTTCCGGCGAAGAAAGACGGAAAGAGTTGCAGGTGTAGCAGCAAGTTGTAGAACTAGTTTTCCTTACGGAGACTAACTCCAAGACGGGGGGAGATTGATGCAAGGTTACAAAAACCGCCGAAATTCGGCGAAATCTCGCCGAAATCTCGGATTTGACCCCAATGAGTTCGTAGATCGGCGGATGTAAAAATCCGAAAAAATTGAAGTTGCTACAGATATTTGGATTTTTATTTTTTCGAGATTTTAAAAACCGCCGAGATTTCGGAATTTTAAACCGAATTTGAATTTTTGGCGGATCTGACCGAATTATATCAATAAGTTCTCGGAAGTGATCTTCAATGATAATGTTTGAAAAAGTTTATTTTTAGACTTTTTGGCACTTCTAGTGAAACACTCTCTCGAATTTTAAAAATTGAGAATGCATTTTCATGCTATGAAAAATTTATGGGAGTATCATAAGATATGTAGGATAATACATAAAATTTATGAAAATATTTTGACATCATTTGTTATGTTTTAAAAATAAAAATCGAAATAGGATAAAAAGTCGGTTCACGCGGACCACTTGGAAGTAGTCCGTGAACGACCTTTTGCGCCGGACTACTTCCAAGTGGTCGGCGTGAGCAACTGTTGCGCCGGATGGGAAAATCCGGAAAAAATTGAAATTGCTCTGATGAAATTTGAATTTTTATTTTTAGTGAGATTTAAAAAAAGCTGAGATTTGAATTTTAAACAGAATTTGAATTTTTTGGCGGATCGTACCGAATTATATCAATAAGTTCTCGAGAAGTGATCTTCAATGATAATGTTTGAAAAGTTTATTTTTAGACTTTTGGTATTTGTGAAACACTCTCTGAATTTTAAAAATTAAGAATGCATTTTCATGCTATGAAAAATTTATGGGAGTATCATAAGATATGTAGGATAATATATAAAATTTATGAAAATATTTTAACATCATTTGTTATGTTTTAAAAATAAAAATCGAAATAGGATAAAAGTCAGTTCACGCCGACCACTTGGAAGTAGTCCCGTGAACGACTTTTTTGCGCCGGACTACTTCCAAGTGGTCGGCGTGAACGAGGTTTTGCTTGTGGGATGGAAAAATCCGGAAAAAATTGAAATTGCTAAAACTTAGGTAAAAATCTTAGGTAAAAATGAACATTTAAAACTTTGTTCCAAATGCAACTAGCATGATTTCAAGGTATGATTTTGAGTCATTTCCACACTTAGGATTAAATCAAGATCTTAGGCACTATTCCCTCTTAAAAATAACTCAACACTCTGTTCTAACCTACTGAGAGGTCTTTTAACCTTGATTAAAAATCTTCAAGACTCTTTCTCCTTTTTCCTTTCCTTTCAAGTCATGTACCAGCTGTCGGAGGCTTTAATACATCGTCAATCATTGAAGTTCCTTCACAACTCATTCCACCGAGAGGCTCTCTGCCATTTCACTTTCCCTGCGACTCACTTCTTGACCTCCTCCTCGGTCCCTCTGTCCTGGCCAAGCTCGCCAAATCCGGCCAGATCTAAGGCTCAGGGAGGCAAATCTCGCCTCCCAGGCGAGATTTGATTCTTGAAGGCGATATTTCGGTTCTTGAAGGCGAAATTTGGGCTTCAAAAATTGGTATGAACAAATTGATTTGTTGGATTTTAAGTGTAGTTGTAATTTTCTTGCTTATTTAGACATGTATTCATGTGGGATATAGTCTAGTAAGAACTAACAATGCATGTACTCATTTGGGAATTGGGATTCATATGTCGGTATGTATTCAAAACTCAAAATTCCATGTCACTTACTCACTTGGTCACTTATGGTAGTATGGTACGACTAGTAAGCCTCACAACGAAAGGCATATATCATGCATTTTAGCAAACATCGTGAGTTAAGATTGTTGACTACATGCAAACAAGCACATGGCCATACAAGCTTATATATCATGCATTTGTTCGTAATGATGCAGTGTGGAGTCGTTGTGATGGCGAGCCTCGAGTGCCGTATGGGACCACGGGGCGACGGTTCGTGGTCGAGGTGCAACTCTGCGCGCATGTTATGAAGGGTGGAGGGCGACCGTCTTAAGGAACATTTGGTGGCCGCCGCGGTGATGTGAAGGCACGCCCAACGTGCCTAAAGTGATTAGGCGAGCCATGATCGCGGACCTCCGTGGTGGCCGTGATGAAGAAGAAGGAGAAGCGAGCGATTCGCTGCGTCGAGGAGGCTTGCACCGAATGGGCCACCATGGGCACGGAGGACGAGCGACTTAAGATGGCCATAAAAGCCTCTAAACAAGAGGCCTACGAGAGCCAAGGTTTGGCGCAAGGTTCGGGTTAGGAGTGGTGCACGAAGTCTTCAATTGATCGACTATCGGCAAAATGTTGGTCGGTCCAAATCGACACGGAAAGCCATGCCTCCATGGATGTCGACCTTGCACGGCCCGTGCCCGCGACAACCTCGTATTGACACCGCATTCCAGCGGGGAAGCGGGAGAAGCTAGGGAGGATGGTCAAAGTGGTTACATGCTAATGCAATTCCGGAAGGAAGGTGGGTGCCGTATTTCACAGTGCGAATCTCTTGTGTGTTTGTAAGTTACACGTCGTGTGATGATTGTACTAATCTCTTGTGCATGCGGTCAAAGCCGCAATTGTCGACGCAGAGCTAGGCCTGGGGTTCGTGCACCACGAGGATCTGAGATAGGCGGTAAGTACTTGGACGCGAATGAGCGGGAGATTGTGAAGTACCTTCGGAGGTTCGAGGGACGATCGGGCCACCTTTGGTGTTCTGATGATGTGCGACGCTTTGGACGGGACCTACACAACAGAGTATCATCAACTTCATGGTATCTTGCAATGGGATGATGTTCTTCCATAAGACCGTAAATGCCACAGTACAAAATTCATTTTTTCCTATTAGTATGATCTTTATTGCCACACGTACTAAATTCTTGCTTGCTCATTCGCAACTAAGGTCCAAAACCACAAATACCTACTAGCCGAGATAACAAAGGTGGTGGCCAGGAGATTGGGGTGGAGCATGTTGTGCGGTGGTTCTGACAATGGTGCCAACTTCAAGAAAGCATGCGGATGTTACGAGTGCGAGACCCTCGTATAGTATGGCAGCCTTGCTTGGCACACACCGTAAATCTTATGCTAAAAGGCGTGTGCGAGGATGAATGTATCAAAGATATTGTGGCACGTGCCAAGAGAATCTGCAGATTTTTATACAACCACAAGAATCTACATGCGCGAGATGAGGCAACATATTGGTGGAGAGTTGGTGAGGCCAAATACCACTAGATTTGGGGCGACCTTTGTTTTCCTTGATAGCTTCTTGAAAAAAGGAAAAGTTCCAAAGATGGATGACACATCCCGATTGGATAGGTAGTAGGTGGGTTTGAAATGGCGGAGGGCAAATGCGCATATGACCACCTCGTGGGCGTGGATTTACGGACATGGGTGGAGTGGACCGTGGTGGCCGTAGAACCCTTGTACAAGTTGTTGAGGTTCGCGGATCAAGACAAGTTACCAACAATCGGTGGTGTAATGATGCGATGCGCATTGCACTAATGAGTACAACAATAACTTACGGGAGCATGGAGAACAATACAAGATATTCCTACAAGTCATGGAAAAGAGATTTGCGAAATAAGGAAACCACATTTGTGCAAGCCGTAAGTGAAATTAACATGTTCGATTCTATTATGCTAAGTATGCAATGTTCGCATCTATTATACTAACTATGCAATCTTTTCATCAATTGCGACCTCAGTCCCGGACCAAGTCCCGTTCTCATACAACATATCACGCAAGACTCGATACATGGAGCGCTCTCGATCGCACTAAGCATTATGGTGATGACGATGCTACATGGTGAAGGCTCTACGAGCGGATACATACCGTCTTAGACGGGGCGTTTTGCCACCCGGCTTACGCGAGACCGGTAGTCGATAACCAAATGACGGCGGTAAGTACATAAACCGAGGTTGGTTGGTATGTTGTTGTGTAGCACTCATCGACTTTTCTTTTTCGTGTTGTTCACGGCTCAATGGTGGATGGCCTTGGAATGAGACGCCAAATAGCGCAAAAGTTCGCCTTGAGGTTGGTGTCCCAAAGCGCATCGTCGAGTGGGTGTGAACGCAATTGGAGCACATTTGCTTTGGTGCACACGCAGCTCTGAAACCGTTTAAGTTATGCGGCTCCAACACTCGTGTTCGTGCACTACAACTGCGACTTCGCCTTGAGACTATGAATCCACTCGCGGACCCAAGACGAAGACCACGTGGATCGCTCGATCGAGGATGCGATGCATCCCGGCATGACCCAATTGCGAGTGGTTCGACTCATCCAGTCTCTTGGGAGCCTCTACTCGACGAGGGCGGTCGCACGACCCACCCTCCCAAATGAGATTCGTGGTTGACTCCATCCCGGCGGAAGAGATGTATGAGGCAACAGTAAACAATGCAATTGTTTTCCATTCCACTTTTAACCAAGTATGTCCAAACACGAGAACAATGTTAACCTTACTTCTAATTGGCCACGGGAGGAAGAGCCTCCCAGTTGGGCGAGTGGAACATCGGAGACACGCACACAGGAAGAGAAAGTGCTCCGACGCCGAGGATGACGACACTCTAGCGAGGAGCTTTAGGCGGATTACAAAAGTTATCGGGCAGCCAGAGTGGTAAGGAAAAGGAAAAGGCCGAATTGATGATGAGCCTATTGTCGCGATGAGGACGACACGGCAACACCTTCTCATAATGTGCGATTACCTCGAGTAGCTCGTGATGCGGCAGACTCTCTGGCGATGACGGACGGAAGTCGACCAGTACTCCTCCTACTGGCCCACAATCACAATCACCGGCGGGAGGATTGCATCGAGGGTCTTGCCAGAGAGGTGACTCTCAGCAGCACCCAGCGATGGCGGAAGGGCACATCGCGTGGTGGGGGTGGGCGCCAGAAAGACAACCACGGATGGTGCTCAATCATGGTGTAGCAATGAGTCCTCCACCATTTGGGCATTCCAGTTGAGCATACGGGTATAGTCAAATGCCGTATGGATGGGATCGAGGTGGAGTACGGATGGGATCGGGGTGGAATGCGATTCTGATGTAGTTATGATGGATCGAGCATCTCTTTGCCATTTGACTACAATGATCCATATGTCGATCCATACGCACGCACTCATCCGCCAATGTCATGTACCTTCACCACCAGAAACACGATGCAGGAGTCTCATTACGGCATTGGAAGTCCGCTGCTACCACGAGACATGACACGGGAGGAATACAAGCAACAACACGAGAGGAGGTGCCACGAGATCATTGTCGACAACACGGAGGTGGAGTTTGCACAGTGGGCGCTTTACTACTCGTGGGTATGTGATGCAAACATACATTCATTTAATTGTCATATGCAAATATGTGAAGACTTGTTGTGTGTATCAATTTTATTACATTCTTAATAATTTTCATGTCAATATACACTAATTGTTTCAATTATGACTCCCAATCTTGAATTTTAGTCAAAATCTTTAAAATTTCTTACTTCACGATACCCAATTCCACAATTTTAAAAATTCCTCGAGCTTCATAACAACTCAAAATTTTATGGCAATATTATTCACATGTCGAATCATGCTATTAAAATTTCAAATATTTATAACATGCTTTGTCTCATTTTCATTCAGTTCTAAATTGCGGTGAGCGTTTCATTCGACAGTACCAATGTTTCAATTTTTAAAAATTTACATGATTCAAAAAATCTGAAATTTTTATGACAACATTAATAATACGTCAGAACTCTCCACAAAAATTTCGAAATTTTTCTCCATCTTTTGGACCAATTTTCAGGCTTGTCCATCCGTAGAAATTTCGCCATTTCTCGGCGAGATCTCGCCAATTCTCGCCGAAATTGAATTTCGGTGAAAAAACGGATTCAAATTTTGAATTTGAATTTCAGACGAATTTCTCCGAAATTACCGAATTTCGCCGAAATTTCGTTTTCCGGGCATGAACGGTATTTGATCCGAAACCGAAATCCGAAACCCTGGATTGATGGCCGTGCGTGTGCCGAGGTTGTTGAGTGGCGGCGCCTTGGACTCTCCGGGGAAGACAAATAGTCTAGCCGAACAGTTTTCCGAAAGACCTAAATCATTATTTTTTTTACAACTATTAAAATTACAGTAGTCACGTAACTACAATAGATCTCTTTTCCGTATGTAGTTTTCTAGACAGTGCTTATTAAAATTACAGTCATCACGTAACTGCAATGGATCTCTTTTTCGTATGTAGTTTTCTAGGCAGTGTTTAGCTGTTTTTACATCACTCCTTCAGTCCTTCGCCAACTGTAGGAGTATAAAAATCTGAATATTACATATACTATGTCGCCTGAGATTGCCGGCTAGCGACCGCCTCCACGTCAGCTCCTTCGCGGAAAACACCTCGTAAATATGCTACGTCGCCTGGAATCCTCGCAACCGGAGCGCTCTCTTGGCCGTCCATTACTGCGATGGGTCTTTTCTTCGTATGGATTTGCGCCACGGGGATTCTTCGCTGTGTTTTGTCCCCTTCGCACATTTTTATGTGTGCTACCTTGATCCCGGTGCTTCGCTGGTTCTTGGTCTCGATTGCTCCGCTGATGCCTCTTCATATCGGTCGGTCCGCCCCTTTTTTTCTGTGAGCTCCGTCGGCCCCTCCGTCCGTCGGTCACACGGGGGCCTTCGTTCCGTTGCGTCGCCGGCCGCCCCTTGCGTCTCCTCCTCGCCCGTTTGCCGTGCCGCGGTGCCACCGGTTTCTCCCACCTCCAGGCCCCCCCCCCCGCGTCTTGGGCTACGCTCCTCACCGCCTGTGTTCAATTGTCTGCCTTGCGAATCGCCCATCACGGCTGTGTTTTCCCAATTGCCTCTTGCGTCACGGCGCAGTCCGTTGTTGGCCTCCTTCTCGCGTTTTGCTTCGCGTCTCTGCTGATTGCTCTGCTATGTCTCTCATTTTAGTTGTTTCACGGATTCTTATGCTCCTGCGTTGTCTCGGTGCAGGTTGGGGTTCATCAGTTATTCGCCCTTCGTCGTGTGTCGAGAGGGCGTCTTCTGTGTTGGGCGGTTCGGACTTGCTCTTTCGGTTTGCGGTACAGGTGATCGCTTCTTATACCCGTCAGGCTGTCTTTTGCTCCATTGCTATCCTCCTTCTTCCGTTTTGCTCCGCGTCTATGTTGATTGATGTGTTTGACGACGGATTCTTGCGCATCTGCGTCGTCTCTGTACAGGTTGGGGTTCATCGCTTGTTCGGGCTTCATCCTGTGTCGGGAGGGCATATACGTGCTAGCCGTCGAAGATCATTCTTTCGTTTTCTTGCACGGTGGTCGCTTGTTGTACCCGTTGGTCCGTCTTGTCCCTATCTTACTGCTTACCTATTCTTTTTTATTCGATGCAGGTCGGTGTTCGTGGCTTGTGTGTGACGGCTCGTTTACCCTCTTCGCAACTTAAAGGTGAGCCCGTCTTATCTGCTCCGCTTCTGATATCGTTAAGCTTGTTTTGTCGTGTGTGTGAATCACCTCTGTGTGCGGCTAGATTTGTTTATCGTACAAAATAGCGTGTTGCCCCTAGATCGACGGCATTCCCTGTAGTCTGCTCCCTTTGCGGTGGTGCGTTTTCTTATCTCGATATTGCTCGGTGTGCTTTTCCTCTTTCCGGAAAGCCTTTCACTGGGTATATGCTCTACCATTCGTGCTTTGTCTCTTTCCATTGCTGAGGCACCATGGTGATGATTAGTAATGACGCGTGCGCTTTTCGTTTTTATGTGTGCTGTAGTTTGCTTCTATGGATAGCGCTCCTATCTCTGCCGGTTATTGCCGCCGCGCTACGCGTGGCATGTGTATATGTTCTGATCCTTCTAGCTGATCTTTCAGATCCTCAGGAAAGTTACGTCTCTCTCGCTGAACATCCTTCTTTATTGTTATTTTTGGGATGCGTCGCTTCATTCCATCTAGGTGATCGGCGCAGCCCTGTCCCTATGGACTCATTTGTGCAGCCGTTGATTCTATCTGGCCCATCTGTAGTGCCACCTTTAGTCATTTCGGCGTCCCCTATAGGTATGGTTTGGTTGTTCTTGCTGCTGCTTGGTTTTTCTTTTCCCTATCGTTGGACCAGATACCGATCTGATTGCTCAGCTGTACACCCGTGCTATCGCAGCTGTCACGTCCGTGCTTTTCATTGCCCTACATTGTTTCATGCCTTCTAGTTCCCTGCCATCCTGATCGTTACTGCCGTATGCCGATCCTTACTCAAGTCCGTCACTGTTGCTATCCTGTTATTTTGTGCTTCCTGTACATTGCTTGATGTGTTTACGACAGCTACGGTGATCGCCTATGCAGCGCCAATGCCCGTCGACAACGATCACGTTACTTCTCGATTGGTTTCGCGCCCCGCGGCTGTTATAAGTTGGTCGCTCTTCCGTTTCCCATTGCGTTCCATGCTTCTACATACGTTCTCCTCTTCGTTGTAGCCTAATACGTTTTCTTTTCTTGTGCTTAGGAGACCATTTTTGCCCAACTGTGTCCCCCTGCTGTTGCTCGTTCGAATAGAGCTAGATGCCGTTCTGCTAACGCTTGTAGAGTACTTGCGAGAAAAGGTCTATGTTCTTTACTCTCTTGTTTTCATGATCGCTAATACCTTTTGAACAAGTCCTTATTTTGTTTGCCTTATGGCATCTGACAAGGCCTGTCTTCAACACTATATTTTCTTTGTTTAATACAATTTCTATTACCTGCCTATATGTGTCGTAACTCAACCAGCGCCTTCCATCGAATACTTTCTTTGCGTATTTCTCATCCTAACATAATATGCTACCGTTCTCTTTATACCGAACCAGCAGTATTTGTACATGCTATAGATTTATTTATGACAGATATACTCCTCAATGTCTTTAATGGTGATGCAGGACGACCAGCCCGCAGACTTTCAAACCGGACTTCAGGACATGGCGCTGTCGTTGTAGGTACTTACTCATCACTTCGTGCTCATGTTCTATGATTCTGACCTTGCATAACAAACCACATTTCCCAACCCATCTCCATGGACTATAGCTCTCGCCCCACCCGGAACGTACGCTGAAGAGACCACTGCACAACTTAGACACTGATCGCCCGACCACCGAAGACGATGAAAGGTTCCGTCTTTATTAGCCTTCCATGAGAATTTTTAGTCTATAACTCATATCCTTAGACCGATGATAGTTGATGTTTGCATGCCGATAACCCATTGCATAATTACCAAGCGGAAACCACCGGTCAAGAGAAAGTTATTCCCCGGCGGAGTAACAGATTAATATCATAACAGGTTTCTCATAGACATAGTACCTCTGCCTACGATTAGGTATACATACCATTAACATTCTATACCACAGCTTATTCAGACATCCGCTCCTGCGGACGGTCAATAGCTAGCGTCGCGACCACGGTGCCCTCCACTATCCATCTGAAGTCATTTGTGCCCATCGCCTTTTGCCGGGAATATTTTCGTGCCTTCGGTACAACCGCTTTGGGCGCCTCGCTTAACATATGTGTTTCGTTAACCTTGAGACTTGCTAATTATATCTAGCTGTGTTTATTATACTTTTTATCACATGATGTGAAGGGCAGTCGGTCTAGGTTCTTTTGCACCCTGTACATAACTACTGCTGTCAAAACTTTTGCTCCATCTGTAAAACTGACGCTGTTCGATGTAGAACCCACCGGACTTAACAATGGATATTGCCTCCCTACAACTGTATGAACGCCTGTACATTACGCTTTGGCTGTGCCCACAGGCGATTTGCATTTCCTTAACGTCTTGTTACAACACGAGCCCTACCTTACTACTTTACCGTTATACATATACATAACCAGTCTGCACAAGACACTATACGATCTCTCCCCTTCCACAGTATGTACTATATGGAAAAGGAAAACTACAGATACAATCCCTCCCCTTCCACAGTATCTACCATTTAGAAAAGAAAAACCATGACCATGTACGATTCAGGGGCGCCTCTACAATTAGAATAGCCCTACGCTATCGTCGACGGCGTTGTGACTAATATAAGTCTAGCAATATCACCATATAGGATCGCTGACGCGCTCTACACACATCCAACGTCTGTCGTAACTGTCTGTGCATAATTCAACATGCGACCGTATCGATTTCACATTATCGCTGCTCTTCAGCTGACACAGCGCGGCGTGCAATAGCACGCAACCATACCTAGTCATCCTGATGTCATATGAATTTTCTAATGATATAGACAGAGGAACCAAAGAGAGAGATGAAGAAACCATCTCGTATGCAACAAACGTTTATAAAGACCTTATAGATGTTTTTTTGTTGTTTGTTTTTTTATTAAAAATTGGCAAGGAGCTCTGGCATTTTATTAAAAGAGAAAAACAACAACCAAGCTACAAACGCACACCTATACACACGTGCTCAGCTCCGCGAGGGCCCGCATCCCACGCGTTCTGTGGCTCCGTTTTGTGCACGGTGTGTATAAATTACAGATTCTACATAGACACAACTTAGAAATAACCATCACATGAGTTATCTTTAGTTTTGTTTATATATAATATGGAGGATACTACAAACAAAAAAGGATCGAAAAATTATACATGTTCTAACATGGCATTCTTGGGACTTGTTTGGAACACATGAATTCTTTAGAGATTTTACAAGAATTTCGTAAGAAATAGTTCAATTCTTAGGAAAAATCCAACATTTCAAATGCTCCTCCTCCCTGCGAGTGACATAGACCTCCCTGACTTGTTTGGGCTTACGCTTATAAATAAGCAGTTTATGGCCCGCTTTCACAATGAGCGGCGTGGCTTTTAAACCAAGCCAACTTATAATCTGATTTTTTTTCCCTTGGGTTGGTTTATTGAATGATGAATATTTTACAAATGAACTAAGAAGAGTTTTAATATCACCGATGTTGAATTTTCTTATACAAGAATATGCACGATTTTCATGAACACATAACAATCAACGGTAATTTATAGAATTTTGAGTACCAATTTGAACCTGAATTCGAGACCATTTCCGTGAGCACAAAAATCAATGGTAATTTACATAATTTTGAGTACTAATTTCAACCTGAATTTGTGACCAAACCCTTGATAATCACAGTTCAATTTAGAAAAAGAAAGAAAAATGAATAAAACCATTTTTAAAACTAGCTAGTCACCACCGTGCATTCCTTGCCGATGGGTCACCGTCGCCCTTACTCTCAAGGACCTTACTCTCAAGGATATGAAGATGATATGTTGTTGTCCAGACTACCATCCTCCAGATCTAAATGGCAGATTCATTGGCTGTGGATGCAGTCACCGGTGGAGGAAGTTGGGGCAGCGGAGGGATGAGGCCGGGGATCGTGCCAACTGGAGGGAGAAGGCTAGTGGCAAAGGAAAACGTAGGAGGGGGCCCACGTCTTCGGAGGAGGAAGGTGGCGGCATGGGAGATACGGAGTCACCGATGCCAGTAAGGAGGAGACTGGTGTAGGATCAAGGATAACCGATTAGAAAGGGGTGATATGAGTTTTTAAAATTAATTTGCCTCTAATACAATAATTTAATAATTATGATAAGAATTACAATTTTTGACAATCAAAGTCTAAATAAGCTAGGTTTCACTAAGTGCACCAACTAACTAAGTTTACTATAATATTGCAATCCTAGGGAGACAATTAATCACTATATCACCAGGAATATAAATTGTACAAATTGAGTAATAAGAATGTAAACCACAAGATGAACACAAACAATTTTTTCCGTGGTCTCGGAGACTTGCCGGTCTCCCATAATCCACGTTGAGATAGCTTGAACGAATCAAGCCAGCTTCTTGCGTAATTGAGCCTCCCTCAATCCACTAGAGGTAGCTCTTTCCTACTCCGGGTAGGTGAGCTCCAACATTAACACTAATACCAAATCTCTTCACAATCTTCTTTGAAAAGATAAACGGTTTCCTCCTCCAAGCTGTCTAGGAGTCGGCAAACTCCAAGAGAATAGATCAATGATGCTTGCTTGAAGGTGCTCTGTCACAAAGCTCAAACAATGATTGCACACACTTGAATGCTCTCAACTACTCAAAAATATAAAATTTAATGCACTAGAGTGAAGAGAGACTTGCAAAAGCTCAAGAGATATCCAATGAGGTTCTAAAGGATACCTTTACTACAGGGGAGGGGTATTTATAGCCCCCAACAACTCAACTAGCCATTTGGGATGAAATGCATAAAAAATCAACAAAACCGGCACTACAAGCGTGTAAAGTGCGGTAGTGTCGGCCTCCCCTGTAACGGTCGATTTAAGGCATTTAATGCAGAGGTACTAGCCGTTGCTACAATACACAGTTGCTACCGATATGTAAACCTCGGTAGTGCCTGTAGGATCAAGGATAACCAATTGGAGGGGGTGAATAGGAGGTTTTTAAAATTCTTTGGCTCTAGTAAAATAATTTAGCAAGTATGATAATAATTACAATTTCAATAATCAAGGCCTAGATAATCTAGGTTTTGCTAAGTGCACCAAAAAGCTAAGTCTAATCAAGTATAGCAATCGTAGAGAGACAATAATAATCACTAGGAATGTAAATTACATAAATAGAGTCATAAGAATGCAAACCACAAGACAAACACAAATGATTTCCTATGGTCTCAGAGACTTACCGATCTCCCCTAATCCATATTGAGGTAGCTTGAATGAATCAAGCTGGCTATTTGTGCAATTGAGCCCCCTCAATCCACTAGAGGTAGCTCTTTCCCGCTCTGAGTAGGTGAGCTCCAACATTTACACCAATACCGGATCTCTTCACAATCTTCTTTGAAGAGATCACCGGTTTCTCCTCCAAGTCGTCTAGCAGTCGGCAAACTCCAAGAGAATGGATCAATGACGCTTGCTTGAAGTGCTCAAGTGTCACAAAGCTCAAACAATGAATGCACACACTTGAATGCTCTTAACTACTAAAAAATATGAAATTTAATTCACTACAGTAAGAGAGACTTGCAAGATCTCAAGAGATGTTCAATGAGGTTCTAAAGAATACCCTTGCTATAGGAGAGGGGGTATTTATAGTCTCCAACAACTCAACTAGCCATTTGGGACAAAATGCATAAAAATTCAGCAAAACCGGCACTATCGGTAAGTAAAGTGCAGTAGTGCTGGCCTCTCATGTAACAGTCGGTTTAAGGCATTTAATACATAAGCACTAGCCATTGCTACAGTATCCCCGGCAATACTGACATGTGAACCCCGGTAGTGCCAACAATTGATATCTGGAAAAGTTCCAAAAATACGTTCTCTAGAAAATAAGTACTGACTATGTGCACTTGTACTACCAACCTGCGGTAGTACCGGGGACAAAACATCGATAGTGCCAGCACAGAGAAAAATCCCCAAAAGAGTTGTTCTGGAATAAAACTACCAGCAATAAGGGGTCGGTACTACCGTACCCACGGTAGTACAGGCAATACTATAGCGGTAGTACTGGCCTAGAGAATAAACAGATTTCACACAAAAAGACCCTCTTTGGAATAAAGCTACCGTGCCAATAGGTGGTACTACCGACCTTAACACACTGGTAGTGCTGACATACTGAAAAACTCACTGAATTTTCAAAAGAACTTTTCTATATGCACTACTATTCAACATGAATGAGATTTTGAGCCAAGTGATCTTTGAGCAAAGTCATGCTATTAGACATCGATCCCTCTTAATAATACGGCACCTACTTCTAGTAATCGGATATTTTCTCCAAACTTCAAGATTGGTAAAAATTCTACAAAAAAAGGTTCTTAAATTTTTGTACCTTGGCTTTGAGCTTGAATCATATATAGGCATTTTTGTTTCACGTTTTCACCTTTGCCATGTAGCGACGAGGACCAACCTTTTTCTTATACACTCAAAAAAATATGTTAGTCCTTTAAACTCGATAGTCATTAATTACCAAAACTCAATTGAATTAGATTCCTAGATGCTTCAATTGGAGTGGTGCAACCAAACCATATGCGCATCATAAGAGACAAAGAGAGTCGTTCGAGTGAGAGAGGTGACGAGAAACGAGGAAAAAACTAATGGTTTAAATACACATATAAGATGGCATTTGGTGGGCAATACCAGGGAAGCTGAGTGGCAAAGGGCTATTGTCGACCAGCAAAAGCATTAAAAATGCATTTTTGGAGTGGCTCGTGGCCTCTAGCAAGTGGCATATGGCTTTTTCGTAGCTCGTTGAGAGAGAATGGGCTCTCAAAAGATTTGAAAATAAAGAAAATACAGAAAATCATTAATTATTTGAATTATTTTTATACTTGAAAATCGATTTATGACACAAGCATGACGTCAACCCTGGTCTGGACCAACCAAGACGCGACATGTGTCCCTGGTCTATGGACTGGGTCCACGGACCAGATCCATGGTCCTTGGCTTACTCACGGTGGACCGGGTTAACCGATCTGCCCACTAACATGCGGCCCCGCTCGGGTGACTCATCACGACAACATAGGCGACACGCCAGCAGCACGTCAGCGCATGAACTCAACGTGGCAACAACATGTCGATGACATGGACTCCACGTCAGCGACAGACGACATTCACCGGGGTAGCCACATCACCCAACGATGCACGCAGCCCTAGGGTCATCGTCGGTGGCCAGCGAGGGTAGCGCCAGAGAGGGCTCAGTTTTGTTATTCTGGTGGCACAATTGGTTCCTCACCTAGGGCTCTGGAACAGCGTCAGCGACAACTGCAAACACCATCGAGCTAGGGCTTGCACAGATGGTAGTCTCTGGCGTCTCCTCGGCGAAACTAACTCTCTCACGAGCATCTCCTCGACGAGACGAAGCTAACCGCACTAACAGCAAGCTCTAAGAGGCAAGGACGATGGTGAATCGGCGGTTCAAAGCTCTCGACGGCGCTTGCGAAAACTGCCAAATCTCGGCAACCCGCAACCGCACTAGTCAAATTGATTTGGGGCTTTGATTTGTTGAGTCCTTGCAATGCCGATGCCTACCTTTTAAAGGACTAGGCATCTGTGTCGTAGCCGGGACAAGGACAGAGTCCGCCAAGGCCACGGGCAGAGTCCCGCACGAACACGCGAAAAAGACGAACGAGTGTCGTACACATGTTGGGATGAACGATCGATATTCGCATAGATGTGGATATATCTAGATAGCTCACAACAAACTAACGACCGGGATTAGCTAAAGCCCCAAACCGGCATGATACATCTTGATCGCTCGATCTTGATCCAACAACGGTCATGCGTTAGGGTTTCTCCGCTGAAAATGGCTGCCCAATTGAGATCTAACAGTGATGATCCGCGCTTCTAGAATCATGCCAAGCGGGCCGATGCGCACAGTACTGGGTCGAGCCCGATACAGTTCTAAGGTTTTAAGAAATACTTTTTGATTTAAAATAAACCCAGAAAATAGTTTGAGCCAAAATAAATTGTAAAAATCTCAAAAAAATTCTGAAAAATATTTTGAGAGTTTAGGTACTCAAATAAAATATTTTTGACAAAACTTTATTTAAACTTCCTCAATATTTAAATAGTTTTCTCAAAAGGCCAAATTTAGTAATATTAAATAAATTCAAATAAAATCTAGAAAAATCCAGTAAATTCACAAAATTCACAAAATGCATATTAAATTCAAATTAGCCAAAATTGGGATGTTACAAAAATGTAGCCAGTAGCGGGGCTTGGGCATACCATGGGTCTCAGTGAGAGTGGTAGCATGAGGGATGGCGCCTTGCATGCCCAACAACCGCCTCGTACTCCCCAGCGTATGGGAGGTTCCCGGGTGCCATCGCAGCATCACCAAACCTTGAGCACCAACCCGCAAATCATCATCAACTAGTGAGAATAGCTCAAATCAAAATCAAACAACTGAACAAATTAATCAATCACATCATAGTTAAAGGAAAAAGGGGGAGGAGACGAGTAGCCGGCCGCTGGAGTGGCGTGGTGGGAGTCAGCGGCTGCATCGAAGAGAGAGGTCGGCGGTAGGGCTATGGGGAGAGGCCCATCGGTCCAGCGGTGAGAGTCGGCGGCTGCACTGTGGAGAGAGGCCAGCGATAGGGCTGTGGGGAGAGGCCCATCGACCGACGGTGCAATACTCACTGGTGGCAGGGCCCGACGGTGCCAATAGAGGGGAGGGGCAGGGCCAAAGGCTGTGACAGCCGAGAACCGTCGGTCGGCCGGTGGTGATGGGAACGAGGGCCGAGAGAGGAACCAGAGGGCGGTGGCCTAGAGCGTGTAAGGACCCAAATCCACTGATTCGAACCCACTGTGTTTACTGCACTATTTCCAGGATCAACGCTAGTGCACACAGCTTAACATTGGTATATATATCACATCATACACAACGACAATAGAATAATAGTTCATTTATTGATATAGCTAAATGTATGATCTTATGACCAACTTACATTATTATGCCACGCAGGGCAAGACTGAGAATATAAACTAATAATTAAGCAGCGGAAAGTAGAAACGTAGATAGCTCATCAATTCACCACAGGCAACCAACAAGGCTCGGACCCTAATGACTCGTGTCTTCTTGGACCTCATCTTCCAACACAGGTGTAGATTCTTCAACTGTTGATTATTGTTGTTTGGCAAGGGTGAGTACTTAAAGCACTCAACAAGTTGTGCATGAATGCGATTCTATTTATCTATATGTAAGGCTTATTCCAAAGGATAGGCTATCATGGCTATTTTGCAATAAGCGACATTTATGAACAAGTACAATAATAGATTGTAAAGAATGTAAAGCGAATAGCAATAATAAATAAATTCGATATTTCTCAAGTAAACCAAGTTTCCAATCCTAAATCAAGTTCCAATCTTCCATATGGCAATCCCGCCATCCCAACCAAGTTGTCCAATTTATTAAACTAACCCTTAAGCGTAATTCCGAGCATTGCTCAATACATGCGACACGGCTATCCGAATAGTTTCACACTCTGCGGAGGTTATGCACTTTACCCACGTGATACAATCAAACACCACAAAGGCGAGAGATTATAACAAAGCCTTTACAATGCTCTATCTTAACCGGTACTACCGCTAAGGTTTCAACAACGCGGTCCGAAAACCACATCCGGGGCCCCCTCTTGCGCCATGTGAGTTACACCATAACTCGGGAACTCACACCGACCATGATAGTATCAAAATTAAGACTTTGCAAATTACTCATTAAGTGGCCCATACCGGACATGTGGTTGCATGATTGACTCGGTCAAAGGCTTGCAAGGTTAAGTCCTTAGTGTGATCAAGGCAAGACTTCCACATACCATCGCCCATCAGACCTACCTTGGCCTCCTCGCCCCTTGCCACTTGCCCCAATCTAAATGATTATCACCCGGTTGATTACCAAGCACCACGTGCCATCAACAATTCAACATCGTTGCGTGACATGACTTCGCCACAACAACTCAATCTCATCGTGTGATCCCACATGACACACAAGTTCATAACATTGTTCCATATTCCATTAATCAAGATTAATTATCAATGGTGATGACACATGTGATGACGTGGCATGGCTAAGCAACTAATACGAACTAAACCTCCAATGTTGATTATAATTATTAACCAACTATATTAAACCAATCTAGGGTGACAATGGATCATGGCATACAATGACAAGGTAGGGTATAGATCAATCTGGTATTTTAGCTAAGCCCAATCTAATTTGAAACAGTTGTATAATTGAAATATATGCAATAGTGTAAATCAAACATAGCAATTTTACAAACATGGGTTCAACATGATCAAAGCACAACTTGCCTTGGAATAGGTCCTGATCTTGATCTGGAGTTTGCTCTTGAGTTCTTTGGATCTTCCTCGAAGCGTCGCACAATTCAACGCGTCTCACGCGTCAGAAAGAGAAAAGCAAATAAATAGCAAAACAGAGAGCAATTGAACTCCAAAAATCAATTAAAATTCATCATTAAATATATCTCAATTTTACAAATTTTTAGAAACTGGAATCACTCAAATCCGAGTTCTGACGCAAAAGATATAGCCTTTTGAAGTTTGAAATAAATCTTGAAATCGAGAAAATCGAGAAAATACGAAATTATCAGATTTATTTTTATCTTTGAAAAACTGGTTTATGACGTCAGCGTGACATCATGATGACGTCATCCTTACCGAATTTCAATCGGAATATTTTTCCAATGAAAATCCCTTTATGGCGCAAGCATGGCGTCGGATCGGTCTCGACCAACCACACGCGCGACACGTGTCGGCGCATGGGTGAGTCTCGGCATGGCGTTGGACCACGATGGACTCGGTCCATGACTCATCGATACCGTGCGACACGCGGCGGTGCTCTATTGGCCTTCACGCTCGGTTCAATCGATCCGACGAAACCCGATCGAGCGGTCATTGATCAGCGCTACGTGGCGGCTTGTTAGCCCTCGATTGGATCCAACGGTTCCGAGCTTCGGTCCGACGATGGCTACGCGGCGGCGAAGACTTACCGAAGCGGAGAAGAAGGCCGGCGAAGCGGCGTTACGGCGACACTCGGCGACGAAACCTCGCGCCGACTCCGGACTTCACGGCGAGTTCGGATCTGGAACCAACAACTGCGGAAAATGGTTCAGCGGCGATCTTGATCAAAACCGGCGACTTCGACGTTCTACTCGGCGAGCTCCTGCGCGCTCCTCGGCCGCTCGCGAAACTCTTGGAAACCAAGCGGCGCGCGCGCAAGGATGATCCTCGGGGTCTACCCGCCCTATTTAAAGCACGGAAATCGTGCTCTACGGACTCAAAACACGCACGCGGCGGAGAGCGTCTTTGGCGGCGGACTCGAATCCCGATCGGAGACAGCGACCCCACCGTCCGTCGCCATCGAGCGGTCACGATGCGGTGGCGCGGCACGATCGGATCGCCCAACTCGAAACAACGGCGAGATCTCCACTTACCCTTTTCGTGCACCGATTCTCTGGCGCGCTTGATCTTGATCCCACGGTCCACGTCGCTAGGGTTTCTAAATCCTCAACGTCAACCTCGACCATCGATCCTCGATCCAACGGCGAGTATCCACGCTTTCGAACATGGGCCGACGGCGCGAAGACCCAGGCAGCGAGGTGGGCTCAGCGCGCGATCTGGGCCAAGCCCAATCTTTGTTCTAGCGGATTTTAAAGGTTTTTCAATTTAAATAAATCCGAGAAATTCATTTTATTTATTTTAGGCAATAAAATAATCGGGAAAATTCAAGAAAAATCTCAAAAATACTTTGAGACATCCGGACTTAAATAAAATACTTTTGGCAAAACTTTATTTTGACTTTGCACAGATTTAAATACTTTTGAATGAAAAGCAATAAACTTGCAATAAGATTTAATTCCAATAAATCCAGAAAAATCCAAATAAATTCCAGAAAATCACAAATGCACTTTTAAACAATAAAAACTTAATTAAGCCAAATTTTGGGATGTTACAGAGCGGCATCGAGAGAGAGAGAGATGGAAAGGGAGTGGAGCTTTGGGGATATAGATGAGGAATGCCTACGTTCGGCCAGCCTGGAGGCCAAAAAAATAAAGAAAAACGACCTAGTAAAAAAATAAATTTTAATCCAAAAAATAATGGCACTAGTGATGCTAAGAATGTAAATAGAATAGAAAGGAGGAGGATAAAGGCAAATCGATAAATAAATAATACTAGTGATAGCCGCAATAATTAATATAAAAAACAATACGGGAGGTTAAGTAAAAATGCGATCCAAAATTTTTAATGTTCGATGCAGAATAAACTACATCGTGTAAACGCATAAAACTTAACTTAAGGCAGAGAAAATTTGACGTCAAAAAACACATAATAATTTGACAATAATCTGAATTATTGTACCCAAAAATTTCAAGAAGATAATTAAATCAAGCAGGGGTCACCTCTAGAATCCGCGTGAGAACGAATATTTCAACCCAGTTTCAGGCAAGTATTTCTTGAACATATTTGGAATAATTTTAATTAAATGTATTATCACCCGATGCATTGGAAAATTCTTTTCATTGAAAAATGTACAATCTGAGAATTGAGATGGATAGAATTGATCATGGTATGAATGGATCTCTATGGGATATCAGGAATAGTCTCGTTAACTATGGAGAATTAGCAGACATATATATAGAGGTGGGTAGACGGTGCCGATGAGAAGGTGGTAGGCCGGTGGGGCCCTCTACATAAACTAGAATATAAGGTTAACCCACTCAAGGATTCAAATTTTGTTTTCGGATAAAATACCGCTCGGGACCGGAATCTGAAATTTCGGCGAAATTCAGGTATTTTGGATAAATCTCGTTCAAAATTCAAAAATCAAAATTCAAATCAGGTTCGTTTTGTACCGAGAAAAAATGAAATTCGCCTAAAAATAGCAAAATTGCGGTCGAAATATCCAAAATTTCGGTCATTTTGCAACGGAAAAAAGTGGGTCAAACGATGTAGAAAAATTTTGAAATTTTTTTGGAGAGTCTTGACACATTGATGATATTTCATAAAAATTTCAGATTATTCTGAGGTCTGTGTAATTTTTAAAAATTCAAACATTGCTACTGTCCTGATAAAACGCTAACTCGTAATTTTGAACCGAATGCAAAATGGTTCAAACCACGTTATAAAACTTTGAATTTTTTTTGCATGGTTATGATGCATCACTAATGTTCTCATAAAATTTGCAGATGATTATCAAGCTTCATAAATTTTTAAAAAATCGAACAGTACTACTACCCTGTTAAAAGGCTTACCGGCAAACTAGAACAAAATAAAAAATTATCTAAAACACGTTAACAACTTTTGAAAAAAAATCTGGATGGTCCAGATGTAACATTATTGTTTCTGTAAAAGTTTAGATGATGATCATTCTTAAATAATTTGTAAAAATTTAGACAGTGCTACGTCCTGATAAAAGCCTGATGATCAATACATGGATTTGCTTTAGCAATAAAAAAGGTTTAAATTTTTTTGAAATTTTTACATAAGTATGATAAGGAAATTCTTAATATCTCACAAAAATTTTGAATCATGAATACGCTCCAGTGAATTTATAAAATTCTTACAAGGCACAATAACATTTATGTTCTTTCTCTTTTTTATTTTTGAAATATAATATAACAAACGAAGTTCAATGCTTACATAGATTTGATTGACCAAACAAACAAATTTGAAATTTTTTGAAAAAATTATATAATGGTACTGAGTCAATTATTAACCTCTCACAAAAATTTTAGATCATAATCACACTCAAGAAAATTTATAAAACTATTAGAATGTAACTATCCCAATTATGTTCATTCTGTCTTTGATTTTTTAAAGATAAAAAATGAAGTTAAATTATTTTTAAATTTTTATGTATGATCCTAAACTACTAAATATAGTACCATAAAATATTCAGCTCATTATCAAGCTTGTACAATTTTATAAAAATCTGATAATGTTTTTGCCAAAATTTTAAAATATCTCAAAAATTCGGTTTTTCAACAAATGTTCGTAGGAGATGACTTTCCTAAGGGTTATTAGACCAAATCCGGCCCTAAAAATTTCAAAATCGGCCAAAAAAACACAAAATTTCGGCGAAAATTCGTCGAGAAAAACCAAAATTTTGGGTTATTGTAGCAATTTCAAAAAATATTTAATTTTTTTTTCTGGCCAGTACTTTAGATTTCGGGGTGGTCCGAAATCCGAAATTTCGCCGAAATTCGACAAGATTTGGAACTCTGAATCCACTACACTCGGGCAATGAGCTGTATATTGTTGTATCTATACCCCTTTATAATGCACCTAATCAATTTTTCCTACGTCCACCCTAAATAATGCACCTCATTAGAGATGGTCTAATGTTCGTGCACCCAGCAAAACGTCTCCAGAAACTTGCATTCATCAAAATGAACGTCTCAGATCTTTCCTCAGTTTTACTCACCCACATCCGATGGCCATTATTTAGTGTGTCTAATCATCCCATGGCCCTACAAATGACCTCCCCACCTACATATTTGGAAGGAGAGCGAATCAAACAAAGAAATAAATAAGGAGGATCCGCATGCAAGGAAACCAGACTTGAATTTTTTTGGCCAAAATTATGCGTACTACATATTTGGAAGGAGGGTGAATCAAGCGAGGAAATAAGCAGGAGGATCCGCATGCAAGGAAACAAGACTTGAATTTTTTATTGTCCTGGCATTGTGATCGTATTTGTTTTCCGAATATAACCCTTTTCGAGACTTTTTTACGGATCTAGCCCCATAGAGCCTAATTTCAGTGCATGGAGAGCGCTGAATTTTTGTTTTTATTTTTTATCTAAGGAACCAACGGTCTGTGAGTGCTACTTAATTTTTTTCAATTTTTTCTCGCGGAACCGGTGGCAATGAAAAACAATGCTTAAATTTTATCGTTTTTTCCTTGCGGATCCAGCGGTCGGCGAGCGCAGTTTATTTTTCCATATTTTTCCGAAATCATCCCTATAGCCCACAACAGACCTTCCCTCACCTCTAGAGGAAAAGGAAACAAACGTCTTGGAATCAAGGAAAAGGAAACAAATGTCCTGGAAAAGGAAAGGATCATACATTACATGCTGGGAAAAGGAAACCGGGAGATGGTGCAGCGCGGCCGGGAGAACGCAGGTCTGCAATGGCTCCACGGTCGCTATCGGTGGCTTTGCCGACGCGGCGAGTTCTTTGGTCGGCGACCTCGCATGGCCATGCTTCTCGGCAAATTTATAATTTAATTCTTTTTGAAAATAATTTTATTAAGTACAAAATAATCGAAAGTTTTTTTGAGAATTTTTCTAGAATTTTTTAACCTAACGTGCTATCTTTTCAAAAATCCTTCTATATTTAAAAAAAATGAAAGCAACTCACATGTAGCTTCTTCTAGCTGCAACCCAGACCAGAGAAGCTTCTTCTCTTCCCTCCCTCCATTAAGCAAGAAAGAAGCTCCAAAGCTCCATCAATCCCGCACCAAATCTCCTCTTTCTATCTATGGTGTTAATTCCCCAAATTTCGTGCTCTATTGCCAAAATTTTCTCCCAATCTGATTTGATCCCAAATTATGGTTTCCATAAATATGCTTGTTTGGGGCTATAAAAGCGTGAGCTCTCCTCCACCCCATCGTGACAAGTAAATCCCCAAGTGCTCCCTCTTGTAAAGATCGCGGATTTTGGAGGTAATCCAAGCCATCACCGTCATCTTTCGTGAAATTCACATAGCCGTGACTCCTCCCGTAGGCACCGGTCTTGGCGATCTCGCCGCACGATCTTAATCCATCTGCGACCGCCCACCACCCCCAGCCTTCCTCCCCTGCGCTGGCCAAGCCCGAGAGAGCACGCTGTGCTCTCTGTAGAAGCTGCAAAAAAAATAATCTAAAATCAGAAAATTCTTTTTTCTTTCTCTTTCTTGATTTAAAATCTTTTGGGAGCCCGTTTTTGCCCATTCGACCTCCATTTAGTTCCGTTTTTCTTTCTAAATTCATTTAAAATTCTAAATTTCTCTTTTATTAGTAAGTGTTGTATTCATACTTATCTTCTCATTTAATTGATAAGCGGGTGTACTGTCGTCGTAGCGTTAGCACAAGCACTATACTAGTCAACCATAGTGTGTGGAAATAACTAGAAAAGGTTATCCTATGAAGGTATTACGATCTCCACATTGGATATGAGTAGATAACTATGAGTGGGAAGCCGGATAGGCCAGAAGACCGGGTGAGACCACAGTTTGGAACCCCAACTATGGGCTGACTGTTTTAGGGCGCTATATTTAAACATCATGAGATGAGTATCATTGTTACGTGGAAGGCATGATACAACTAGTAAGCTGCGAGCAGTTGAGAAACAGTTGAGGACACTACGACTCGTTAGCTACTATGGTTGAAGATCTAATACCTGAGTAGTGATGAACGCTCTAGGGTCCTAATGGATATCAAGATCACTATAGATAAAGTGGTACAAACAGTTAAAATCATGAATTCGTGCAGAAATTTTGGAGAGTTGAAAAATGCCAGGTGAGGCCGCACTAACAGGAGGGGTGGATTCGGTGAATGAATTACCACTGAAAGGAGTATATTCATTCAGGAAAGAACTGGGATGTTCCTCCCAATATTCCTGGCAGAGATCAAACTCTGGGTTTACTACCTTAATCACACGGCGTACCGACAGAGGAACTCGAACTTCTGACAAACGGCTGTTGGTTCTTCTCAGATCTTAGTGCCTCAGATTCATGGAGCAGGTCTTCCAAAAGACCACTACTCCTTGATGATCTCGTCCAACTTCACGAACAGCCACGCGTTCATGCCGCGGCGGAGTTCTTCACCACCAGCAGCCACGTCGGCGGCGGCGGCGACGCGTGGATGCTGCGGAGCTGCGCCACCGTGAAGCCGTGGCACCAGATGCCCGCCAGGAGCTGGCACCGATCCAGCTCGCGGCGGAGCACCTCCTGCCGCGTCAACTCCGCCGCACGCGTATCGACGGCAGCATGGCAAAATTCGGACCTAAAAATACTAAAAACCGGTCGAATTTACGCTAATCTCCGTCAAAATATCGAAATTTTGGTAAAATTTACCGAAATCTTGCCAATATTTTAGAAACTACTGTAGTAATTTGATAATTTTCAAAAAAAATTATTTCACCTCCACCGAAATCTGAAATCTCAACGAGATTTTGAATCTTGGCATAGGGTGAGGATCACTCGCAGGTTCTATGTTAAAGGAAGACTACTAGGAGGACTAGATGGAGTAGTAGATCGTACGGTAGGGTTGCAATCAGATCGGATAATTTCCGACCGTCCGACCGATCGGATGTGTTCGGATCGGATTCGAATGATTTTTTCGGATAGTTTTCGGATTCGGGATATCACTGTCCGTCTGATCGGTATATTCCGAAACTTTTTTCGGATATATCCGGTAAAAGGAATTCGGATATCCGATCCTTACCAGCATACCGGACCGCCCCCACCACACCCGCGTACGCACGTTCCCGTCACGCTCGGTCGGTGTCAAGCCGCAGGTTGCAACGCCGTTTGCCCCCCAGATGGCCCGCGCGGTGCGAACGCCCCCGCCCGTGCATCCGGCTAGGAGCAAGCGTGAGAGCCACGCGTGGACGTCGGCGACAAGCCGCAGGTTACAATGTGGCCGCCGAAGCTGCACATGAGGCGTAGCCGCTGCGGCCGCTGCCGCCACAGAAGACGGGAAGGGCTCGTCCCACGAGTCACAACCGCAACTGCGCGGCGAGGAGTCCGTGGACTCCAGTAGCCGGGGCCAGGGGCGAGGCCGCCTCCAGCCGGCAGCACCGAGTCCACGAGGAAAGTGAACGGATCCAGGGGAGTTTTGGATGGGGGTGTTTTTGTGTGGGTTTTTGGTGAGGATTTTGGGGAAAGGGGAGCTTTTAGGAAGAGCTGAAGATGTCATGAATGGGTTGTAGCTAATCCGAACCAAAGAGATTGGAGTACTGGATTTGGGAAAAAGTGGCACTGCAGAAGAGGAGAAATTTTTACTGTTGTAGCGTCCGAAATTATTTTTTTTACGTATTTAGCCTCGTATCTAACGGATTTGCGAAAATAGCCTCAGTGCAGATTTATTCTCGGACGGTTGCGCGGAAAAAAATTTTAATTTTTTTCAGCTTAGCAATGACTCGATCCGCGATTTTTATTATTTTTATTGTTTTTGGTGGGGCGGCGAGTTCCATGATTCCAAACCATTGGAACTTCGCGGGGGCAAGCGGCGCGCGCTACGAAAGGGCCAGGCGGGCGCGGTGCGGCGGGGCAGCGGCGCGCCGGGCGTGGGGCGGGTGGCCTTGGTGGGGCGAGCGGCGGGTGCGGGCGTCTGGCGCGCGCGCGAGTGGGACTCGTAATACATCAAATTTTTTAAGTAAATACCTCTCGTCTCGAAATTGCAAATCTAGCTATAAGCAGTTTTTAGCGGTTCCAATACGAGGAATTTTTTTTCTCATGCGAATTGCGTCGTAGAAATTATTTTTATTTTTTCGCCTATGTCCATGGAGTCAATCCGCTTAAAAATAATTTTTTCCACTCGTGGAGCGTGAAAAATATTTATCGGATTGTAACTACGTTGAAAAATTATGAAATTTCTTGTAGAGGTTTGTGACACATCAATAATATTTCTATAATTTTTGAGACAATTATCACATATGAGGAATTTTAAAAATTTCTAATATTACAACCGTCTTGATGAAACACTAACGAGTAAATTTGAAGCGAGCGAAAAATGAAACGTACCATGTTGATGAAATCTCAAATTTTTTGTGCGAGTTTTGAGACATCAATTATATTTTCATAAAAATCGAGAAGATTATCACCTCGTGGAATTTATAAAAATTCAAACATTACGATTGTCGTGATAAAACACCCACGATAAGTTTGAAGCGAACAAAAATGGAATTAACCACGTTGATACATTATGAAATTTCTGTGGAGGTTTTGAGACATCAACTATATTTTCATAAAAATTTGAGAAGATTATCACATTTGACGATCATGTTGCGATAAGTTACAAAAATTGTGACATTTATATTTAGTAGAGAATTCATAGAACTAGGATACAACATATTTCGTAGAAATATGCCTCAGTGAAAGGCTAGGTCACAAAACCACACACTCTATGGCCATGGTTGCGGAATAGACGGTCAAAAGCAGGATAATCGTATATTGGTGGTCGACGGGTTCGGGTATGGATACCTTAGAGGCTTGATGGAATATCATCGTCGGGATTTGGAGGACTTCGTGGGCGCAAGGTTCGTGACTCGGTGGCATGAAATCGTCATCATCATCGTCATTTGCATGGTTGTGAGGTAGCCCTCCGTAGTGTTGGTGGAATGTCCTCTTGCATTGGTTCTTAAATGACCTGTTGTAGTAGTGCTTAAACGGGCTGTTGTGATAGTGCTTGAACGTCTAGGTCTAGGTGATACGAAATCGTCGTCGTCATCGTTGTCGTCGTTTGCAAAGTTAGGAGGAAGCCCCCCTCTGGTGGTGGTTGAACGTCCTCTTGAACTTGATGCGGTAGTAGTCTTGGGTCGACCTCTACCCTTAAGTTAGACTCTCTTATCGTCTTCTGCGAACCGGGCATCACACCCTGCCAAGAGCATTTGCATTGCAAAGAATTCTGGATATCTTTGTTCAGCAACTCTGTATCCTCCGGGAATGACTAACACACAAGACGAGCACATACGAATTAGTGAACTTGTGGGTAATACTAAAAATATGAGTATGGTGAACAAATATAAATTGACTAACCTTAATATGCTCTGCGTCTTGGTCGTCGAAATCGATTACCTGTAATGTCTTGTAGAGAAACCTAAAGAGCAAGTGTGGTCGGCTAGTTCGCATACCCTGAAATACCTCTGACGCCACCCTTGCAAGTGCGCCTTGAGGTCGTCGGTGGTCACGAGGTTCGGCCGAGGGTTGTCATGTCACGCCTCGATAATGTCGGACGCCACCCTTGCAATTTGGACACCACTATACTTAGGTTGTCCTCGTTGAGCGGATCATTTTCCCATTTCGTAACCTTCATCGTGTAATGAAGGGCTAAGCTCGCTCATATCAGTGTCCATGAGAATCTGTGTTGGAGGACCCGACCATGGCGAAGTTTTAGTGGGGCTGTGTATGTGTCCTGCGGTTTGGCCTTTGTAGACTCGAAGGAGTGGTGTATGGACTAAGTGTTGGAAGGTAAGATTGAAGCGTTCGACGGACAAACGAAAACCACAGGAGTGTGAAGTCACGTCGGGTGAAAAGCGACCATACATGCGGTGTCGAGTGCCAGAGCATCTTGCCTATGCCTAGTCTACTCGGCCTGACAAAGCTGGTACTTGTGAGTAGTCTACTCGGTCCAACAAAGCTACACGCCCGTGAGTTGTCTAATCGACTGGAAAAAGCAGGTGCACGGGAGTTGTCAATTCAGTATGCAAAAGCAACAAGCTCGCGCGTTCATGCATGGCACTAATTTGTACATGTTGGATCCAACATTTTGTACAGCTATTGGTACTACACGGTTATGTGATGATTCTTGCATTTCCTAGTGTGAAGTAACGTCGTTCATGCATGGCAATAATTTAACGGTTATTTGTTGTTACTACGTGGTTATGTGACGATTCTTGCATTACGGATATTTTAGTTTAAGACTTGGAAAGTCGTTTTCATAAAATAGAGCCCGGTAACATTATCATACATGGTGTTTGCGCTTATCGGATTTTACATGGTAAATAAGTTGTAATTTTGATATTTTACTATAATTTAGTTGTCCATGTAGTGAAGTATCTTTCGGATCAATTCCCCAAAATTTGTGTTCGAACGAGTTGTTTTACGAGCCAGGAAAGGCTTAAGTGTTATGAAATATGTCCGGTTTGTGGTCATGTAGGGTATTTGTTTTACAAAATTTGTATGCAAAGCGGTAAGAAATAAAATGATTTTGCGTTAGTATAGATATCGTGAATACTTCGAGCTATTCTATGACTATTTCCCATTTGGACACGGTATTTCACGGGATGCACGAAAGGCTTATATGACCATGAAAAGATGCCACATGTATTGACATCCGGTGAAAAAGTCAAAGCGATGGTAGCTAATCGACTTACACATCGCTTAACAAAGCAAAAGATGATATTTGGAAACCTCTTGAAGACATCCATGACCAACTATGTCTCCTCTATAGGAAACAAACTACTTCGCAAGAATAGCTACCAAGATTACAACAAGGATAGCCGCACACACAATCTTCTCCAACCATTTGACATTATCTAAAATACGGTCCATCTTGAACATCGGCATGTTCGACCTGCTTTCAGTATAGGGTCCATCCTCTCCTCCATAGTAGGATGCATCCTCGATGGTACTGTGGTGTCCATGGTGTCCGCCCATTGGAAATATTGGCATCCTCCACCTCGTGATGAGGTAAACATACTTTTACGCCGTGCAAAGAAATGAGATATCTCCAAAGAACTACACAAGTCCAACGAAAAAGAAAGCAAATGAACTTTTCACTTACGGAGAAAAAGGGCACTTGTAGAAGACCGGTCGTTATTTGCCTCGGTGGTGGAGTAGAACACATTAGCTTTCACACGACAATTAGGGCAATCAACTCGCCTTGCGTGGCAAGCGCCACGGCCCTCCGATTCCACGAGCTCGCCGATTGAGACATGGCCTTTGGAGGAAAGGAATGGGATGATGATTAGGATATGTGCAAGCAGAGCTTGTATGAAGGCCTACTTATAGAGGCAGTGCATACAATCGGATTATGTAATGTTAATATAATATCTTTCTTCGTGTTAGGTTCTTAGGGCCTCATATTGAAATGACAACTCAGTCTGACAAAGCTGCTACCTATGACTTGTGTAATCTCTCTGACAAAGCTACACACCCGTGAGTTATCTAATCGTTCTGAAAAAGCTGGAGCACGGGAGCTAAAGGTCACCAAACTTGTTTTCATATAATACGGCCACGGTACAAGTAACACTTACTGTGCTCGCACCCGTGTGTACTAAATTTTGTACTAATAACAGTGTTGTTATCATACTATTTCTCGGATACTGCACCATTATGCATTTAACATTGTTATTTGCACTGTTCTTGTACGAAAGTACAAAGAATGGGCCGAAGGCATACATCAATTAGACATACACCGCGAGAAATCAATACAACCGGTCATTGCCTTGTAGCGTCAATTCTGATCTGGTCGCCGCCTTTGCGGACGGCGGAGTTGGTCTTCCGGGAACGTGAACCGGTCAAGCTCGTGCGTCGTGCTTCGCAAGTCATAGTGTGTCTCTTCTGTCACGGGAGGGGCATCGTCAAGCGGGGTGGTACCGAATACACCCAACATGTCGGACACCCACGGGGGATACTGCATAGAAATGCATTGTTAGTAAAAGTGCATAAAAGCGAGTGCATTAAAATTACGTTAAACACTTACCGATGATCCCTGCGGGGCTGTAGATGGCTCTGCCCACTGGGAGAACTCGTCCCGATAAACCTGCGCACGTATTATTATTCGGCGGCGTCGCGTGAGGAACGACTGAAGTGCACGCATACATACCTCGAGCCAACCAAGTATGCGGAGGTGGGTGTCCGCGTAAGCGTCTTGACGCAAATCCACCACAATAAGTACTACCCGGTGCTACGTCGATCGGGGTGTCCACGTCATCGGTGTATGCACCTCGGCGGTGCCGACGGCGCGATCGAGTGTTTGATCCTGCGCGGATCTGCGAAAGGGCGTGGCACGAGCGAAATTATCGGTTACCTCAGAAAGGTATGTTCACTAGCGATAATAACTCCAATCAAAGTTCTTGTACCTCATGTGGCGCTTTGTGTATAGGATGTGCCTACACCAAGCCGTGGAAGGCGTGGGGTTGTAAGCTGCGCCTAATCCAAATCTTGCGGAAAATGTCCCTCGAGGACTCGGGCAAGTCTCTGTTAGGCCTAGATGGCGAAGGCATGAGGATTGATCTCTACGCCGTCTTTGTAAAGGGTATTTCATTAC
Organism: Otatea glauca; assembly: GCA_036346275.1. Classification (NCBI taxonomy): domain Eukaryota; kingdom Viridiplantae; phylum Streptophyta; class Magnoliopsida; order Poales; family Poaceae; genus Otatea; species Otatea glauca. The sequence continues at coordinate 16,539,668 of CM070711.1, read as the reverse complement.
CGAGCAGTTCATTTGGAGAGAGTACTTGAGTATGACATCAAAATGTAAGTTTTGTACTGCGTATCACGAAGGCCATCTTTGCGCGGAAGAAGAACGTGCAACGCCGGCGTCTTCCGCCCATCTTCTTCGCGTGACGGCACGGGAGATAAAGGTCGAGTGCCTCGCTCACCGCACCGCATGGCAACGCCATCGTGACGACCGCATGTCAATGCCCTCATGATGCCCTTAGACTCGTCCATGATCGTAGTAGAACCCGACTAGACTAGACTTGACGGTGGGCCTCCTCCGTATTGCAATCGAACTTTCCTCAAAGATACGGCTCGCACGCTCGTCTCGCAGAAATACATGATTAGTAATTGAAATGCGAATTGAGATGTAATGGATGGTCGTCTCGCTTCATCTTGCCGTCTTTGCGGGTGTGTAGGTGGCCGAGGGCCAACCTATCGGCGTCGGTAACCTCATCGGGCCTTCGGGAGGTCTCGTAGTAAGTCGTGCTCAGTGCGAGGCACGTACCACTCAAGTAGGCGACGTAAGACTCGAGGTCGTATGGTCGACCCTCTGAACTACCCGCCTCGTGGCGTCTTGGTCCCATGCGATGCGTCCATTGTAATGCGTGTCTCGCCACTCATCGCTCCTCCGCCCCTCCGAGATTGCTGCGGGAATGGTAGTCGTAAGTTACAAAACATAATTACATATTACGATTAATAATTCTGACGAAACTTACATATGCACTTTTCGTGTCAAAGACGGGCCAACTGGAGGAGGGATTTGTTGGTACAGTCCAAACTGACGCATTACTCGAGCTGGGCAGTACGCCTCCACCATATAGTAGAACACGAGGTGGCACGTCGTCAACCAGTAAGCGCCATCCTGCGTGCACTGAAGCGACAAACCATGTGGTGCCGTACTGGCCAACAATTCGTAAGTCCAGGGCTGCCATATTATTTCGTCCTCATGCAGAGTCTCGAAATGGTTATGAAACTCAGAGTAAACTCTGCGAGGTCTGTCCCTTGCCCATCCCAAGTAGGCAGCCGTCCACCGAAGCCCCGTTGTGGGAGCATCGACTGGGTGTCCAGCGTAGAAGACTACATCATTAGTATACGGGTGAATGGGCTCCCGGAAGTACGGGCGCCCAACAGGAAAATGCTCCCAAGACCATAACTGCAGCAAGGTGTAGCATACTGCCAGAACGGGCTCCTCCCCCGTTGTCTTCACACGCAGCGCGCACAATCCCACAGTAGGTGGCGCAAAGCACACCGATCCAAAGCAGATTGAGGACCTCGTCGGCGTGGGCGTCGGCCAAAGCCTCCGCGATGTGGATGTAGGCCGGGTGGACAGCATCTCCCTGCGATGAAGGAAACAACACCCAGCCAAACAGGAAAAGCAGGTACGCAACAAGGTGACTCCTCACCACGTGCTGAGGTGCGCCATTGGGGCATCGGATATAACGACGTAGCCATGACAAAGGAACCCTCGAACTCGCTTTCGGGGACCGCATGGCCAAACACGTCTATGTCGTACTTTCGGTCGACCTCCTCGGTGGTGGAACTATCGGCCTACCACGATAGGCAATCCGGTAATGTAGCTAACGTCTGCGGGGTGACCGTCATCTCCCCGGTGAAGTGGAAAGTGTGGGTCTCGGCCTCAACGATCCACTAGCGCGGAGAAGAGAGCGCGTCGAAAGTGAGAAATCGGTGGCTACATATGAGGGCGTGACATTTACGTTACCTGCGGTGGCTCGGCAAGCACACAAGTGTGGTCCGTCGGATCTGTTATCTGAAGCCTAAACTCTCACCCTTGAATTTGTGGGCACGGATCTTGCGGGACACTCGGCATCCATGCACTTCACAGCGTAGGTCTCTGGTTCGACTGTACACCCGATGCGTGCGGCGATGTTTACGCATATCTAGCAATTGCTTGTCAAGGCACTCTTCGTAGGGAAGCGTTGCCCTACCAGCAGAGTGTCCTGATTGAAGGCCCACTCAGTGCGAGCTTCATCCGGCAGCACGAGAGAAGTCATTGCGAGATCGTCCAACCGTGAAGACACATACTCCACATCGCTGGACACAATGCCACCGACTTGAGCCGCATCGTCCTCTCCGCCGCTATCGGTGTTGACATCATCGTCTTCATCGGACGTTGCTTCGTCCGACATGCCTTCTAGGTGCTCGTGGCAATCAACGCGAAGCGGACCACCACCGTCCGATGCCTTCATTCGCTGAAAGGCATCCGCACCGACATTCTCATCGATGGCCCGGAGGATGCTTCAACGCAGCCGCCGCCGCCAACGGACTAGAGGTTGGCCTCCGTCCGAGAAGCGGACATACACCATCGGCCGACGGTGTATCAACGCTCTGGTTCATTACAATTTGCATGTATTCCACCCACACCGTGCTTCCCACGATCTTGCATAGGTCACACACGTAGTTCTTTGGAACCTTCGTCGACTCGAGATGCACCGCCGATGACAAGCTTCTTTGGAAATCTCCGATCGAATCGCTCCTCACGCAAAATCACGGAGGTCGGCGGACTCATCTCCGCCGGACACGGGCCGGATCATCTTCCTTTCGCGATTCGAAAGGTCCGCCCCATGCGGACCCTCTCGAACAACGCCGTCACCATAAAACACGGACAAATCTATAATTTCTGCCATTTAGTACCTACCATAGCGAAAGACGCAAGCTATGGTAAACTTGTTCCACAATATTATAAAAATAACAGTGACACTTTACATTACGGATGTTACCGATCTTGCCATATTTTCAAGCTAAATGGTACTAATTTTTAGCGACAACGGTCTTTGTTATTCTACCTACATACTTCACAAATCTCGTTACACGAACTAACGAATCCATTCATGCCATACAAATCATCGCCTTTGAATATTACACTATTTAGTCCCGATTCTACTATTCGTCAGACTTATTCTGCGCTACCAAATTAAATCCTCCAAAAGTATTTTACATTCACGCGTACCACTTGTTCCACAATATTATAAAAATAACACGCGACACTTTACATTACGGATGTTACCGATCTTGCCATATTTTGATGCTAAATGGTACTAATTTTTAACCGACAACGATCTTGTTATTCTACCTACATACTTCACAAATCTCATTACACGAACTAACGATCCATTCATGCCATACAAATCATCGTGACCGAATATCTAACTATTTAGTCCCGATTTTACTAATCGTCCGACTTATTCTGCGCCTATCAAATTAAATCCTCCAACGATATTTTACATTCACGCGTACCATTTGTTTCACAATATTATAAAAATAACACGCGACATTTTACATTACACGGATGTTACCGATCTTGCCATATTTTCGATTGCTAAATGGTACTAATTTTCTAGCGACAACGGTCTTTGTTATTCTACCGATTCTTACATACTTCACAAATCTCGTTACACGAACTAACGATCCATTCATGCCATACAAATCTGACCTTTGAATATCTCACTATTTAGTCCCGATTTTACTAATCGTCAGACTTATTCTCGCGCCTATCAAATTAAATCCTCCAACGAGATTTTACATTCACGCGTACCATTTGTTTCACAATATTATAAAAATAACACGACATTTTACATTACGGATGTTACCGATCTTTGCCATATTTTCGGTGCTAAATGGTACTAATTTTCTAGCGACAACGGTCTTTGTTATTCTACCGATTCTTACATACTTCACAAATCTCGTTACAGAACTAACGATCCATTCATGCCATACAAATCTTGCCTTTGAATATCTCACTATTTAGTCCCGATTTTACTAATCGTCCGACTTATTCTGCGCCTACCAAATTAAATCCTCCAACAAGATTTTACATTCACGCGTACCATTTGTTTCACAATATTATAAAATAACACGACATTTTACATTACGGATGTTACCGATCTTGCCATATTTTCATGCTAAATGGTACTAATTTTCTAACTAACAACGGTCTTTGTTATTCTACCGATTCTTACATACTTCACAAATCTCGTTTCACCGAACTAATGATCCATTCATGCCATACAAATACTACAAAAATAATACGCTGATATTTTATGTTAAGCGGATGTTCTGGTGGCCATATTTTTAAGTGCTAAATGGTACTATTTTTTACTAATAACGTTGTTGTTATTCTCATTTTTTTGGATACTTCACAAATTTCGTTTTGCTAACACTACTACTATTAATGTGTGTCTTGCTAGCAATTGTACCGTACTACTTTTAATTGCACTAACAACACAAAGAAGTACAAAATATTATTCACAAACTCACGGTTCTATTCGTGTCCTAAGGGTGTCATTAAATCTCATACTCCTAATACATTGACCATTATTATTTCTATTCTTCATGTACAAGTATCGTCTTTGCAATGTACTAATATTTACACTAACTGACTAAAGTAGAGATGATGATTGCGACGGTATGAGAATCTTGAAATCAAACTTCTTGAAGCTCTCCGACATGATGTGCGAACTCACCTCCCAAAGAATACATCAAATAATTAACCCTCGTCAAATCATCGAAATATAAACTCTAACCACATTTCTAGAAAAATACATATGGCATAAATTGCTCTGAAATCTGATTATCCCTTTCCACCTCGTTTTCTCTCGGTTTTCCCTCTGCTCCGCTCTTACGCCTCTCGCTAAGCAAAAATATAACTCACATACGGCTCACTCGTTTGAGCTCTGCATGCACCATCGCAAAGATTTATAGCCGTTTCGTTCGCCTCTACTTTCGGCCTTGATGAGACAAGACATCACCAAATAAAACTCTTTTCGCGCGTGCTACCTTTTCTCCAATCTCCAACGCGTGTCGCTGCGACTGCCCATGCGACGGCCGGCCAGCCTCAGCACACAAGCGCGCGCCCCGCTCGCCCCGTCCACGCCTTGCGGCCTCGCCCGCTGGCCCGCCGCGCGCCAGCGCCTTGCCGCTCGCGCCTCGCGCCACCCCGCCGCACGCCGCCGCCCTGGCGCGCCTTGCCACGCTTTGCTGCTGCCTGCTGCCGCTGCCTCGCCTTCCGCCGCCCGCCCTTCGCCCCTGGCCCTCCTGGCACTGGCCCGCCCGCCCCTCGCCCCCACCATGCGCTGCGAAAAAACAATAAAAAAATAATAAAAAATCGTGGATCGAGTCATTGAAATCTGAAAAAAAATTAAAAATTTTTTCCGCAACCGTCCATGAGAATAAAGCATCAGAGGCTATTTTCGCAAATCCGTTGGATACGAGGCTAAATACGTAAAAAAAACATTTTCGGACGCTACAACAGTAAAAATTTCAGAAGAGGACGGGGATATAAGAGAGGAAGGAAGCAAGCAAGCAAGCAAAGCGAAGGTGGAAGGTGGTGGGCCTCACTGCAGGAAATATCACAAGCTGTTTCTAAATCCACAAATATGTAGCGCAGAAAGAATTTCTTAAGCAAATTTTGATGTCAGATGTGCAAAAGCTGCATTTTTGGGTAGCAGCTTCTTTCTCAGTTAATTTCAGGTTAAATACAATCGTTCCTGTCTTTTGTTTTCCCTTATTTATTTTCATTCCTTCCGTAGGCAGGCAATTTTTCTTAAACACTTCTAAGTGGATAGAGGAAGCCCGCATTGAGAGACGCGATATCCGACAAAAATTATCCGTTACCGTATCGATTCCACTCCGTATTCGATTCGAATCCGCTATCGATATTATCCGCGTCGTATTCGTATCCGGCACTATCCATATCCGATTCCGAATCTGACAAAAAATATGGTTTAGAATATGGACAGAGCGATATCCGACCGAATCCGAGCCGATTACACCCCTACTGTACGGCAGCTCCCGTCAATCTACTAGGTATTTAGTATTTATATATATTAATTCCTCTTGTATTTGGATATTATGTAAGGTTAGCTGGGTACTAGACTTTTAGCCTTGCGTGACAATGGTTGTAATAAGTTTCTATTGCAGTCTCTAATTATTGTTTTAGTGCAATACTCTAAACACGGTGTATTACTGATAAAATATCGGGGGTTCCCAATGTTTTGTTAGCTGCTAGCAGGTGGGAAACGGTCGAGGACACCACGACTCGTTAGTTACTAGGGTTGAAGATCTAATACCTGAGTAGTGATAAACGTTTTGCGATCCCAACGGATGTCAGGATCACTATGAGTAAAGTGGTACAAACCTACGCAAAATTAAAATCATGAATTCATACCTGTCTCCTGGATTAGAGGCTACGGAAGCTAAATCTCTACTACTTCTAATTACGACTTGGTGGCAGCAGTCCGTTCTTCATACCCTCACTTTCCTTCTATTCGCTCACCCTTCCCCCCCCTTTCCTTCATTCTCTCGGCCTTTCCTTCGTTACGCTCATTACGCCCCAACCGATCCGAATTCCCTCTATTTTATGGAAATATTACTGATCACATCTCCTTAAAATGGAAAGATTTTATTCATATCTCTACTACTTCTAATTAGGAGTTGGTGGCAGTAGTCCGTTCTCCTCTAGAGTATCTGATTCGTTGGATCTAGCATGAACGACTGAGATAGAAGAGGATTTAATCATATTTTAAATAGAAGGATTTTATCATATCTTTTTTGAATAGAAGTATTATTTTAGCATATCTCTATTCACATGTTCTTACTATAGAAAGATGTTATTCATATATCTTATAAATGGAAGGATTTTCTCATCATATTCTGCATGGATAGAAGGATATACTCACCATATCTCATCATATCTGGAAATGCATAGATTAAAAGGAAAGAATCACGCAACTAAATCACGTGCCAATCACGAAGATGTCGGGGAGACCTGGCTTCCATCCGCTTGTGTACACGCATACCTTTCATCTACTCCCTATTAGAGGGCACACACTCTCATCTTCAGGAGGACAGGCCGTTCGTTGGATCTAACATGAACGGTTGAGATGGAAGGGGATTTAACCCGATAGTCAAATCTCTTCGGAGGAACAAACTTTTCCTACTATTGAAACATAACTATAGTTAGTGTTCTTTGCAAATAAATTTTTTATCGCAAATTGAGTTTTCGTTGCAACGCACGGGCACATGACTAGTCTCTTATAAATGAAAGAGTTTCCTCATCGTATCCCGCTTGGATGGAATGACATACTCACCATATCCCATAACATGAAAATCCTATTTCATTGTATCTCATTCGTATAGAAATGCAGATATTAAAAGGCAATAATTGCATAATCAAATCACGTGCCAATCCCGGAGATCACAAGGCACCGTGTCATAGAGGCTGAGCACTCACACGCCTGACTACCATCTCCCCCACCTATAAAAGGCCACCTTCACCTCCATCATAGAGGACGTACGAAGAGATGCAGGAAGAGACAGAGGAGAGGAAAGCTCATACACACAAGAGAAAGAGAGAAAGAAGCAATATAAAAGATTCAAGGGGGGCGCAAGAAACGATACGGAAGGAGGCCATGGCCATGGCCCCTTCTCTTTTTTTAAGACAGTTAAAGCTGTGATTAAATTATGATGATAGAAAACAAAGTTTAAAGTTATAAGGTGCAGAAGACTGCACTCGAGACAAAAGAGGAGGAGAGAAAAAAAGGCCAAATTCTTTAAAGTTGCCGTTGTACTATCATGTTGAGGCTTTTTAAAATTATACTAGCATGAATGATTAACTAATAATTTAAAGCACTCTTAAATAGCTAACAAGTTCGCTTCATACATATCTTTCTCATCAACCAATTTGGCTGATGCTTTGAAAACTTTTCTTAATAAGGTTGTGTTTGAGAATTTTCGTAGCAACGCACGGGCACTTAACTAGTCTTCTCATATACGAGTGCTAGTAGAGCTTTTTAAATTAAAAATCAACCACACAATGTTTCTTTAATAAAACTCTCTTTTCAATAAAAAGGATATGAGAAAACATTCATGTCATATATTTTTGTTATTAATGTTTGCTCACTCTTACTTGACTCTCTCTTTGCTTAGAAAATCGCACGAGGATATGAGAAAACTATTTTGGTTTTAGCACCAAATCAAAATGAAAAAATTCAAAAAAAAGCGGCGACGACTAACAATCAACATTCAAATAGTTTGATTTGCGTTGGGATTCTTACTCCCGATTATCAATGGTGGCAACCGAGACTAGGGGTGCAATCGGTTTGGGTAGTTTCCGTCTGACCGATCGACCGGATGCATTCGGATCGGATTCGGATAGTTATTTCGGATGCTTGTCGGATTCGGATTCGGTTTTGGATAATTTTTTCGGATTCGAATTCGAGAGATTACTATCCGTCGGATCGACATATTCCGAGATGATTTTTGGATATATCCGAAAAAATAGTCTATCGGATATCCGAAATTTCTTGCGCCCTCTCCTCTGGTCATTCCTTTCTTCCCTCCCACGCCACACAAGCTCCCCACGTGCCGCCGCCGCCGTCGACCGCACCCTAATTTGTGGCTGTTCTCGTCGGGATCCAACCCCCGTGACAACCGCACGGACGCCTTCGGCCGCTGGCTCTACAACCCATACCAGGACCTCAATATCCCACACAAACACCTCTACGACCTCCTCACATCCTTGGAATTCCTCTTCCAGGAGGAGTCCCTCGCGTAGTGCCACTCCTGGGACGAGAACCTCACTTACTACACCAGAGCAGGCTACCTCTCGGGGCGTCGTCGCCAGCGCCACCCGTAACGACGAGTCGGGGGAGCCCGCCAAGATCCGGGCCAACCGCGTCCTCAACTCCTGCAGCAGCTCTGGCCGCTGCGTCGGCAACACACTCGGCAATCGGCATCATCTGCCTGCTCTACGCCGATATATACTGCAGGCATCTACTGCTTACATTTAGGCTTTGATCTCTATTAGACCATGATTATTGTTCTTGTTCTGCAATCGCAGACATTCAGATGGTTGGTTATGCAATGCTGGCGTGGTGTTGAAGCCATGTTGGTTTTATGTTGGGCAGCGCCGCAGCGGTACAATGTCCAATAGAAGCATCTGCTAAAACCACTTTGATTTCCTGGGCAACAAACTCAATCACGCTCATATTTTGCAAAATACTGAAACTTTCCGGCTAACTTATGCTATTCTTCATGAAGTGAGATAAGCTTTAGAGTTGTACAATAAAGCAGATCAAATTCCATATGTGTATATGGCTTTAGGACAATTGAAAAGAGTAATTCATACAGTACCACTACAATGAATTCAGTCTTGGATGATATGTTTTCTTTATTCTTGAACAGGATGAAATTTCTCTGAAGAAGCCACAATAACCTCTTTACTTGATCCCCATTAAAGTTTAATAGTGTAATTATGCAGACAGGGATCTAGTGGTAATTTCCCGCTTGGCATACTCTATGACGATGTTCATCTCCTAACATTGGCAGATTGATGTCCTGGAACACAATTTTTTTTCTACTAGCTTCTGTAGCCAGGGCTTCATGTTGTAATCATTTGTAGATCATAGTTTCTGTATTGCTTGTTTACACACGCTAGTGATTCTTGATTTGTAGATTATGTGTTGGCACACTTTTTCTAATGTATCTTTTCTGAATTTTCCTCAGGGCAATTTTCAGATACTTCACTTCAACGATGGAATGGTTGCAGAGAAATAAGTACTTCCCATGTTGTAGTTAAAGGAGTTGAGGGAATGGCTGGAAATTTGTGCCTTTGCCTTTGTACATCATTAATGAGCCGAAGAAAAGCAACCGAAACTGGCCTTTTGATCGAAGGTTACCCTACCTTTCCCTGTACGGAGGGATGAAAGCTTGCGAAATGCCTTATCTTTCTCTTTAGTAAACTGGCTTTTGACACAGGTGCGAATCCGGCGAAATTACGTGAGAGAAAGAACCTCAGATTGATGGAGTCCGCCGTCGGACAGCATTAGGCTATCTAATTTCATTCTGTCGATCAGAACCCCATCCCAGTGACAAGCACGAGGAAGCATGAGCAGGAGCTAGAGTAGTAGTAGTAAGAGCAAGAGAGTCGAAATCCCATTCCCGAGCACCCAATTGCTAGTAGAGCGGATAGGAGTACTTTGCAAGTGCACCATCCGGAGGACCTCTATCTTGTATTGTTTGGTTTGCGGTGCCAACTTCACTGTGTGAAAAGTGACAAGAAAACTCTTAGATGGGCAGTCAACACGGCAAACCGAGATTCTTCGTCGGTAGCCCTCACTCTCATCACCATGACGCTTTACATTACGAAATTAGATAGCGAATGTCGGTCTTGAGCGTAATGAAATAGAAAAACCTATTTGAACTCACAAGCGTTCGCATCGCTGCCTAGCTTCGTGTTAAGGAGAACAACTTACTCTATTGACGTAATATTCATTCATAGTGGCCAAAGCGGACCGTTCAAGACAGAGGGCCGTGAAACCCCATGCTTTGAGAGTTCCTTTCGCGGCACTTTCTCTGCCCGGAGTCACTTCATCGATGCACAGGGCTCTTGTCCCGGGATGCATCCACACATAGATTTGCTATTATTCCTAGGGCTTAAGTTTATCTGCGCTCATCTCTCACATCGTTGTGCCACCACCTGCCTTCTATTTTGTATATTTTTTTATTAATGTTAAACATATCATACAATCTTGTTCTTAAGACATCAACGTATACATGTGGAGAATAGGAATTAGTGGCCAAGGAGCTCATGTTATTATCTATTTGTGTCCTTGTGTGTATGTCTATACGCCTAACATCGTAGAGAAGAGAATGGGTAGCCAAGGATTGAGGACATCATTCTTATGACTATGTGATAAAATAACTAGTTAAACTGTGATAGTTTTTTTTTTGCATTCGAACTCATACGGTTGATTAAGTATTGCTATATGTGTTCTTTATGTGGTATCTATCTTCGTGCGATATTCGACAAAAAATATTCGGTACCGTATCAATTTCGCTCCGTATTCGCTTCGAATCCGTGACCGATATTATCCGTACCGTATTCGTATCCGGCACTATCCGTATCCGATTCCAAATCCGACAAAAAATATGGTTTAGAATATGAAAAGAGCGATATCCGACCGAATCCGAGCCGATCGCATCCCTAACCAAGACGCTCCATTTAGGTTTTCGGTCAATTTAGTTTTTTTTCATCCCTAACCACAGATTTCAATAGGTGGCCAGCAAAGCGACGAGGAGGTACTCCTAAAAACAGGGCCATTCCTGACGGGAAAAAGTATTCCTGACACCTAAGTTGATGGTAGGAAAAGCTATTCCTGACGGGGTGGTATCCTGACGGGACCTAGCCGTCAGGAATACCCTCAATCCTGGTAGTGGTGACAGGTATGGTGGTAGTTAGTGTGTGGTGACAGGTATGGAAAGAGAAGGTATTAGCAGCGATAAGATGGTTCAAAACTTGTCAGACTTTGTGCCAAAAGAAAATTACTATTGGCTAAACAATTTTTTTTCCTGACAACATATTTCCTTCTTTCTCTTTGAAACCCAAATTCATTTTTTTCTGTTCATAATACTTTGAGATCTCTCAAATTGCTTACAAACCTTTCCCCAACGGGCGACCCAACCCTCACAAACACGGCTGGGTAGCCCACCGGCGCCTTGACCTCGGCCTCAAACCCGTGCACCGTCCCCTCCCCTGCACCGCGCCCACTCCGACCATCGCCGAACACGTCGCCGGTCCACACATGCCTCCACGAGCCGCGGTCCGGCACCGGGAAGTAGGCGGTCACCACGCTGCTGCCCTTGTCCAGGACCGGCACCACCAACATCTCCGTCCCGACCAGGAACTGCTGGTACGTCAGCCTTTGCGCGCGCTGGTCCTCCGGGTAGTGAAGGAAGAGGTGCCGTGCCACCGGGAGACCTTTCTCCGCCGCCTCCTGCGAAGAAATCAATCGCCAGATTAGTATAGCTGGTACTATCATGCAAAGCTGGCAATATGGCATCCATGGCCATTGCGTTTGTGAATGCGATGGTGTGCCGTGTTTGTACCTTGACGAGCTGAATCCGGTAGAACTCCCAGGCTTTGTAGATCTTTGCGCAGCGCGCGAAATGCGCGAGCGTCCGGCTGTTGGTGTAGAACTGGCAGTTTGATCCGGGCTTGTTCCCCTGTGAATCAGATCGATCATAGCTGAATCAGCTCATGTTTTCATCTGGATCATCGTGTGATTGAACTCGCGTGTGCTGTACAATGCTCGAGCTGTGTGCACACACGTACGTACCTCGTGGGTGCGGAAGACGACGGTGAAGGCGTTGACCTCCATCCAGCGCATGAGGAGCTCCTCGCTGCGGCGGTAGCGGAGGAACGGCAGGTCGACGGTGCAGTAGCCGCCGGCGTCGCTGTGGTTGAGCGGGAAGCCCGAGAGGCCGCCGCTGAGCAGGCCGATGACGCTGCTCTTGATGCCGTCGTTGGCCTGCCAGCTCACCATCTGGTCGCCCTCCCAGAACAGCATTGCCCACCGGGAGCTCTCCCTGAACCCCGAACGCACGAAGAACACCAGCCCCTCCTCCTCGTCGTAAGCCGACGCCGCCGCGGCGTGATGAAGCCTGGAGCCGGACTTCCACTCGTCGGCGAACTCCCGGTTGACCCGCGCCCACAGCTCCGGGTACCGATTGTGCGCTGCGACGGGGTCCTCGCCGGAGTGGAGCTCCGCGTCCAGCGGCAGCCCCTCACCGAAGTCGGCCATCCACCCGCTGACGCCGTCGTCCGCCATCCCCTGCAAAATCTTCTTGAACCAGGCACGTGCCTCCGGGTTGGTGAAGTCCAGCATGGCGACGTCGAACGCCGTGTTGGGCATCATGTACGGCTCGCCGGCCCGGTCCCTGACCAGGATCCCCAGCTTCTTGGCCTCCTCGAACAAGTGCCTCCTCGTGTTCGGCTTCCGGTCCATCTGCAGAAGAGAGAGAAAAGAAAACAGAACTTGGAAAATTCAGAATGGCAACACGCGTGCTCCTGGCCTCCTGCATCTGCATGTCGATCACTGATAATTTGGAGCTCAAGAACGATCGGTGATCAACGTACGTACCGGGACAAGGCAAGGATTGCAGTAAGTCATCGTCCTAACACCGCGCAGGCGAAGATCGCGTATCAGATCCTTCCATCCGGTGTAATGGTCGGCATCAACCTCCCAGTTCCACCAGAGCTGAGACCCGATCGCTGTCTTCCTCTGGCCGACCCAATCCTGCAGAGCAACCATGCATATCCAATGTGCACTAGTTCAGACGTCAGAATTGGCTCAGAATTCGGAGTTAGCCAGGAAGGAGATTGTCAAGAGCTTGTCAAGAGCCGTTACGTTTCTTCAGACCTGTAGCCAGAATGCGGACACCGGGACATCGTAGTCTTGCAGCTGGCGCCACACGCTGCGGACGGCGTCCGTGCCTCCCTGCATGCCAACGACCGCGCCGGACGTGATCCACCTGGGAAGAACCGGCGGCCGTCCGGTCGACTCCGTATAGCTCGTGATCAGTTCGGCCGGCGAATCTCCGTGTAGTATTCGTCCCTGAACTGAATCTCTGTGGTAGATCTGCAAACGAAGCATGCAATTTCTGAACGAGCTCAGCTGCACCCTGAGAAACAGCTACTGTTGCTTCCGTGCTACACGGACGTCCTGACGTCCATGTACATGTGGAGTTGCTTTTCGATCTCATTTGGACTCTTATTCTTGCGCGACAAATTGAGTTGATCCGCTCAATTCTTGATTTAGGTTTGCTAAGTTCACAGAGCTCAGACTGATTAGAAATGTATATAGGCAGATGAAAATGGCTACCTGAATCTGCACTCTGTCGGGTTTTGTTAGGTCAAATATGGAGTAATCATATCCTTCCAGGAATAACGATCTCATCTTCGAGGTCATGTAGAAGGGAGAAGGAGCATACGTGGTACTCCAGTTTCCTCCGGACCTACAGAAACCACCAGGAAGAGCACATTAAGAGCGTGTTTGGTACGGCTCTAGTTCCACCAGATTCATGGATCTGGTGGAGCTGGGTATTTGTAGCTCTTCGCGGATCTGTGAGTATATTAAAAGTGTTTAGGTAGGTCATTTTATTTAATTTTAGACTAAAAATATAAACTTAATTCTATTTATTTTAGCCTACAAGATTCAGATATGAGGTGGAGCTAGAATCTAGAGCTCTACCAAACAGGGCCTAAATCATCTCAGAATTAAACAAAAATTTACGACTCGTTAAAATCAAGGTTCAGTGCTCACATCAGCACTTACATATTCTGCTCAATAGTTCTTCAACACATGCATATGTACGGCCATATCAAGCAGGAAGAGTTAGTGACACAATTTTTTTCCTCTTTTGAGATGCACTACTATTTTCGATTTTTTCATTAGAAAGAATAGAAAGTCATACAAAATACAGAAATTCGTCAAGAGATGTATTATTACAGGAATTCCAAGCACACGCGCAAGAAAACAGTGGCGCAAGTAGAGATTTTTTTAATAACACATCTTTTAATTAATTTTGCAAAAATAATATGCCGAAACAAAAATTTACAAAAATATCGCTATTTGAAATGGTGATAGAGGTTTGTTTAGTCGCGGATTGAATTGTCCGACAGATTATTTTGTCGTAGAATCACTTGGTTGAGAAGGTTGAAGCTTCTGTCGCTATTTGAAATGGCGACATAAGTGTATTTTTGTGAAATTTTCTTCAGTATGTTACGTTTGTAAAATAATTTAAATAATATATTATTTTAAAAAAATAATTCCGCAAGCAGACGCCACAGCCACTGTTGCTGTGAGTTCACAGTTCACAATACAAGCTCTATAATTCCTCAAATAATTTGTACCATTCCACTCTGTCATTTCCCGATTAAATCCTTATGTGTTTCGAGTTCATCAATGCCTGTGAGTGACAACTGAGATGGCAAGATAAGTTCAAATATGTGCCCAAACATCAAGCACTACTATACAAAAGCTTATCAGAGACGGTTCAAAAATCTTATCACAGACAGTTTTGTGAACCGTCTGTAAACTTGTGTCAGTGATAAGGAGGGCACATCACAGACGGTTTTCGAACCATCAGTGAAAATTAACATCAGAGACGATTCTATCCTAAAACCGTCTGTGATAACAGTATATCACAGACGGTTTTCATAAAGAACCGTCTGTGATATCTATATGTACCACTAGGCACCTGTGAAAACAAATGTTCATGGATTACATGGCAAATTCTAGTCTTATCCATAGTTCATCCTGAAAGTTGTCATCCTCTAATTTATCTTCTACTTCATCCTCATCCCCAAATGAGAATACCATAGACAACCTATTTTCAATCTGGTATTGTGCAGGAACAGGATTATTTCGATAGTTCTCTATTACGTCTAATATAGAGTTGATTAAGCCATCGGGTATATGATGACTTAATCAACTCTATATTTAATGAAATAGAGAACCATCGAAATAATCCTGTTGGACTTGCCGACGCCGGAGTCGCTGATGAGCACGATATCGAAGAGTTAGTCGTACTCGTTGTCCACACGGTGCACCATGGCAGACCGCTGCCACCACGGATCCTACACCCCACGCAGCCGAAGGGAGGCCAAATGGAGGAAGGAGATGGAAGGTAGCTGAGGAGGAGGTTGCCGGGGAGGAGTTCGTCCAGGAGGAGGATGCCGGGAGGCTAGGGTTTGGGGGAGGCAAAACGCGCTGTGAGGCAAGGTTTGCACGACGAACCTCTATCGGTATGTTTATATAGTGGTCTCAACTCGTATCACAGATGGCTCGTAGTTAAAATCGTCTGTGATGAGTAGATATCACAGACGGTTCGTAGTTAAAATTGTCGGTGATAGCTACAGGAGTCATCACTGACGGTTTTATACTAAAACGTCTGTGATATTGCTGTATATCACTGACAGTTTATGAAGAGTACCGTCTGTGATGATGTCACTGACGATTTCACTATAGAACCGTCAGTGATATTACTAATCACAGACGATTTTGAAAAACCGTTTGTGATGAGGCGTCTAATATAAACTTTTCTATAGTAGTGAAGAACATCAAAATTTGACAGGGTATACCAAAGAGATGGTCTAAACATATCAGCTACATGATCTTTTGCTGCGCAAACCACACACAAATATCCTACAGATACAAGACGAGTGAAGTGACTAATCTTCACGGAATCATCGCTAAGCAAGGATCTATGCATTTTTCTTTCCGGTTTGCTAATTCTCAGTTGCCTGAAAATTTATTATCTCTAAGTCATCTAAAATTGCATAGTACTAAGTCTAAAATTACGGTGCTAAGTAATATGTAATTTTAGTATTACTCTACTGTAATTTTAGTTTTATTTTTTTTATTTGTAAGGTTCATCTAGATTTACTTTATTTTTTGTCTAGATTAGAAATTTATTTATTTATTTGTATTTTGTATAGGTGAGGGTGGGTAAAATATAGTAGACACCGGATGCAAATCATATGGTTAAAAAAGTGATTGAGATTGAAAAACAAATCAGACGACTTACCAATAAACAACCCCTTTTCCTTCTATATGGCTTAAAAAAGGGACTGAGATTAAAAAAACAAATCTGGCAACTTATCAATAAACAACCCCTTTTTCTTCTAGGGAATCACGCAACTTGACTTTAAGGTGCACGAGGCCTATAGTACAATTTCGCTAAACTTGATGTGGTTAATTGTAATAAGCTGGTAACAACAAATTAGGGGATGTCTATTTGTCGAGTGAAATATTATTTTTCTTAACCCGTGAACAAGATCTAATCATTCTCATGGCTCCCTCCACCTTCTGTATAACTCGCCCCCTCATCCATAGGACAATGAATAAAGCAAAGAACTATTCTAGCTTACACACCCAAAAAAAAAAAAGTTTGCTGAACTACAAAATACGAGACAAAAAAATCTAATCTGGACAAAAAAAAAAGTAAAGCTGGATGAACCCTACAAATAAAAAACAAATAGAACTAAAAATTATAATAATTGAACATAACTTAGAATGCAATTTTTGGCTACATGACATGCAATTTTACGCGACTGAGGGGTAAAAAAAATTCACCTGTAGCTGAGGAGATTAGCGGCAAAAGTGATGGGCTGGTCTCCCCTCCCGATCCCCTGCTCCTGCACGAGGACGGGCACCCTCCTCCCCTTGAACTCCACGCGGCTGAACTGCTCGCCGAAGCCGAAGAACCGCTCGTCCCGATCGCACGCGTACGTGAGGAACAAGCGGTTGAACTCCTCCGGCCGCCGCGCCTCCTCCTCTGCTGCCGCTGATGCTCTCTCCGGCGGCGGCAGCAGCGCCGAGAGTTCCTCCCGGCTCGGGAATCCGGAGGAGAGCTTCTTCTTGCTGCTGTTGCTCCTCTGCACGCGCGCCGCCAGGCGCAGGCGCAGGCTGCTCCGGTGGGAGTGGGACCTCGGAGGATTCGTCGCCGGCGGCGGCGGCGGCCTCGCCCGATCGGCGTGGACGCAGCTCCATTCGTAGTTGCCGATCTTGACGCTGAACGCGACCTGCGTGTCGCTCTTCTCCTCGAGGAGGACCCAGTACCGCGCCGAGAGGACAGGCCTCCCAGCGCCGGAGGCCCTGGCGCGGCGGCCGGCGCGCAGACCGCAGCAGCACGACCGCGCCGCGTCCGCCTCCTTCGCGGAAACGAGCCCGGTGATCACCAGCACCGGGAACCGCGTCCCGTCGGATTCTTGGAACGCGGAGCCGCGCAGCAGTTCGGCGCCCGCCTCGACGTCGCAGCGGTAGAAAGCCCTGATCCTGTCCACGCTCTGGCGTTCAGGGACGAGGCGCGCCCGGCCGTCTCGGAGCTCGAATGATCCGCGGCACTCATCGGCCTCGGTGGCGGCGGAGGCCGCGGAGACGAACGCGACGCCAGGGACGGTCTCCCACATCACGCCGCGGCGGGGATCGCCGCCACGGGAGGAGATGCATGACAGAGAGAGCGCGCCGCCGAGGGAGGGGTCCCAGCGGAGGCGGAAGAGGGTGCCGACGGGGAAGTCGTGGGCGTGGGCGAGCTTGGAGGACGGCGCGAACGAGAGCGGCGGCGCTGCGTCGCCATGGCGGAACGCCGTGGCCGGTACGGCGCGCGGGAAGGGGTTGTTGAGGCGCGCGTGGTGCTTCTTGGTGGTCTTGGTCCGCTGCGCCGGCGCCGGCGACTGCATGGCGGGGCAATGGGATGCTCTGCTCGGTCAGGCGGGGAAGCAGCACCGAGCCGCGATTGGCTGAAATAGATTCTGGAATGAGGGGGTGGGGCCAGGTGGAGGGCGGGGGGCTGTGGGCCCGCGGAGCGCGCGTTCGTTTTGACTGACGTGGATGATGCTACTCGTGCTACATTTGGTAGCAGCTGCTAGGTTCACCAAAGCACACGTGTAACATGGACAGTTTTGGCCCGTTTGATTTAGGTTGGATGGCTCAGATCAATTCGGACAATGTGCAGTATTTTCCATAGGAGTTTTCTCGTCGGATTTTTATTTCAAATCCTTGGGGTGAGACGTGTTATTGAGGAAATTTTGGTCGTTCTTGGTTGGGCTTTAGACATACAATTAGGTTAGTCAAATAGGATTATGAAGAAAAAAAACTCCCGTGTGGAACTACAAGGACGCAGTTTTTGAAGCTTATCCTCCTTTGACTATATATAGTGCACTGTACCTTGTTCTATAGAACAGCTATTTATAACATTTTCTTTCTAAAACAATAGTATAATCATAGAGGTATCGATAATGTTTCAGCCATGATCAATAAAATCTCCGTTGAAGATCACTGTGAAATGACTCTTAAAATCTTATAAGGGAGAGATTTACATCGACAATAACAAATGCCACCTGTTACCAACCTTAGAGAGTGCAAAATATCCCAGTCTTTTAAATGTTTAGTTAAATTTAAGCTAAATGTTTGCTATGGTTTGGCGACTCTTTCCCTAGTGTGTTGCTAGAATTTAAATCATTAGATGCTTCCCACTAATCCCACGTATACGTTGATTTTGTGTGCACCTATCAAATTTTCTTGCAGAATTTTGGAAATCGGTCAAACTACTTGACATGTAAACGGAGCCGGTCTCTCACGTTCAGCCAGGGTAACTTCAGCGACTAAAAGTTTGTCAGGATTGTCTAAATTGTCTTGTTTTTTTGAGACTATTTAAGTTGTCTTTGAACTTAACATACCCTAAAAATGTATGGTTGCTTACCAAATACTTCTTCCGCTCAGAAATATAAAGCTTATAGTTTGAATAATCTTGTTCAAAAATATAAGATTTACATGTATATTTAATGGGCCTTTTTCTATTATACCCCTATTTATTCTTTCTCAACTACATGCATTTATTCATTACCATCACACACAAGCTATTATCTCTCATCTTACAAAACAATTAAGTAGGGGTATCTAAGTTATTTTCACTCGTAAATTTCTCGATTCCACTATAAACTTAATCGTTGTATAAAGTCAAAATACATCTTATATTTTTTTAACGGAGAGTACCACGTACTGGCCACTGGCCATTGGGTACCTTTCTTAGGAAAGTTTGTGGCCCCATTATGAACGTTGCCGTGATCCCGAGTAAATACAACTGTACAAATTATGCCGTGTACGTTCAAGCAAAACTTCGGCAACATCCGAGCAGAAACACACGCTTATACCTGCCTAAGTGTGGCCAGATACAATGAACCTGCTGGCATGAACTTCCCGACTGTTTGCGATGGATATGGGACGTACGATTGATCCGATTTTGGCACAAGTTTTTAGCTTGAACTTGTTACCATTAACAAGATTCAGCCAATCTAGACTCACGCGGTAGCTAACATTTCGAAGGCTGTTAATTATCACAAGGAAGGGGGAAAAAGATAGCTTGCAATATTTCCAAACTCTTTTTCAGAGGCAACATAGTTCATTTCTGAATTTCAAGAAGAAGTTTCACTCAGGTTCATTGTATGTACCCACTTATATAGACTATGACATTAAAACTTGACGTCTTAATGCATCTGTTTGCATGGCTTTCGATCACTTGTAAACTTGTATGCATGTATCTTCCCGCTATCATGGTATTGTTCTTCGAAGCAAACCATAGGGCCCAGAACTTCTCTTTCCAGCAATAGTCAACACAAAACTTGAGGGTTCACCACTTCACCTATATGTCCATACTCCAATTTACCGTAAAATGTGCAGAACATACATGCCTTACATTTTTTTTTCTAAAGGTAAAAAATTGGCTAGTAGTGTATACGAATGGCTTGCTTAACATGTAATTAGTGGGAATCCAACTGTGGTCATCAACCTGAAAACGGAGGTTAACGAAGAGCTATGAATAAGAGATGAGAGGAGGCCAATATCGATAAAAACAAAACTCATTGAAACACAAAGGGATATAATATGCATGCCTTCCCATGATTTAAATAAAATAAGTGAAAACTTGTTTTTACACGACCAAACAGTTCATAACACAAGCTATGTGCACAATCACTTTAAGAGTGTTTGGATTAGGGGTATTTCATTAAAATGTTTTAGGATTAGCTTAATTTTGAACTAAATCCCAAAACCTTCCAAAGAATTACCATTTATCTAAACGGGGTCTAAAGGGTGTTTGGATGACGGCATGAGGAGGGCCTCTTTGGAATATTTTTGGATTTCGTTCAAATTATCCTAAGGGTTTAGATCCAAACCCCCTATCTAAACAAGCCCTAACTAAGGTTTAAATTTTTTAGAGAATTTTTACGGTACATTATATTGATAGTATATAGTGGGTCGTAGAAATAAGATCTAACCATTAATTTGTTAAATGTACTTTTACTACTCTATTACTAAAAAAATATAAATAAATAATAACTAACATGATCCATTAGATCGAAAAGAATGAACGTTTTGATATCGAAGGTAGGGTAGCTTTTTTTTATACCTCCATGTGGGCCAGGCATGCAGCCTTGCCGATTAGAAAGATGCATCATGTGTGCTTGCAAGCATCTGGACGGATCCGCAGGCCCGCAGCTTTGTTCATCACTTCACCCCTGCAGAACTAGTGTAAAATCACGTGCAAAGTTTTTTTTTCTTTAATCCTGTTCATTGGTTCGGACCATGCTCGTATCTTCCCGCTATCACGGCAATGTTCTCAACAGAGCAACATTTGCAACTGCCATGCATATCACTATATCAACATATGAGCGTACGACAATATGTTGTCATCATGTAAAGTTCCCGGCCATATCCAAACAAAATGCTACATTAGATCGGATAGGGACGGGGTTGAAAATATTAGGAATTTTCTCAATATTTTAATCCACAAAATTAGGTAAAACATGATTAACCAATTGCACAATTCTAGTTCAAAGCCTAAGGTACTAGATAACAAATTATCTATCTCATACGCAAAGACTAATGAGCAAGAAATCAACATGATTAAAACACGGTATAAGTTAATATACCCTTAAGCCGGTGTCACCATAGGCACAGGCGCAGACGGAACTTTCTCGTTCGCCATGACGGTCGGAGTAGAGGATCACAAGTTGTCGCAGAGAAGCCTTGGTGCAGTGGAGAAGTCGATGCAATCGAACGTTGGTGCAGTGCAGATGCGCTTCCAGGAACACCTTTCCCGAAAGTTTCGATGCACTTGAGCAGTCGCGTGGTACGCTTCCCAAAAACCTTATCGGCCTTCTATCTCGAGCAAGATGTTAAGAAGGACAAGGTTCCGGAGGCCTGCTCCCTCCGCTACTTGTGTGCGCAAGAAAACGAAGGCGGAAATGCAAAGACGGCAGCGGCTACAAGAGGAAACAATGGATGGGGTATTGCGGGAAAGCTCAGGTGAGAGCCAGCAGATAGAGAAAGGCACAGCCGCTACCCTCCTTATATAGGCTTGCGGCAGGAGATGAAGGTAACTGATGGCGATTAAGAGGAGGCCATCAAGACGTCCGTTACAGGTAACTGGTCATAAATCGGCCACATTAATCACTGAAACGGCAAAAACGAACCGCTTCCCGCCCAGCACGCGCACGTGCTCGCACACGCCACGGCTCGGCTCGGCGCGCGCGCGCGTGTGGCACCGTCTTTCCCGTTTTCCACTTTGCTAATTGGGAGACACACAACTCAACTATTTAAGTTGAGGAAAACTTCTCCCAACTTTCCGTATGGTACTAAACCAATTTCATCACTCCTATTACTTTTTAGAATTTCTATTAAATTAATTATGGCTAGTCCCATAATAATCTAACAGATGACGAGTCGCACAAAGAAGACATGATCTGAATCAGTGCTATATACGCAAGTATTTTTCATGTTTGTTTGGCATCGACATGGTCTTCGTATGCTCGTGTTCACAATTTTTTTTTTCTAATTATGTATTAGTGAAAAATTTGAGAAAAATAACATTATGAAAGTACTGTAATGGCAAAGTTATACTACATTCCTATATGATAAGTCGAAAATCTTCTCTGCATATTAGCCATCAAAGTTCTGAAAGTTTAACCGTGTGCATACATATATGTTATTTGTCAAAATTGCCACATTGCTAAGTCTCAACTCTCAACAAGGGCTCTGTTTAGGTTTTTTTAAAAAAATAAAAAATAAATCTCAGGCATGGTTGGTGCTAAAATTGTATTGTTTCCACTACAATGTACAGTTTAAGCAAGTTTAACTTTGCTAGATTGTTGCCAAAATTGTGCTCTGTATTCCACATGTCATAGAAACAGTTTCATGCCAAACAGTGCCGACTTTTTTTCCGAACGATATACTCACCAAAAGAATTGTGGCTTACCACACCTGTGGCATAAAGTTTTGGCGAAACTTGGCAAGAAACCAAATAGGTCCTTACGCTCCACCTTCTCAAATAGCAGCAATTATAACATCACCTCCCATAATTCTGGTAATTTTTTTGAACTTTTTGAAAACTTCTAAACCAGTTTTCACGGTATTTACAACATTTAGGATATTTTTCCAGGATACACACCCTTTATATATGATTTTTTTTAAAAATACAAATTTTAAATAATTTTACAGAAACAATACACCGGAAAAATTACATAAATATACCTCCATCACCGTTTGAAAATATACTCCTGTAAAAAAATTTCAGTACAATATTTCTGTTAAATTCATTAAAATTTGGATTATTTAAAAAATTCCTTTATATATACCAGTGAGGTTCGGGATTGCAGTCATTACTGGGGACTGAGTACGGAGTCTGTTCTAAGCCTCAACCAGCTGCAGAGAGGCCTCTGTGCGAATACGACCGTTCAACTGGAGTGGAATAGTAAATATTTCTACGGGCACGTGAAGGCGGTTGACATCGAGCATACACATGAAACAGCGAAAGGGCAAACGAAGGAAACGAGCAAAGACAAGGCGCTGGAAGAACGGCCATCGAGAAGGTCCAAGGAAATTCGATCTAGGAGTTGTAGATTGCTAGCTTGATGGCGAGATGTATCAGATTAGTACTCTAATGGCATGCGTCAACGCTTCCTCTCTTACCTTCTCTTCTACGAAGTGGCCAAAGTGATGCAGTGCTGCCAACAAGTAGTAGCTACATAACGCAGCTGGTCAGAGCAGTTACATAACACGGGTTACATCCTCACAGGTGTGAAGGGAACGAAGCAACTCTGTTCCTCATGGACCGAATCACTCAAATCGAGCACTCCTAGAAAGTATTGGCACCTGCAATAAGGATCAGGAAATCAAGTATATTACACCATAGCAATGGTAAAGCTGGCAGCTGCTCAGAGCCCCCGACCCCTGGTATTGGGGTCACCCACCATTCTTGTTAGAAGTACCAAGTGGTTCACAGTACACTGTAGAAGGGGAATTGGACCCTTTCGCTGTTCTAGCCTAATTTTGCTACAACACTAGCACCGAAACATTGTCGCCAAGGAATTGATGTTTGCTAAATTTGATTCCTATAGGCGGGGTAATAATAGCAGAGGTGGTCTTATATATCATACCCAAAGGTCAGCCTTACTTAACACGCTCAAATGTCAAGGTGCTCTAAGTTGATCATGCTTGAAGCATTCTGGATCAGCTGCTTCCTATAATCAACCTGGAAAAAAAGGTAGTTGTTAAAGTGAAACATAGTGTGGAAACTCGTAATTAGAAGAGTACTCAAAAGAAATCTTTGGTTGCTTACCCGAGTACCCATAAGAGATGAGAACACAACATTGGCATCGGCAGGATCTTCAACCCTTAACTGCTTCAACAGCCTCCTCTCAGGATCCATTGTTGTTTCCCATAATTGTGCAGGCATCATCTCACCCAAACCTATTTAGCGGCCAGAGAAAAGGATGCAAGTAAGCATCTAACATCAAAATAAGATAATTGTATAAATCCTTATAAATGTAACAGAAGAATGTACGTTTTATAAGCATATATGGATTTGTAAACTATATTTGTAGCGATATCATGTAATTGGCATTCATGCATTTTCTGAAGTTTCCAGGAAAATTAAGCATAAATAATAGGTCTATTCATAGCAGTAAAGGTGGACATCCCCTGGGCAGTGCATAGCTGTACCAACCAGTTTGGTACCTGACAAACCCTGTTTGTTAAGAATGCCAACAATTCAAAGTACGATATTTTTTTTTAGAAAAAAAGTAGTTATCTTATAAGCACTGTTTCTCACATGCACTTGATGCAAGTGCACCCCTTGTAAGAAACCAGGTGGATTGCCGTGCAGCATAGACGTGGATGGGAAAGGTTCATGTTGTGCGTGAGACACAGGAGAGGAACGAACTAGTCAGATGAGTCCTAACTCCCAATGGCATACTGGGGAAAGTGGAGATCAAGGAGAGAGTCACGCCCGTGTGCCTAGGTATAGAACTTCCCCACATGAGAGAGTACTGGACTAGAATGAGAAACTTTCCGCAGTAACAATGGGGAGTTCGTGCATTTTTCTGGAAATAGTTGTGTATAAAGACACAAGTGTGCATGGGATAGAAGGTGGAATTAGTGCTGGCTTGGTTGATATGTGGGAGGAGATACAAAAGAGAATTGCAAATATTAGAAAAATGTAAAAAGAAATGGATACCGATCGAGTTTGCAAATCATAGATAATAGACTAGAGAACTACATAGGAAACGTTGTTAGTTCATAATTGTCGTCAGAAAACTCAAAGAAATAGCGACTTCAATTTTAGCAAAGTGTTATCCTGTGACCTGTCACCTAGTGAATGGCCTCTAGACAGAAAGGCCTTTTATTAGATAAATCAAAAGAACAAAGAAAAAATGGCAAACAATTATCAATTGGAAGAGGTCAGCACAATAGTTCTCAATAATCTTAGCAAAATAACCTCAAGAGGCAATGAGGCATTAAAACATAGGCAAATGTATTGAGAAACGATTTTGATATGATCAGAAATTTTCTTCATAGTTCACGGGTGCTCATTAGTTGAATAAGTTTAAAAGTGTACCTTTAAACCTTTGGATATGATAAGAAGCATTAGCAGGGAAGGTGTTAACTAGCTCTTTAAGATCAGCATCATCATAGCAGTAGTGCACTTGTTTCCCACGCTCAATCTACCAACATAAGATATATATCAACTAGACAATTAGGATTTCAAGTAATAGTGTCGTGGTCATAATCTAACCTTGTAAAGAGGAGGTACACCAACATAGATGCAACCTTCATCGAATAGTGCTCTCTGCAAACATAGCAGTATGAGAAAGGAAAACAAGCCCTTTATTGTTCACCACTTATAATTAGCATTTGACATCATATTATGGTATTCACAGCTGCGCACTTAAAGACACATATCATGTGGTAGTTCAAGACTTCAAGTGTTCAACTATAACATGCTTATAAATAAAACTGGAAATGTGACAAGGCACAACAAATCTAACCCCATCTCCATACTAACCGGCAAGTAGCAAATTATTAGAAACAGATAAACCCCCCACCCAGTGCAACTAATCTTACGCAAACCACTACTCAACCTAACCGATCTCAATGCTGAGAAGCAACCCTAGCCTTTACAGTTTCCATGGCCAAACACTTGGGTTTGACCCATTCCTGACCTCATTCTCACCCAAATCTCAGCCCCAATCACATTCCAATTTCCAGCCCGTAGTGACAGACTGCATGTGCATTTTTTGGGCTTTTGGGGATTTTCAGGTTTGAGTGCTTTATCACGTCCCGACCACCAAATTCTCAACCAGATTTCAACCCCAACCCATTTCAGCCCACCCAACGCTAGTCAAATCAAACCCCATTTTTCAATCCTATTGAGCCAAAACTATTACTAGTTGTACAAGAGTCAAAAATGAAAACACAAGCGCAATAAGAAACCAATTCGTTTGAACTCAGGACCCCTAACAGATGAGCTATATATCCAGTTTGCACATGCTTCATTATAATAACAACTAATACCTGATATCTAAAAAAGAAAGTAAGGAGAAGAGTCCGGATATGTGCACCATCTACATCAGCATCTGTGAGTATAACTATCTTATGATACCGAAGAGCTTCCTTCTTAAAATCCTCACCCTGAAAGAATATATTAGAGAAAAGAAAAGAAAAGCCAATAACAATAGAAGTTCAGAACAAAACAGTATGCACCTTCACTCCTAATCCAAGAGCAAGAATAAGATTTTGGATCTCTTCATTTTTGTACAAGGCTGCTTCATCTTTCCTTTCAATGTTGAGAATTTTTCCTTTTAGAGGCAAAATAGCCTGCATCCATTTTTAAGGCATGCTTAGATCTAAGTGAATGACAGGAATAAGGTATCTAAGTCGCAAACACACTTGGTATAGAACAGATTATCAGCTCCCATCTCACATTTTATAGCAAGGGTATCTACAAAACAAACAAGTGCATAGTTCTCTAACCATTATGTTGCCTATTCATGCAAGATAACTACTAGCATTTACTCCGGGCGTTGGCAACTTAATTTATGGATGCAACTTGCAGCTACTAGGGTTGTATAGTAAAAACCAAATAATAATAACAGCTTTGAGTGGAGATGAAAATTTTAGGAATGCTAATTTTATTGAACTAACAAGAGAACGTCAATTTGTTACTAGCTGCTCAAGCTGCACAAATATTACAGCTCCCAGTGCTGGTATCCTAGTTTGACTACTTTTTGGTATCAGAATGTATGCCATTCTCACCGTTGAACTATTCTAGTAAAAAGAAATTCATACAAGTTATGTTGACAAAAAATAAGACAATCTTAGCTTACAAGCAGGCAACAACCACTTGGGTAACCAGCTGAAGTAAAAGGATACTCCCTAATTTCTTTTTATATGGTGTTTTAGGAACTTGTTTTTGTTCTCAAATGGGTGTG
This sequence comes from Otatea glauca, assembly GCA_036346275.1. Classification (NCBI taxonomy): domain Eukaryota; kingdom Viridiplantae; phylum Streptophyta; class Magnoliopsida; order Poales; family Poaceae; genus Otatea; species Otatea glauca. Next base: position 16,512,533 of record CM070711.1, on the reverse strand, counting down.
GTCTTCGGTTTCTAGGTAGAGTTTTCCCAAAGAGCCCCTATTAAAAGTATGTTGGTATGAATGCCACTCTAATTCATCTTACTTATTCCTAGCTGTTATGATTTGATATCCTTTCTTATGCGCATTAGCCCCCAGATCGGATCAGAGTTTTGTGAGATAAGACACGAGTGTGCACAGTCTCAAGAATGAAGCAGATGAATCTCTTAGGGAGAACCAAAATAACAACGTTGAAACAACCACGACGAGAGAGAGAAGATTTGGCGAAACCAACGGCAAATTCTGTAAGCACAACCTCAAAAGAGTACAAGGGATTGTTGCTCTCTCATAACCTCTCGAACCTTTTAAGACCCTCAGATCCTTGCCCTATACAAGAATCTAGTGCTAAAGAATAACCTAACCTCTAATCCTCTCGTGCACCTCTTACTCTTGATGAGTTGGCTTGTAGCTTCTTGGTTGCTTGGGTTCTCCATGACCACCCCCTAGTGTTTATATACCCTCCCTAGTTCTCATCCAAAGCAAATAGAAATAATCCTACTACTATTAGGATTAGGAATCCCACTCCTAGGATTCATCTAGAACACCTTTCCAAATCCTAAAAGATTGAATATGAGTCACCATATTTAACATCAACTATATTGGTGTCGTATGTATAGAAACGGGACACGAGAGTGCGGGCGGACACCGGCCATTTCACGGGCCGCCGTCCACTAGAGAGGGAGTTTACATGGGGGTTTATACAGGTTCGGACGCTAGGGTAGGCGCCCTACTCGTGTCGGTGTGCTCCCGGGGGGGAGGGGTACCTCCTGTTCCGGTCTCCCCAAGGGCACACTAGTTGTATGCCTTGTATTGATAAGAGTTCAAGTTACAAGTAGGGATTACAATGAGTTTTTATAGATGCTCAGCCTGTTGTACAAATACTATCCTACCCTTAGAAGGGTGTCTTAAGCGTGGGCATCCTTGTCATTCCAAGAGGGTGGTAGTGGATCCCACGTCATCGTTCCGCGGGGGTAGGCCTCAGACTCCGGGATCCCACAGGGGACTGAGTGGGCCCACTCAGCAGTTCATCCTAAGTAGGACAAGGGTACCCACCCATCTCCACGAGCACTTGGAGTGCCCTCTTGAACCGAGCGTTTCACCATGTACCCTACAGATGGAGGGGCGAGGCAGGGCCCCTTTGAGGACTAGAGAACACTCCACGCACTTCCTTTGGGGAGTTCGCGAGGTATGGGGGAGCTCCCATAGCACCCTACACCGGGGTATAAGGGGATCTCCCGTGACACCTCGCGTCAGGATGAGGGGATCTCCCGTGGCACCCGCGCTATGTAGCCTTGCTAGAGGCCCCGCGGGGTATGAGATCTTCTCCCGTGGCACCTTGCGCTGGGGTATGAGGGGATTTCCCGTGGCACCCCGCACCGGAGTATGAGGGGATCTCCCGTGGCACCCGCGCTATGTAGCCTTGCTAGAGGCCCCGTGGGGTATGAGGAGATCTCCCGTAGCACCCGAGCTACGTAGCCTTGCTAGAGGCCCCGCGGGGTATGAGGCGATCTCCCGTGGCACTCCGCGTCGAGGTATGAGGGGGTCTCCCATGACACCCCGCGCCAAGGTATGAGGGGATCTCCCGTGGCACCCCGCGCCGGGGTATAAGGGGATCTCCCGTAACACCTCATCCTGTGTAGCCTCTCTAGAGGTCCGGCGGGTACGAGGGAATCTCCCTCAACACTCCCTTTGGAGAGTCCGTAGGGTATAAGGGGATCTCCCTCAACTCTCCCTTTAGAGAGTCCACAGGGTATGAGGGGATCTCCCATAACACCCCGCACCATGTAGCTTCTCTAGAGAGCCTATGGAGTATAGGGGGATCTCCCGTAACACCCTGCACCGTGTAGCCTCTCTAAAGGGCCAGCAGGGAACAAGGAGACCTCTTGTAACTTGTCGTGTCATGGGTCGAGCGCTGCTCCATCAACGACCACGTTGCACCAGCGGCCATGGGGTCTTCCTCAACACCCCACGAGGTGACGTGGTCTCCATGAATAGGCACTTAGCCAGGTGCCAAGGCTAGAGGTGAGGCTCCCAGCCTGCGAGGTGTTCGTGCCTTCTCCATCGACCTTGCAGACGTCCTCCAACAACCGGCATGTTTCCAAGATGACTTAATACAAACTTCCATACTTCCTAAAAGTTCTGAAATTTCCTACCCTTGACTACCTCCATTCAACGGCAAGTTAGTACTCCATGATACATACTCGTATGCTTGCTTGCATTAGACTCCAATACTAGTACTTGCATTAGGCTCCAATTCATATAGCAATGCAAGAGAATCAACGAGCTAGAGGCCAAGTTGCAAGTGGATTAGGGGACGCTACCGGATTCATAGTAGCCACGGTGGCCGTCCTCCTTGTCATCAGCCATGGTGCTAAGCATCTTCGCTAGGTGCGCAATGTAGCAAACAGAGACCGTCACAAGGATGCAATGCGCTGTGAGAACACTGTTGCAAACACTGAAGTCATCGCTGCGGAGTTGATTTTTAGTGCTATTAATTAGAGATAACAGTTCTCAATAGGGGTACATAGGTCACAAATTGAAGAATTAATTGCCACCTTGTTCTGTGTGCTAGGCTAAAACGACATGTAAATCCGTACGGAGGTTGTATATTCACCATGACTAGGTAATTACTGATATTGTTAATGTTATTTTATTTATTCCACCACTCAACCAGAACTACTTCTGAACAAAATGATGACTTACTGTAACTCTCTATCCTCGACCGTTTCCCCTTAAGATCTCTTGAAAAAAATTGCTTTGACAGCCGATGTTAAGCATACGCAGCGTGGGTTGTCACCTATTTTCAACAACCACAACATCTTCCTCTTATTTTGCAAAAAAGCTAGAAATAAGCCACGGCCACCACAGAAATGGTGGAACGAGAATGAATAGTTGCAACGAAAAAAGATGAATGAACATTCAGGATAAACCCAATAAGTTTGGTCTGCACAGAGGCCAGCAGAAAAAATTCTATCTTACTTTTTATGCTTGACAAAACAGAAATGCTGTAATGATAGGACTGATGCAACAAGGAATTATCTGTCAAGTGCCAATGTATGATCCACTGCTGTCACAGTACAGATGATGTGTAACACAGTGAGTGCTTAAAGCCAACCTTAATCATCCTTGTTGATTAAGGTATAATGCATAACTCTCAATGTTGTTCCTCTGGGTAAGTGGTTTTGTATGAAATATAACTTCCAGTATCCATGTATGCCATATTGCTATGCTAATTGAGGAAATGCATTAAGGTATTATGCATAACTCTCAATGTTATTCCTCTGGGTAAGTGGTTTTGTATGAAATATAACTTCGAGTATCCATGTATGCCATATTGCTATGCTAATTGAGGAAATGCCCTAACATCAAAAGTATAAACTGATGTATTGGAAGATTATTTTTATGAAAATAAAAATATATTCAAGGAATATCTGGAGGACCGAGGTTGGCATAAAGAACACCAGTAGATAAGCGGTGTTTGATATATGCATCAGCAATACTCGTAGCTAATAAACAAGAATTAGTCAAATAAAACGTTGCCCATCAAATGAGGCCAAATGACGCAATACCTAGACACCTATAATGACATATTACTCCTAACTTCATCAGGAATCTTCATGTTCTTCTGGTAGTAGAACTGTTGAATATACATTAACATCACTAGATTGGCAAGCAAGAGTTGTACCTGAAATTTCCTATCCCGACCTTGCTTAGCACTACCCCCAGCAGAATCACCTTCAACTATGAAGATTTCTGAATTCATGTGTGATCAGCAAAAGTCAAAGCCCAGAAATAAGAAGGATATATAATAATTTCTAAAAAATGTATATTGGAACTGCCAGACACTTCCTGTAAAAAGAAGAGTGGGAACACCAGATGCAGACCAATCAAACTAGGAGGGCCAACCAAAATAGTACTAAAAAATTCAAATGAACTTGAGCCACTTATGATGCTAATCTGCTGTCTGAATTATACTAAACAAAGATGGGAAGAGTTTCCTAGTACAAGTGGCAACTCACCGGATTCTTCAGGATTAGTAGATGCGCAGTCCGCTAGTTTCCCAGGAAGTGAAGAAGATTTCAAGACACTCTTTGTCCTCACTAACTCTCTAGCCCGCTTGGCTGCCAATGCAGCCTGAAACAGAAAAATATGACACATGCTGCATCAGAACCACAATCAATGAGCTCTTGGGACGGGCATCTTGCTACAGGAATGAATAGGATAAGAAATGTTTTTCCCCTATCCTGCCAATCAGAAACTTCCCAAAATACACATGGAAGCCTAGATAATGATTATTCAGAAGGAGACAGGATGAATCATTTCAATTATTACAAAGACTATGTACCTTGAGAGCATTAAGGGACTTCAATAGAATTGAATCTAATACATCTGGATGTAACTCTAAGTACTCAGTTAAATTTTCTTGAACAGATTGGTCAACTATTCTTCGAACTTCTGGATTTCCCAACCTCGTCTGTAAAAAAAGAAACAAAATTCAACGAACCGTCAGGAGCAAATAGACAAGAGATTTATTGCTTTAGTGAACACCTTGGCCCAAAATCTGCTCAAAGTCTAGCCCAGCGTGGGGCAGACCCACGCATGCATAACACACTGTAACATCACTTACACTTTCGTCCTCACTTCGTGTAAAAGGGTTAGTCCGATGGTGCTACGTTTCAACCCAACAGGCATTATATACTACTACAACTCACTTTAGATAAGCAATATGGGACTAATCCCACTACCGCTCCACATGGGCCTTCACACTAACGGGTCGGGGTATTACAATTAGCCTTATGGCAAATTTGTCAAATCATGTCAGGAAAGGCAAGTTAGTACCTTTGTCTGCCCTTCGAACTCTGGATTAGGGACCTTTACTGAAATAATGCATGTCATTCCTTCTCTTACATGTTCCCCACTCAAGTTAATATCTTTATCCTACAAAAGCAAGCATTATCTGTTCAGACAAATCCCTTAACAAAATAACCGAGCCAGTTTATTCAAATTTTCATTTGAACGGATGAATAAAAATTCAAAGTGCAGATTGAACAGGAGTACAGAACTTTTTCAATGTATAGCTGTTAGTACAGTCAAGTCCTTATAAAATAAGTTTCAACAAAATGGTTTTAAGTCAACAGGTTAGACATGTGAATATAAAATAGGGCAGAATTTTCCAGGGAGGAATAAAATAAATATTATGTAGTTTATCACCTTAATAGCCTTCGACTTCTTTGCAAGGTTATTAATTGTTCTTGTCAATGAAGCCTTCAGCCCATCTATGTGAGTACCACCATCAATAGTACGGATACTGTTGGCATATCCTAGCACTGTATCAGAGTAGGAATCAGAGCACCTGTAAATGGTGAAACTTTATTGTTTCAGAAGAAGGCCTAAAATTCTTCCCTATTTGCTATTTACTAAGATCCAAAGGGGAAAAATAGAAGATGGGTTCAGTTATTGTGCGAATGGGAAAAGAATATAACAAAGCAAATGAAGTATAACACAACCTTTGAATACTGCGCTTGGACCATAGTTTATGGAATTCCAATAAGTTCTGGTATGTGCCAGGACAAATATAACCATAAAGGAAAGAAAGAGAAACCCTAGGGCATTACGGCTGTTATTTCTAAATGGTCACGATCCTTTCTTTCCTTTTGCTAGAGGTTTTCAAAAGCTGGTACTGCACACCAATCAATTGCACCATTACAGAACAGCACGAAAACATATTTACATGTCGGAAATTTCAACACTTTGAAAAGTGTGGAACGTCTACAGATAATGACTCCAATGGGTATTATTTATGTTATAAAGCTACATATTGATTCGGTTCCCCAAAAAAATATTCTTTACGTGTCATTCCATTTCTAACCCTTCAGTGGCTTAATACAATTTGACGAACTATACTGGGTTGATAAATAAACACTCTAGTCTATAGCATTGAAGGGAAAATTAGAAAGATGAATATGTAAGCTAACAAGAAAATGGACATCATAATACTTTTGAGGTATTTTTTAGCACATGTGATCCGTTCTTAAAGATAAGTTTAAGCTACTGTGTTTGACAATTGACATTCAAAGTGATTTGTTAAAAGTTGTGATCATCCAGAATTCGGCACAAAGTTTCAGGCAGCATAAGATCATTCATTTTGGAGCCTCTAGTACAAATATCAAAAACGTAAAAACAAGAATCAGATGTATAAAGTAGAAAAGACAGCCAACAAATTATCAAATGTTACAGTCAGATAAACCACTGCTACTTGCTAAAACATGTCCAAACAGAACATGGAGGGACACAATACACGATATAAATAAGTTCAGGACGTAACACAGCAGTACTCTTCTTTTTAGCAAAATTTCAAGCCAAGGAAAAACATTTTACCATTGAAGGGAGACATCCACCGTTATTCCATCCAATTCCTTTCTGAAGGCTATAGGGTCATGAAGGGGTTTCTAGGAAAGAAAGCATATCCAAGGAATAATGTCAAGCGTTTTTTGCCGGATAACAATATAATTTGCTTCTTGTTATATGCAGTAGTAGACTCTAATCAGACGTCTTAATACCAACACGCATGCTATTGCCCTTACTTTGGGGTGGGCTGATGCTAGTCTGTACAGAGGAGTAATAAAGAAAGCCACGTGATAGGCAAATATAACCACAATAAATCTAGGTCCTTTAACATTTTAAATTTTTTATAAACAGAAGGCGGACATCAGTTCAGTCTATGAACATTTGGTCTAATTCAACTCTCGACACTTTGTCCAAGCATTAAGCAAACAAGCAAATCTAGCATATTGTTCTGCATTTCATTTCTCAATTAGCAACAGGACAGATGTTGGTCAACATAAAATTTTAGATGGACCAAGGAGTAGCATCAGTAAATGATTGTCAACAGTAGTGTTAAGTGGAACAGGTTCATATAATGCTTTGTTAGTTACTTATCAAAAAGAAGAAAAGCAAGGAGTAATGCTAGCCCTTAATATATTCATGACACTCAAAAAAGATTAACTAGGTCAATTGAAAACTCTAGGCAGTAGCCATTTTATATGTTCGAAAATCTTAGCCCAAATGGAACTGCATCAAACATATAGCTTCTGATGTTAACAGGGCAAACCTTGTCAGTATTCAACCATTTAACATACTCAACGAGGCCGCCGGCATAACAGTATTCATCGTGTTGAACCTGTGCGTGCTCTTCTTCCTTTGTCAATGTTATTGTCAACTGGGATTGACAGAACAAAGTGAGATTAACCAGAGGTCTACTTTAAGCATAACAAATATTACAGGCAAGTTGTGCATGCAAATCAACATTAAAAAAGGGGGAGATCCCTTATATGCCATTGATGTATCACTAACATGTGGGGGCCAAGCCCACATGTGCATATTGTAGATCATGTAGTTATTCGGTGGCATATTGTAGATTTTTCTCTTAAAAAGGAAGGCAGTAAAATGCACACAAAAAATGATGCTTAAACCAAACTGCCCAGTGGCCACCCTTATAGAATTCGAAAAAACACACACAAGAATTTCACAGAAAATTAAAGAATGATGCAAGTAAAATTGACCTAACAACAGAAAATATAATCAAATTAAATGCACATAAGACATGCAAGAGAAAGTCAAAACATATCAAGCACCAAGAAGTGCAAAAGACATTCGATTTGAGCATTTCTTGATCAAAATTTTAACTTAAGATTCAAGAATTTCAATCGTAACAATATTTCACATATCTTTATTGCTTGACAGTGGTTTGACAATTTTATCATCAACATTAATGGGAACGGCTCCATAAATACTCACAATTAGCAAGTATATCCTTAAGTTTTTATGAAGCAGAATGCTCTCAGCAGAAGCCCAACTATATATAATGATATGATTGTCTTCGCTATGAGTAGAAATGGAAACTGAATCACATATCCTTGATAATCTCAGTAGATGCTTCTTTTTTATCTTGGTAGAAAGAACAAGGATCAAATATATTCCCATATAAGACAACCATAGTTTAACTGATGTGGTAAGCTACTCCAATAATCTGACAACCAAGGTATGTTCCTGGCATTGGGGACATGAGAGTCCCAAATGCTTGGCCTGGGTTTAAAGCCAAGGGCCAAGAAAAGGTAAAAAAGAAATTTATAAAGAAAGATCAAATAATCTGACAGAGCAATCATGATTCAGGAATTAGCTAGGTGGCCCAGTTTGGGACAACTTCTGATTGTGCAGATTCTGGATTCTCCAAGAATCAGGTAGGTGACAACTTCTAATTTTGTGTACAAATCTGCTTCTGATTGTGGTAGAAGCTTCTCAAAAAGCTTCTTGGAGAATCCAGAATCTAGATTCTCGGAGAATCAGAAGCTGTCACCCACCTGATTCTTGGAGAATCCAGAATCTGTACAATTAAAAGTTGTCCCAAACAGGGCCAATAAACAAAAAAGGGACATGATGATAACCCTGTATATCTTCGAGAACTAGCAACAGGAAGTTAGGAATAGAACAATGCAATTTTTCTAGGTGAAGGATTATCATACCTCAGGATTTAGAAAGGCAAGTTCCCGGATGCGACTAGAGATCGTATTGAAATCAAAGTCAATCGTAGTGGTAAATACTACATCAAAAAACAATAATTACACACTGGGGCAACATCACTAGTGCTGCTTAGACCAGAAAACTTTTTGTAAGAATAGAAGCATACTGTCTTTGTCAGGCCAAAATCTGATGCGTGTGCCTTGACGAGAACTTGATTCCCTAGGCGGTGTGATACTAGTCAGCGTTGTGAGCGCTTTTCCACGAGAATAGCTTTGTCGGTATTCCTTTTCATCACGCCAAACAGTAACTTCTAGTACCTGACATTGTAATATCATGACAATGATAATCAATTGCACAGAGTAACATATCCAAAACATGTTAGCACTGAAATAGAGATTTTTGCTTTCATATTACAGAATTATGGTAGTTGAGGACCTTGAGGCCATCAGATCAAGCCCCCATTTCTCCTTAGAATTAAAGATACATAGTTCCTCTTACATATTCCAGTTTTATTTCATGGTAATCAAGCAGCTATGTTGAGGACCTTGAGGCCATCAGATCAAGCACCCATTCTCCTTAGAATTAAAGATACATAGTTCCTCTTACACATTCCAGTTTTATTTCATGGTAATCAAGCAGCTATGTTAATGGTCTGCATATTTTCATTTTACAAGACAAGCTAATCTAAAACTACTAGCAACATAATTTCCACACACATGCTTAGTATTAATATTACAGTGTAATGCATTTTTCTCCAAATGATCATACAAGATCCCACTGATTTTTGTACAAGAGGCACTTATATTGTATATGTATATAAGCCACAAATGTTGTTGTTCCAGGTAAGTTTAGACATGAGAGCCGCAAAAGTGTTGCAGCTCCATTAGATCTTGTTGATTTGCTGTGTTCTGATAGCTAACTTAGCATAAACTAAAACCCTGACTGATTACTTTTGCAGAAAGTATGCAAAAGCCTTTAAGTACTCTTAATATTTTGGACTCTAAAGGTGTCCGTACACCTATATCTCTGCACAGAGCACATGTACACAGACATGCACAGCATGTGCTAACAAGTTGGTTAATTAACAGTCAGTTCCTTCAAGATGCCTTAATCTATTTTTCAAATGCTTCCTGACCTTCAGCATCACACTTTTTACATGTTGCTTGTTAATCTAGGTTGCTACATTTTTTAAATAAGAGCCTCCACTTCTGGTACTGAACATATATGAAGACATGTCAAAGCAACAAGTCGATATGACAATTATCTCTCTGCTGGATCTCATCCCTCTCTCATTGCTTATGTCAATATAGTTGGACTGGACGTCAAGATAATCAACACTTTACTGCATATGTTGGTCTCAATCTCATGTGTTGATCAGCCAAGAAATGAACCAAATTCTGAACCAGCAACAATGCTAGAAATGAGCTAACAACATTGACGTAGCTGACATTCCTCAAGATTTTGGTTGTTTTCTTTCACTCAATTCAACTATTATCGTGATAATCAGTGCTAAATACCAAGTTACTAATTCATCATAAAATATGCATAACATGTTAAGCTACATTGTTTTCCTCATCTGGGACAATTCCTAACAACACCCTACATTTTCGTTGTAATCTATGGCACCAGCTAGAAAATTAGACCCTTCCATTTTCCTCCAAGTCAAAACTGGCTCATGTTCATTATTTACAAACTCTTGCCACCCATGCTAGCTCCATACTCCATACCGCTGCCGCATACCAAGTACCCAACAAATTGAGTGGGCATGGAGTAGACAGAGTGCCAGCTGGGCTAGTCACATGGTAGGATACGGCTATTATAACCACAGTTAACAAAATCTGGTTTATGGTTCAAAAAAACATCTGGACCTTGCCTCCATACCGCTGCCGCATACCAAGTACCCAACAAATTGAGTGGCCATACCAGAAACGCGGTCCGTCCGAGTCATGGTATGGGATTCGGGTTCGCAGTTCACAACTTTTCCTTCCAATTTCCACTGTAAACACGAACCCCGTACCATAAATCGGTTCAGGTTCAACAAATCCGATTCCCAAATCGGGGAGGGTTTAAAGCGAATCCGGTAACTATGAGACAAGAGTACCAACTGGGCTAGTCACATGGTAGGATACAGCTATTATAACCACAGTTAACAAAATCTAGTCTACGGTTAAAAAAAATCTGGACCTTGGCTAGAAGGGCAATTCCGGCTGAGAAATGGCTGAATTCCGAATTCCATTTGCTTTCTGGTGGTTTTTTTTTTCTTTTGTGTGTTTTCTTCGGGTTTTAAGTTTCCTCTATCTTGTACATAGTAACCTATACTATCCACACATAACAACATGGAAATACCCTTTCGCGGAAGAGACTGTAGTTTCTACCACCCACCGGGAAAATCAGCAACGGGCAGAAACCCCCAGAATTGTGCTCCCTGACTATAACTACACTTTAGGTAAGATGTAAGTATGTAACAACCTACAAACGAAATTATCAGAAGACCGTAAAAAGACACTAACTTGGATTAACTAGTCGAGGCTGGTGACAGGGACTTGGCATCCTGGTTGGTTAAAATGAGTGTGATGCTTTCAACAAAAAAAATACCATTCATCTAGACATACAAGGCATCATCGACATGTTTTATGCGGCATGGCATCACTGACATAACAGATTTGGCACGTGACATGATGTTCAAAATGGCCTCATAAAAAATGTTCGACACATGTATTACGATAAGGTGCAGTGCAAAGCATAGTCACCCGTTCTTGTTCACTAGTAGCACTTATCTCCATGAATGCATGACAAAGAATATTATACCAGCATGCCTCGTTATAATTACATGACAGTAATAATACAGGTACCTTTTTAATTTAATTCCAATTACATTTTACATTCTTTAGCAATCAATTACATATATTGCGTTGAGAATCACTCTGCTTTTATTTTTATTTTGACAAACTCTAGCTTGGCACACTTTTGTGGCGACCAAATCACCTGCTACAACTATAACAAATTTTGGCCCCCAAAAAAATGTGCCTGTGATAGGTGGTCCACAAGGCTAGGAAAGTTAGATGTGTCAAAATTGTGGCATCAACCAAACAGCAGCCATAGAAAGTCAAACTTGCCTAACTTGAGTGTGGTAAAGTGTGGAAATAAACCAAACAACCCCTAGTGTTTAACAATATTAGAACATTATGCAAAGAAATTAGTTAACAAGTTGTATATTAATTTGGAAGCCTTGAGCATAGGCTGCACATCATGGTCATTTGTAGACATCCACCTTTGCCATGTGCTCTACAAGGTGTGCACGTCAGTAACTTAAATCCACCTATGCATTCTTGTTTGTCCCCATTTATCACCTTATGAACCTCATCTTTGTTGCAGTGTGGTACTTGATGATCTGAGCAGCTTTGTGTATGACACAACTTTTGCGATGTTGTACACCCAACTTCTACTCTACAGAGTAAGCAAGTTCTTTCATGGTCGTCTCATATTTAGAAACTCTCATGCCATGATGTTGCGTAGCCAAATTAATACTCCCTCCATTCTTTTTTACTTGACATCCTAGAATCCGTGCCGTCAAACTTTCTAATGCTTAACCATCAATAGGTTCAAAACTATTAAGGTTGACTATATGAAAATTATATCATTAGATTTGTTGTTAAAAATACTTTCATAATATTATAATTTTATTAGTACATCTAAACGTACAGTTATAAAAAGTATTGGTCAAAGTTGCATCTTGGAGACAGCAAAAAGTCGAAAACATCAAGTAAAAAAAGAACAGGAGTACTCTTTTTAGATTTTTTTTTTTGAAGGGCAGACTATGAAATTGCATGTACAGGATGGACCTGTGACTAAACAAACAATGTAGCTGCAGAAACATGCAACATACACAGCTTGATAGGATTCAGTGGTCTAAAGATACCTTTGACACATATTCTCTAAAGGGTTTTTTTGCCTCTAAAGTCTAAATAAAATCCACTTTTGAATTCCTCTCTAGCTCCCCTCAGATTTATTTGTTATCGGCAATGGTGTATTTAATGATCTGGCTGAATTCATCAAAGGCACGACCTTTGCAATGTTGTGCACCACTCCATATATTCTTTTGACTCATCATTGTCTTCCTAGGACTCACAAGCTCACATTTTCTGTTGCATAACCCACTCAAAGTCGCGAGATATGAATGGCCATGCCGACTAGTGACAGTGAGGTTACACACCCATTACAAGATAACAATTTGTGAGTCTAAAGAGATGATAAAGACAATGATTACTCATTAGTCACTAGAACGACAAGAGGGTGTACACCATCAGAAAGGCCGTGCTATTCAAGCAGCACACCAGATTATCCAATTAACCACTAGGAACGAGGTCCAAAAGGAGACAAGAGGGGTGGAGAGGAATGTGAAACTGGATTTGAAGGTAGAGACCTAAGGTCTTACCCCCTTAGAGAGCACATAACACAGGCGACTATATCTTTGACAAGCCATAAGTTTCTTTTGTCCTTACTACCATTGATTCCTCGCACAAAGGAAGACGATTTCTACTGTCCAGCCTTCAAAAAAAAAGGCAAAATGAACATTTATTCCTCTGCACAATGTACAAGATGAGAGGTCATGAAATATATGAGGCTAAAATAGACAGGAGGTATAAGGCCATGTCGTTAACACAGACCATTGAATACGCCATACAAGAACTGTGAAACTGGATGATTTTAGAAGGCATAACCCCTCCACCTCAAAACACACACACACACACACACACACCCCAACAACTTGTGCAACAACAAGAAGACGTGTCAAAGGTATGTAAAAACTATTAGTATGTGCAGCTTGTGCTCAAGGTCTCCAAATTAGTACACGACTCAATGATCACTTTCTTACATAACATTCCATAACTATGGCACACTAGGGGATGTTTGGTTTGCTTACACTTTACCACAACCCAAATTAGGCAAGTTTTACTTTTTGTGTCCGATGTTTGGTTCACCGCCATAATAGTGGGGCACCAATTTTCTTAGTCCTGTAGCTCACCTATCATAGACTCAGTTTTTTTACCAAATTTGGCTACAGTTGAAGGGTTGAAGCATCCAATTTAGACGCACAAAAGGTGTGGCAAGCGAATGTTTTGACACAAAAAAGGCAAAGTGTGGCTATCAAACGCGTAGCTGATTGCCAAACAAGAAACAACCAAACATGTGTAGTTCACCACCATTTCATATAAAATACAAACTAAAATAAAATTAGCAAGTACTTGTATCATACATTTCACGTGACCACAACACATTATACCATGTAATTAGAGCTTACTGTTTCCTCAAAACAAGCTCACATAAGGCCATAATGGCATCCATTCATGGTTATTAAAGCTTCACTTAAGCGGTAAGGCGGTTAGAGGGGGCGAGGGGGGGTTTGCGCAACGGCCTCGCCTTGTCGGAGATGTGTATGGCGTCCGCCTTATGGACCAAGCGTCTCCATGGCGTCGTCGGGGGAGACTGAGGCGAACGCTATAGGTGGAAGCTGAGCAAGGGACTCGGGGTAAATTGAAGCTAACCTGGGAAAAATTGAAGATAGTTGAAGCGAGAGGAAGACGAGTTGACCAACTTAGGAGTCGAGAAAACCTAGCACTACACCGCCCCGTCCCCATCTGCTCCGATGTGGGAGCCACCGCGCCACCTCCTCTACTTAGGCGCAGCATCGCCGGTCACCATGCCTCTCCAATCTCCATATCCAAGTACCTCTCTCCTCCTCTCCCTACTTCTCCCTGCAGGCCTCCCCCTCGCTTCTTCTCCCCGCCCTCCTCTGCTCTGCTCACAAGGTTCTCCAAAGCGCTACTGCTAAGGAGAGGACAAATGTCGGGACCCGAATATGCAAATCCGGACCCTCTGTGTATTCAGCACTAGTCCAGGATCACGCTAGTGCACACAGTCACAACATAGATGAAATATCACAATCATACACAACGGAATAATAAATAAAGACTTCATCTATTAATATAGAACTATTAAACGACCTTTAGGTCAAACTTACACTTGCGAGGCCTTGGTGGCTTCAACTCAAATTAAATAAATAGCAGCGGAATGAAGAACGTTGACGAATCCCATCAATATGCCACAGGCAACTGACAAGGTTCAACTCCTAGATATTCGCCCCCTCGTGGAACTTCTCCTCCTTTGAAGTTGTAGTCTTCTCCTCAACTGATGATTTTGTTGATGGCAAGGGTGAGTACATAAAGCACTCAACAAGTTGTGCACAGAATGCAATTCTAATATAACTATATGCAAGGCTTATTCCAAGGAATGGCTTATCATGGTTATTTTGCAGTAAAGCAGCATTTGAGAACAATTACAGTAAATAGATTGTAAAGACAATAAAACAAATAACTGTAATAAATAGATTCAGCATTTCTCAAGTAAACCAAGTTCCAATCCTTAATCAAGTTCCAACTTACCATGGCAACCTACCATCCATCCCAAGTTTTGTTTTGCAAAAGTCTAACCCTTAATCAGAATTCCGAGCATTGCTCAATACCATGAGCACGGCTATTCGAATAGTTTTACACTCTGCAGAGGTTATGCACTTTACCCACACGACATGATCGTCTCTTAGTGCCATGCAATTAACACACTTCCTTTGGTGTGTCGGCGGAGAGATCATGACAAAGCCTTTACAAAGCTCGCCTTAACCCAAGATTACCCACGAGGTTTCAACATCAAGGTTAAACCACCACGACAGGCCCTCTCTGCGCCATGTGAATTAATCCGTACACCGGACTCACACCGCCAATGGTAGTACCAAGCTAAAACATTACTAATTAATCGGCTAGGCTGTCCCATTCCGACATGTGGTTGCAAGAGAGACTCAGTCAAAGGCTTGCAAGGTTAAGTCCTTAAAATGACCAAGGCAAGACTTCCACATACCCCGCCAATCTGGCCCACCTTGGCACACCGCCTTGCCACTTGCCCCAATCTAAATCATTACCACCCCGATTGATTACCAAGCACCACGTGCCACCAACATTTCAATCTAGTTGTGTGACCTCCTCGCCACGACAACTTAATATCACTGTGACAACACATGACACACCAATTCATACACATTATTCCATATTCCATTAGTCAAGATTAAGTATCAACATTCGGACACATGTGATGACGTGGCATGGCTAAGCAATCTCGACGGTCTAACCACCCATGTCGATTATCAATATTAACCAACTATTAATTAACCATCCTAGGGTGACAATTAGATCATGGCATACAATGGCAAGGTAGGGTATAGATCAAATTGGTATAATAGCTAAGTCCCAATTTAATTTGAAACAATTGTATAATTGAAATAATATGCAATAGGGTAAAACAAATATAGCAATTTTATAAACATGGGTTCAATATGATCAAAGCACAACTTGCACTGCCCTTGCGATTTTTTACTTGTTCTTTACTCTTTATCTTTAATTCTTGATCTTCGATCTTGATCTTTACCTTCTTGATCTTGACTCCTTAGAACAACTTAGGACGATCGTGTAACGATTAAAGAAGAAGCAAATACAAACCAACTCAAAAGATAAATCAAATAAAATCCAAATTGAGGACGGATAGTCTTGGATCACGAAGGCTTAGATGAATTTAGGAACTTGAATGGATTAGATCGGATATTAGACAAAGAGAACAAGCTTTCTGAATACAATCAAAAGGAAAGATCGATAATCGAGAAAGAATGAATAATATTCCAAAGAATATTTCTTCTAAAGTTATTATATTGATTGGATAGACAATGACATATGGGCTCTCGATCTATAAACCGGGTCCATAAAGATACGTTAGTTCGCAATGAACTAAACTGATGCTTAATGATGACTTTTCTTGATTAAATGATACACATCAAACAAAAGCAAGATAGACTAATAGATTAGATATGGCACAAGGATATGACATATGGCCAATGGTCTATCGACCAAGTCCACGAATGACTTCTAGGTCAATGGCAGATTAGATTTCAAGAATAGGACATGGACAAGCGGGTCGACATTCATGCGATTCGATTTGAGATCACCATCGTCGATCAAGATGCTTGACGATGACAAGGCGGCGAGGAAATGAAGACAAGGCTAAACTCATAGGTGATGGGGTTAGATTACAATAAGGCGATAGAGAGGATGATGATATTGCACTAGAGCTTTTGCGAGCATGCACACATGCGAAGATAGCGGCAACGACGGACACTCATGCAAAGATGAGATGTCGATCGTCGTACAACGATATGGTAGCAAGGATATGATATGGCTCGTGATTGATCTGCGAGTTGCGAGGTTTACATGACATGATGCATCGTCAACGGCAGTTCGGACGCAAGGTTAAGTTAGGGTTTGAGAGGAACGACTCACAGATAGATCCACTCGGCATAGGGATAGGATAGGTAGGGTTGGCTCTGCGATAAAGGATTACCAAGGATGGCTAACCGAAACACGAACCGATAACAAAAGGACTGGATCGAACGACGACGGGTAGATTCTAGAATATGGCATTGATGGCAACCGAAGATCAAATGAACTCTAAAGATGAGCAAACCAGAGAATGATGGCCTCATCGGACATGATGACACGACCAAGGCGAACTAAGATGGTTGGCGGCAAAAGGCGGTAGCATCTTGACGAAAGGCGGCTAACGAATATAAAAATTTTGGTAGATGGAGCGACAAAGGGAAGTGAGCACCACGTGAACGCGGCGAGACGATCTCAACGGTATAAGCGGATTTGGCGGCAACCCATGGACAGATCACAAACTGGCGATGAGCTACCGCTAAAGCTAATAGATCAAACGGCCATAACTATTAAGATAATGGATGAAACCTAACCAAAATTTACAGAGAGCTATCCGGGATCATTTGGCACAATATGACGCGAACGGATCTGAGTTTTACCTTCCGGATCAACGGGAACGCGCGACGAAGTTTTCAACAGACGTCGCGCGATCGATCGGAAGATTGAATTTTCTGCAGCAATCCCATGGACAAAACCTTGAGTTAGGGTGAGCACGGTGCAGAGGACATCAAGATGAGTCTACGAATAAATTTCACGGTCAAACTCGCAAAAACGAAGGAGAACGGGTGACGGCAAGATTCGAGATTGGAACGGCCGTAACTTTTGATTTGCTTGGTGAAACAAAGACCAAATTTGGTGGAGAGGTAGATGGGACCATATGGCACGAGATGACGCGAGCGGATTTTAGAAAAACTCACCAAAATGACGGGAACGCGATGCCAAGATCGGCGGCGAGGAGGCGCCCGGAAGACAACTACGCGTTTTTAGGGTTTGAGAGGTGCTCTGGGGATCGAGGTGCGTGGGAGGGTCTTAGGACACTTATATAGGCTAGGAGTCGTGCCATACAAGGAAACACGAAGAAAAATCGGATTTGGATTGAAAATGGATCGGATCGAACACCGCGCGCAATGAATGAACGATCGGTGACGTGGCGCGATTCAGTGCGTCGGATGGAGATCGGAAGGCTGAGGTTAGGCGATGGCGTGGCGGTTCGGAGCTGCCACGTCGATTTAGAACAATTTCGAATTAAAATAATTCGTTTGAGCAATAAAAATACCGGAAAAATTCTAAAAATTCCAAAAATATTTTAAGACATTTGGAGCTCAAATAAATTATTTTTAACCAAACTTTATTTAAAATTTTGCAGTATTTAATTAAATTTAACAAAAGGCTTAATTTAAATTAATTCCAAATAAATAGCAAACGAACTCAGAAAATCTTTAAAAATTACGTAAAATTCCTTGAAGCACAATGAACTCAAATAAAACTAAATTTATTTTAATTGAAGTTTATATTAGTCAAATTAAATTATTTTACCATTAGAAAATTTCAGATTAAGCTTTATTAAAGAGAGAAAATCCGCGGGGATTTTTGGAAAGATTAACTAAACAAAAGATTTTTGAAAACCCAAATTTTGGGTTGTTACAACAAATCAACGACGAGAGAGGATTCAGCAACGAGGATGGCCCAATCAATGGTGGGAGAGGACGACTCCCCGCGGAGAAGGCCAATCTGGTGGTGGTGATGAGGATTTGGCGGCAGAGGAGGAGGGTTTGGTGGCAAGCCCCCGCTCGAGCCGCCCTTGGATCCGTGATCCCCGCCTGTGTCGCCACTTCCTCCGGCTATCATCGCCCTACCACCCGCCGCCGGTCGCCGCGCCACCACTGGCTGTTGGAGGGGAGAGAGAGAGTCGTCGATGGAGAGAGAGGAGACTGAATGAATGGGTCAGAAGACTGACCGTTCAGGCTTTTATGTTGCAGCGGTGGATCCTACCACGGACATGTCAAGGTTTGCATGCACCCCTTAATGCAAAAGTGCTTAACTGCTTATTAAATTTGCTGCCATATAAAGTCAAGATGTGAGTATGGTGTCGCCTCGCCGCATGCCTCGGGCGCTTAAAAGGTATGAAGGTGGCCTGGCGCCTCACCTCACCTTATCGCCGTGATAACTATGCATCCATTCCATCTTTCCCATCTATAAACTAAAACCACTAGAATATCAGTGCTGCTATAATTTTATTCATCACACGTTAATGAACGGCAAGCTAAGTCAATGGCGAGAAGAATGGGCCAGTACAACTTAAAGTACACTCCATAACAGAAGTGTTTGAGGTCATTTTAGACATCGACTAGATGTGACACAACAAATTACAGATCTATTGTTAGGATAGCAAATTGTGTTACAAATAACGTAATTATGATGCATAATATGAATACGGCAATGGTCCTTTAATAAGAAAAAGAATTATGCAATGTGTATGTTTTCCAAATCAGCGCGGTAACCAGGTACTCGTTATCACCATCCTCAACTAGTTAAATCAAAGTGACTTGTGTTATGGTAGTATCATTTACAGGTGGTGCACTTTCTTTGCAGATAATCCAAAATATTGTTACAATAGCCGTATTCTGCCGTAGTGTCATCTGCTCAAAAACATATTTATCATACCCGTCATTTAGTAGATGTAACACGTTGCCACCTAGACCTTAGTGCATCTAGGACAGATATCAGATCTAAGTGGCCATAGAGTAGACAGAGTGCCAGTTGGAGTAGTGGAGACAACTCTTACGTAGCCACAAATGTGAAGGTAAAGGTCACATATGGGATGCAGCTTCTTTTCATGACATTTTTGCATCCAAATTGACGGTAGGGAGAGAATTAGACTCGGAGGACAAATGCAAGGATATAATTTGAACAAAAAAAAGCTTCACATGGGAGGGGGTGCAGAAAAATTCCCTTCTCTTTGAGATAAATGGCCTGTTGGACTGTTGGGAGTTGGGACCTCACCTATCTTTGGATGAATAACTATTCACTAGTTGAGTTTTTGCCAAACCATAACTAATTCATGATTTCATCACTTATATACCAAGTTACCAACTCTCATATTTCGTCTTCATATGTTCGGATAGAGGGGAATTGATAGTTCTCATATATAGCAAATCAAGGTATGTCATAGGAGACATGTTGTTTATCTGATTCAAATGTTAACTTCGTTTTTCATCCATCAATAAAGTCTTAAAAGAAATTTGTAGAGGGCATATAGTGTTATATATGCTATATCAAATGTTTTTTGTCTGATCTCTAGAGGGTAGGAAGGTTCTTAAACTTAGTTCAGGAAATGCAGCATTCATATAAAAACATTATACGATAAGCCTAACTACCAGATTTGTGATTTTAAACCATGGCAGGCTTGAGAGCAATGGTTTGACATAGAGAGAATTTTTCTGCCACACAATGGATCATGATATTACATAGAGAGAAAAATTTTATATTTTCTCAAAAGTTAGATTCATAGTAAATAAAGGTGAAAACAAGAACCTCTGATAAAGCATTAACAACTGACAAGCCAACACCATGCAGCCCTCCAGAAACACTGTAGCCACTCTTTGAACCTCCAAATTTGCCACCAGCGTGCATTAACTGCATGATTAAAAAAGATATTTACAGTATGGACAATACAATTTGCTAAACACTAGGCATACCAATTGTTGGCCGTCGAAAACAGACATGTTAGGGTTGACAAACAGACAAACAATGCTAAATGTGTTAAGATAGGGAAGTTAACAAGTGTACTGGTGCACAAGAAACAAACTCTTCTGCATGGCTACATCTTACAAGGAAACAAAATGCACATAGCAATGAAAATGTATTGAAGCGTTTCAACAAAATATGGGCATTCACTTATGGTAACAGCACAATAGAAACAAGCCTCAGGATTAAAAGGTATTGTCTCAACACCTACATAACCACAGAGGTACCTACCAATATGTTAAGAGTTCTCCCTTCCCCAGAAAATGAAATATTAAAATAAATAAAGTTTACCGGGATTGGAATCAAGAAGGTTGAAAAGCAATAGAAGACATTGTACAGCTAATAAGATCTAAAGGCGGTAGAACAAATGAGAAGTAAACAATACCGTTAAGACAGTCTCCACACAAGATTTCTTTGTCTGGGGGTGCACATCTGTAGGGATCTGCAGTATGTGTGGATTTTAGCGGTAATTCAATAAAACGACAGACAGAAAGATAATCCAAATAGTAATCAGTGTAGGATGTTGCATTTTGACTACTCAAAAGTTGTGCTTTGCAAATTTTAAAAACTTCCTAGAAGCAAACAAATGCAATATTACAAAATTCAAAAAAATGGCAACACAGTTGTTCAATCAAGTAACATGGACTCAGACAGCATAACAATAACTACATCTCTCCACCTCCCCCTCCCCCACCCTTTTTCTGCCACCTCATAGCAACATAAGCTTATAATGTTATCTCTTTTCCGTATCATGAATGTTGAACCGACTTTTAAAAAGCTGCACTGTTTAATCAAGAAGACGAGAGCCATAAAAATCATCCAATCTAATCCTATATAGTACTATTCAGGAAAAATGCATGTTTTAGCTGGTAGATATTTTCTTAACAATATAAAGATGCATACAATGCTATATAAAATGAATTCACCCAACTAGATAATCAAGCAAAGGCACATGCATGAGAAGTGCCCCAGTAGAGTAGAGTGTAACCACATAAGAACCACAGCTATTATAAGCAAACAACAGAAAACAGCGGCTAGAACCTCATCCATATGTTGACTAATATTCAGCGGCCATGTAACAGCTGACATCCAATAAACTCCTGGCAAAGAAAAGCAGATCAATCAAACCCTTCTAACCATCCTACTTCTGCCTTGTGACCATTAATCCATTTTTTTTATCGTGCGCTAGCCACTAGATCTATGTGAGGCTGTGTGAAAATGTGACTAGAATTGATTACTTTGTAAATGATGTTGTTGTTTAAATGATGACAGATATGGAACGAAAGGAAATAACTGGTAATTCGTTGCTTGGTAGTTGGTGCATCAGATATGAACTAACAGCATAAAATACATTTGTGATTTGTCATGTAATATGATATAAAGGTTTCATTGACATTTGTTAAGACTTTTATTTGACTCCCCGACAAGTAGTATAACTCAGTATTAGTGTATTACAGTAAATAATACAGAAGCATAAACATGAAATTCGTCATAATCACATGGTCTCTCAAAATCTGTGGAACGCACTGAACATACAGGAAGCTATCCTTCATGGATTTTAGGAACTGCATACCCCACGGCCATTGTCTGTCACACTGATTGAATTGTCGTCATGAAGGACTACATTAATGTTAGTAGCATGGCCTGCTTGAGCTTCATCCACAGCATTATCCAATATTTCATACACCTGTGATACACAACCGCGAACAATGATCAGAAAAGAAACAAAATGGAACACTAAGTAACATGTAGAAACAGAAGCATTATAATTTATATGTTGCATTCAATATACCAGATGATGCAATCCACGTGGTCCTGTACTCCCAATGTACATACCAGGCCTAGTGCGAACACCGTCTAATGCTTCTAAAACCTACACGGTTAGCAATTTAGCATAGAATCAGAATCAAGCTCAAAAGAACAATTCATTCGTAAAACAATAGTGAAGGTGTTGCATAGGAGAAACCTAGAACAAAGCTGTGCAGGATATATACCGTTCTTTGTTTTCTTTGCTTCTTTTCTTCCCCTTTTTTGCGAGGAAATATTTTTGTGTCCATGAGACGATCATTAAACTTTACACTACTCTCAGTAGATAATTCCATTGAATGACAAGTGACAACATTGATAAACTAATGACATGTTGTTGGCTTCTGAACAGTTAGGATAAAATACATAATAGATGTTTATATATTCTGGAATACAATACACAATAATGTTTATATATTCTGGTGTCATTTAGAAAATAAACTGCCCTGTAAAGAGCGTTTGCTAAATTCTCAGTTTCTCAGACAGGTAGAGCCTCCTTGTAGAAAACTAAAACAGTACTAATCTTAACCCCTTCAGCTCTGCTTCATGAACCACCATGGAAGTAAGGAATCCACAATATGCACCGAAGAGGATAGAACCATTTAAATGACATGTAAAAATATATGTGCATTTCGTGTGCCATTTCAGGGTAAACAACTCGTCAAGTCTAGCAATATGCTTGGTTTTTTAAGTTCAATATCAACCCAAGAACCACCCCATAAGAAAGGTCAATAACAGCGCCATCTAAACTAAAAGTCTAAAATTTAATTTAGAAGTTACAGGGAACTTCTAGGCGGAGAGTGTTCCCCTTCACAAATGAGCGCACGGTTACCTCAAATTGATTTCTGTAACATTTGCATGTAAACCTACATGATCTGGAGAGGGAAAATGGTAATTATGTAGGATTGAAAGGCTACTTGGAGCTAATTGACTGCCGTTCCATCCCTCTTACATACCTACAGAGTGACACACGTGCTTTCACTCCCTCTCGACTCCCTCTCACCCCACCTCTCCCAATACTACCTACAGATGTTTCATTTAAAATCCGAGACAAATACCCCAATTACTTGCGACGGAACTCTAACCTAACCCCTTAACCACAAAAGCCGCACACGAGAATGACCTGGACGTTTGCAGCGGTGTACTCCCCGGCCACCCGCTTCTCCTGCATCGCCTCGGACGCCGCCGTGGAGGCCATGAAAGCCCTCACTGCGACCCCATTCCGCCGCGGGACCGCCGCCGCCACAACCCTACAGAAAACACACGACAAAAACACCACCCAGACAGCTCAAGCGAGCGAGCCTTACCACCGAAAGGTGTAGAAAAGGAAGGAGGAGGAGGACATAGAGGGGCACCTCGGTTCGAGGAGGCGGCGGGCGGGGGCGGCGGGGAGTGGGAGAAGGCGGGAGGGGGCGGCAGCGGTGGAGAAGAGTCGGCGGAAGAGGAGGCGGAGGTGGGGAGGAGGAGGCGACGGCCGGAGGAGGAGCGCCATTGGCGGCGGCGAGCTGTCGCGTCCGCCTCGCTTTTGCTTGGCTTGGGTCGCTGCCTTGCTTGCGGTGGGGGGAATGGGAGGAGGGGGTTGGGGTTTAGACGGGTGGGTAGTGGATGAGGCGGCGCGGAGCTCGAGCAGTCGAGGGTTTTAGGAAGTAAACGGTAGAGTGGGCCACGGCCGTATCGTGTCGGCCAAGTGTTGGGGATCCGGCCTAAATACAGCCCGTTGGCTTCACGGACTGTGAAGTATTGGTACGGGGTCTGATGGGTTTAAACGGATTGGGCCGGACCATTAGACTCAAAAATTCCCAAAAAAAATAAAAAAAATTAGAAAAAATAGAAAATAGAAAGGTATGAAAAAAAATCTAAAATGAGACAAATAATTGGTATTAAATAATGAGCTTTATTTATGTTTGGCAGCCCTGTTAAAAACTTTGCCAAGTAAAAACTCAACACGAGAAAACCTTGGCAAAGAAAAAATAGTACAGCCTATAGCTCGGCGATATATGGAAAAAGTGAAGATTACAATTATTCTTCATGATTATCTAAATAAAGATTTTTAAATGTCTTCACCAGCTCAACATTTTCTGTAGTATGTTGAGCTCGTTGATCAGCTTGTTCCCAATCTTTCACAGTGAAAAGTATTTCCACCATCTCATTTATCATATTTGTTCTTCTCTCCTCGATTACTCTTCCAGATAGATTGAAAGCAGATTCCGAAGAAAACCGTAGAGACAGAAACTGTTGACACACCCCGTACTAATATGGAAAGCACCGGATATATTACCTTCTGCTCGTGCCACCATTGCAAAATGCTGAAGTTCTCATCTTGCTGCTCTTGATAGTTGACAGTGTCGCTGTTGAGATAGGTAGTTAGCTCCCCACTAATTGTTGTGTCCGCACTTGACGTTGTTGTAGTGGAACTCCTTGAGGAAGAGCCACCTACACCCCATTTCTTTCTCTACATAGTTTTCTTCTTACCTGTCGTGGGTGCTGGTAGAGGTGGTTGCATGCAAACTCCAACAATCTTATGATCATACTTAGAAGAAACTTGAGATAAAGTTAGCACGGATATTTGAAAAATAACTAGAATAATCATTATCTACTGCATCACTTAGAAGCGAGAGAACATTAGAAAATCCTTGAACTTTAACTCTAGGATCTAAAATAAATGCAAATGCATATAACATAGGAATTTCTTGCCAATATTTCAAAAAATTAGTAATCATAGCATAAACAGAATCACGCAAGATATTATCATTTTCGTGGCTCCTTAAGTGGGTAGCAATTTCTAAAATATAATGCACAATTAAAGGAGAGATTGAGTAATAAACTCCAGATAAAGCAATAGTGGAATAAAAAAAGTTCTAAAAATATCAGCAAGTATTTAGCAACATACCAATGTTGCTCTGTGAGTAGCGGTTGACCATCCTACCTACGATAGTGCGTGTTAATAAAAACATAAAATGTTCTCTGATAGGGTATGAGAGACTTAAGCATCAAGTAAGTAGAGTTCCATCTAACAGGTATATCCAAACTAAACTTACGCGGACGCGCATCTATTGCAATACAATAAGTCTTATATGTTGCTACTCGTTGATTAGAATTATTTAAGAAAGATATTGCAGTACGAAAAGTTTCAAGATACTAATCTAAACTTTTCAAACCAGATTTAAATATAAGATTAATAATATAGCAAGCACAATGCTGATGTAATAAGAAAGATTTAGCATACGAATTGAAAAGGGGAGTAAGAACGTTCATGGCAGAAGTATTTGCTGAAGCATTATATAATATTATTACAAAATCTTATCACTAAGGCCAAAATCTTCCACAACTTTTACAATACAATCAGCAATATTTTCACCTTGATGTGTGACGAATACTAATAAAAAGGATACCCCAACAATGGCCGGCGGACGAGCCAAGACCTCAAGCATATCTCCATTAACAGTAGCGCCGCCGCCGCCACGACCGAATCACTGCGAGACCGCGAAGGCATCCGCTTCGACCGCCAGGAAGCGAATCCGACCAGACAACAGCTCCCGACCCCTCTTGGCGGGCGGGATCTCCGACTCCAACCAAACCAAGGTGGTGAGCGCCGAGTGCCGCGTGTCGTCCTCATCGCCTCTGCCACGCACCCTCGGATAAGGTCAATCGGAGCGACTATACGAGGCGGTGGCTCCTTCCCAAGAAGATCGGTGATCAGAGAAGACAAAGCTTCCGGCCATCAACCGGCCACGTCTGGACGAGCGCCGCGCTCCTCCCGAGCGACACGGCGTCACGCACCTCGGCGTCGGCAAGATTCGCAAGGATCACAGAGGGCAAGTACGCTACTTCCCGGAAATACCTAACCTCCCGACCACCAAGGCTACCAACCCAAAGATGGGCAAGGCGGTGGCGACGATCCACGGGACGAAGGACCGAGCTCCTGGCGTAGGTCACCTCGCTTTCCTCGACTCGATGTAACTCGCCCCTTCCTTCGTATAAAAGGAGGCGGGGCTAAGCGATCGAAAAAAACAACGAGCAAGAACAAGAAAGGAGAGAGCGCTATCAAACTCCTCTCGCTAAGCCATTGGCATTCTCGCTTGTAAAACTTTGTGCGATCATCGTACCAAGAGTAATACAACACCACCACACACGAATCGGGTAGGGACCTTCACCGAACCAAGATACATCTTGACTCACGAGTCTAACCATTCGAAGTGGAACGCGCGACCCTAGACTTACAAATTTTACTTGCGCGCTCCCGCAACGCCGGCGGTTGGCGCGCCGGTAGGGGCCTTGCGCGTCTTCATCACCATCTCGGATTCCGTTTGTCTCCGATGGCATCCACCCATTGCGATGGCATGATCGCGCGGGAACCGGATCCGCTCGGCTCCTCGACCGCCGTCACCCCGACGGAGGGCTCACGCTTCGTCCCGCCGTCTCGGAAGACAGCGCCGCCGAGAGCTTGGGCGTCCTCTCGGCGGCCATAAGCTCCGGCTTGGCGCCCAGCAGCCCGGCCGAACCCGAGGAGTGCTCGCGCGGTCGGCGAAAACTCCCGAAGGCGGGCGGGTGACCATGTCACCCCGTAGGCTCGCGGCCGTGGCGATGGTCGACTACATGCCAACCTCCGTCCACGAGTTCTTTGGAAGACTCTTCCACCACGGCTCCGGCTCCGACGCGGAGTATCCGCCGCAGCGGCACTCGCGAGTGCAACGTGGCGGGCCGCGCCGATTTGGTCGTAGCCACCGCGGCTCAGACGGTCCCCGTCCGTATGACCGAGGCACGGGAGGAATATACGGCCGAGCGCGCTGAACGCGCTTCGAGCTCGCCGCACAGCTCCAACGGCAACGCGGGAGCCGGAGGAGCGAAGGGCTGAGCTCGGCCGGCTCGAGCCGACTGGGCAGACGAGCCCGAGCCCGCGCAAGTCTTTGGCGACGCAGCGCGCGCGCGCGCCAAGAGCACCACAAGGTGAAGGCGAGAATCCGCGCCCCGCTTTTCCCTCACGCGAGCCAAAACGTGGTCGCGGCCGCAATCTTGCTCCGAGGCCTTCCGAGCCCGCAAACCCGAGGCGAGCTACCTACCGTAACCTTCGGTGGTGGAGCGCGGCCGTCAAAGACATGCAGCCTCGGCTCCTACCACACCGGCGCTACTTCCGCCACCGGCCCGTCTGCGCCGCATGGAGCCGGTGGGTGCGCCAAGACCGCACCACCCAGCCTCACGCACGTACCGGTGCGCGGCGCCTCGGTAATGTTTACGACATCCGCGCCACCCTCGGCGCGAAGAAAGATGGCGGAGGACGCCGCCACTCACGTGTTGCGGATGGTGGCGCCACTATCGCGGCCGAGCCACGATGGTCTGGACCACGGGCTTTTGCCAAGGGATCCGCCAGCGGATTTCCCGCCGATTCCGGCGCTACCAACATTGCCAAGTACAGGGCCACCAACCTGTGTCGGCTCAAGATTACCGGCTCGCATGCGGGTCGGGAGCGACAGATGATCTCTTCATCATCCAAGATTCCTCATCTACCTCGCGGACTCGGCTCGAGCTCGGCTCGAGTACTGCCGCCAAAACTATCGAACTGGGTGACTTGAAGAATCTCTTCGTCGGTAACTTCCGGGCACTTACAAGCGCCACGAAACTCTGAGACTGAAGGGCGCAAGCAGCAGCTGTGGAAACCTCGGGACTACATCCGGCGGTTTTCCCGCCAGGTCTGCGAGCTCCCGACATCTCCGGCGCCGATGTCGTGGGAGCCTTCATCTGGCACCTCCCGCAAGGCCTTGGTGCACTGGTGGGGCCGCCTCAAGCCCGGGACCACCAAGGAACTCCTCGACATCGCCACCAACCACGCCTCGGCGAGGAGGCCGTAGGGGCTATTTTCGAAGGAGGAAAGGCCAGCGAGCCCGGCGTCAAATCGGGTCTCCTCCCGACCGCCCGACAAGCGGGCGGCACGAAAGCGGTCCGTGAGACCCAGTGGTCGCCACGGTCGATACATAGCAGCGGCGGCGCGCGCGCCGTAAATCGCCCGACCGCCGAAATTGATGGGCGGCCCATGCCCAACCATGGGTTCTCCGTCAAGCACAAGCACGGATCTGCGAAGTCTGGGCGCTATCTCTCTAGCGTCCCCACCACACCGCAGAGCAAAGGAAAGAAGCCGCCGCGCCCCGCGGCAGCGGAGAAGAAGGCGACGACGAGTTCCCGAGCCCGACGGTGCCTCATGATCTTCGGAGGACCGGCTTCTGGCGCCGACAAGCGTCGACTCAAGCTCGCTTATCGCGAGGTCCACACCGCCACGCCGGGCGTCCCCAATATCTTCGGTGGTGGAGTTCCCGATCACCTTTGATCGGACCGATCACCCGATCGCGTCCCACACCGGAAGGTACCGTGGTGGTCGACCCGTCGTCGAACGGCGCCTCACGAAGGTCTTGATGGGCGAAGCGGCGGCCTTAACATCCTCTACGTTGAGGCGTTCGGCGCTATGGGGTCCCGCGCTCAAGCCTCCGGCCAAGCAAGGCACCTTTCCATGGCGTCATCCGGGCGACAAGCCCATCCGCTCGGCGGTCGACCGCCGTCACCTTCGGGAGCCGAAACTTCCGCACCGAGACCTCACCTTCGAGGTCGTGGATTTCCCGGCGCCTACCACGCCATCTGGGAGGCCATGCTACGCCAAGTTCATGGCGATCCCCGCCACGCCTACCTCAAGTCGAAGATGCCCGACCGCATGGAGTCATCACGCGGCATCGTCCTTCGGCTGCCTTCAATCTATGGCCCGCGGCGGTGCGAGCTCGCCTCAGCGATCGTTGCCTCTGCGGAACTCAACAAGCTCGGGAAGGATAGCCAAATGGGCGCTCGAGCTTAGCGGCCATGGCATAATATCGTCCCCCGGACGGCGATCAAATCGCGAGCTTTGGCCGACCGTCGCCGAGTGGACCAAGCCGAGCACCACCGGTGGTCGAAGACCCCAGTCTTGGACAATGTACTTCGACGGGTCTTACACCAAGAATGGCGCGCGCGGAGTCGCCATCATCTCCCACTCGAGACGAGCTTCAATATGCCATTAGGTTGCTCTTGACGCGACCAACAACATTCTTGAAGTACGAGGCTCGTCAACGGTCTCGGATCGCTGCCGACCTCGGTGCTCGCGGCTCGTCGCCCACGGGACTCCAAGCTTGTCGTCGACCAAGTCATGAAGGCTGCGGGCCAGAGACGCCCGCATGGCCGCAGCTTCGTCGAAAAGCTGCCCGGCTCGAGGAGCGGTTCAAGGGTTTCGAGCTTCACCATAGCTACCGACGCTACAATGGCGAGGCCGATCACTGGCCAATCTTGCCTCCAGCAGAGAGCCCGTCGCCGGGATCTTCGTCTCGACCTCCTGCGGCCTTGTCCGGTGGACTCGGCGGTGGCGCCACCCGACTAATCCAAAGCCGGCCGCATACGGCCGACGCCGGTCGGCGCGAAGACTTGGCGGATCGCCGCGGTGTGCTAGCACTTGAGTCCGATGGAGGATGCCCTACATCGACCGTTTGACGGACGGGTCACTTCCCGACCGACCGAGGGCCGGCGCCTCGCCCGTGAGCAAAATCCTTCGTCTGATCGGCCTGCACCTCTACAAAGGAGTCCCTCCGGGGTCCTCCAAAAATGTATCTTGACCGACCAAGGAAAATTTCTTTGGACGACATACACACGGAGTCTGCGGTCACCACGCAAAGCACCCGATCTCTTGTGGGAAAGGCCTTTCGACAAGGTTTCATCGGCAAACATTTGTGTCGGGCCGAGCATATCGTGCGCACTTTGAAGGATGCGGTTCTTTGCTCGGCGAGACGCATCTGCCGGCCAAGCTTCTGAGCGATCCCCATCACGTGGCCTTTTGCCGTCGGGGACTCGATTTGGTCGGGCCTTCGGAGCGCCGGGCTTCACCCACCTACTCGTCGCGGTGAGACAAGTTCACCAAGTGGATAGAGGCCAAGCGGCCGTGGCGCCACGCCTCGGTACAAGCGGCCATCTTCTTCCGCGACATCGTTTTTAGGTTTGGAGTCCCAAACTCCATCATCACCGACAACGGAACACGATTCACGGGAAGGAATTTCGAGTTCTGTGACGACTTCAACATCCGTGTCGATTGGGCAGTAAGTAGCCCATCCGCGGACTAACGGCCAGGTCGAGCGCACTAACGGCATGATCCTTCAAGGACTCAAGCCGCGGATCTTCAGTCGGCTCGAGCATTTCGCAGGGCGCTGGGTAGCCGAGCTGCCCTCCGTGCTCTGGAGTCTGCGGACCACGCCGAGCCGGGCGACCGGGTTCACACCCTTCTTTATGGTGTTCGGCGCTGAAGCCGTTTTGCCCACTGACCTGGAATACGGCTCCCCGAGATTGCAAGCCTTCGATGAGGCTCGGGGCTCGCCTGCAACAAGGCGCCATCGACCCATTTCGGCGAGGCGCGGCGTGGCCGTCTGCGGTCGGCTAGATATCGGCAAGCCTGCGCCGCTACCACAACCGCCAAGTTCGAGGATCGATCCTTGGTGTTGGCGACTTGGTTCTGCGTCGGGTCGGACAACCAAAGATAAGCACAAGTGGCGCCCCACAGGAGGTCCTTTCACCGTCGTGGAAGTTCTCCGACCGCACCTTCCGACTCAAGGGCGCCGATGGTCGCATCCTCCCTAATGCTCGGAACATTGAAAAGTTAAGGCGATTCTATCCTAAACTCTTTTCCTCTTCCTAGCATGCTCTTTACCTTCTTCCTTAGGGCACACAGTCGCCAGTGCGACACTCTGGGCGCCTTTCGGCGCCAGTTCAGTACTCGGTCGGCACTTGCGCGGTTGATGACCCAACCGACCACAAGGTCCTTCCGAGCGGTAACTCCTTTGACCCAAGTGCTCGACCTCGCCCGGCTATGGTTGCTAACACTTCGCGGAAGAAGGAAGTACCGAGTGGAGTGACCTTTGGGTCGGCAGGAACACTCCTCCCGCACGAACTCGGCTATCCCACGCGCTTATGAGGTGCGTGACCCGACCGGTCATGAGGTCCATCCCGGCGGTAACCCTCTCAACCCAAGTGTTACGGCCTCGCCCAGCTCACGGTTGCTAAGTAGCACTTTGCGGAAGAAGGAAGTGCCCGAGTGGAAAGATCCTGGCCGGTCTAGAACACTCCTATCCTCACAAGTGCGCCTAACATTGCATAGCCAAGTCTCCAATCCACCTCGCTCCTCCCAAAACAACCCGACCTACGCACAAGTGGCCCTGCGGTCCTTAGGGCTATGGTCGCCAAACCTCATCCTAAATACGAAAATGGGCGAGGGACGATTACGGGACTTGATAATTTCAAGATTGTTTAAATAACGGTCTTTACAATCTAAGAAGGATAAAGCTAACGTTTTCTACTCTTCTTGACGGCGGCCGGTGGCGGCGGAGAGTTGGTGCCTCGGCTTCTGGAAGGCGGCTGCGGCGGGATCGGTGGCGATCTCGGGCGTCGCGGCTCAACCAAGAGCTCGAACCGTCGATCTCCTCGTCGATCCGGTTCCGGCCACGCCGCTCCCCACCACCGCGAGGTCGATGCCGTCGTAGTACGAGATGGTGTTGACCAGCCCGATGAAGCTCCAAGCGCAAAGACCGGTGACCACCGCCTCTTCTCTGGTCGCTTTCGGGCGGTAGCGAGGCAAGGGCACTCGGGCTGCCGGCTCCAAGAATGCGGTCGCGACCTCGGCCGACCTTGCGGAGGGCCTCGGCTCGGCGCTCATCTCGGCCCGACCGTCCTCGGCAACCTTCAACGCCGCCGGCCTCGTCCCCGCCACGATCGCCACGTCACGGCGGCGAAGCCGTTCTCTGCGCCTCCACGGCGACGCAGATTCTTCTGCGCCTCTGCGGTGCGGAGATTTTGGATAAGTTCGCCACGTGGTCGCACCCCCAAACTTAATTGAAGAATTGAGACACTTACCGGCCATGAGTTGGTCGGATTGCGGCCCGACTTGGCGCCTCGTGTGAAGTCTTGGCTCGGCGGCTCATACGGCGATCGCGCTCGGGCGAACTCGGCGGCGTCCCCGAGCCTTGTTCCGCTCGGTCGCGACGCGTGTTACTGCGTCGGCGATCCTCCGCGCAACAATGCGGCATCCTTGGCCTCGGTGACCTCCGTCGAGAGGACTCGATTCGCCACTTTCGCCCTCAAAGCCTTGGCTCCTAGGCGCTCATCATGAAGGGCCTTTGTGGCCTCTTCAAATCCTTGGCGGATCACCACCGCCCGACCGCCTAATCGCGCAGGCCTCTGGGCTAAGCGCGGCTCAAGCGCACTGATCGCACTCCTCCGCGGCACGCCCACGATCGTCGGAGCTGCGAGAGCTCGACTGACGCCGCGGCGATCCCGCAAGTCTTTGCGAAAATGTTGACACTCCGTTGGTCGCACGGAAGAACTATCAAAAAATGTGCAACGAATCAGAACTTTTGGTGACCTACAGGCGTGGTGGACTCCCCGACCATCATATCCAGTATACGGTGGAAGACTTGAGCAAGGGCTAGACCTTCACGGATCGCCTATCTCGGCTTCGGCGCCAGTAGCGCCTTCCGAAGGGTGGCCCACTCGCTCTCCTCCGCCTCACCCATGATGCCCGCAGGAATTACACCGGCGGCGCACCTCCGCTCGCCCGTTCGGGCGGGGCGCCACCCGTCAAAGCACCATGGGCAAGGGTGACGAGGTCAACCTTCAAAATCCTCGGCGACTGCGCTGAGGGCATCGGTCGGCACCTCCCCGGGGCGAGGGTGGGCACCTCGTCGCCGGCTCGCCACGGTCGGCGCGATCACCGGCAACGCCGTTGTCTCATCCTCAAACAGCGATCACGTCGTCCGGAGGGTCCCGCCGGAGCGCGGAGGTTCTTCTTGCACGACCTCCGAGTGGGGCTCTGTCCTCGAGGCGACCGCGCCCTCGGGCCACGCCGCGACCTTCGCCCGACCCAACCGGGTCACCGAAATCACCGGCGCCGTTACTTGCGGGGCGATGTGGCACGCCCACGATCACCCCAAAGATAGGCGCCGCGTTGCAAAGATTAAGAGTCGCCGGCGCTTTGCCAAGAAAAAAATGCTCCAAAAATAAAATAATAATACACTTACAAGGCCGAAGCGGGTGCGTGTACGCGCGCTCTCTTGCCGCCCCCGCCAGGCAGTCGGCCGCTCTTCGGCCACCTCGGTAGAGCAGCATGCGACGACCGCAAGCGCAAGATCACCCCCACCGAGGATCCGTGGCCACGGGCCCGTGATGCCGCCCTCGGCGAGTCCACGCCGGGCGCCGCCGATCGGCGGTCGAAAAAACCCACCATAGGGGTGGCGGAGGCACTCCGCCATTGTCGATGGAAGTCGTCCCCACGGCGGTGGTCTCGACACATCCTCGCCCGCCGCGCTTCACCGCTGCGTTCCTTACTTTCTTCCTCCTCCTTTCCTCCTTCCGCTTCTTGCGGAGGAGTCGACCTCTAGTCCTCGCCCGGGCGGCCGCGCTTCCTTATCCCTCGGGCGGCGCGCTGGAAGACATCCCCATGAGCCCCGAGAGGATGCGGGAATGTTGGTCAAGTCTGAAGGACGAGAAAAGAGAGCGAAAGGAATTTCACCGGCTTACGGTTCGCGGAAAAGCCACGAGAATGGCTCGGGTGGCCATCCGCGCCACAGCATGCCGCTGCCCAGTAACGGCCGCCACCCGAGCCTCCACCTCGACGCGGCCAGCTCGGGTTCGGCCATCCTCGCCGGTCGGACGGCCCGCATATACGAGCGAGTGCGGCACGTGCACAAGTGGTTGCACGCGCGCATCCCCATGAAGCGCGCACAACCCGTCCCGGTGAGCCCGCCTCCTTTGAGCCCCGATCGCTCCACGATCGGGGCGGCTTGTTCTTCTCCCTCTTTTGGCGCCCGGTTCCACCGCTCCTCGCCACGGAAGCTCTCCGGTGAAACGAGGCGCTGTCGCCGACGTTTGAGCGTAGAGCCATTCGAACGCCACCCTTGTTAGGCGAGGCGCTTCACCTCCAGTACTCCGTGCTCGGCCGGGCGAAGCCGGAGGCGAGCCACCAGGGCGCGCGGCGGTCCGACGGCTTTGTCCTTCCATAGCCTTGCACGGAAGAAGTGCCTCCACAACGCCAGTCTTGGCTCGATCCCCAAGAAGGCGCAGCGTGATGAAGATGGCGATGTGGAGGACCCCATTAGGGTTAAGATGGTGCACCTCCACCTTGTAATGAAACAACAGCCCCCGGACGAACGGGTGCAGCGGCAGGCCAAAGCCGCGCTCGAAAAACGAGGCGGGCACCACGATCTCGTCGCCCCGCGGCGCGGGGGTGATAGCCCCGGTCGGCACCCTCCAGCCGGAAAGGTCCTGCGGCATGAGGAAACCCTTCTTCACCTAAGCCGAAGCCGCAGCCGTCTTCTTGCGAGCACTCCGCCACGACATCTTCGCAGGGAGGCGAGTGAAGGTGAGAAAGAAAGGTCGGGTTTTCTTTCCTTAGCTCTCTGGTGCTCTTCTTGTTTGAGGCGAGACGAAAGGGCAAGAAAACGTGACCACTCGAAAGCACCCAACGGCGTATTTATAGAGGATTTAGCGAACGCCGCCAGCGGCGCCCGTCAAGCGAGCGTCGCGACCACCCTCGTTTGTCGCGCCCGGCTGGTAACTCCCGTTTCCAATACCACTCGCTTTTAATCCTGTCTTGTCGGCGTAAAGGCCATAAAGACGCCGCCCCGACCAAGGTGTCCGTAACCTCTCGGTCTCGCCTTTAGGCGGAGCAGTTGCTCGGGCGCGAGAAGCCCATGGGCAGCTGCGGCCCCAAGGCGGCAAAAGCTTTGTGGCTTGCGCCGGGCCTAGCGAGGAGTGGGTTCAAAAGGCCTACCCCACGGATGGGTATAAAGCCGCCCAAAAAAACTTGAGCAAGGGGCGGTATGAGGTGAGCCCACGGTGGGCCCTCGGTTAGGTCGGTGACGGCCTAATCACCTCTACTCGCGTCGAGACCATACTTCACACTCTCCGGGAGCTCATCAATGGCGACGGCCGGTGTGCTCTGGGTGGCGGACGACCTAGAGTCCATCTGGGATTGAGTAAAGAAAGGTTTTTATGGGTCGCCCCACGCAGGCTGGACACCCTACTCTGGGACCGTCCGCTCGGAAGGGTCCCCCTTGTGCGGGACCTCCCAGGACCCACTCGGACTACCCGCTATTAGCTCCACGAGCACGGCGTTCAAACCAACGCAGGTAAACGCGCTCATCCCCTCCAGGTCCCACACCTGCGGATGGGGTATACATGTGGGATAGACGGCGGCCATTCCTCTCGCAGCTACCCTCGCCCGACGAGGACTCGAGAAGGATGCCCCACGTCCGCTCTGACGGTAGCGAGCACTCACGTCCGGCTACGACGGTAACGAGCACTCACGTCCGGCTACGACGGTAACGAGCACTCACGTCCGGCTACGGCGGTAGCGAGCACTCACGTCCGGCTACGGCGTAAAGCGAGCACTCGGACACCGAACCTCACGAGGCATCCGGTCGTCCTGCCGACCAAGGCACTCGGACACCGAACCTCACAGAGGCATCCGGTGTCCTGCCGCCACCAAGGCACTCGGACACGTAACCTCACGGAGGCATCCGGTGCGTCCCGCCACCAAGGCACCGTGTCTAGCTACGACGTAAAACGAGCACTCGGACACCCGAACCTCACAGAGGCATCCGGTCGTCCTGCCGACCAAGGCACTCGGACACCAGAACCTCACAGAGGCATCCGGTCGTCCTGCCGACCAAGGCAGTCGGACACGAGAACCTCACAGAGGCATCCGGTCGTCCTGCCGACCAAGGCACTTGTCTAGCTCTGACGTAAAGCGAGCACTCGGACACCGAACCTCACAGAGGCATCCGGTCGTCCCGCCGACCAAGGCACTCGGACACCGAACCTCACGAGAGGCATCCGGTCGTCCTGCCGACCAAGGCACTCGGACACCGAACCTCACGAGAGGCATCCGGTCGTCCTGCCGACCAAGGCACCTGCTTAGCTGACGTTAAGCGAGCACTCGGACACCGAACCTCACGGAGGCATCCGGTCGTCCTGCCGACCAAGGCACATCTAGCTCTGACGTTAAGCGAGCACTCGGACACCGAACCTCTCGAGGCATCCGGTCGTCCTGCCGGCCAAGGCACTCGGACACGAAACCTCACAGAGGCATCCGGTCGTCCCCGCCGACCAAGGCACTTTCGGACACGAGAACCTCACGGAGGCATCCGGTCGTCCTGCCAGCCAAAGCGATCGGACACGAGAACCTCACGAGGCATCCGGTCGTCCTGCCAGACCAAGGCACCGTCTAGCTCTGACGTTAAGCGAGCACTCGGACACGAGAACCTCACAGAGGCATCCGGTGCGTCCTGCCGACCAAGGCACTCGGACACCGAACCTCACGAGAGGCATCCGGTCGTCC
Organism: Otatea glauca; assembly: GCA_036346275.1. Taxonomy (NCBI): domain Eukaryota; kingdom Viridiplantae; phylum Streptophyta; class Magnoliopsida; order Poales; family Poaceae; genus Otatea; species Otatea glauca. The sequence goes on along the minus strand of CM070711.1, from coordinate 16,475,723 downwards.
TGCCGACCAAGGCACTCGGACACCGAACCTCACGGAGGCATCCGGTCGTCCTGCGCCGACCAAGGCACTCGGACACCGAACCTCACAGAGGCATCCGGTCGTCCTGCCACCAAGGCACTCGGACACGAGAACCTCACGAGAGGCATCCGGTCGTCCTGCCGACCAAGGCACTTTGTCTAGCTACGACGTTAAGCGAGCACTCGGACACCGAACCTCACGGAGGCATCCGGTCGTCCTGCCACCAAGGCACCGTCTAGCTACGACGTTAAGCGAGCACTCGGACACCGAACCTCACAGAGGCATCCGGTCGTCCTGCCACCAAGGCACTCGGACACCGAACCTCACGAGAGGCATCCGGTCGTCCCGCCGACCAAGGCACTCGGACACCGAACCTCACAGAGGCATCCGGTCGTCCGCCAGCCAAGGCACTCGGACACCGAACCTCACGAGGCATCCGGTCGCCTGGCGACCGAGGCACCATCCACAACGATTAAAATTAAAGCAAACTCATCGCGAGACATTTTCATAAAGAAAAAGAAAATTTCATTATAGGCCATGAGCTCAAACTTTACACAACTTTACACACAAGATGCAGCGGATACAAGAGTGGCCACGCCGCACCACGGCAGACTCTACCCACGCCTAGAACCTATCAAACATCCGTGCGGCATCGGTGGCACCGACGCGGCATCTTTGGTAGGCCCTTGCCGGTCGGCGGGACAGCCGCCACGGCCGCGATGCAACACGCCGATGCCTCTGCTGCCGTTCAGCGACATCGGCGCGCGCGCGCTTCATGATCGGCGCGCCTTGCGCCATCGCCTCGGAAGGGCCCCCTTACCACCTCGAGCCTCGGGCGGCCTCGGCGGGCGTCAACGAAGCGTCGCGGTGCGGCTTCTTCCTCCACGAGCTCGGCTATCGCTGGTCGAACTCACCCAAAGCTTCGGCGGAGGATCTTCTTCTTCTACTGTGGCGCCATCGCGAAGCTAAAGACTAGAGGATGTCTGAAGCCATTTGAAAGAACAAAAGAAAAAGCTCGTCCCCTTCAAGCAAGCTACAGCGCCGCGATATATATATCCGGACTAAGGAGGCTAAGCGTCTCGAGTAAATGCGGATCTTGAAAAAGCAAGCATCCTTCACGAACCCGAGGCGATCAAGAAGACGGCGGCGCGGCGCGCCAAACTACGCTTCGGCATGCGCAGCGAGGCAAGTAAAAGCCCCGGCGGTTCAAATGCCCCGGCCAAACTCGGGACAATTGTCAAGTCCAACGGCACACTGACGGAATCGCTTACCGGATCGGTGGACCGACCTACGGCCCCGCCACCACTTTCGTCAAGTTCAACCCCAACCGACTGCCGAAATCGCTTGGGAGTTCGGGGCTCTTGACGAATACTAATAAAAGGATACCCCAACGCCCGGCGGCGAGCCAGCGACCTCAAGCATATCTCGATAGCAGCGCGCCGCGCGCCGCCAACCGAATCACTGCGAGACCGCGAAGGCATCCGCTCGACCGCCAGGAAGCGAATCCGACCAGACAGCGCTCCCGACCCCCTCTTGGCGGGCGGGATCTCCGACTCAACCAAACCAAGGTGGTGAGCGCCGAGTGCCGTGTCGTCGTCCTCGCGGCCTACCGCCACGTACCCTCGGATAAGGTCAATCGGGCGACTATACGAGGCGGTGGCTCCTTCCCAAGAAGATCGGTATTCAGAAGACAAAGCTTCGGCCCATCAGCCGGTCACGTCAAGACGAGCGCCGCGCTCCTCCCGGCGGCACCAAATCACGCACCTCGGCGTCGGCGTTCGCAAGGATCACAGAGGGCAAGCACGCTACTTCCGGAAATACCTAACCTCCCCGACCACCAAGGCTACCAACCCGGCATGGGCAAGGCGGTGGCGACGATCCACGGGACGAAGGACCGAGCTCTAGCGTAGGTCACCTCGCTTTCCTCGACTCTCGATGTAACTGCCCCTTCCTTACGTATAAAAGGAGGCGGGGCTAAGCGATCGAAAAAAACAACGAGCAAGAACAAGAAAGGGAGAGCGCTATCAAACTCCTCTCGCTAAGCCATTGGCATTCTCGCTTGTAAAACTTTGTGCGATCATCATGCCAAGAGTAATACAACACCACCACACACGAATGGGTAGGGACCTTGGCCAAACAAGATACATCTTGGACTCACGAGTCTAACCATTCAGGGAGTGGAACGCGCGACCCCCTAGACTTACAAATTTTACTTGCCGGCGCTCCCGAAAACGCCGACAATGTGCTACATCAAATAATTTGAATCATATGATTCACTTTTTTAGTTTCTAATAATTGTTTACATAATGAGCAATTACACTAAGGTAATTCTCTTTAACCCTACCGCTCCATATGTCAGATGTCAAAGATATAGAAAAAGTATATGTACTAAATTGCTCTTTTAGCTTACTACGACAGTTATTCTAGTATTTAATCAAATATCTAGTTGTTATTTGTCTAGAAACTGAAGAAAACCTAGGATTATGGGCTGTCTTAATATAGTTTTCAAATGCAGGTGACTCACCAAAGTTCAAAAGAAGATCTTGACAAGCGATTAAACGACAAAGAGATTCACGAGCTAACTCAAGATTGTAGTCCCAGCTACGTACCGTACCATTGGGATTGTACTGCAACTGCGTCTATCTTAAAGCCACCATCGCTTTTCTTTTACAGCTTTCAGTATGGTTCTTCCAGTGCCCCGTTCTACCTGTAGATTTCGCAGTTAATTTGTGCTTACAATATTTACAAATAGCATACTTGCTCTGAACGCCGTCTGATGTTTCAAAAATCTGCTCGAAATCTTCCCAGACTCCAGATGTACTGTGTCTTAATCTTCTCGCGCCGGTGCTTGCCAACGCAGTAGCACTTGTAGAGCCTGAGGATAGTACAACTCATGCAACTTCTCCAGCTTCATAGGATGCAAGAATCTCCTCGCGTGAAATCCCGAAATCAGAAGCTAGGAATGACGGAAAATCGTCGTGCTCTATACAAAAACAGCAAGAAATAATTACGCTACTAGTAATTTAATATCATTTAAAATACTAACAAAATAAAAAATTAAATTACAATTATTACCTTGATTTCTTGACAGAAGCCGTAAGCTAAATTTCGATTTTTTGGATTTTGGATTAAACTAATTTGAATTTTGCCAAATTACCACCAAGAGCAAAAGAATTTCTACAAGATAATGAATAGGAGAAAATGCAAGATTGCTGGTGTTGAAATGAGGGGGCAGCCACCTATTTATATGAAAAAAAAATCAGAATTTTTTGGGGTTTTTTTTCGAATTTTTTAAGCATACAATGGCTAGAAACGACTATTTTTCAAACTAAACGGTCCAAACGAGCCGTGCTGCCCGTGAGCCGTGTTGTGCTGTGCCGTACCAGCACGACACAATTAGCGATGGCCTGGACTGTGCCAACAGTGGCGTGCCTCGGGGCTCAGATAGCCATCTCTAGTAAACCGGTCAGATTCAGATTTTGTCGGAGGGAAGAAAATAGGATGCTCTATTGGTTCCTCGGGCATTTGGCCTGGCCCGGTAGAGTAAGCCATGTTTTGGGTTGAGCCAGTTCGGGTTATCACATGTAGTTGGAACCGGTTGGTTAATTTGCCATGGCCATTTTTCGACGGATTCACATCATCGACATTGTGGTGCCCTTGCTTTTACGGCTGTTTGGGGCGGCTTCTTAGCTTGACATGGTTTTATAGAAGTCGTAAGTCATTTCAAACAGCAAGCTTTTTCGTCAGTTGAAGCCAAAATCCGGAATCCGTTTCTAATATGAAAAAGCTGAAAGCAATGGTTTCGATGAGATAAAGTTTTAAATTTACTCCGAAAATTGATTAAAAATTACCTTTCTTATATCACGTATAAAAGTTAGCTGGCGAATCGAACTCTAGCTCAATGGCGTGAGTGCCAGGTGAGCGCTCAGCCCACCTGAGATCGAGTCCCTCCTCGATGATGGTGCGCATGAGAGCTAAGTGCGTAGGTGTGGGATAAGGATCCCATACAGTTTCAATGGGGACTGCAAGTTTGGCAGCCCTCATTGATCCGAGCCGTCCGATCTGTGAATCGATGGCCCAGAGCGTTCTAAAATCGTGTGGTACAGTAATTGCTACAGTACTCACTACAGTAAAAAACGCCATGGTGTTTTTGCTGCAGTGCCTTGCAAAATCTGAACCACTGATTTTTCATCCAACGGTTCAATAGGAACTGCTAAACTGAGTCCCGATTGTAACCGCTGTGGATCCCCTGTCCGTGGGTGTGTATGCATGTGCTATCTCGACTGTTATCTTTCTTTAGGGAATATCAGAGCTACCGGCCAATTTTCAAAGAAAAAAGTCACGAACCCAATCTTTCTCACGCCATCCTCTCCAGTCTCCACCCACACCCGAGTAGAGAGGGGAGCGGCATTTCGCGCAGACGCGGTCCCCCTGCGCCGGAGCGCGCCGCCCTCCTCGCCGGTCTCCGCCGCCTCCGGCCAGGTTGCCGCCAAAGCCGCACCTCCGCCTCCGGCCCGGACCGCCTCTCTCCGCCTCTGAGGGACGCCGCCACCTCCGTCTCTGACCCGGCCCGCCTCCCTTCCACTCCGAGCGACGCCACCACCGTCGTCCTCAACCTTGGCCCACCTCCCTCCGTCTCTGTCCTCCGTGCCGCCGTGGACCGCCTGGGCGCATGTTGCCGACACCCCCATCCTCCTTGTCCCATCCTCTGCAGGCCCCGCCGACTCCTCCGTTTTTTGGTAGCACAAATCTGGCCCAATTTGAATTCCGATTTGCAGAATTTTTTTGTTTCGTGGTGCTTCGTTGATTCCTCTTGTATTTGTCAAGTTTCTTCTCCAGTTTTTTGGTAGCACATGCTCCCAGTCCGTTTCAATTATCCACTTCAGTCATCGACTGGTAATGCTAATACTGCTTGCAGGGGATGATGTCCCAGATAAATCCTCACTGCAGAAAAGAAGAAATTTGAGTTATATGATGTACCAAACCCGATTCCATTCTTACCGGTCAATAATGTATGTGCTAATTTCTGAAATTAGTGTGATGTAGTCAGATCCAAAATTGGGAATTAATTAGTAGCATGGCAGATGGTTATAAATCTTTATACTAATTGCTGCTTGACTTTTCTTGCATGCATTCGCAATGGAGTGGTTCTAACATCCAATCAAGTAAGTAATACATGTATAGCAAGATGTGCTCAGGGATGTGCCCCCATGAGCAACTTCAGCTCAAATTTAGACTGGAATGTGCGCATTGATTTGCTTACATGATTTAAATTTCAGTGTAAATTCTATTTAGATTAGTAGTAGCTATGTTGTGAAAATGATCATTATATGGATGATTGTAAAATATGAGATGGAAATCAATCGATAGGTTTACTGAGATTGTTGAATATATATGCATTCTTCATTTTTGTTCGTGATCCTGAGTTGAAGTGATCGCCGTTCTCTCATGGTGCTTTTTTTTCCTTTAAGTGTAGAGCTGTTTCAAGGATGAGCTCGATCTTTAGGCAGTAGAACTTGATCGTAAAAAGATATCAAGTTTTGTGTTCATTAGGACTATGATTAATTTAAGTATTATATTTCTATGCAGACATGCAAAAATAATCAAATCCACTCATAGTGTCCTTCAAACGGTATCACAGTTTCTAAGGTTGTCTCTCAGGCAGATAGCATGACAAGTAAGTTGAAGGGCACCAAGAAAACAAACAAGAGGAAGGAGAGGGAAGCCAGTTCATCTCCCTCTGTAGAACCAGAGAAGACAGCAAAGTCAGTTCGTCTCCTCTGCAGCACTAGAACCTTGAGAAGCTGCTGCTGCTGTAGATGCTTGAGTGTTTACCATCCATTGTGTGACAGAGTTTTGCATAGGTGACTATGTTCTACGGTGTTGGGATTTGGCCCTATAAGATGTCTGTTGAGGTTTGAAGCGTACAGAAGCATGGAGTGTGCAATGTATAGTTGTTCAGAGGGAGCTGGTGTTCACAGGAGGTTTTTCTGCGAGCATGAGTGTTTTATAGTCTTGTAGCGGACTTACTACATCAAGATCTAGATCCTGAGATAGTCAGCTTTACATTTAAGTTATGTGACAAAGTTTTAGATTTCATAATTTATCACTTCTCACCTTGTAAAGTTGTAGTCTCTGAATTATGAGTATGTGTCTACGGATTTTGCAGCTCGTTACTTTTTTTAATATTGCCTGAGACTACAAATTCAGTGGCCATCTTTCACAGAATCACAGCTTGTTTTGCTACGTAACTTCTTACAAAATTCTGTTGCATGCTGAGATAAGTCATTTGAACCCTGTGCTGCTTCGGCTTGCTTTCTTGCTACTTGCTAGACTGATAATATGGTTTTCGTTTTCAGTTTCAATGATTCTGTCTACGTTTCGTAAAATTGTTGATTCGTTATGTGTCCCTGTTACCGAAAGAGTACAATGTTCTGATTTATAGGGTGCAGTGTGCCTGACTGCCAGTGTCACGGAAGAAGCTTTCCTGATGAATAATAGGGGAACATCTATGAAGGTGTTGAATGACTAGTAGTATCTGAACAAGATTTCCTTCTGGTTGAGAAGATGCATATATGCACAATAATCTGGCATTGCAATATCTCATCATACTGTTACTGGAAATTGCATTATTTTTCTTTTTCTTTTTGTTGAGAACACTGGAAATTACATTACTTGGCACAGAGAATCCCCTGCAAAATGAGCAGCTACCCCAATTATATGCGTATTACGTGTAGTTGACAGAAAGTTATGCATCCAATTTACACTTGCATGTCCCGTATAAAAAAATTAAATAAAATTCACTCATATGTCCTTCAAATAGCATCAAAATAATATCGTCATTTGACTTAGTGGTATTTCAAACTTTTTTCAACTCAGAACAGCCAAACAACATATAAAAAGTAAGACTGCCAAGCACCAAACCTCTTTAGCCCAACTGTTTCAGCCATGTAGTCTTTCAGTCATGCAGCTCAGTCGGAAGCTGCTTCTCAGAAAAGCCACGAGCATACCGAACAAGGCCTTACAAAATCAGAGACCAGGACTCAAGATCGGTCGGCTAAAGTTACTTTAACGACTGAATTCTCCGGTGAAGTGGACGAGATTGACATAAAGGTATTGCCCCCAAAGCAAAACTAGACATTGTTAAAGCAAGCGACGGAGTGAGGAAATTTTGGAGACCGGTTAGGTCTAACTAGAGCCCAAAGTTTATCTGAGTGAAGTGGACGAGATTGACAGGAAAGTATTGCCACAAAGCAAAACTAGACATTGTCAAAGCAAGTGACGGAGGGAGGAAATTTTGGTGACCGGTCAAGTATAAGTACAACCTAGAGTTTATCTAGAAAACACTATTTTTATGGTGACTGACAATGGCTAGAATATACTAGAGTTTCAGTGCTCATCGTTAATGAGTTTAGATAGTCGCCACTGTGTTCGAGAGGTGGTTTCGCCTCTGATTACAGCCAATTCCACATGAGTTTTACATATAAAAAAATAACATCAACACAAGTTAACCCTTAGAACACTCACTATTCTCTGAATCTCCACCCCTGCAAAAAAAACAAACATGATCGATTGGCGAGCGCCAATCTATGCCAGTATTACCCTGGCTGTGCTTCTAGCGATAGCGACAAAATACGCCTCGTGGATTGTAGCGAGTTCGTTTGGTAGGTGGCACTGGCTTATGCTGAACAGGTCGGTGCACGGAGGATTTGTAATTTTGTACACATCTATCGATGTGTAAAGCAATAGAAGAAGATAGGTGCTTGTGTGGGTGGTGCTGAGGGCGGCGACGGTGTCTAAACCCTAGCGCACGCGCAGCAGAAAGAGGCAGCGGAAAACGTGATCTAACTGCTCTGATACCATGTAAAGCAATAGAAGAAGATAGGTAACACCACACCCAAAACAAGAGGTGTCTGTTATATATATATAGCCAAGTCAGGTTGAATACAAGGCAGGTACAACAGCCCTCAATTAGAGGAGCTAAACTAGGCATGTACAGATATATTTCTAATACGATGTCGTTTGCACAATAATCGACCATGATCAGGGCATCGATCAACACATGCTCGTGTTGTAGCGGCAAATATTTGTTCGGCTAGAAATGTATGTTGTTGTGCTTCTCTGTCTTCTCCAAGCAGATCTCTTTCCTCGACGGTGCAGTATTACACTGGCTGTTCCTCTAGTGACAACATCTAACTAAATCTGCCTTAATAGATGACAGCTACTCTCTAATATAATGTCAGCGCCAGCTGCTTTTTTTTTATATAAAAAAAATGGATGATAGCTACTGGTCCATATTCCATAGGTTGGTGCGTTACTCGACACGTGATTGTGTTGCGGTAGCAAAGATTTGCGCGGTTAGGAAGGCACGCTAGCGTGCTTCTTCGCCATTCGACGTTACTCGAAAAAGAACGAACCATGGGATGTACCTACCCCGTGCATGTGCCGAGTAGTTAGGAAGCCATGCCTTCTCAAGCCGCCGACGCACTTTTTTTTTTTTGTTAACTATGGCTCTCTATTAAATAAGTTTACAAAAATTGCTCATTTAATTAATTAATCTAACTGGTTTATTTAATCAAATCACTTATTGCGATGATTGCCTAGCCTACCGAGCATTCCCAGCTTGGCGAAGTTTGGCTCTGATGACCTACTGCGTGGCAGCTCTATCGTGATGGACTATATTGCCGTGATACAGAAATGCAGTAGGTGATACGTATAATCTGTCACTGTTTTCGTGATTGGATGATGCTAGTTTTGTAAATTCTTTCGTATGAAAGCGGGTTTGAAAAAATAAATAAAATAAAATTGCGAGACGTAAAAAAGAGGGATGGTTTATGTACTTGCTAGCAGCAATTGCATTATTTCTCCATTGTCACTTTCCATCGTCGCGGGTAGAGGTGGGTATTCGGGCCGGCTCGGCACGAAGCCCGATCCGGCACAAAGTGGACCGTGCCGGGTCGGCACGACACTGTAGCACGGGCCATGCCGGGCCTGAGAATCGAGTACGATGGGCGGCACGACCTAGCACGATACTGCAGAATGGGCCGTACTAGGCCCGATGATCTAGGATGTGAGGAAGAAGCCTAGCATGAAGGTCACCGACTCACAGAGCATGACCGCCATGGATGCACCCAGTAGCATGAACACCACCCCTATCGCCGACACCTAAGAGAGACGGACAAAACGGGAGAGAGATGAGAGAGCTCTCTCTCTCACCCATCTTTCTCAATCTTCCTCTCAATATCTCTCGTCTGTCTCGTTCACTCTCTTTCTCGCCCATTGCCCCCTCTCTCGTCCGTGTTGAGCACATCCCCCTCGCTCTATGTAACTATTCAAGAATAAATAATTTTTAGTTCTTTTTCTCATAATATTTGAATTTACTGTCTCAACTCCATGCGTTTCCGGTTACTTTCCTCTCGTTGCAATAGTGCAGATGGGTCGGATCTAAACCGACACGGCACGAAGTGCAAATAGATCGTGCCTGGGCTGACCAAAAACGAGCCGGACCGACATGTCACGGTAAAGCGAACATAACGAGCCGTCGTGATCCGACACAATTTAGGCACGAAGTAACACACCTCTAGTCGCGGGAATAATAAAGCGAGCAAACCAACCAAAGAAGGCGGCAGCAGCAGCTCGCGCCGCGGGAGAAGCCAAGCCGCACTTGGCCACTGCCACCCTCTTCTCTCTGCCTTGACCTCCTCGCCTCGATCGGTCGCTCCGGCCGCGCGTGCGTCGCGAGCCGCGACCGAGATTCTTCGGGGTCGGGGGGATCCCCGTCTGCTACGTACGGTGCCTGGGGTGGGTGAGGAAGGGGTGATGGGGGATGATGTCGGCAGCGGCGGCGGAGGCGGGGCGGCCGAGCCGCTGGTGAGAAGGGCGTGCTACCACCCGGGCTGCCCCGGGTGCAAGGTGGACAGGAGGAAGGCGGAGCTGGAGGGGTTGCTCCCCTTCTGGGAACTCTTCAACGTCTGGCTCGTCACCATCTGCTCCAGTGCGTGATCGCTTCTTCCTGTTCCTCCTCTTGTTCGGTGTATCTTTCATTAGTTTTCTTCTTTAGAACAACAGCAAAATTGATGGCGACATCGTCCTAGTATGCAGAGATCCTCTTCTTGTTTCCTTTCTTTTGTGATTTCGCTTAGTGAGAACATTTCGTATTGCCATAAATAACCGGACGGTGAGTGCGATGGTTTGCCGCGATCGGCTCCAGCAGTGGATTGGTGTTCGTGCATTTGGGTTTTTCGTCGCGCTGGCTGTGTTTCCCTCTACCGTGCAGGTTCTTGTCTTGTAGGCTGCCTCTAGGCTTGTACTAGACTAGTAGGTGTTGCTTTTCTTTTTCTTCCTTCATATGCTTTTTGTACGCTTGTACAGTTGGCTCTCTCCCGAACAATTTGGTAATATCGGTCCTTGCGTTCCTCGTGGTTGGTTTGTCTTGTTTTCTGTGGAGAGATATCTATGATATCCGTGTGTAAAGATGAACAAGAGATCGGCTTCTTGGGCTTTGTTGCTTTGGTTGTTCTTTGTTTAGCTTTGTACTCTTGGCCTTGGTTTCCTTTTCTCTTCTTCTTGCAATTTTGGCCTGAAGCATGCAGCTTTGGCTTTGTTCACTTTCACTTGTTCATGTCCAACGCGACAGCACTCAAACTTTTGCCTTTGTTACGTAGTGCTAGCTGTTACATAGTGCTAGCTGCTCCTGCTTGGTTAGGGCATTCGTAGCTTTCTATTTTTCCTCTCGACTGTTACCCACAAGTTTTGGAATAAGAATAATTGTTCCATTCTTTTCCTCTTTGGAGATAATCCACGTTTGAGTGCCAACGGCGGGCATCCGATGTCACTGAAAAGGAGAAAGGCTTTCAAGCACCGCAAATCCAAGAAACTCTGTATACAAGCTGGCCTAAGGGATTGGGGCAGCCTCGACACTATTTTCGTATATGGCATCGTTATTCCGTGATCAAACTCTACCCAAAACTGTAAACAGGACACAGCCACACTAATAATGGACTGCTAAAATTGACACTACAATCCTTAAAAAAAGGTGACCACAATACGATGGCTCCTTTGGGTGTTGCTGTATGCTAATGCTAGTGGCTTGGTTCAAATGGGCTGAGCTCGCCTCCTGGGCTTTTTGATGTAGTTGAAAGTTGGAGAGTTCTATGGCTGTCATACACTCATTATGCATATCCTTGCTGTTGGAATGGGCTCGTGCCTATTCCATGGACCTCAAAGCTATATATAAGACATGTACAAATAGTAGAAAACACCCTATACAAATATACTCCTAACATCCCCCACCCCTTAAAACTCATGGTGGATCGACAATACTGAGTTTGGAGAGATAGATGCTATGCTGAGCCCTAGTATGCACTTTTGGGAAGAAGTCAGCTAGCTGAAGCTCTGAAGGCATATACTGAAGAGCGACCTGCTGTTGCACCTGCGACCGCATGTAGGAAGCATCAACTCCAATGTGCTTGGTGAGGTCATGCTTCACCGATCTTGAGCAATGCTGATCACACCAATGTTGTCTGACAGTAACGTAGTCGGTGCAGGAACTGAAACACCAAAGTCCTCAAGGAACAATGTAGCCAGGTGATCTCAGCTGTCACAGATGCCAATGCCCTCATCTTAGCCTCAACACTCGAGCGGGAAATTATATTATGCTTCTTAGTCTTCCAAGCAAGCAAGGAAGAACCAAGGAAGACACAAAAGGCAGAGAGAGACCGATGATCAGAAGGATTACTAGCCCAGGTTGCATCAGAGTACGCCTGAAATTGTAAGGAGCTGGAGCGAGGAAAGAAAAGGCGCTGAGTGATGGTCCCACGAAGATACCGCAGAACTCGAAGGAGGTGACTGTAGTGGAGCTGGATAGGAGCAGAAACGAATTGACTCAGAATATGTACAACATGAGAGATGTTAGGACGAGTGACCAAGATAAACCAAGCTCCATACAAGGTGGCGGTAGTGAGTGGGTTCCTCAAGAGGGGTACTATTAGTATGAAGAAGCCGAAGGTGAAGCTCCAAAGGAGTATCCCCCGTACGTTGATAAGTGAAACAATCGCAATCAAGAAGATCCTGGATGTACTTCTGCTAGGAGAGTTAGTTGCAATCAGGCGTAGAGGTGATCTTAATCCCAAGGAAGTAGCAAAGATGACCCAAATCAGACATATGAAACTACTCACTGAGACGAGTCTTCACAAAGTCAATAAACTGAGGATCATCCTCAGTGATGAGCATATCATCCACATAGAGAAGGAGAGTCCGACCACGAGAGGAGCTGCGAACAAAGAGAGCAGGGTCCTGATCACTGACAGAGAAGCTGGCAGCAATGACAACGGAGGTGAAACGCTTAAACCAAGTACGAGGGGCTTGTTTGAGCCATAGAGAGAACAACGGAGGCGACAAACCTAACTGTCAGGAATGGAATACCCAAGAGGTGGATGCATGTAGACCTCACGCAGCTTGCCATTGAGAAAGGTGTTCTTAACAACAAATTGGGAGATAGTCCATTGCCGAATAGAGGCAACAACGACAAGAGTACGAATAGTGGTCATATGAGCAACAGGAGCAAAATTCTTATCATAGCCACACCCATACTCTTGCTGAAAACCATGTGCAACAAGACACGCTTTGTAGCATTCAATGGTACCATCAGAGCGAGTCTTGATCTTATAGACCCACTTGCACGTGATAGGAGTAACACAAGCAGGAATGGGAACAAGGTCCCAAGTGCTGGTATGCTCTAAGGCAGCGATCACCTTAGCCATAATGAGCTACCACTCAGGATGAGAGGCATCATTACGATAAGAGATAAGTTCAGTAATAGAAGTAGCAGAAGCTACAAAGCCATAACGATCAGGACGCAAAATCGCACTCCAATCACGAAGAGCATACCTCGAAGGAGATACCGGAGCAGGACCCAACAAGGACAGAAGAATCAGAATGAGGCCGACGAGTGCAATGGAAGGGAAAGGGGGATACCTCAACAAAAGAGTTGATGGGATCCTTCGGTTGGTAAGCAAGAGGAGCCAGGTGAGAAGGAGCCAAAGGTGAAGCAGGTGGAGGTGATGTAGGACATGGAGCGAAGCCTACAGAGTGAAGGGCTGAGGATCAAGAAAAGTCAGAAAGGAGATCGACTCAATGAGAGATTCCAGACTGGGAGTAGTGTCACGAGGATAGTAAGGCCGGGACTCATGAAGGTACGTGTGAAATGCGCATCCAATGAGCAACATGGTCATAGCATCAGTAACCATTGTGCCCAACACTATAGCCAAGCAAAACACACTCAGTGAGCTTCGTGCACTCACAGGGTGGAAGAAAAACAAAGCAGACACAACCAAAGTCACGAAGGTGACTGTACTAAGGAGACCTACTGTAGAGATGCTTAACTGGAGTGGAACCCTGAAGAGCAGTGGAGGGCTCTAGGTTGACAAGATAGATGGCAGTAGAAACAGCCTCAGCTCAGAAGTTTGGTGAACCAGAAGAGGCCAGCATGAGCCGGAGACAACCGAGACAGGGCAGCGGTGGTGGTGGCCGAGGTGGAGGAGCCGGCTGGCAGTAGTGGTGAGGACGACCGAGGACAACAGGATCGACAGCAGCGACCGAGACAGGTTAAGGACGGAGTGGGCGAGAGCAACCGAGGGTGGTGGTGGTTGAAACAGAGCCGACGACGGTGGGACCCTAGATCCGGGTGCGGCTGCGCTTGATCCAGCGACCGAGAGCGGATCCAGCGGAGAACGGGGCAGCGACGACCTCGGGACCCCGAACACGGGCGCGACGGCGTTGGATCTGGCGGAGGGCGGGGCGGTATGCGCTCGTGAGAGAGAGAGAGGAGCAGGGGCGGCATGTGCTCGTGAGAGAGAGAGAGAGGAGCGAGGGAGGATTAGGTGACAGCATGAACGCCTGAGCTAGGGTTAGGAGCCCATAGCTATGATACCATGTTGGAATGGGTTTGTGTCTATTCCATGGGCCTCAAGGCCATATATAAGACATGTACAAATAGCAGAAAACACCCTATAAAAATATACTTCTAACACTTGCCGCCTCAGTTGGTTTGCTGTATGTTATGATATCTCTCCAAAGGTTCCAGCATTTGTCAATCACATCGTTTGTACTGTTTTTATTTTCCAATTTGCTGAATTTGTTTCTTGGAATCTTGTGCGATCGCTTCTTTTATTCAATTTTCACAAACCACAACTGTACAGTTGGATAGCCATTCCTGCTCTAATAGCGAACTTGATTGTTTCGTTTGCAATGAGCTCCAATGCTCCATTAGTGCTCATGTTCAAACTTGGTAGTTTTGTTTGTCCGTGGACAGAAATTACTCAGAGAAGTTCTCAATAAGAAACATTTATACTAGTGGGTATGCTGTCACTGTCCATCAGAATGCATTATTGGTGCTAAGTCGGATGGTTTTCCATTTGTTTCCTTTATAGTGCTCATTTTGTTAGACTCAGGCGCACATTTCAGAATTTACTAATTTCGGATCTTCGTGGCTTATATCTTGCAAATTATCTCTTCGTTATTAATTAGGAATAGGAACTGATATTTTTTTTCTTTGTTTGCTATTTGCAGCCTTGCCGATACAGTCCTTGTTTCCCTTCTTGTATTTTATGGTGAGTAGTTTTAATATTCTTTCTTTTTTAAAATGTGCAATATGATTGCCCTTTTGTTTCATGAAAAGAAGATAAGAGTTACAAGAAGCACCAGTAATTTTAATGTTCTATTTGTTGATCCAACGGACAACTAAATACTATGAACAGGAGAATAGTAAATGAGCATATCACCTCCACTCGTTATACCAAAAAAGTCACAATCTGACACCTCCGCTACAATGACTGGTGCATTCCTTGGAGAAATCTTGTGTTATAAACACCTTTCCTTCTAAAGAATTTACATGTCTTAGTTTGATATAGGTTTGTTGGTCACATGACTATTGAATTTAAAGCGACATTGATGAAATTAAATGACAACTTTAATGAGATGGGACCAAAGGACGAAAACACTGGACCTCAGATGGCATGGGACATGCCAGCTTAAATCAACACCAGAAGTTCTATATGAACTGTTCCCCTTATTAGATGAGCTTTCAAATTCCTTCATTTTTTTTTACTTTGTGGATTCTCTCCACACTTTATACAATTTCTTGTAATTCCAGAATACGCATACTACATTCCTCAAGCTCACCCAAATGTTTTGCTTTCACTTTTCCCCATTCATTATTTTCCTGAACTCAGTGCCAAAAATGTCGCAATCTGTCACCTCCGCTACAATGACTATTTTGTTCCCTGGAGAAATCATGTGTTATAAAACATCTTTTTCTTCTATAGACTTTATGTGTCCTAGTTTGGTATAGATTTGTTGGTCACATGACTATTAAGTGTAAAGCAACATTGATGTCATGGGACATGTCAGTAAACAAGAGGGGGGTGGGGGGGGGGGGTATCTCTGTACATACCATTTTTTATTTTAATACCATCCAATGATAACTACGTAAAATATAGAATGTGTATTTTTCCTCTGGACAGGTAACAAGATCCTTTTTAAGTTTGCAAACATGTTTTTGAATTAAATCTCCCTCTTCAAGAAGTTTATCTTTGCTAAAATAAATGCTGAATATTTTCCTAAGTTTACCATCAATTATAAACACTGGATATTTGTTTGCAGATAAGGGACCTGCACATTGCTAAACAAGAAGAAGATATTGGATTTTATGCTGGTTTTGTTGGTGAGTTCCCTGCAAAACATTGTTCCTCTTTTGTGTCAATCTGCCCAAACACTTGAACATAGCTGTGTAAGGATGTGTGCTGTGAGGGATATGACTCAGCTTTAACTAACATGATATACTTATGGTGCCTTTGCTATTAATGCAGGCGCTTCATATATGTTTGGGAGAGCACTCTCCTCTGTAATATGGGGAGTCATCGCGGATAAGTATGGGAGGAAACCAGTTATTGTAATTACCCTTATTTCAGTGTAAGGATGTTCTTTCTGTTAGATAGTATCTTTGTTACCTTATATACGAGATTGCTAGTTGCCTTGTATAGAGATTATTTGCCTTGTATAGTTATTGCCTTATATAGGCTTTCCTTCTATATCCTCTTGTACGTGTATATATACTGGCCCTTTGGCCTCATGTTGAATACAAGTGCTATTCATAACATGGTATCAGAGCCAAGTTAGGGTTAGGGTTTTCTTACGGGCGTTGCACTTGCGCTCTCCCGACCTCTCCTCTCCGCTTTCCTTGGCTGGTTTTCTCGCCACCATCTCCCGAGTGGAGCCGCGCCTCTCGCGGATCTACGACCGTCGCGCACCATCCTCCATCCGGTTATCCGACGTCATCCTTGCGCTACCGGCACCGAGCTTGAGGTCGGCCTTTGCTCCGCCGGCGCTACTCCCCGCCGCCGACGCCGCCGTCGACCCGGCCGCCGCCACCGTGACACCGTCGACCGACCAGCCGCCGTCACCCGTGGCGTCTCTCAACCACGAGCTCGAGGTTGGCCTTTGCTCGCCCGGCGCTACTCTCGACGCCGCCGACGCTGTCGCCGACCGGCCGCCGCCACCGTGTGACGCTGCCGCCAACCGTGCCGCCGTCACCCGTGACGCCTCCAGGCCTCCTCTGCTCGGTTCTTCTCAGGTGCGATTGGATCGGACTTTAAATCAGCTTAAGTCCGGTCCGGTCAAAAAAAAAAATGTCGCCATCTGCAGGTTCTTCTTCGCACCGTATCAGTTCCTCGTTGCCCGGTTATCTTTGATGGTCTCAATTATCGTGATTGGGTTCTTCACATGCGCCTTCACATGCGAGGGCGGCGTCTGTGGGAGTTTCTTACTGGCGAGCTATCATGTCCGCCTCGTCCTGCTCCCCCCGACATGCCTGTTATTCCTAAAGAGGTCGTCTGCATCGCTCAAATCGATCTTTGTGAGTCTTTTCGGACTCAATTTCTCGCATACAAGATATGGCTTGATGAAGATGCTCGTGCTTCGCTATTCAGTTGCTAGTATGGAGGTGCATCTCATTGGTGATATTGTTGGTTTGTCTTATTTCGATCGATGTGGGCACATCTTCGCGATCGCTATGAGCCTCATCGGGATTCTTTGTACCTTCTTTGTTGTCGACAGAACGGTCGTTCTGTGAGGTGATTCTCTCGTCGACGAGTTTTATGCTCAACTGTCCTCGGTATGGCGTCAGCTTGATAGTGGTTTTCAGCAGGAGCATGGTCGTGATTATGACGAAACTTTTGCTCCGGTGGCTCATATGACTACTGTTCGCACTCTTCTTGCAGTAGCGTCTGTTCGTCAGTGGTCTATCTCTCAGCTTGATGTTAAGAATGCCTTTCTTAATGGTGAGCTACGTGAGGAGGTTTTTATGCAGCCACCACCGGGGTATTCTGTTCCTGAGGGCATGGTTTGTCGTCTTCGTCGCTCTCTTTATGGCCTCAAGCAAGCCCCTCGTGCCTGGTTTGAGCGTTTTCTTACGTAGTCATTCTTTGCGGCTTTTCGCGCTAGTACTCATGATCCTGCGCTCTTTGTTCACACTTCACCTCGTGGACGGACTCTTCTTCTTCTCTATGTTGATGACATGATCATTACTGGCGATGATACTCAGTATATTGCCTTTGTGAAGGCACGTCTCAATGAGCAGTTTCTCATGTCTGATCTAGGTCCTCTTCGTTACTTTACGGGATTGAAGTCTCTTCTACACCGAGGGTTTCTTTCTATCCCAAGAGAAGTATATTCAGATCTTCTTGATCGTGCTTCTCTCATCGATCAACAGATCGCTTTGAGACTCCTATGGAGCTCAATGTTCACCTTCGACCTCATCGATGGTGAACCTCTTGATGATCCTACTCGCTATCGTCATCTTGTTGGGAGTCTTGTTTACCTTGGTGTCACTCGTCCCGACATTTCCTATCCAGTTCATATCTTGAGTCGATTCGTTTACGCTCCCACCCACTTCACTATAGTCATCTTCTTCGTGTTCTACGATATCTTCGTGGAACTATCTCTCGCCGTCTTTTCTTTCCTCGATCCAGCTCCTCCACTTGGACATACTCGATGCTACTTGGGCTAGTGATCCTCCGATCGCCGGTCTCTTTACGCTTATTGTGTTTTTCTTGGTGGTTCTCTTATTACTTGGAAGACTAAGAAGCGCATGTTAGCTTCGTTCGATCTTGAGGTGAGTTGCGGCGATGGCTCTTTTGACAAAGCAGAGGTTACTTGGCTACGGTGGCTACTTGAGGATTTTGGTGTTTCGTTTCTACACCAACTCCTCTTTTATCTGACAATCAGAGCTATTAGCATTGCTCGAGATCCAGTGAAGCATGAGCTCACCAAGCATATTGGCGTTGATGCTTCCTACATGAGGACACAGTACAAGATCAGGTTGTGGCTCTTCAATATGTGCCTTGAGCTTCAATTAGCGATTTCTTCACGAAGACACGACTAGAGCTCAAAGACGACTTTTATCTCTCCAAACTCGGTGTTGTTGATCCACCATGAGTTTGAGGGGGGGGGGGGGGGTGTTAGATAGTATCTTTGTTACCTTAAATACGAGATTGCTAGTTGCCTTGTATAGAGATTATTTGCCTTGTATAGTTATTGCCTTATATAGGCTTTCCTTCTATATCCTCTTGTACGTGTATATATACTGGCCCTTTGGCCTCATGTTGAATACAAGTGCTATTCATAACACTTTCAACAAAGACTCCTGTACTCTCAGATATGCACTTTTCTTTGTCCGTGTTTTTGCATATGCACCCAGAATTTAAGTATTTTTTTCTCATATATTTCAGAATTATCTTCAATACACTCTTTGGACTCAGCTCAAGTTATTGGATGGCATTAACCACAAGAGGTCTGCTTGGGCTGTTCTGTGGTATGCTTGGACCAATTAAGGTACCTAAGCATGCATGAGAGCATTTTCCTCTTGGCTACTAGAACCTTCCATCATGTTCTTGTAGCTTTGTTTACTAAATGTTCAGATACTCATATTCATACTCTTCTGTTTTTCTAGAATAACATGTAGTTATTTTTTTCTGGCGTTCTTTCATGAGAGAGTGATGTTTCACATATTCAGTTGCTGTGTAATGCACACTACTGTTTAGATCATTAGCATGTTTTGGAGATTATCCTGACACTTGAAATTTGTTTTGTCATAGTAATTGAGGTCTTTATTTACTTGCACGGTTGCACCAGATAAATTTTAGCCAACCAGTTAGTACTCACATGGTTCATGTTCTTCACCTCTGTTTGAAGATTTGATTCACAGATAACAAGGTGCACCGTTATTTCATTTCTTAACACAGTATAAAGACTGCCCATAGTCATACCAATCAGACGAAATAACATTTCTCTTGAAAATTATGATTGTGGTGCTTATTAGGGTATACAAATAAAATGTTCGCTGCATTAAATCTTGTGTGACTGTCTTTTTGTGTGTTCAGGCTTACGCTACAGAAGTATGCCGGAAAGAATACAGTCACATGGCATTATCAATTGTAAGTTGCTCGAGTTATCTTTTCAAATTCCTCTGCTACTCCCAACTTTATTGGACCATGATATAATGCTCACCAGTTTCTAACTTCTTATTTCTGGAAAATCCATCAGGTTTCTTCCTCACGTGGCGTAGGCCTTATTGTTGGACCCGCGATTGGTGGTTATCTTGCACAGGTAATAGTTCATTAACTGACCCATATATTATAATCTAAGTCTGTTATGATTTTTACTGTTCATTTCTCCTGATTGTTATTTTTTTTAACACTAATCACAAATTTCACAAATTATACATCTTACCAAGTATTTCTTGACTGTCCCTTTTCCAGTGATCCTATTATATAATGCATTTACCAGCTATGTATAGAATTGAATTCTCTAGTCTATTTGATATACATTAATGATTACTCATCATGACCTAAATATGGCAAAGTATTACACCATTTATACAAATTTTGTTAAAGAACATGGATGCATACAGGTTGATTCTATTCATCATTATATTGCTACGCTATGGGTAAACATGCACCAAAAATAGCTATATGTTCAATTGTTTCAATGTTCTTATGCTGACAACTTGACATACAATTTTGATAAAATTTGTTACAAGCATTGCAAGCTCATCTTGTGGATTGCTGTTATATCAGCCTGCAGATAAATATCCAGGCATATTCTCTGAGAACTCCATATTTGGGAGGTAAGCATTTGCTTTGTGCATCCTTTAATTTTATGCTTCTGTGGTGCTAATTCTGTGTTATAACATGCACTGTTTTAGGTTTCCATATTTTCTCCCCTGCCTATGTATATCACTACTTGCCATTACTGCTCTAATTGCTTGCTTCTGGCTTCCGGTGAGTTTTTTGTTCCTATATGCATACAATGCTCCATTTTTATTGAAGCAAACATCTTTCTTGGGACAAGAATAGTTGTTCTCATTTAATTGCTTACTATAAGTGAAGTTGCATTTGTCCTATAGACCTTAAACGGTACTAGCTCTTAGTTGCAGTCGTCTGTTGCCCGTATGATCTTGTGTTCTGAACGGCACTTGTTGGTGTCATGACTGAAGAGTTGGCAACTATTAAAATAAATGCTGATAAATTGATTTAAGGTAGTGATAGGACTTGTTCTGGCCATTGTATAATTTATCTACTCTTTTATATTTTCCTTAATTACTCATTTGTCTCTATCTTCTCTCTGTAACTTTGAGTTAGAACTACTAATAGTAACTTTGATAAAAGTAACCATTTCACATTCTTTTGTTTATTAGATCAAAAGGACACTATTTGAAAATTCTGCTAGATCTACTGAAACAATAGTCAAGTACATTAGTTCTATCTACCAATACTCTGTCTGCATCTTGACCAAAAACACAGATGATCTACTGGCCAGTTTTGTAGGATCTAAAAGTAGACCCTTCTTTCTGTTTCTAGAAATCTTTGAAGACACAATATAATACCAGGTGTATCAAGTAATAATTGATAACTCTAGTGAAGTGCATCCCGCTTTGACATTGGGAATCATAGTTCTTCATGATGATCCATACATAAGTTTACTGAGAGTTTTGATAAAGATGATATTTTGCTGTTTTTATTCAGCACTAAATACAACTGCAGTGCCATAATCTCTTTAGTATAGGCACTTAGCCAATGATAAGAGTAATATTAAGGCATTTCATGTTTATAGTAATGTGTACCACCCCTCAGAAAATTTTGCACAAAGATGTTTTTGTCGTTAAACATATGAATTGATCTCGACTTAACATGTCTGCAACGATGCAGGAAACTTTGCATAAACACACTGAAAGTACAGTTTTAAAGAATTCAATTGAAGCTGTCGAAGAATCACTTTCTGGTCCAAATGCTGAAGAAAATGGGGGTGGATGTCTCAGTTTATTCATGAACTGGCCATTGATGTCCGCTATCACTGTATATTGTATTTTCTCTCTTCAGGACGTGGCTTATGCGGAGGTAATATTTGCCATTTGTTTGCTGAGATATTTTCTTTTGTTGTTTAGCGTCTCATGGTTTTTCTTAATGGCTTTGATTTTTTCCTTTTCTGTATCGTTTCTTCGATTGCTGTTGTTATTACTGGATTTCATTCTGGAAAGACATAAATTGCAGGTATTTTCTCTTTGGGCTGTCAGTGACAGGAAGTATGGTGGATTAAGCTTTTCTTCTCAAGATGTGGGTAATGTCCTTGCAATATCAGGTATTTTAAGCACAATAGGAAATTTCCGACTAAACTTGTGGATTTACAGGTCATGTCCTATAGATTTTTCATTGAAATTTGAAGTTTTGAACATCATGGACTTGGCGGATTTAGGGATCTAAGGGAAGCTCTAGCCCCGCGTAGGCTCATACTAGGACTACCGTATATGACAACAAATTTACCATATAAAATATATAAGATGGATTCATGGATAGACATTTTGTCTTGGTGGCACTGAAACTGATAATGCAGATTTAGCTAGGTTAATGTGACTAATCATATATGCTTAATTTGAAGAATTTAGACCTGCTAGAGCCATAAGTTCATATGAAGCATGTGATCATGATTACTTACTTGGAACTCAGTAAATCATATTTTAGGTGCTGGTGCTCTGTTGTGTTACATGCAAAGTTTGGTGTACTGACTATACTTTTCTCAGGTCTGTTCCTCCTAATATATCAGGTTTTCATTTATCCATCGGTTGCAAAATCTATAGAACCCATCACTTTAGTCCGTGCACTGGCAGTAAGACTATTTATTGCTTGTTTGATCAGCTTAGTTATATTGTAATGGTTCAACTCAATAGATAATTCTGATATGCAGGTATTGACTATACCACTTCTTTCGAGCTATCCATTCATGCCTGCATTATCAGGGTTCATTCTTCAATTGATAGTAAATTGTGCATCTTTTCTGAAGAATGCTTTTGCGGTGAGTGCAAAAATCTTATTTTAGTTGTGTAGAACAAGTAGTTATGTTTTGACAAGCTACTAGTTCATATTTTCACAAATATTTCAAGTGTGGTTCTATGTATCTGAGTTATTGCTAAGCATGTCATATATATATATATATATATATATATATATATATATATATATATATATATATATATATATATATATATATGGCAATATATCCAGTGAAAACCCCTCTTACTGTAAAAACTCTGTGAAACCCACGTGTACAAGTTTTGAAAAATTCTCAAAAAATTATCATACGTAGGGGAATATATATATATATATATACACGGTGGCGCTATTCTACTCCTGAGCGTCTGCGCTCCGGCCAGAGAGGTAAATACCACACGCTGGCCGAAACGTAGTGAGTTAATGCATTGCAAACAACACTAGTAAATGCAATCTGCTAGTAAATCACGAAATATTTTACTACAGAACAACTGATTAAATTTACTGGCGAAGCGCATGCAAAGCACACCTGAATCCAATTCGGTAGTAAATCACAAATACATTTTACTATAGAACAACAGATTGAATTACTACCGAATCAGTTTCTAGTTCATGCGTTGGTCAACCCAGCTAGTTAATGTGTATTGTAGTTTGTATATGAATCTGTCTTTTCTTTCTTTTTTCATATCTTTCAGCTGGTATTGATTTTGATCTTCAAATTTTTTTAGGGTTGTATAATCTCACCTCCCATATCTATAGTATTTTTTTTAGAATTTTTAAAAATATGTACGATTGGTTTTCATGAATAAAAATTTAGTTTTGTTTGTGGGACCTGCAGTAAAATATTTCGAAAATTCTCAAAAAAATTACCACACGTAGGGGAGTTGAGCTTCTACAATCGTGCAAAATTTGAAGACCAAACTCAACCGGATTTGAGAGATATGAAAATAACAAAGTGCCTAACAGCAGCATATACCACCTTTTAGTATAAAAAAATAACATTTTACTATGAAAAATTCTCAAAAAATTACCACACGTAGGAGAGGTGATTCTACAAACCTGTAAAATTTGAAGACCAAACTCAATTGGATTTGAGAGAGATAAAAATAACAAAGTATCAAACAACAGCATGTACTACCTTTTACTGTCAAGAAACCTGCATTTTCCTGCCTCTTATTCAATGTGTTACTACAATCTGTATACAACAGCTATATGGTGTAAAGTATATGAAAATCATATGTATATGTTTTAAAAAAATCTAAAAAAATTACCATATGTAGGATACGTGAGCTTCTACGACTCTACAAAATTTGAAGACCAAACTCAATCGCATTTGAAAGATATGTAATTGACAAAGCACTAGACGTGAAAGATCACTAGTCAATCGAATTTGTCTTTTTCATATCTTTCAGCTGGTATTGATTCTGATTTTCAAAACTTTCAGGGTTGTATAATCTCACCTCCCATATTTATAGTAATTTTTTAGAATTTTTGAAAATGGTATCGTTGGTTTTTATGAATAAAAATTTAATTCTGTTTGTCGGACCCGCAGTAAAATATTTCGAAAATTCTCAAAAAATTACCACACGTAGGGAGTTGAGATTCTACAATCCTGCAAAATTTGAAGACCAAACTCAATCGGATTTGAGAGATATGAAAACAGCAAAGTGCCAAATAGCAGGATATACTATCTTTTACTATAAAAAAATAACACTTTATTGTGAAACATTCTCAAAAAAATTACCACACGTAGGGGAGGTGATATTCTATAACCCTGTAAAATTTCAAAACCAAACTCAATGGGATTTGAGAGATATGAAAATAACAAAATGCTAAACAACAGCATACTACCTTTTACTATCAAAAAAACTGCATTTTACTGCCTCTTACTCAATCTGTTACTACATGATGTACACAACAGATATATGGTGTAAAGCCTATAAAAACCATATATATAAGTTTTCAAAAAATCTCAAAAAATTACTATATGTAGGATACGTGAGCTTCTACAACTCTAAAAAAATTTGAAGACCAAACTATCGCATGTGAAAGATATGAAATTGACAAAGCACTAGATAGTGAAAAATCACTAGTCAATTGAATTTATCTTTTTCATATCTTTCAGCTGGTATTAATTTTGATCTTCAAATTTTTCAGGGTTGTATAATCTCACCTCCCATATGTATAGTAATTTTTTAGAATATTTGAAAATGTGTACTCTTGGTTTTAATGAATAAAAATTTTGGTTTTAATGAATAAAAATTTAGTTCTGTTTGTGGGACCTGCAGTAAAATATTTCAAAAATTCTCAAAAAAATTAACACACGTAGGGGAGTTGAGCTTCTCCAATCCTGCAAAATTTGAAGACCAAACTCAATCGGATTTGAGAGATATGGAAATAACAAAGTGCCTAACAGCAACATATACCACCTTTTACTATAAAAAATATAACATACCACATATAGGGGAGGTGATATTCTACAAACCTGTAAAATTTGAAGACCAAACTCAATCGGATTTGAGAGATGAAAATAACAAATAACAAACATGTACTACCTTTTACTGTCAAGAAAACTGCATTTTACTGCCTCTTACTCAATATGTCACTACATTCTGTACACAACAACTATATGGTGTAAAGTCTATAAAAATCATATGTATAAGTTTTCAATAAATCTTAAAAAATTACCATAT
Organism: Otatea glauca; assembly: GCA_036346275.1. Classification (NCBI taxonomy): domain Eukaryota; kingdom Viridiplantae; phylum Streptophyta; class Magnoliopsida; order Poales; family Poaceae; genus Otatea; species Otatea glauca. The sequence goes on along the minus strand of CM070711.1, from coordinate 16,450,633 downwards.
GTAGGATATGTGAGCTTCTACGACTACAAAATTTGAAGACCAAACTCAATCGCATTTGAAGGATATGAAATTGACAAAGCACTAGACAGTGAAAAATCACTAGTCAACCGGATTTGTCTTTTTTATATCTTTCAGCGGGTATTGATTTTGATTTTCAAATTTTTCAGGGTTGTATAATCTCACCTCCCATATCTATAGTAGTTTTTTTAGAATTTTTTGAAAATGTGTACTGTTGGTTTTCATGAATAAAAATTTAGTTCTGTTTGTCGGATTCGCAGTAAAATATTTCGAAAATTCTCAAAAAATTACAACATATAGGGGAGTTGAGTTTCTACATCCCTGCAAAATTTGAATACCAAACTCAATCAGATTTGAGATATATGATAATAACAAAGTGCCAAACAGCAGGATATAGGATCTTTTACTATAAAAAAATAGCACTTTACTGTGAAAAATTCTAAAAAAATTACCACATGTAGGGGAGGTGATATTCTACAACCCTGTAAAATTTCGAAACCAAACTCAATGGGATTTGAAAGATATGAAAATAATAAAGTGCCATACAGCAGCATATACTACCTTTTACTGCCAAGAAAACTGCATTCGTGAAGCGTTTATTAACGAGACTTATATCATTATGTTGCTCTCGACGTAAATAAGCTATTAGTGAAAATCGTTCGTAAATCGGAGCTATCAGTAAAAAGTTATAGCCAAATCAAAGAATACGGATTCATGTATAGACAAGAACCACGTTACAGAAGACATTTGCATACATGCGGGCGACTAATAAACGTCATTCTAGTTTGTACATGTACTTGTTTTTTCTTTTATTTAGCCATAACATTTTACTGACAGCTCCAATTCACAAACTGTTTTCACCAGTAGCTTACTGACGATGAGAACAACACGCAGATATAAGTCTCGACGCATAAAACAGATTTTACTATCTGTATATATAGATGTTACTATCAGTATACATAGATTTTGCTATCATACAGTAGTAAATTGATGTACATTTGACAGTAAATTTGATTTATGTGATGTTTATTAGCGAGACTTATATCATGTTGTTCCTCTCGTCATCAGTAACCTAATGGTGAAATTTGTTCGTGTATCGGACGCGCGAATCAAAAGTTATAGCTAAAATAAATAGAAATCAGATTCATACATACGTCTTTTTGCATCTCTTGGTCACACATATGCATGCATTAATTTCAGACAATTAATATTCCATGGCTCAGTCGCATAGCACTAATTAGTGCACGCCTGACTCGGTTGGACTGCAAAATTGACCGACGCGTAAAATATGCTATTCTACACGGAGCTGTAGAATAGCGTTTCTATATATACATACACACACGGTAGCGCTAATCTGCGCCTACGCACAAATTAAGCTATTCTACGCACTGGTCGAAACCGCAGAGCCTGCTCGCTTCGTGTGATGACGCTTTGTGTGTTGTTCCCTTGTAACGTGCTAACCGAACTAATAAATATGTTGTTCCCTTGTATGTACATGAATCTTTTTTGTTGTTTTAGCCATAACTTTTTATTAGTAGCTTTGATTCACGAGCGGTTTTCATCATTGGCTTACTGATGAAGAGAGCTACATATTGATATAAGTCTTACCATATAATCGGTATACACAGATTTTATTACCATGCGGTAGTAAAATCTTACGGTACATTCGGTAAATTGGTAGTAAAAACTCATTCGTGCAGTGTTTATTAGCGAGACTTATATCATTATGTTCCTCTTGTCGTCAGTAAACTATTGGTGAAAACCGTTCGTTAATTGGAGCTACGAATAAAAAGTTATGGCTAAAATAAAATAAGAACAGAATCATATACAAACTAAGAAATGTGCTTACTAGTTGTTCGGCCACCCTTACTGCTTCGTTAGTTACTTCATTTTCTAGTTTGTATACAAGTCTGTTCTTTCTTTATTTTAGTTATAACTTTTTATTTGATGCTCCGATTCACGAACAAATTTCACCAGTAGATTACTGATGACAATAGGAACAACATGATATAAGTTTCGCTAATAAATGTTGCATGAATCAAATTTTACTGCTAAAATGAACATCGATTTACTACTGTATAACAGTAAAACATATATATATCGATAGTAAAATCTATATATAAGGATAGTAAAATTTGTTACTAGCCAAAAAATTAATGTTTATTAATGAGACTTATAGATTTTACTGTCTTTTACTCGAAGTATTACTATACCTATGTATAACACTCTTATCCATTAAAAAGTAACATATCCAGTATTTTCTAAAGTTCATGAAAAACACATGTACATATTTTTAAAAATTCTTAAAAAATTACCGTATGTAGAGGACATGAGATTCTACAAACCTATAAAATTTGAAGATCAAAATCAATCACATTTGAAAGTTATGACTAAATAAAAAAAGACAGATTCATGTACAAGCTCTAAGTAGCATTTATTAGTCAACTGGACAGTCGCGTAGGCTCGGTTGGTAAAGCAAGCCTGGCTGGTGTGTAGAATATACTATTCTACACGCAGCTGTAGAATAGCATATATATATATATATATAATGGTTCCATACTCTTGGGAGTACGTACTCCCACCTTGCATATACTGCTTAAACAAAACATTTATACATATTTATCCTTTTGAGCATACTCTAATAATGATTATAAGATACTTCAAAGTGAGTTCCATGAAAAATTTCATCAAAATCTACTTTTTATAGCATAATTTGTGTATATACTAATTTTACATATGAAAAAGATATATAGCAAAAATAAAGGGCTTTGATGAAATTTTTTCAACCATATTGCATTGGAGTATCTTAGAATTAGTGTTTAAACATACTGAAAGTGATAAAGAAGTATAACACATTCATTTAAGTAGTATATTAGGAATGGGAGTATGTACTTCCGAGAGTATGGGAAAGGCCACATACATACATACGTACTGCGTATGTACGTTATTCTATAGCTGTTTGCAGTCTACGCGCTAGCTAGTTAACGTAGACCGACCGAGCCCAATGAACACAGATTGACCGAGCCATTCAATACTCCATGCAACGAAACGGTCTCTCAACTAGGAGTAAATTTCATAAAACTACAGGTTTCTTGTACAAACTATCAGAAAACTACAGATTTTAGCTTATTTTCACAAAACTACATATTTCTTCTACAAATATAAAAAAACTACAGATTTTAGCTTCTATTTCACAAAACTACATATTTTAGGAGAACTTGTATCACAAAACTATAGGTTTTAGAATTAACGTTTCTTGTAACGGGTCTGACGGTCTAGACCCACATGACAACCTCACGCGTGAGTGAAATAGGAAATGAGGGCGTGTGAGACCGATGTTAAGGATATACCCTTATATAGATGATTGCATATTATTGGCTTTCAGTGTACATGATTGCCTATTATAGGTTTTCCATGTATATGATTGCCTTATATAAGTTTTTCTTTTGTACCCGCTTGTACATCTATATATTCTGTCCACTGGCTTCATATTCAATACAACAAGTGCTATTCATAACATGGTATCAGATCATAGGTTCTAACGGTAGGGTTTTATTGGGCGTTGCACTTGCGCTATCCTAGCCGCCACCTACATACTTCCGCTGCCGCTGCCCCCAGGAGGAGCCATCCACTCCTGGGGCTGCCACCTCCGTGAGGCGGCTCCTCCACCGTCGACGTTCCCGGCGACCATGCTGTCCGCTCGGCGGACACTCGGCCTCTGTGGCCGCACGCCTCTGGGCCATCCCCGTCGTGGCTGCCCGTGCCGACCTGCAACCGGCTACCCTTGTTGGCGCGACCTCCGTCTTCGACCGGCCGCCCGCTTCTACCACTCCGCCTCCGACACGCACCGGCCCGCCGACTCCCGCTGGCCTCCTCCGCAGCAGGCCGCACGTTCGCCTCGTCGCTACCGTCACTGGGCCCATCGACCGCCGCCTCCGCCCTTTGGCTGGTCTGCTCTCCCGATCTACTCGCTCGTGGAGCATCACCCGAGCCCTCTCTGTCGATTGGGGATGGAGTCTCCTCTATTCGGATCCTAAATAGATCCCACAAGGGGATTTTAATGTAATTTTGAATCCTGGCTCCGACTCCGAAGCTGCTTCGACTTCTCATTCGGTTTTGGCTCCAGCTTTTTGGGCTTCTAGTTCTCAGCTTTGGCTTCAACTTCGGCTTCTCTTCACGGCTCCGGCTTTTGGCTCTGATTTTCGGCGGTTCGTTTTCGGTGGCTCGAATCACTCCAGCAGTTCAGGTATTCGGCTCGGCTCTAGCTCTTTGGCTCTCCTTTGAGTCTTTTATTTTTAGCTCCGTTACGTCCATCTAAGTCCTTAGCATGTTGGCTCTTTCGTCAACCTGACTCTTTTTATCAGATCGACTCTTTTCGTCGACTCGGCTCGTTCTGTCGACATCATTGACTCGGCTCCTTCGTCGGCTTTTCTTCATCGATTTGGCTTCTTCATCGGTTTTCCATCGTCGACTCAGTTCCTTCGTCGACTTTCCACCATCGACTTGTTTTTTCAAGAGTTAGATGCTACAACTTCTTCAAGGTCAGGACTTCGGATTTTCCCTATTTTAGTGGCAACCTTCCAAATGCAATGCTATTTTATACGCCTTACATTTGTGGGGGTGTTAAGGATATATATTGCCTTATATAGATGATTGCATATTATTAGCTTCCATGTACATGATTGCCTATTATAGGTTTTCCATGTACATGATTGCCATGGGCCCACACTATCAGACCCGTTACAAGAAACGGCCAATTCTAAAACCTGTAGTTTTGTGAAACAAGTTCTTCTAAAACCTATAGTTTTGTGATACAAGTTCTCCTAAAACCTGTAGTTTTGTGAAATAGAAGCTAAAATATACAGTTTTCTGATAGTTTATACAAGAAACCTGTAGTTTTGTGAAACAAGATATTCTAAAATCTGCAGTTTTGTGAAATAGAAGCTAAAATCTATAGTTTTCTGATAATTTGTATAAGAAACCTGTAGTTTTATTAAATTTACTCCTGTACAAGAAACCTATAGTTTTATAAAATTTACTTCTAACTAGTAAATGACTAATAAATGATTCTTCTTGTTTGTAGATGAATCTTTCTTTTTTTATTTAGCCATAACTTTTAAATGAGATTGATTTTGGTCTTCAAATTTTATAAGGTTGTAGAATCTCACATCCTCTACGTATGGTAACTTTTGAGAATTTTTGAAAATATGTACATGTGTTTTTCATGGATTTTTTGAAAACACTGGATTTGTTGCCTTTTACTATTAAATCAAATAACATGTTACTAGCTATTACACAAGGTGTTACTATACTGAAACAAAGTGTACATACAGAACTAAATTCTTGTTTCAGTAGTTCACTTCATTTCAGTATAATAAAATCTTGTGTAATAGCGAGTAACATATTATTTCCTGGATAGTAAAATGCAACATATCCTGTGTAAACCACTCCTATCGTGTAAAATCCATGAAAACCACATGTACAAGTTTTAAAAAATTATCAAAAAATTACCATACATAGGGGAGGTGAGATTCTACATTCCTGTAAAATTTGAAGACCAAAATCAATTTCAGTTGAAAGATGTGAAAAATACAAATTTGGTTGAATAGTGATTTTCATGTTTGGCGCTTTGTCAATTTCACATCTTTCAAACGTGATTGAGTTTGGTCTTCAAATTTTACAGGGTTGTAGAAGGTCCCTCCCTTACATATGGTAATTTTTTGAGAATTTTTCAAACATTTTACTACAGGGCCGACAAACAGAACTAAATTCTTGTTCATGAAACCACATGTATAAGTTTTCAAAATTTCTCAAAAAATTACCATACATAGGGAAGGTGAGATTCTTCAATCCTGTAAAATTTGAAGACCAAAATCAATATTAGCTGAAAGACTGAAAGATATGAAAAAGACAAATTCGGCTAAATAGTGATTTTCACTGTTTAGCTCTTTGTCAATTTCATATCTTTCAAATGCGATTGAGTTTGGTTTTCAAATTTTATAGGGATGTAGAAGCTCACATCCTCTACGTATGGTAATTTTTGAGAATTTTTCAAACATTTTACTATAGTACCGACAAACAGAACTAAATTCCTTTGCTAATAGTTCACTTCGTTTTAGTATAGTAACATCCTGGGTAATAGACAGTAAAATGTTATTTTCTGAATAGTAAAAGACAACATATCATGTGTAAACTATTCTTATCGTGTAAAATCTAGGAAAACCACATGTACAAGTTTTCAAAAATTCTCCAAAAATTGCCATACATAGGGGAGATGAGATTCTACAACCTTGTAAATTTTGAAGACCAAAATCAATATCAACTGAAAGATATGTAAAAGACAAATTCAGATGAATAGTTATTTTTCACTGTTTAGCGCTTTGTCAATTTTATATCTTTCAAATGCAATTAAGTTTGGCCTTCAAATTTATAGGGTTGTAGAAGCTCTCCTTCCCTATATATGGTAATTTTTTGAGGATTTTTCAAACATTTTACTACAGGGCCGACAAACAGAACTAAATTTTTGTTCATGAAAACCACATGTACAAGTTTTCAAAAATTCTCAAAAAATTACCATACGTAAGGGAGGTGAGATTCTACAACCTTGTAAAATTTGAAGATCAAAATCAATCTCAGCTGAAAGATATGAAAAAGATAAATTCGGTTGAATAGTGATTTTTCACTATTTAGCGCTTTGTCAATTTCATATCTTTCAAATACGATTGAGTTTGCTCTTCAAATTTTACAGGGTTGTAGAAGCTCACCTCCCCTACGTATGGTAATGCTTTGAGAATTTTTGAAAACTTGTACATGTTGTTTTCATGGATTTTACACGATAAGGGTGGTTTACATAGGATATAGTAACATCTTATGTAATAGCGAGAATATGTTATTTTCTGGATAGTAAAATTCATCATATCCAGTGTTTTATGAAATCCATGAAAACCACATGAACATGTTTTCAAAAATTCTCAAAAAAATACCATACGTAGGAGAGGTGATATTCTACAACCGTGTAAAATTTGAAGACAAAAATCATCCGTATTTAAAAATTATGGCTAAATAAAAAAAAAAGAAATGTACAAACAAGAAGTAGCATTTATTAGTCATTTACTATTAGACTGTTCTATTGCGCGGGGTGGCCACGTTACTGATTGGTGTACGTGAATGGTTTGAACGCACTTATGCTTTGTTTTTGCATGACGTTGGGTTACGTGGTATGCTGGGTTACGACCGGCGCGTAGGTGCGCACACATGCAAAATAGCGCTACCGTATGTGTAACATATATATATATATATATATAATTTCGGAAGAAAACACTTTCTTGGTGAGTGCGAAACAACAAGACAAGTTTGAACAGGCTACTTGTTATTCATATTTTGCCAAATACTTTAAATGTGGCTCTGTTCATCTTAGCGATCACTAAGCATGTCATGATTATATGTTTTAACTCTCAAGGCAGCCATTATTAGTTGCTACGAATTTTACTCATGCTCTTCTAATATGTTTTCAGGTAACTACCATCACTGTGTTCAACATTTTAATGAATGATGCTGTGGTAAGCTCGTGAAATTCCTAATAATGTGTAATTATATCAAAAGTTATCTTCCATTTATGCCTAAAAATATTGGTAATTTCAATATTTTTTTTCTAATCTCGGGATACAAATAACAGAGTCAGGACCTAAGAGCTTCAGCCAATGGCATTGCTGTAACGCTAATGTCCATCTTTAAAGCTATCGCTCCGGCTGTTGCTGGAGCTATGTAAGTATTCATGGTCCAGTGTTTTACACACTATGTATTGCAATCACGAGGGAAAGATATAGCAGTTTACTGTAAAGTTTCAGATTTCACTTTGATTGGTTCCTGCATTCATCTAATATTTTGCATGGCAAACAACAACTACCTCAATTCCTTGGTTATCTTTGGTTATCTTCATGAGAGGTGCTTCCATGCTTTTTCTTTTGTCAGTTATACAAATATTAAAGTATGAATGAATGGTAGATGGTGATTACTTACCCTTTCGCTTGTTTCAAGATTTGTGCAATTTGTATTGGGAGGGAAAGCATCGAAGCACTTCTCTTTATTTATTTTTTGTGGATCAGTTTGATGACAACGAAATTAAACATATGTCTTTTAAAGGAGAAATATCACCTTAGCATGTTAATTAAAATTTTTCCTTGTAGATTTTCATGGGCTCAAAAGCGTCAAACAGCTTCATTTCTTCCAGGTATTGCGTAGTTGATTTTTTTTTCAAGTACATTGGTGAATATGAATACATAATTTGCTATCCCTTTTGCTGTTTTAACAAAAGTGCAACAAACTCTCCACCAGAATCTAAGTTACCTACCAATGGTTTTTGAATTTTTTTTACATCTCTCTAAATGTCATGAGCATTTGAATTGAAGGGTTAGAATAGAGAGATGCATGTTTAACATGTATGTGTAAAGAATAACTATAAATTTGTCGATTGGAATCAATGGTAGAAACTACAGAGTCAAAAAGGGTAATGGTACTTGTGAAAGTCATCTCTTTAATTTTTTAAGTATGATTATAAAATATGATTGGTTCCTACTTCTTAAAAGCATAGGCTTTTAGGTGATTTGAGATATTTAAAGGGCAACACAGTAGACTAGAAGATCCATTGATGGACTGATTTTTTTCGAGAACACGCAAAAGATTTGCGCATCTTTTCGTTAAGGGGGAAAAGTGATGGACAGATTCCATGATCATGTTGAATCCATGCCTTCGTTTCGGTTAAGCTATGCTTTATCTAAGAAGATTGCGCTTACTTGTGAGGGGTGTGCTGAAGCGAAAGTAGAAATATTTCCCAAGAATATGAACAGATTGTATACTGTTGATACGATATAAAACTTCAATTCTGTTGATACCTGATCTGGATCTTGCAGGCGATCACTTGGTGTTTTTCACGCTGAACGTATTCACAGTTATCGGCCTAGTGTTCACTTTCAGACCATTTTTTGCTAGAAGCGGCATGAAGCATTAATGCATTAACACTGAATATATGACCCATGCTATCCAGCAGATACTCTCTTGCCAGAGCTGAGCCCTGTTCGAGTCAGGCAAGAATCAAGAGTTGTTGTAATACCCAATATTCTTCCCATAAGCTTAGCGTATTTGATGTACGCCACAAACACTTCCATGTTATGCTGAAATAACTTTCTTTTATCGTTCAATTTTCACGTGTGAAGTGAAAAAGCATTTTGTTGAAAAATTACCAAGAAAATAACAATGGCGTTTGTGTTCGATTTGGAATCCAACATGTAGGATGAATCCACGGACGGTTATGCCAAAAGCCAAAATAGGTCCACGACTATTAGGGAAAGAAAATGAGACGCCAAAACTATTATTTCCATCTATCATTCACTACTAGAAACTTATACGCGGCGTGCCACGCCGCGGGCGCCGCTCTCCACGCGAGCAAATCGAAAAAACGCGCGATCGACGCTATACACACGAGTAAATCGAGAAAACGCGCGAAAAGGACTAAAAAGGATTTTGTGTTTTCCGCAAAAGGGTTTAAACGTAATGCTAGGAAAACGCAACAAGGACCTAAATGCGATGTATATTTTTTCCAAAAAAAAAGACCTGAACATTTTTTTTTCTGAAAAGGACCTAATCGTAATTCCGATTTTTGGTAAAAGGACCCGAGCGCAAGCCTTTAAAACGCATAAAGGACCTAGACGTAATATATATTCTTTTTTTTAAAAAAGAACCTAATCGTATATTTTTTTTAAAAAAAGACCTATATGTAATTTTTTTTTCAGAAAAGGACCCGGATGTAATTTTTTTCGGCCGACTCGACTCGAGCCGAGCCGGCTCTCCAACGACTCAAAGCAAGGAGGAGGCAGGAATCCTTCTAGGATTAGTAGGAGGTATTCGAGCCAAGCCGGCTCTCCAACGGCTCAAAGCAAAGAGGAGGCAGGAATCCTTTCAGGATTAGTAGAAGGTATTATTTGTTACTTGTGTCAAGCAGAAAAGGCCAAAAAAAAAAGTCACTGCTGATATAAAACCATCCGGAAATAGAAAAACGAAAAAGATAACCAAGATTGGAAATCCTACTAGTTTGTTGGGATCACATTTGTGCTGGATGTAGGGGTGAAAACGGGTCGGATACGGGCGGATATTGCTTTTTCCGTATTCTAACCCATATTTTTTTTTCGGATTCGGAACCAGATACGGGCTAACCGGATACGGATACGGATTCGGGTTATTTGGGATACGGATACGGAACGGACATGTGACGGATTCAGGTCGGAAACGGATAAAGATATACGGATAATGCACGCATATATAGAGTAATATATATTGAATTAAAACCATACGAGTACATGACTATAGTAACAAATTATATATCAATTAAATTCAACAAACATCGTAGAAAGAGTATGCTATTTGAGGATCAATAGAACCAACTAATTGTTAATATAAATGGGCTGAAATGGAAAAAAATGATGAAAATGGGCTGGGCCTTGCTGATATCCGAATAGGAAAATCCGAAAAGGAAAAATTCGGATATCCGAATAGGAAAAATCCGAATATCCGGATCCCGTCTCGTATTTACCGAATATTGGATGCTTCGGATCAGATCCCAAATCCGGATTCAAGTTCCGGATCCGGTCCCGGATCCGACCGGATAGTAAAATCTGGTCCCGGATCCAGTCCCGGATCGGGCGGGAGATATCTGACCCGTTTTCATCCCTAGCTGGATGACAAGCGAATTACTAATTTGACAACGTTTTCACCGAATATTTGATGAGAATGTCATCTCCTTTTGACAAATAGTAGCACTTTTCCCCTCAAATGCCATCCGCTTATAACAAGTGGTATCACTTACTTTCTTTTTCCTCAAAGGTCTTCTTGTGATAAGTGGCAGCACATCATTTATCCTCTTTTCTCCTCCACTCCCTTCCCCTCAAATTCAAAATAGTTTTTGTATTTCAAATCTCCCTCTCCCTGTCGGGACCCGAATATGCAAATCCGGACCCTCTATGTATACCGCACTAATCTAGGATCACGCTAGTGCACACAGACTCAACATAGATGAATATCACAATCATACACAGCAGAAACATAATAAAAAAACTTCATATATTAAATATAAATCTGTTGATTGACCTTATGGTCGACTTACTTGAATATGCCACGCAGGGCTAAACTAAAAATATTAAACTAAATAGCAACGGAATGGAAAATCATAGATAAACCACTCAGTATACCATAAGCAATTGACAAGGCTCGTACCATAAACATTTGTCTTCTCCTCGCACCCTAAATGAATACAATAAGTATATTGAAAAGATAGTAAAACATTGACAATAACAATAACTTTCGGTATTTCTCAAGTAAACATGGCATCCTGTCCTAAATCATGTTTCAACTTTTCAATGGCATCCTACCTTCCCATACAAGTTTTCAGTTTATAAAATCTAACCCTTGACTGTAATTCCCGAGCATTGCTCAATACTACGAGCACGGCTATCCGAATAGATTTTACACTCTACAGAGGTTATGCGCTTTACCCACACGACATGATCATCTCTTGTTGCTAAGCTATTAACACACTTCCTTTGGTGTGTCGAGACCATGACAAAGGCTTTACAAAGTTCTGTCTTAACCCAGTACTACCTACTAAGGTTTCAACGCTGAAGGATTATAACCACAACAACAGGATCCCCTCTTGCGCCATGTGAGTTGAACCATATAACTCGGGACTCACACTACTATTGGTAGTAACAAAGCTAAACCATTGCAAATTAATCATCTAGGTCCGTCCCATTCCAGACATGTGGTTGTATATTTGACTCAGGTCAAATGCTTGCAAGGTTAAGTCCTTAGATTGACCGAGGCAATACTTCCACAATCTCTCTGCCATTCTGGCCCACCTTGTCATACTGCCCCTTGTCACTTGCCCCAATCTAAATTATTTACCACCCCAGTTGATTACCATGCACCCCGTGCCATTAACAAGTCAACATCATTACATGACAACCCCGCCACTACAACTCAACATCATTGTGCGACAACACTAGACACACGAATTTCATAAACATATTCCATTAATCAAGATTCACTTTTGATATTTCAAAAGACATGAGTGATACGTGGCATGGCTAAGCATACAGCACGGTCTAACCAACCCATGTTGGCATCTATTAGCAACCAACTGATAATGAACCATCCTACTGTGACAAATAATCATGGCATACAAATGACAAGGTAGGTATATTCCAATTGGGTTGAATAACTAGATCCCAAACTACTTTCAAATCAATTCTATGCATAAAATATCATGCATAATTGAAATCAACATAGCAATTTTGTAAAACTGGGTTTAATATGATCAAAGCACAACTTGCCTTAAAAAAGGTCTTGCTCTTTCCCCGGACCTTGGTCTTGAGTCAACGATTCTCCCTCGAACGCTCCAAGCACTTTGATGTCTACACGAATCAAGAGAAAACATAAAATAAATAACAAAATAGAGCAAACAAATAACAAAATCAAATAAAATATACCGTTAAATAGATCTCAATTTTAAATTTGTTTAAAAATTTGAATCGCCTCAATCAGAGCTCGTATGAGGAAGAACGGGCTCTTAAAAGATTAAAAAAATCATAAAATTAGAAATCATAATTTTTTGAATTATTTTTGTACTAAAACCTATTTATTGCGTCATCGCTAACGTTTGTGACCAAATTAAATAACCCGAAAAACTCCTATGCTGACACGTGGCTCACGGTCCATGTACCTGGTCCATGAGACTACTCAGGTCTACGGTGAACCGGGTTCACCCGACTCTAACCAACTAACAGGTGGGTCCTAGCGATGATGTGGCATATGCCGACATAGCTCGCCAACTCATCTGCTGACATGACCACATGTCAGCAAAGAAATCCGACATGGGGTCAACTTAGTGACACATGGCAACACATGTCGATCACCGGACCTCCACATCAGCCGACGACACACAAGCCCCTATGGTCATTGGCGGTGACCGGCGAGGACAAGGTCGACTAGATCTTGACGATACGAATCGACTGACGCGGTTACCTTCTTTTCTGGTTCACTGGGGCGATGACGGCGCTAGTTCGAAAGTTCGGCGGCTAGGGTTCTTTAATGCGAAGACGTTCTGACGATGCTCCGGCCACACGAGCGCGTGCACGAGGTGCTCCTTGTTATGACAAACCCTACTTTGTGCTTGATGGCTCCAAAAGACCTTCATCAGCGACGAATAGGCGACTTGAAACTTGCAGCAAAACTCGACAAAAACTCCAAAATGTAGCAAATTGACAACGAAAGGTGCTAGATTGACCTAGGGCTCGAGTGTGGCTTGAAACGGCGATGTCTATGTGCTCCTTTTATTGTCCGAGTTGTCCACGAAGCCTCCAATTCGAGCTCACATCCATGGCGAGCATAGATGGCTCTACTCCGTGTCCTGCTTGAAGACGACGATCTTCTAGATGACACGTGGCAAGGTGAACGGCTAAGATGCAGAGCAGCGTGGATCAATCCCAACCGTAGATGACATATAACGGCCGTAGCTCGCTAGGGTTCCAATTGGTACTGACCAATCTCAAACATGTGCTTAAGATCCAATGGCCACGAGTCGCTTAGGATCCCCTAACCAAATCTGACTGCATGATATAGATTGAACGATCACGATGAAACTTTCTGATCTGAAATTTTTTAAATGAAAATTTTTTGCACTAAAAGTTTTTTGAATCGAAACTTTTCGAACCAAAAGACTTTTAATTGAATTTTTTTTCAGTTGAAACTTTTTTATTTGAATTTTTTTGAGTCGTAACTTTCTAATTTGAAAATTTTCAATATAAAACATTTTGAGTTGAAACTTTTTTATTTGAATTTTTCGAGTTGAAACTTTCTAATTTTACTTTTTTTTGAGTTTTACGGGGTGAAACTTTCTGATTTGAAAATTTTTATTTAATTTTTTTGAGTTGAAACTTCCTATTTGAAATTTTGAAAGTGAAAAAGTTCTAATTTAAAATTTTTGTGTTAAGAGTGGGAAGAAGGGAGGTGGGAGAAGTCAGTAGGGAAGAGGGAAGGGGAAGGTGGATAGATTTGCTAGTTCGAGGTTACTGTCAAAATAGTCATACCCAGGTAACAAACGCCTAATCTACATATAAGAGCTATTCATACAACATAACACTCTTTGCTACTGTACATTCTGGACCAAATGCATTGCACTGTCTTGCGGATTCTAGCCTAGCAAAGAGGAAACAGGATACCTCCCCAAACAAGACTAGAGCCAGCCAAGTGGAAGTGCAGTGGATGCGTGCGAATTTTTTTCTTTAATATTTATTTTTAATCTTTTTTTTCGAAACTAGTCATTAGGGCACGAAAATTGCAGATTTGGGTGGCCGTCGCCCGTACATGGGGTGATCGCCCCATGTACGGGCGATCGGTGCCACAGATGACGCCCAGTTAACGGTGGGGCAGTAATTGCCCCATACAGGGGCGACCGGTTCTTTTTTTTAATGTTCATTTCTAATTTGTTTTTCGAGAATAATCAATAGGAAAAAAATAACGAAAATGGCCATAGTACTGATTTCCTTTAATATTTTATATCTTTAAATACTTGATGGTTTGCATTGACCGATGGGTTATTTTGTCGTGGATGCATTTGATTGACTGTTACCAATTCAAAATGGCGAGAGGTGTGTTTTTATAAAAATTTTGGTTTGGTATATAATTTTTTAAAATTATTTAAAAATATATTATTTTTTCTAAAAAAAATCTGGCTTTCACAAGCACTTGCAATTTGGGAATTTTTTTCTTTAATATTTATTTTTAATCTTTTTTTTGAAACTAGTCGTTAGGGTATGAAAATTGCAAAAAAGGGTGCCGGGAGATCGGTGCCAAATCTAACGGCTAGAACTGTTACTTAACGGGAGGAGAAGTAATCGCCCCATACAGGGCGACGATTTTTTTTTTGTAATATTCATTTGTAATTTGTTTTTCGAGAATAATCAATAGGAAAAAAATAACGAAAATGGCCATAGTACTGATTTCCTTTAATATTTTATATCTTTAAATACTTGATACCTCTTAGTATTGATTAAAAATAAATATTAACGAAAATGGCCATAAGTTAAAAATACTAATCTTTAAATACGTGATACCTCTTATTATTGATTTACTGTAATATTTTATATGTATTGGCCAAAATATACCATAAGTTAAAAGCACTAATCTTTAAATTTTTGATACCTCTTAGTATTGATTTACTTACATATTTCATATGTAAGTGACTCGAAGTCGTATCTTTCGCAGGAAGTCAAAAGCGAGCATTTATCTCATCTGTCACACACACGTTACCGTCGCGCCCGACTACATCCTATGTGCGCCGCGCACTGATCCCACGCGCATGGTATATTAGGGCTATGAAAATATCGGGGACTACCGTTAAATGTCGTCGGTACCGACCAACAGGCGATTAGGGGCAGTCGCATTACTAGCAAGGTCCAATTAGAACAAGATAAATTTTAAAATATTTATTAATATATAAGGATTTACATTATGTTGTGAAAAGTACTATGTGCCATGCAAATTTAAATTGTATAAATCAATTTTACTTAAAGACCATTTAGTGTATTATGA
The DNA here is from genome assembly GCA_036346275.1 of Otatea glauca. Lineage (NCBI taxonomy): Eukaryota > Viridiplantae > Streptophyta > Magnoliopsida > Poales > Poaceae > Otatea > Otatea glauca. The sequence continues at coordinate 16,434,976 of CM070711.1, read as the reverse complement.
ACAAAGTATACAAACCATGGCTCGAAAAATTCTGAAATAAATATGTCTTGTTCGTCGGGTGTAAGGTGTCCCATTTTTTCAAAAAAAAAAGTAATAAACTCAGTTGAATAAACCAAATGACTGTAAGTAGCCTCACTTGCATGACACACTTAAACCTTTTCGGTGCCCCGTGAAATGTCATGTTTAAATGTAATTTGTAGGGAGAACGGGCCAGATTTGCTCTTTGATATATGCACTACCGTATGGTAGGAAAATATTTTATTTACACCTTGCTTTGCATATTAATTCTACTAGTGCAATAACCCTAAATATTATGGTCGAAGCAACAATGAAACGCTTAAGCCTTTTCGCCGGCCTGTGAAATGTCATGTTTAAATGTAATTTGTAGGGAGAACGGGCTAGATTTGCTCTTTGATATATGCACTACCATATGGTGGGAAAATATTTTATTTACACCTTGCTTTGCATATTAATTCTACCGTTGCAATAACCCTAAGTATTACGGTCGAGGCAACAATGAAACGCTTAAGCCTTTTCGGCAGCTCATGAAATATCATATTTAAATGTAATTTGTAGGGAGAACGGGCCAGATTTGCTCTTTGATATATACACTACCATATGGTGGGAAAATATTTTATTTACACCTTGCTTTGCATATTAATTCTATCGGTGCAATAACCCTAAGTATTACGGTCGAGGCAACAATGAAACGCTTAAGCCTTTTTGGCAGCCCATGAAATATCATATTTAAATGTAATTTGTAGGGAGAACGGGCCAGATTTGCTCTTTGATATATGCACTACCATATGGTGGGAAAATATTTTATTTACACCTTGCTTTGCATCCAAATTGTATTAGTGCAATGATCCTAAGTATTGCAGAACGAGGGTGAGAGGGAGGTTAGAGAGCGGTCGATTGACAAATCAGAAGTTACTATGAAAAATAAGGTAGGCCACACTCTTTATTACGGCTTAAAACTGAAAGGAGTACCACGAACAAGGAAAATAATAGTTAAAACTAGACGTCTACTGAATGCTTCGAGGTTACTTCCCATTCGCCTATGCTTCCGGTGGGGCTTCTCTGGCACGCCGCGCCGTCTCTCGTTTCCTCTCTCTCTCGACCTCCTTCTCCTCCGCTTCCTTCCTACGTGACTCCTCGTGTGCGGCATCACGCTGCTCTTGAAGCTGCCGCGTGAACTCCTTCTGCCGGTTGGCTTGATCAAAGAGCCTTTGGTCTTCGGGGTTGATCTCCATATCAAACCACTGCTCAAATTCACATAGTGGCGGAGGTGACTGCATGAAACGTAAATTAGCAAAGTTTCATGTACAAATATTACGTAACACGTACGATTGTTACCATCTGGCGATCCTTCAGGCTCTTCTCCGACGGATCGAAGGCGTAGTTGCGGAACTTCCAATACCTCCTCTTCCAAGTTGTAATTTCCCAAGAGCGGAGAAGCATGCAAGGATCTCCGCACATACACATTGGTGCTACAGCTCAACGAGGTAGGAAGAGATCTTGGTATGCTAAATTGCGCGGACATGCACTTCCTTCTTCCTTTGCTTCCCCTTTCCCTTTCCACTTGCACGCCTCGGCATTTTCGATTGATCATGTACTTATTTTTTTTTCTCCCTCCCTCCTCTCTTCTATTCTTTCTTCCTCTTTCGTTGCTGCCTTTGCGATACCGCGAGCGAGAACGAATGTTATAAAGGGTAGATATCGCTAGGATATGGAGCGATCGCCCCTATGTAGGGCGATAGGTGCACCCAGTCGTTAATGGCCGTTAATGCTGGCCTCTCTAGTCGTTATGGCCGGTGATGTGTTGTCACGTCGTGTGAGAAAGTCAAAGCGATGACAACACAATTAATGAAACATACATGGATGTTTACAATTTCAAGTGATAAGGCACTCATGTTACTAACTCAGACAGTTATACAATATGGTGCTGAACGTAAAGGTATTACAAAAATACATCTGTACAACAAGTCAATCACAGCCACGCTTCCTGATCTGGCCCTTGGGGTACGTGAGTGGCGACGATGGACGGGCGTCCCTCCTAGGCCGGCCCTGCGGCGCAGGGGTAGAGTGGTGTGGCGGCGACCCGGGCGTGTCCTGGGGCGGTGTTCCCAAGAGCTGAGAGGAGGCGAGGTAGTCGGTCGATAAGTACTGCTCCAGGTCGAACTCGACGTCTGCAGGGTCGTCGAAACCACCCTGGGGTCCTGGTGGGGCGCGAGACGACGAGGGAGCCTCCTCAGCCCACTATCCCCACTGCTGCTGCGTGGGAGCGTAACGAGGAACCGCCGGGGTAGGGCGAGAAGACGAAGGAGCCTCCTCAGCCCACTGTCCCCACTGTTGCTGCGTGGGAGCGTAATGAGAGACTGTCGGGGCAGGGCGAGGCGCTGCCTTGCGAGGACGTGGTGCGTTGCGTCCGGCGGCGTCTCCGTGCCCCCGGCAGGTGGCCAGGCGAACCAACCGCCTCGCCCTATCGACGATCCGCTCGCAAGATGCCTCGATCTCAGTGGTGGTCAGCTGTATGCTCGCCAGGACACGTGCCAGCATAGACGTAGCCTCCACATCCACCTCCACTGCGAGATGTGCCTGCATGTAAAGCCGGATTGCTATTAAGTAATTTACATGAAAAAGACGTACCCATATAGCTTCGATTGTGACACTTACCGTGGAGCTGTCCCTCTGGGACATCTGTGAAGGGTACGTGTCCATCACCGATGACTGCCGTGCGATGTACGGTGCTGGTGTGTACCCCACCCTGAGGCGAGTCCGCGGGGCGAACCACTCCATGTCCTCATCAGTGACTCTCTCGTCGAGTGCGGCGTCCCATCGCACCGCCATGGTCGCATACGGCGCGAATCGAGTGCCCATCGCAAAGACCCATCCGTGTCATCCTGCAATGCAAAAACAAGAAGTACATACAACATTCATTCTGCAGAAATGCGGAGTACTAGGATCAGGAGACGTACCTGTGAGTGCCACGTGCGACAACGTGACGAGACGGCAAGGGAAAAGATTGCAACAGGCCAAACTGCCGCAGCACTCGGTGCGGCGAGTACTTCTCGACACATAGGTCGAAGACGAGAACCTTACGGGTGAGCCAGAACGGCTCATCTTGTGTGCAAAGCACGGAGACCCTGTAAGGTGCTTGGGCGTGGACGTCGTATGCGCTGTATGGCATCCACCGCACGTCCTCGTCGTGGAGGTGGTCGAACTCATGAACGAACGCGAGGTAGGACCTCCTCACCCGTCGGTGCGCGTACGTCCGCTGTGACGAAATAAGAAATGGCGGAGGTTATAGAAGTGCGTAAGTGGGGAAAAAGATACGAGGGAGCGTACCTGTCGTCGGACCCAGTAGTGACCCATGGTGGGCCAGTCCACCGGGTCGTCTCCGTACAGGTCCTGTGGGTACTGTCGACGGAGAAGCGCTCCCAAGACCACAACTGGAGCAGTAGGACGCAACCCGACATCGTCGCGTCCTGGTCTGCCCGAGAGACGGTGTTGCACAGACCTCTGTACGACGCCGCAAGCACAGCAGAGGCCCACGACCACTGCACCATCTGTTCACAATGAGGAATATAGACGTGTCATGTACAGAGGAGACTTCAACGGAGTGTCTTACCTCATCCTCCGTGGTGTCGGCGATGTGCTGGGCGTACTCGATCAGGTGCCGGTCCACCGTGTTCCCGTGGGAGGACAGGAACATCACCCAACCGAACAGCAACAGGAGGTATGCTTCCAGATGGCAGGCCACGTCCTCCTCGTCGGCGTGCGGGTGGAGCAGCTCAGCATGCAGCATTTGGCACAAACATTATCAGCAACTTAGCGCTTCTCTGTTAACTTGCAACGAAAGAGGCACTAACCGTGAACTCTGAAGTAGCCACGCCTTCGTCGGTCCGTCGGCCGCCACCCCGCTCGAGGGGTGGTAGGGGTCGTCCGGGTGCCGCTGCACCTCGGCGAACCGCGCGAACAACTCTGCGTGCCACGTGATGGAGGCGTCGTGCGGCACAACTACGGGACTCGCACAGGGGAGTCCTAGGAGGTAGGACACGTCCTGCAGCGTCGGAGCCATCTCTCCGCAGGGAAGGTGGAACATGTGCGTCTCCGGTCTCCACCGGTCCACGAGTGCGACCAGTAGGGACCGGTCGTACCCGAATCGCGGGACCTGCCTGCCCTCTAACGAGGAAGTGACCTGCTCCACCATCCTACAGAGAGGAAGTAAGCCAGTCGCTCGCAACCTGCATGTAGTGCATTGCGTCGTTAGAATTGCTTTCAAAGGTAAGTACATGTACATAAAAGAGTGCGAGCGTTGGCAGCTTACCGTGGAATCCAGCGTGGGTCAATGCGAAGCAGCTCGTTGGGCACCCGAGGTCGGAGTGTCCCTAGCTGTCGGTTCTCTTCTGCGAAGTATCTAGACCGGTGGGTCGCATCCACGGTCGCGTCTAGCAGCTCAGGGCAAGGTCGCTCCATCGTTGCCTGTTACAAAGCAAATACAAAAAAAATTGTCAGTAATTAAATGTGTACACAAAATTAAATGCAAAATAACGAAATGTACCATATTTAACTTACAATACAACGGAAGTCCAGAAAGCTAAAAGAATCTCATGTTATAAACATACTAAAGATGAACATATGTTCGATGAAGCACACAACGTCGAAAATTACATTATCCGTATAGCAATTAACTTGTACATCGAATATTACATGACGCGAACAACAACTAACTGGTACATCAAAAATTACATGATTGGAACAACAATTCCCTGGTACATTGAAAATTACATGATGCGAACAACAACTAACTGGTACATCGAAAATTACATTATTGGAACAACAGTTCACTGGTACAGCATAAATTAAATGATGGGAACAACATCGAAAATTACATTAACCGCAATTGCGATGCGCTTCGGACTCGTCCATATCATTCCGAATACGCCGTGTCCTTCGACGTCCGACCTTCTGCTTCAACATTCGGATGTTCGGTACCCATCGATGGTCCGGAGGGGGGCTGTTGTGAACGAATCCACTCGGTATCCGTACACCTCGTGATGCCACATGTTGAGAACACTTTGCTTGTAGTAGTAGGGGGAGATGTACGGACGACATGATTGATGCGTCTCAGCGGCTGCGGCAATGACGTGCGAGTACGGCAAGTGCAGCCGGCGTGGTTTCTGGCAGGAGCACTCGTAGTTAGCTGCTCGGAGTATGCACAGATGGGAAGTCCTCTCCCGGTGGGCACCTCTGCGACCTCGGTCACCGCAGTGCACGTGGTATCTCCGTTTCACGCCACTCTCCGGTGTCACCCGATGTGTTTGTGCCTTTATTTTTTTGTTGGACATGTACGTAGATACAACCGTTGAGTAGAACAGTCGATTGTCCGACATACATGCTGCAGAGTTCTTGTATCGCTCAATGAAATATCTTTGTGTCCCTAGTAAGACACCTTCAACTATACCCACCAATGGAAGGCATCTGGTGCCTTTTATTACCCAGTTGTAAATCTTCGCCAGGTTCGTTGTCATGATTCCATAACGCGAACCGCCCTCGTTATGCAGAAGGGACCATTTCTCTAAATGTTCGTGCCGTATTCAGTCGGTGAAACTCTTTATGCTGGTCCCCGGCCTACGCCGAATGTTTGGGGCGTCTGTCGGGAGCGCACACAAGGCTGTGGGGTCCTCTCCTTGATCGTGGTAGACCATCGGGTTCCTTGATGAACTAGCGGTATCTCTTGGATTCATTGATTGCTTCTTCGTTAGTTCATCCAACGTCCTCCAAAGCGCGTCGAAATTCCTTCGTTGATTCTGTTTGCACAGTCGCTTGAACATGTTCATAAGCTCCTTGTTCCTGAACTGACGGAAAAAATTGGCACCCATGTGCCTCATGCACCACCGCTCTTCGTGTCCGCCACTTTGTCGCTCCCACAACGGTGGACCCTTGTTGCATATCCACGACGCCCTTAGCGACCTCGCATGTCGGTCATGGATGACACAAACATCAAGCCTGCCCGTAACAATCGCCACTTCACTCTTTCAAGGAACCAGCATCGCTCTCCGTGTTTTCCCCCTTCACGAAGGCCAATGCAACCGGTAGAACCTGGTTGATGGCGTCCACCGCGATCGCAGTTAGAATCTGGCCCTTGTACTTCCCCGTGAGGAATGTGCCGTCCATGCAAATGACCGGGCGACAGTGCTAGAACGCATTTATACATGCGCCGAGGGCGAAGAAGGCACGCTGCAAGACCCACTTACTTGCGCACACACCACCCGCAGGAAACTCCGCAAGATCGATGGATGTACCGGGATTCCTACATGCTATTGCCCTGAGCAAGTGGGGAATATTCTCGTACGAAGCCTCATACGTCCCGAACCGCATTTGCAGAGTTGTCCTTTTCGCTCTCCATGCCTTTCCGTAGCTAATCTTGTACTGAAACCTCTCCTCCATGGCTGTGATAATAGATCGAGGCCGGAGGTGCGGATTGTCCACGATCTGACCATAAAACACATTTACCACCCACGTGGACGACAGATTGCGATGTCCCTGTTCCGCTTCTTCCAGTTCGCAGTTATACTCCATCACTATGGAACATTTCCAATAGTCCTTCCACTTCCCCTTGTATGCATGCACCCGCCATGGGCACGAATCAACTACGCACTTTACGTCGTACTCCTTTTTGCTGGACTTCACTACCCTGAATTGCCGCTGAAGCGACATTGCCTAGTACTTCACCGCATCCATCACAGCATCCTTGTCTTTATATATGGCCCCCTGCGTGACCTCATTCTCACGATACTCCCATCCATCAATGTTCCCTTCATTCATTGTTAGGTCTTCGAAATTGTAATTGGTCCACGCACCAGGGATAGGCACCTCAGGAGCATTGTCCTCCTAGTCGGATTGTTCACCATCAGCGACTTCCTCATCCGCACGGTCCTCCATCAGGTGAACTATGTCCTCCACCTCCTCCCTCTCGTCGGCCACCCTTCGTGCCTCCACCACTGTCTCCTCGGCCCCCCGATCCCCTCGCCACCGTCAGTCTCGTGCTCCTCGTCTCCGGGCTCCTCGCAACCTTCCTCTTCGCATCTTTCTATATTTGACGTCCCCTCCCCCGTAATATCTACCCCGACATCAAGAACTTGCGACATCGATGGAGCTATCGGGTAGCACTGTACCAACAACATCAGCGGCCAACCCTGCTCTACGCAAAACCAACATAGCTTCTCTATGTCGATGTCGCGTTAATAGGAATCAACTCCCCATAAAAATAGTCTTGCGCACGGCTAACTACTGCTCTGACCCGCAACCGAACAGTCCAAATTGAACATCCGAGACATCCACTCCAACAAACATCTGTATGTCCTATCGCTCGGTCTACATATGCCCCGTACGACTCTTGAAAATGATGACAAATCCACCCCATTCGCCCCTGTGCTATCTCCCCATCTCCATAAAATATTTGGAAATACAATTTCTCCGACATACTGCAACGTCCGACGGAAATATATTACTCTAAAATACTCATCATGTATATTACTCTAAAATACAACATACAAAACGTACGTTGATTGTACTAAAAAATTCGACTATAAATAAGTCATTTGATTATAAATAAGTAATTCGACTTGCCTACCATACGGTCTAATATTATATTTGTGCCACATTACATTAACCCTACCAAATTAAATTTCTAAATATTACCTAATATTTCTACTGAATTCAATTTCTAGATACTGAATACTATATTAAATTTGTACATACTAAATACTACACAATCCTGAAATTTCTAAAAACTAAATACTACATTAAAGTTCTAAATATTAACTGCGACATTAAATTTCTAAACACTACACAATCCGAAAATTTCTAAACACTACACAACCCTAAAATTTCTAAACACTACAATAAATTTCTAAATATTAAATGCTACATTAAATTTCTAAATACTATACCGTCCTAAAAAAATTTCTAAACATTAGACAATCCTAAAATTTCTAAATAATAAATGCTACATTTAATTTCTAAATACTACACAATCCTAAAAAAATCCTAAATTTACCTCCACAAAAACGACGAATCGATTTTTTTCTTCCCCTCTTCTTCTTCTTCTTCTTCTCTCTCTTATTCTCTTCTTCTTCTTTTTCTTCTTCTCCCGGCTGCCTCTTCTCCCTCGGCCGCATTCGACTGGGTTTAAAACCCACTCGTCGCCCCAGCACAGGGCGGTCGCCCGTGCTTCTGGCGATAGGTGGGTGGGGATTAGCCGGTGGGTGGCAGCCGTTAATTGGCCGATATGTGTGGCACTGATCGCTCGTATATGTGGCGATCGCCCTATGTACGGACGACGGGTATCTATTTTTGCAATTTTCAAACCCTAACGATTAATTTCGTAAAAAAGATTAAAAATAAATATTAAAGAAAAAAAATTTGATGCGTGCTAGGGTGAGCTTTTTAGTAGCCCAAGGAGACAACCTGCGAAACAGGCTGCGCTAGCAGTTTTTCCGTTTTGCTTTCAATGGTTTACCAATTGGTATGCATAATGGTTTGATACTAGTTGTCAGCATATTTTGTCATATAGGATTTTTTTTTTGCTGATAGGAGGAGAAATAAGAAAGAGGGAGAATATAGTTGTCTCTTCGTGAATAGACGACCGTATAGATAGTATAAATCATTATATAAGTTATTATCTATAATAAATACTTTTTCATATTTAATTAAAAGATTGTAGAATCTCGTAGAGATAACATTAAAATATCATTTATTATAGAAATTGTATTTAGTTTTATCTTTAGTTTTGCCTCTACCGTTGTACATGAGTAGTTTGATTTGTTTGTGACAATTATCTGTGCTTATCTTATCAAATTTTGGTAGACGTAGAGTTGACTAAATTTAATAAACATTTGATTTACTAATGTTACTTTAGTAAGGTTTCTTCCTCCATCGACTCCCAAGTTTATTTTCTTACCTATCTTTAGCTAATGTTAAAAATTAGTTACCAATTTAGTTTCAGTAAGGTTTGGTTTCATAATTTTTTCGCCAAACCAACCAAACTGCCCCTCTCGCCGTCCGTTTCCATAAATTTTCCTCCCCGTCGCGCTCCCCCACTTCCCTTCCTCCTCCACTCGCGCCTCGCCTCTCCCTCTCTCAGATCCCTTCGCCTCGTCGCCTTCGTCCGCGTGTTGGGGTCGGAGCCATGGCGGATCAGCTCACTGACGACCAGATCGCCGAGTTCAAGGAGGCCTTCAGCCTCTTCGACAAGGACGGCGACGGTCTGACCCCTCTGCCTTTCTTTCTCTTTACCTGTGGTCTTTGTGCTTTGTAAGGTTCGATTCGACGTGCGCCGTGCGGCTGATGTGATGCGGTGGAGCGGAGCCGCGGGTGGGTGTGGTGGGGTATCTGATCGACGTCGGTGTCTGCCGGGCCAAGCGGATCGCGGGATAATGATTGGTTTGGGATGTGGGCTTCGGGGGTTTCCCAAGATGCAAATCTCGTATCTTTTTTTACATTACGTTTCTTGGCCTTGCCAGTGCTATTGCGTGCTGCAATTCAGGAATTGTTGTGGCGAGGACGAGGATCTCAAAGGGGGAAGGGAAGGACACCGGCGCCGATGTCCTTGTTGAGGACCTCTCTTTGATAACGATCTGATGGTTCTAGAGTGGCTGTTTGGTTGTTCCATGCTTCCATGAGGGTTCCTTCGGCAGAAGAGCCGATAACCGTGCCAAATTCCCCGTTTAAAACCTAGAGCCCTCCTACAAAGGCATTGGACCATTTGATAAGGTGCTGCTGCTGCGGTGACTAGCGTGGGCTTAGACGCACAGTGGTGGCTGCAGCTTGAGGACAGTGAGGTGCGCAGCAGGGTGGGTGGCAAAAGGGTAATGATATACCATGACTAAGTCTTGCAGATAATTTCTCTTTGTGAAGATAGATGGATACAAGGGTGTTGATGGTGTGAAAACCGAACACGAGTGATGGGGTTCACGGGTCCTCGTCCATGGGAGTAGAAATGATATGAGGGTTTATATAGGTTCGGAGGTCCGAGAGAACCACATACTCCTGTCAGCGATCCTAGGGGGGGTTGTCTCCGGGGAGCACGTCCCTGAGGGCTCGCCAGTTCAAATGTGCTTTTATATTGCTCAAGAGGGCTCAAGTTACAAATGAGAGATATGTGGGGTATTTGTAGGCTCTTGGGCCTATACAAATGACCGAAATACCCCTCATGGTGGTAACTAGTCTGTAAGTACAAACGAGGGGTAATAATGTCTTTTCTAGACATAACTGTAATTCTTTCATCTATGTATTATATAGTTAGTCGCCGGTTAGGTACTCTCCAACAAAGGGATTACCGAATTGTGTTTTTATTATTTTTATAAGGCACATCGGAGTCTGGTAACTAAGAACTGCAGGGAACTGTCAAGTTCCCAGTAGTTTTCCAGTTGGCTTATTCTCCTTTTTCTCCATGTTTTCCTCAATTTTGAGTTCGTTCAGCCCTGCATAAATACTTAAGATTAAAAACTACATGTCGTTAAGTAGTAGTGAAAGAATTCCTTACCATGTTGCTGCAGTACCTCCAGTCCTTGGGAAACCTGGCACCTGGTGGGGAACCAGCTAGTTCCTAGTTCCTAACAGTACTGTCTACCTTTTGTTATGGCTTGGTGTGGCATCTGTTAGCACAGTAGGTGCAAAAGTGGTTCCAAATGGTATCCCTGTCTCTGCATTAGGAGCGCCGACGATTCTTTAGTGTGTATTAAACAGTATGATACTTCTTCATACTTCACATTGATTAACTTGTTTTAGTATATCATGTTCTTCCTAATGAGAAGTAAGAATAGTTTATTGTTTACTGCAACTTTAATTGTATACCTATGAATATGTGAAATCCCCACTATTATTCTTTTTTTTTGTAAACTCACTACTCACTAATGATATTGAAAGCATGACATTTCACTATCGACATTCCCTATTTATTTTCCATTATATGATGTAACCAAGATTTATCTTAAATCATGCAGTGTGTTTTCAAATATGTTTGCAAGTTTGATATTGTGGCAGTGGTTTTGAGAACTACTTCAAGTCACAATATGTTTTCACCACAATAGAGTTCATGTCTTTCCGTGTTGACCTCAATCTATTTTCAGCAAATTGTAACTCAAATAGTTAGGACTTAGTTGATGTTCTCATTCCTAAAAATTTCATCATTGTTTACTCAAAGCTAATCCTAATTTAAGTCTCTATGTGTGCTTGTTTCTCTTCCCTTCAATGACTTCACAAAGAAATGGACAATGTAAGAATGGATATGATGAACCCAAAAATTACTTCCTTTTTTCATAAGCATAGCTGAAACTGATTTCAGAATATTAAATAAATGTAAATGATTTTGCTTTCACTGAAAAACCCAAATTTGGTATATTCTTATGTTGTAGAAGTAGTTAGGCAATTGCATGAGTGCCACCCATGAAATGCGAGAACTAATATGCAGAGCTGGAGTTGGTTGAATTATTATTTCCTTTGAAACTTCTAGAAGGTTCTTGAGGAAACTGATACGTGCAATTGCTTCTTGTGATCTCTGCATGGACTTTAGCGTCTACCTTCTCTTTTTTTGTGTGTGTTTCTTTATTTCTTGTTGGATTCACTAACTCAGCCAGTAAAGGTTCAGTAGATTTGACTGTCCCAGCAAATGTTTACAGTTTCCTTGCTACTTGGTCTTGGCCTGGGTTTCTCATTTTTGTTGTCGACTCATACTTTCTACCCATTTCCTCTAAATGTGTTACATAATATCTGCTGGACAGCTTGATGATTTCACTGGAGTGTGTTTTAGCATGTGTTATTTTGCTGCTTAATCGCATTCTGTGCACTACAATGGAATATACGCATGTATGATATATATCCCCTAGCACCACTAGTGTGGTGGTATTTTTCTGTTTTGAGGCTGGCACACAAGATAACTGCATGACAAGAATTGTATTTTCCTGTCGGTTATAAATTCAGTAGTTCTCCATATGTAATGCGATAAGACATTACCTTCAAGATGAATCTTTTTCTGGAAATAGCTGTTATTTTAATACAAACATCCTAGACTCTAAAAAAATGCGACTTTTGGGGGGATTGCGTTATTTGATATGTACCATTAATCCCTTTTTCAATTAGTACTACATCATTATCGAGCTTCCCTACTTTCATCTCATCCCCCACCCCCACCCCCACCACAACCACCCACACACATACACACCCACATCATTTGTACAAACAATTTAAATAATTGAACTAAGTAATGTTTGTCTCCTTGAACAGGCTGCATCACCACCAAGGAACTTGGAACTGTTATGCGCTCGTTGGGGCAGAACCCCACTGAGGCTGAGCTTCAGGACATGATCAATGAGGTGGATGCTGATGGCAACGGAACAATTGACTTTCCCGAGTTCCTCAACCTCATGGCACGCAAGATGAAGGACACTGATTCTGAGGAGGAGCTTAAGGAGGCTTTCCGTGTGTTTGATAAGGATCAGAACGGCTTCATCTCTGCGGCTGAACTCCGCCATGTCATGACCAACCTCGGTGAGAAGCTGACAGATGAGGAGGTGGATGAGATGATCCGTGAAGCTGATGTCGATGGTGATGGTCAGATCAATTATGATGAGTTTGTGAAGGTGATGATGGCCAAGTGAGATGTCATTCTGAAGTTAGCTCTCTCCTGATGGTAGTAACTAGTTTAGCTTCGAAGACTGACAATTTGGTTATTCCCTATTCCTTCCGTGAATGAACATATTTGTTGTTTGTTTCTTATCAGTGATGTTGGTAATTTCGTTTGGATTTGTTTGCAGTTATATCACATTCGTGTTATCTTGGTACAATGATGCCTTCCCCTTCCAAATTGACACGATGAATTTGTTGTAGTACATGGCATGCAGATGCAGCAATATCTGATTTTCGTCTGCTGTTATAACTTCTTGGGGTGCAGGATTACCGAATGATTTCGCAACAATTCTAGACACTGTAGGACTTGTGATCTTCGTCATAGTTTTCAAAGAGAAGAGAGATAATGTTTTTCTTAATAGTTTTAAAGTTGACTGAAGATCTCATGATTGTACAGTAGATCGAAAGTGTGATTTTGCCCTTCATCCTTTGCTTTTCTTCCTTTTGTGCTTTGTTCTTTTGGAAAGGTCGCTCTGTGCAATTTTTTTTATCAATTTAATAGAGTTCTACTGTCCCTGTTGCAGCTTTCGAAATTTAAAAATCCATCATCTGTATTAAATTGGACAAAAAAGGAAAGGCAATGCAAGAAACCACATTGGCTGTCTTGTTTTCTGAAAACAGACGGTGGAAAACGACAATTGCAGATTTCTTTTCGTTCAAAAGAGGGAAATCTCTCAAACAAGCATTATTCAACAAGGAATCCGTCAAATGGAGTTTTCTTGTCTGCTGAATCTTCTGTGCAGTTCTCAGCCAAAAATTTTTTTTCAACAAAATGAAAGAACTATTCAAGGGTCAGAGATCTCCATTCCTATAAGCTTTGATTATTCAAACTAGTTAAGATATACCTTCACGGAAAGGCTTCGCATCCCGTGTGCCACAAAAGCTAAAAAATGAATAAAGTGTAAAGCAGTTTCTTCTCCAGCATTAGATAGCATTTTATTCACACAGATGCAGTAGTTTATTAATTCACATCTTCCATTTTTCTCTAATTTACTTTCTTTTTTCCTCTGAAAAAAAATTATGCTTTCTCCCCTGGAAGCATTTATTCACGACCGCATATAAAACAACCGCTACTCTCGCGCTCCCTCCGTCCAAGTTTATTTTCACATATTTTTTGTAATGATTTTATCCATAAATATAGAACGTATTTTATATTCTAATGTAAAATTAGTGTAAAGTTCCCTCTATACCCTTAATAAATATTCGTCTTACTTTGTTTTCTCTACATGCATGCATTAAATATAGTGTCAGTGATAATAATTAAGGGTAATTTAGTTATTTTTAATATCTTCTTAATCTATTTATCAAGAAGAAATACATCTTATAAATTTGGATGGATGGGGTATTTGTGAAGAATTTAGGATGATGTCATTCCATTCCATTCCTATTTCTCAATTTTCACCGATTCCCTAATCTGCAATCTGCATAAGTAATCAAAATATTCTCAACGGAAGGAGCACCATCTTGCGGACCGAGGACGCGCTGAAATATATCCTCATACTAATATAATCTCTCACTGCCAAAAGGCCGCATCCATCCTTCTCTCACCGTAGAAGAAAAAGAAAGGATCTTGACTAGAGTATAGTAGATGCCCAGTAGGATTGTATATGAGAAAACTTTTATGTGTTAGCAGTGCATCAGATTGGATTAAGTTCAAACATATCTCTCTCTCTCTGATTCTGCTACATAAGATCAACTGATCAAGATCTACAGCCTGCAGCTTTTACACAGGGCATTAACCGTGCGTGCAATGCAGTTCCAGCAAATAATGGCAATCTCATGCACAAAGAAAAAATATATCTATCTACTTGTTTGCACCAAAATTTGGCAAATCAGATCAAAATCAGCAATAAAATCAGGTACACGGAAGTTAACGGACAAGTTGGAAAAGTTTGAGGATATTTGGTAATAGTAAAATCTTTAAGAGAACAACTGTCCGAGATAAAGCCGATACGGATCAGGATTTCAAACGTATTGTAAACGGATACGATCGGCCGACGGGTATAAAAGAAGGGTCGAAGCAAGATGCAAAGACAACAACACAATACAATCAACCAGCTTTTACTTTCTTACTTTTTCCTGTCGACTAGGAGTAGTCTCTATAATTTAGATTTCTCTTTGTAATCGATCTTGATCAATAAAGTTGCGCATCGCCGATTGTTGATCTTCGTCAATTACACCCCCAGGTTTGATTTGTTCTGATTTTGTCGCGCATCGCCTTCTTCAGAATCGATCTACCTTTATCATCTGATTAGCCTTAATTGGCTAATTAGACTTACCTTGTTACCTCGATCTTGATCGACTTCAAGCTGATCAAATTTAAGCCGATTGATCTCTACGATCGACTTTTGAGTAAATTTTATATTTTTTACCTTGTCAGTTATAGGTCAAATCGACCGCACGCCTCAACCCTGTTCGTTGCGGTGTCTTCTTTGTCAAAACCCTACATCAAGTTTTTGACGCCAACACACTTTAGCACGCCGGGGGACCGCCATGTCTTCATCAGGAAAATCGATTCCGCCATCTGATCTCAACACTGAAGCCATAATCATCCCAACAATGGACGATTTGACTGAAGAACAACGTCAAGAGATTGAAGCTCGGAAGACTGCGTTGGAGGAGATGATGCTAAGTCATTATCGTAAAACTAGACGAGGCGCCACTCAAAAATCCGCCTGCCGACGGTCAACGCCCTGGGAGATGCGGGTGTCACAGAACCGGTAAACCGATACCTGCCTGCTCAAGCCGAATTATCGGCTATGATTAATCAATCTGTGCACCACGCTTTAATAAACCAATCATCGGCTCTTGTGACAACGCTTAAGCCGATGATAGCAAATAGTGTTAAAACTATAGCCCAGGAGTTAGCCTCGTCAGGTAGTCTGCTTGACCCATTGCAAGCTCTGCCGAATTATCCTGTTTTTTCAGTAGCACAAAAATACGCAGAGCTCAACGGCCGATCCTAAACCGTCGGCTATAACCTCACCCCCTACCATGATGCCTACTCAGCCGACCGTAATATTGCCTAGAGATCCTCGGCCAAGTGGGGTGAGTCATTACCACGCATACACCGACGCCGCTAAGTTAGACGCATCAACAAATCTGTCGCAGTCGGCTCCGTTCTATGCTTTTCCACAATCGGTTTCACAGCCGATTGGGCCTGAAAGATACCCGCATGAACCTACCCTGTTTAGAAATCCAGGTCCGCATAGGGTAGTGACTTATTCAGAGCCTTTCGTCCCAGTACCCGAACCTCAAGTCAGGCATAATAGGTATGGTCAGAATACTCGTGTGCCGATGACCCAGCATAATTGGCAACCCGAGTTTGCACTCGGGGGGCAGAATGCCAACTATGATCAACATTATCAAGGGCCTACGGTGCCAATGGCAAATAATGTAAACTGGGCCGACCAGATCTCCGCCGTCTTGAGGGACCAATTCGGCATACAGCCGAAGGGGAAGGTTATCGGCTATAGAAAGTCGTATCCTGATTACATAGATCGTATGCCTTACCCCCACAGTTTCAGAGTCCCGGATTTTGCAAAATTCTCCGGTGACGACTCAACTACTACTCTAGAACACATCGGACGCTTTATCACTCAATGCGGCGAAGCAGCTCAGTCCAATGGACTGAAAATAAGACTGTTCCTGTTGTCACTGTCCGGGGCAGCCTTTACCTGGTTCACTTGTTTGCCTTCGAATTCGGTCCACTTATGGAACGATTTGGAAAGCCGATTCCACGAATAATTTTTCTTAGGAAGTTTAGAACTAAGGATTTCCGACCTAAGTTCTGTTCGCCAGAGATTTGGAGAATCGGTAACTGATTACATTAAGAGGTTCAGAGAAGTTAGGAACCGATGTTTTAGTGTCACGTTGCCCGACAACCAACTTGCAGATTTGGCTTTTCAGGGACTAATTCCACCACTTAGAGAGAAGTTTAGAGGGCAAGAGTTCAACGATTTAAGTCATCTGCTTCATCGTGTATTGGTTCAGGAAAGCCGATTCCCAGATAATAAAGCGTTTAAGGATAGATTTAAAAATAACGGCAATAAAGAAAAGGATAAAGTTAAAGTCAATATGGTGGATTATTGCCCAAACGATTCTTCGGAGGATGATGAAGCGGAAATAAATATAGCCGAATGGGTAAAAGGGTCTAAAAAGTCTTTAGTCTGTTCTTGGCTAAATCCGACTAGAAATAAGTCGGAAGTTAAGTATGCCTTTGATGTTTCCAAATGTGATCGTATTTTTGATTTATTATTACAAGAAAAGATAATACGATTGCCCGAGGGACATATTATACCATCAGCCGATGAGATCAAGAAACGCAGGTATTGCAAATGGCACCACTCTTTTTCTCACAATACTAACGACTGCAATATCTTTCGTCAACAGATCCAATCGGCTATTGAAGATGGTCGGCTAAAATTTGCTGATGAGCCGACCATGCAAGTTGACGCTGATCCATTCCCAATTAACATGGTTCAATGTTCGGCTAAAGGAAAGGAGCCGATACATGATGAGCCAAAGAAGGATCGGCAGGTCAAATATTCAGTCGAATTCAGGCGGCGGTCAGACGTTGAAAATTACGATCGGCTCATTACAAATAGAAGTCGATCACGAAGGAAAAAATTCGAGGACCATTAAACCCAAGGGAAATCCTCAGGCGGGTAAATGGTACAAAGCTAAAAAATCGCCATCAAGGCAATCGGCCAAAAGGCCGGGACCAACGTTTTTGCAATTGATGGAGAAATATGAAAGAATGAACAATACCACGATATCCCGCTCACGGCTTGATAATTTTATCACATTAAAAATGTGGAGAGGCTCATAGAAGATGTCCTTTTGGCGCTTTTGTTGGGAAAGGGAGTGTCCCTGCCATCTCCGTATACATGTCCGATGGAGCATTACCCCCGAGACGATTGGCCAAGACAATCGGCTAGAGATAGGCTGTCTGGGCCGATTCGAGATCACAACAAAAGTTACAGGAGGCCTGTTCACGAAAGAATATCTGAACCAAACCAGGTACCAGACCAGGTCGAAACACAGAGGCCCAATTCAGACCGAAAAGATTTGGCTGGCCAGATACGAAAGCCAATAGAGCCCAAGCCTAGGTGGTGTCCATCTGGCCTTAGCCGATCACAGCGCAGACGGCTTCAGAGGCTAAGGACGTAGGAGATCCGAGAAGCCGACGCCGAAAAACAGAGGGATGATACCTTCAACGAGCTTCGTCCGATCAAGGTTGTCAAGAAAGAATGGAGAAAGAAGGAACAAGCCGAAGAAGATTTTGAGTCGGCAGATGATCTAGATTCTCCTATGATTAGGGACGATACACCTCCAATGGACATTAATATGGTGTTCACATTGCCAGCCGAATTCAAAATCAAAACTGAATCGGCTAAAGAAACTTTTACTCAATCATGTTCAGGAGTTCAAAATGCTATCTTTGAAAAACCAAGAGATGATCATCGGCATCTAAAACCATTATATCTGAAAGGATATATAAATGGAAAGCCAATATCAAGGATGCTGGTAGACGGCGGAGCCACAGTAAACTTGATGCCCTATACGACTTGCAAGAAATTGGGTAAGTCCGATGAAGACTTGATTAAAACTAACATGGTTTTAAACGACTTCACATGTGATCCCACAGAAGCCAAAGGCGTCATGGTTACAGAACTGACCGTCGGCAATAAGACTTTGCCGACCGCATTTTTTGTTATTGACGCCAAAGGAAATTACAGCGTTCTACTTGGAAGAGATTGGATTCACGCCAACTACTGTATCCCGTCAACTATGCATCAAGCGCTTGTCCAATGGAACGGAGAGGAAGTCGAAATTGTCACGACCGACACATCGGCTCACATTGCCATGGCCAGTTCTGACGCGAATTGGCAACATGAAGAAGCAGGATGTATATCGGGAAAAACATTAGAAGATTGCGATTTCATCTGCGTGAACAAAACAGACTTGTGCCGATCGTTGTCAAACTGTGCACGCTTGATCGAGCAAACGGTGCTACGCCGATGGGGACAAGAAAACAAAGAAGGCATTACAAGAAAAAATGCAAAGCTATCGGCAAACAACGGATAGCTATGAGGCTATAGAAGACTTTCAAGAGGTTGAAAAGTTGGGTCAAGGCTTTACGTCCACCGATCTGCTTGAAGAAGTTGATATAGGTAGTGGTGATAGAAAAAGACCAACTTTTATTAGCGCGAAATTAGATGTAAAATATAAAGAGAAGTTAATCAAAATTCTTAGAGAATATAAAGATTGTTTTGCTTGGGAATATCACGAGATGCCTGGTTTAAGCCGACAATTGGTAAACAAGGTTATCGGTCGTTTAAACAGTACCCTAGGCGTTTTAATCCGGCTCTGTATAAAATTATAAAAGAAGAGATAGAGCGATTGTTGGAGGCTAAATTTATAAGACCTTGTCGATATGCGGAGTGGGTTTCCAACATTGTTCCAGTCATGAAGAAAAACGGAAAACTTCGAGTATGTGTCGACTTTAGAGATTTGAATAAAGTGACACCGAAAGATGAATACCCGATGCCGATAGCCGATATGCTTATCGATGCTGCATCAGGGAATAAAATCATAAGTTTTCTAGATGGAAACGCCGGATACAACCAGATACTCATGGCAGAAGCCGATATACCAAAGACAGCTTTCAGATGTCCTGGAGCCATAGGTTTATTCGAGTGGACGGTTATGACTTTTGGCTTAAAAAATGCTAGGGCAACATATCAACGAGCCATGAACCTGATTTTTCATGACTTAATCGGTCACATCGTTGAAATATATATTGACGATGTCGTAGTAAAATCGACGGGTGATTTGCAACATTTAGCCGATTTAGAAAAGGTTTTCCAGAACATAAGATCACATGGCTTAAAGATGAATCCTTTCAAATGTGCGCTTACGACGGTGGGCAATTTTAGGCTTTATGGTACATGAGAGAGGTATTGAGATTAATCAAGCAATATTGAAAGCCATAGCCAACACCGAGCCGTCGGCATGCAAAAACGAATTACAGAAGTTGATCGGCAAGATTAATTATCTACGGAGGTTTATCTCAAACCTTTCCGGCAGAATTCGTGCTTTTACCCCGCTATTGAAGTTGAAAGATAATCAAGAGTTTGTGTGGGGAGCCGATCAGCAAAAGGCTTTTGACGATATTAAAAGATATTTATCCAGTCCCCCGGTTTTAGCTGCACCACGAAAAGGGTTCCTTTCGGACTATATGTATCTACCAAGAGGAAACTATTGAGCCGTTTCCGCACAAGAGGTTGATGGTAAGGAAAGAGTAATCTTTATTTAAGCCGATGACTACTTGATGCGTAAGTCGGTACCCTCTTGTTGAGAAATTATGTTTATCTTTATATTTCTCATGCACGAAGTTAAGACATTATATATTAGCATCGGCTTGTATGGTGATCTGTAAAACCGATGTTATAAAATATATGTTATCAGCTCCAATCCTACGGGGTCGACTTGGCAAATGGGCTTATGCCTTGGTTGAGTTCGACTTGTCTTATGAATCGGCCAAAGCGGTCAAAGGACAAGTTCTAGCCGATTTTATAACAGGACATGACACTACTACCGACTTAGTATCCGTAGCCCCTTGGCAGTTGTTTTTTGACGGGTCTGTATGCAGAGAAGGCGATGGAATCGGTATATTGCTCATATCACCTAGAGGGCATAATTTCGAATTCGCATTTCGGCTAAATAGCCGATGCTCAAATAATCAGGCAGAGTATGAAGCGTTGCTCAAGGGTTTGCGATTATTAGAAAATATCGGAGTAAGTGCGGTTGAGGCATACGGGATTCTATGTTAATAGTACACAAGTAAAAGGAGAATACCAATGCCGGGATGAAACACTGCTGAGATATTTAGAACAATGCTTCGAGATTATCGCCTCGTTCACAGCATTTTCTATCGGTTACGTTCCTCGAGAATTGAACGATAGAGCCAATACCCTGGCCCAACAGGCATCAGGATACAAAGACTTTGGCCGATATCAAGTGACTGAGCTAATGGATAAAGCCGTCATGTGCGTGGATGTTGCGGATTGGAGAACGCAGATAAAGAATTACCTGATCGATCTATCTGAGCCGATAGAACGCAAGATTAGGCAACAAGCTTTGAAGTACATTGTTATGGACGATACGTTGTATTATCGGACGATGGAAGGATTGCTATTAAGATGTCTTGGGGCCGAAGAAGCGCGGGTGGCAATGGGTGAAGTACATGAAGGCATTTGCGGTTCTCACCAATCGGCTCATAAGATGAAATGGATGCTTAGACGGATAGGTTACTTTTGGCCGACAATGCTAGAAAGATTGTTTTAAATACTACAAAGGTTGCCAAACTTGTCAGAAATTTGGCAATATACAATTAGCACCAGCATCAGCTTTGCACTCAATTATCAAGCCATGGTCGTTTACAGTTTGGGGAATAGATGTAATCGGCCAAATATTTCCTGCTTCGAGTAAAGGCCACAAGTTTATTTTGGCCGCAACCGATTATTTCTCAAAATGGGTTGAAGCTATACCAATCAAGAAAGTTACCAGTGTTGAGGCAATCAGATTCGTTAATGAGCATATTGTCCATCGGTTTGGAATACCGCAAACAATTACGACCGATCAAGGCACGGTATTCATGTCCAATGAGTTTCATACTTACGAAACAAGCCTGGGGATTAAATTGTTGAATTCATCTCCATACTACGCTCAGGCTAACGGACAAGCCGAGTCGTCCAACAAAACGCTAATCAAGTTGATCAAAAGAAAAATCGATGAAAAACCAAGGAATTGGCATTCGATTCTATCGGAGTCGCTTTGGGCGTATCGGCTAGCCTACCACAGAGTAACGAAGCTTTCACCTTACCAGCTAGTGTATGGTCAAGAAGCCGTATTACCCGTTGAAATCAATATTGAATCTATACGAGTGGCCAGACAAAACGGTTTGTCGGCTCAGGATTATAACAATTTGATGATCGATAACTTGGATGAGTTGGCAGAATTACGTTTGTCCACACTTGATCGGCTTAAGAAGAATAAAATCAGGGTTTCAAGGGCGTATAATAAAAAGGTCATGCCTAAGTCTTTTGATCAAGCCGATTTGGTATGAAAAACGATATTGCCTGTTGGTTCAAAAGATAGCCAATTCGGAAAATGGTCACCTACGTGGGAAGGACCATACAAAGTTAATCGGCTAGTCGGTGGAAATTCATACGTAATAGAAATGTTAGAAGGATATATTTTGCCTAAAGCTATGAACGAAAAATATTTAAAGAAGTATTATCCTAGCGTTTGGGTTGGAGCCTAGCCGACTAAGGATCACATTCAAAAAGCCAAGTTAACACGGTGCTGTTAATCGACTAAAGAGATTGTAGACTCAGAATGAAATTACAGGTAAGTAAAATTAAATCGGTTAAACAGCCGATTATAAGCATAGCAAGAGTTACAAAATATCCTGAGTATTCCAAAAACCTATCACCAAGCAATGTTTCATCATTAGAAAAAGATTGAAAATTAGAGACCTGAACCAAGGAGCCTGCCCCCTAAAGCCGATACTGCCCCTGCTACCTTAGCAATGATTTGTTGAATTTCATCCAGGAACTTTTCATCTTCTTTGTTATCGCTGGGACAGAGTGATCTTAGCCATTTATGCTAGAGATTTGAGATACAATTTGGCGATCTCTTGCTTTTGGTTTTGAGGAGGTCGCAGCTTGTAGCAAGTGAAGATTGCTTATCGACTAAATTCTTGTTCACCTCAGCCAACTCCTCTTCAAGGCCTTTTTTGGCCGATTCCAAGTGAAGAATGCTGGCCTTATCCAATTTAAGGGCTTGATTGTCTTCATCAAATTTTTTCTTCTGGGCCTTTGTGTTAGCCACCGCTTGTCCAGATGATTTGGTCGGCTTTTGGGCCTCCTTTTGCAATCGCCCTTGCCTCTTGCACTTCTACCTTTGCCGTCTGTGGCATACTTCAAGAAGGGCAGCCATGGCTTCTGGGGGGAGGTCGGCTTCGAGGGTCGCCATAGCATTGCGCAGAGGTTGTGTATTGGCTAGAAGGTCGGCTTCAAGCTGCATTATTTCTTCGAAAAGTTTATTCACCGCTTGCATCCTGTAATGAAGTTATCGCACCGACGCCTTCCTCTGCGACTTCAAGGATTTTTCTAATATCCGCAGGAAAATCGTCCGTGGCCATTACCTCTGGATCTTCCAATTCATCAAGAGTAAATCCTAATAAATCCATTGGATCGAAAGACATGGAAGGATTGGAGGCTGGAACTGATGGTATTGGATCAATAAAGGCCTTTGAGCCTGGCAAGTCGACGGTAGGGGTGGTTCGAGTTTGCAATGGCAGTTGAGCTTTGGGGGAGATAGCAGGAAGATCGGCTAGGATGGCGACTGCCTGCGCAGATGGTGTCGGCTGCAAAAGGAATAAAATCAAGATGAGAACAACGAGCAAAAAAGTTATGCAAGCTCAAAAATATCAAAAACTCACCTCTCCAGTAACCGACACTATTGGCGAGCTTTCGCCACTCTGCTCATTGGGTTTAGGGACCTTCTTGGCAGCAGCCTTTGTGTACTTTCGCTTCTTTTCTGAGAGTTTGTCAGATAAACAAATCTTGTTAGATGGAAATTGATTGGAGAATGAAAGAGAGAAGATAAAAATACTTACTAGGTTATTTCTGCTTCTCCAAGTCCGACAGAGATGGGCTCTGAATGCCCAAGGACCCAGAAGCGTAACCGGTGATGGCAGCAGATTGTTGTTTCTTGGGCTGATTGTCACCCGATGGGCCCGAAGCCGCCTTCTTTCCAATAGCCTTGTTCTACAGAAAGAAAGCAAATTTAGATTCAAGGTAAAAATTCATGTTAGACAGTGGGATATTTAGACTCTAAGCCGATACCTCGTCAGAGACATCTACACGCGTGTTAGTATATCCGGACAAAGTGGCCTCGCTGCTAGAATCAGCGCTAGATATTAACGTCGGCTCCGGAAGATTCGGAAAGAATTCATTGATGATGTTCGATGGAGACTTTGACCGATAGAGGGCTTCTGCAATAACTGACCACCACGAAGTATAGCCTCCTGCTCGTCTGGTGTTCAGGAAGAAGTGTGGTAAAGATTGGACTTGCAGGTCATCGGCTACTTCAAGAACAATCTCGGTCGACACAGCATTACGGACTCTAGCTCTTGGCTCAAGCCGATCAAGAAGCTGAAAACTTGGGATCACATGACCAAACCCCAGTTGTCTTGCATAAACGGACGGATAGTAGAATTCGTATGACGGCTGGTATGTCTGATTCCTTGTATGGAGACCCGCATGAAGAATACAAGGAGAAATAAAATTTTTAAACATGTCTAGGGTTTCCTGAGGCATCGCAGAGTTGTCGGCTTCAAGATGAAGGAACGAAGGCCACGAAAAATCGGCCACACCGTTGTAACTAAAGAAGTCTCGTTGTCTCAGATTCTCATCGCTCAAGTAAAGGAAGAAGGACATATACTTCCTTGAATCGGCTGCTGTGATTTTTGTTTCACTGCCAGAACACATAATGAACCGTTCACCAAACGATCGGCTTGCTTGGTACTGGGGAATAGTGTTTTCTGGGTTGTCTTCTCTTGGAAAGGCTGTGTCATCGGTAGGCTCTAGATGAAAAGGTCGGCTAAAGAAGCAATATAGCCAGACTTGAATAAACCATAAAGGGTCACCCACGTTACCCACGGTAAAATCGGTAAAACCTGTGTAAAGTCGACTTCTGATAATGTGCATCATTTGGTACACTGCTCCGAGAAACGTTTTTCCGAGTGCCAGCCGATGGCCTTCTACCAATCCTTCTGCAATGGTCTGATACACTTGGGTTGGCCCTAATGAAGCTCCGCAGAACAAAAATCGGTCAAGCCACAGGTTAAGGAAAGCAACGTGCTCTTCATCCGATACTAGTCCGTTTACTTTATTATTGTTTGCAATGTACTTGGACCAGCCTTCGCCTTTAGACCGAATAAGTTTATATTTGGGTTTGGCGCTAAAAGCCGATATTTGTTCCCCATCTGGTCTCAGGCAGCAAAGTTGAGCAACGTCCAATAAAGTTGGGCCGACTAGACCGGTGCGAAACATGAAGGCATTAAAAGTATCCGACCAAAAATAACAGGCTGTGGCCACCAAGGGCTCATTGGCTTTTGGATCGGCTAGGCTCAAAGGGATGCATTCGGCTATACCCATTCTTTCCCAGGATTCTCTTTTTTGAGCTGCTACTTGGTTATACCAGTTTTTCCACCCTTTTAGTGCGGTCGGCCAAGCCCTAAAACTTTTACTCCAACCTTCTATGTTATACCATTTAGCCGACAAGGGGAGGCGAGTTACTTCCTGATCAATAACTGTAGCTGCATCTAAGTTTCCTAATGGGCCGAGGAAAAATTGATCGACACTGTTGGGGATTGGGATGAGTACCTGAGACGGATCCATTCAGCCGATCTTGATGTGAAAGCCGACTGAAGTCAAAGGGTTGGCGTGCCAATGGGAGAACAACAAGATGCGGAAGGAAGAAGCCAATTGTGAATGGCGTGAGAGCGCGAGCGCGTGAGGAATGACCGAGTGGGGGCCGCGTTTTATAGCAAGGTAAAAATTTGAAGCGGTGGGAAACGAATCTCAAAAGACACGGGCAGTTAAAACGCACTACTTGCATGTCAGAGAATTACGGCGCAAATAAAGCGGCAGTTATTAAGTGAAGTTCAACAGTTAAGTCGATCGAAAAAGCCGATTATTGCGATTTTTGATAGATGACAAGTCATCTCTAAAAAATGAGGGGCATATGTTTGCACCAAAATTTGGCAAGTCAGGTCAAAATCGGCAATAAAATCAGGTACACAGAAGTTAACGGACAAGTTGGAAAAGTTTTAGGATATTTGGTAACAGTAAAATCTTTAAGGGAACAACTGTCCGAGATAAGTCCGATACGGATCAGGATTTCGAACGTATTGTAAACGGATACGATCGGCCGACGGGTATAAAAGAAGGGTCGAAGCAAGATACGAAGACAACAACACAATACAATCAACCAGCCTTTACTTTCTTACTTTTTCCTGTCGACTAGGAGTAGTCTCTGTAATTTAGATTTCTCTTTGTAATCGATCTTGATCAATAAAGTTGCGCATCGCCGATTGTTGATCTTCGTTAATTACACCCCCAGGTTTGATTTGTTCTGATTTTGTCGCGCATCGCCTTCTTCAGAATCGATCTACCTTTATCATCTGATTAGCTTTAATTGGCTAATTAGACTTACCTTGTTACCTCGATCTTGATCGACTTTAAGCTGATCAAATTTAAGCCGATTGATCTCTACGATCGGCTTTTGAGTAAATTTTATATTTTTTACCTTATCGGTTACAGGTCAAATCGACTGACACGCTCTAAACCCGGTGTTCATCTGGTGTGCTGCTGTCAGAAATCCTACATCAAGTTTTTGACGCCAACACTACTACTGCTCAACCCTAGGTCTCATGCATGCCAGCCTGTGTTAACCAGAATTGCATAAGCTACCCGTGCGGCCGTGCCCAATTTCAGTCATCTTCCTACACACACTCCTACTAACCTGCTCTGGTTGACATGTAGCTACCAGATACCGTATTAATACTCCTACTTTGCTAGGGTTTTTGTTGGGATACTTTAGACTTACGTGACAGCAACAGAGAAAATGGAACGGTTCATCATCATCATCATGAATTGAAGTCAAAATCAGGAGGCCCGAAAATCCAAACAAGAGCTATTTCTCCTCGTGCTCATCCCATCTCTCGACATGGACATATATATCGCAAGAGCAGACAAAAAAGATACGCACCTAAGCAATAAACAGCCCTAGATTAATCTCATAACTGCTCTGACAATAACGATCCTACTTCCACCGTGTAAGTTTACAGTGTATATTTTCCCTTAGCACATAGATTAAGAATATATTGAAAATGACTATATTACTCTTAATTATTATATCTAAACACTATATTTAGTACATGCATGTCAAATAAAGTTGAATATTTATTAGAGCTATAAAGGAAATATTATACTAATTTTGCATTGAAACATGAAATACGCCGTACATTTGTGGACAGGATTATTAAAGTAAGTCGGACGAAGAGAGCATTTTGTAGCCGATTAACATTAGTGAAGCCCCTGGTCCTCCGTACGCTTCGCGAAAAAACAGCGGTTTGAACGGCTCAGATCGAGGTGGACAGTCGAGATATCCCGAGCATTTTCTCGTGAAATTGCGACCGTCCTAGGTACCATCTTGTAAGGGTAACAAAGCATTGAACGTACACTGGATAGCATTCTCCTCGATGTTTGACCGGTCAGCTTATATGAGTATGCTGCTCATGCTGTCCGAACGCAATGGTAGAGGACACGAATCCACGCGGTCGGGTGCGCCGCCGCCGCCGCTCCCCTCCGACCCGGAGTGCTCGGTGCACTCGATCTTGCTCGTCCTCGCCCTCCTGTTCAAGTGCAGGCGCATCCCCCATGACACGACGCGCCTGTACACCCTCTCGACCACACTATGGGTGTAGTAGTCGTTCCCATGGCGCCACCACCCGGCGCTCTCGAGGGAGCCATGCAGCTCGGACACCACCTCGGCCATCGCCGGCCGGTGCTCCACGCTCTCCGACACGCAACGCGCGGCCACGGCGAGGACGCGGGCGACCGCGCTCTGCGCCTCCGCGCCGGGTGGGGCGGCCACCCTCCCGTCGAACACCTCGCGCGCCATGCCGGCGCCGATCAGCGGCACCGCCCAGGCGACGATGGACGACGGGGAGGCGTTCACGTCCATCACCTTGCGCCCGCTGACGAGCTCCAGGAGCACGACGCCGAAGCTGAACACGTCGCTCTCCGGGCCGAGGCGGCCGGGCTCCGTGTAGCACGGGTCCAGGTAGCCGATCGTGCCCGCCGGCGCGGGTGCCGGCCCCACCGCGTCTTCGGGAGCGGGCCCGCCTGCGTCGGCGGCGACTCTGACCGCGAGGCTGAAGTCGGCGAGGCGGGCGCGGCCGTCGCGCCCCAGCAGGATGTTGGCCGACTTGACGTCCCGATGTATTATGACGCGGGGCTCAGCGCCGTGCAGCGCGCGCACGGCGCGAGCCACGTCGAGCGCGATCTCCACGCGGCGCTGCCACGGCGGCGGCCTCGGGCACCGGTGCAGCAGGTCGTGCAGCGAGCCGTTGGGCATGTACTCCATGACGAGCAGCGGCGGAGCCGCCGGCGCCGGCGCCGCGACGCCGACGAGGTTGACGACACCCGGGTTGCGCGCGGCCGAGAGCACGGCGATCTCGTTGGCGAGCTTGGCCTCCCCCTGCCGATGCGACGCCCTCTTGACGGCTACGGCGAGCCTCCTGCCAGCGCCGCCCCTGAGCCTGGCCCTGTACACGCTGCCGTGGCTGCCCTTCCCGACGAGGTTCTTGTCCGCGAAGCCGCCCGTGGCCGCTTCGATCTCCTCGTACGAGAACTCCATGGCGTTGTTATGGTCCAGAGTTCTTGGTGCAATGGTGGTGTAATGCCGTGTGTGAGTGGAGTCTAAGCCTAAGGAAGCGGGTTGAAGACTTGAGCAACGTAAAGCAGTAGTAGCAGCTAGACAAGGAATAAAGGGAAAAGAGGAGGCAAGAAAGTTGAAGGCATGGATCAAAGGTGGTAAAGTTGGTGACTGCAAATTTTAGAGAGAGAGAGTTTTAGAGAGAGATGATGATGCTTTTGCTTGGTCCCCTAAAGAACCAAATTTGTCTTCTCAAGGAGGAGGGCGGGCCAGAAAAACAAACTTAACAGAGCAAGCAAAGCAAGAAAGCTAAAATGGCTTTCTTGCTGTCGCTCTCCTCTTGTTTCCTTCCTCTCTCTTCTCTCTCTATGTGTATATGTTGTTTAAAAGGAGGAAATGGTGGCACACGGTGCGTCGGGGTTTGGATCGTTGGAGTGGTTGCGCTGACTGCAAGATCCTCGCAGCAAGCGAACAAAATCTGTAGCAGGGAATGTTTATCTGCCAGGAGGGAATGTGGACTCGTTGGGTCTCACTCTCATCTCATGGCATGGATATATCATATGTCCTTGTTGGGACGCCCCCACCTCTGATCGCACTACCATGGAGAAGAATTGAATAGCTTTAGGTTAGTTCGCGGTTGTTGTCATATCATATGCTATGTGGAGTATATATAATTTAAACTTTCCAGTCTTCTATCCGAAAAATCATGCTAATACATTAGAATTCCAAGTTCTTAACCATTCCCCCTTGAGACGAGGAGTCCACATGTTGGTGCAAACACCATGGTTAGAAAAGATTGGCAGCGACATAGTGCTGGTTACAAAGTTCGTTCTCAGTGGTAATTAAGGTCATTCTTTTTGAAGGTTGAAAAATGGACTCAATCAAGGGCGGAGTTAGGGCTCGAGCCACCCGAGTCTTGACCCGAGGTTTGGCAAGAAAAACCTATGTAAATTCTCTTAAAAATTCATGAAAAATCACAAATAAACCCAATAACCTCTGGGCCCACCCTGGACTCAACCACAGTTGAAGGTTGTAATGTGGACTTTTTCCTTATTAAAACGATAGAAAAAGAAGTCATCATATTTGTTCTCAAGGACTAGAAATTACCACGTTAATCAGAGGAAAAAAAAAGATGATTACGGTGGATCCAGATTATAATGGTATGGATTAATCAGATTTAAATATGAGAGCCGTTACAAGCGGTCAGGCTTTTGAAAGTTTAACCATTAATATACGTTAAAGTATATAGATTGACTATATCAAAATAATATCAATAGATTTGTCTCGCAAAATGCTTTCACAATATATTTATTATTATTACTGCTAGTATATTGTGATAATATATTATAGTCAAAGTCTTGCATTGGAGATCGTAAACAGTCAAAAACGACCTACATTTGTGGACGAAGGAGGTAGAAAATATAATTTTATTTTTCATCATATGTACAAGAGCTATATAACAAGCACAACTCTATATTTTAATATAAGTATATATATATATATATATCTGTATAATTGTATGAAAAATTCGGCTAGTTGAAAGAATCTGGTTAAAATCATACCATTTTGTTCAACAGCTATATGCGGAGCGAAGCCAGCAGGCCCATCGCAAATGGACGGCCTATCCTCACGATAGGTGAATATATGACAAGAGAAGAAACTTGTGGGGTCGCTGAAAATTCACTATTGTTTTGTTTCAACTCAGAGGCCTCTTTATACTAGGATTGAGAGTCACCCTATATACTATAAATTCTCACTACACCACTGCTTTAAAGCTCTGTTTGGGGTTTTAAAGTCACTTCGGCTTTTAAAAAGCCAGTAAGCCCCCCACCCCCACCAAACAGTTCAACATTTAAACGGTTTTTTTGGTATAAACTAGAAACCAAATATAACTAGTAAAAGCTGAAAGTTGGGCTAGACCTGCTTTTGCAACTTATTGCTGATGAAAATTAACTGTTTGTCAAACGACCTATTATAAAAAAACTATAGCTGCTTTTCAACCCAGAAAGCTAAAAACAGTTTTCAAAAAAACTACATCTCCCCTAAATAGGCCCTAAGTAAAGGAGGTGTGGAATATATGAAACCAGGTATCTCCATGACCGGCCCAGCGTCGCCTGAAGAGAAGAAAGGCCCAGAGAGGAGGCCCAAAGGTTGTGCCCCGTGCCAAGCCAAACAATTGCATTTGTGAGGGGCATATCTTATAGAACAGATTGAATATGTATTTGGATATAGAAGATACGGCTGTAATCCGAGTCGTTGATAGGGTAGATAAAGATGTAAACTCTATCCTGTAACCGACTAGAATCTAGTAAACGATCGGAATCTCTTAACCGATCAGGACTCTGTAAGCCGTACCAAACCCGGTATATAAGGGAGAGGGCGGGCAACAACAAGGCATCAAGCCATAGAGCATAGCACACCTCATATCGCCCAGAGCACATTGCGCTTTGAGCAATCTTAGATCTAAGAGATTCACATAATCCCAGTACACAGGATTAGGGTATTACCTCCATCGCTAAGGGCCTGAACCTGTCTAACCCATTGTCTTGTGTGACCTTCGAGTTTGAGATCTAGCGTCTGCCCCATAAATTTATTGCTGACTACAAAAGTCGACGGGAGGTGCTTCTACGGTTCACCTTTTGAGATCGATTGCATATGTTTTAAAGCACGGATGGTTGGTGGATCCTAACTGCTTGTCTCTTCAAGTGTTTTTTTTTAAATTTGTGCAGCTCCAAAAGGCTAGTGCATATGCACATGTGGCAGTGCTGTGTGGCATATGTGCAACTAAATTGGAAGTGAGTGTAAATGGTGTGGATATGCACGCATCTAATACTTTTTAGTTCAATATCTTAATTAACTGGAAAGAATTACTAAACCGCAACAAATATCAACAGGTCGATTTGTTCCCTAGGCAATTTATTTTATTATATAAGAATAGTATCTACTTAACAGTGGTCATTACTTGTTATTAGGTATGGAGAATGGACAAACATTAAATGGAGCTTAATTCCGTCGATGGACAATGGTGGAACCCAGCGGGAGGCGAAGGAGGGCGGGAGCCACATGAAAAGCCCAAAAGACAAAGTGTACCACATGGGACATTACCCCATATAGCCAAGGCACAAGGTTCTGGTGGCCAAGGAGGCCCAAGTGAGCAAGCCCATGTAGCCAATGCGGGAGGAGGTAAGGCTAAGCCCAATTCAAATAAGACAAGTAAGCAAAGGAAAAGATAGGTTTGAATTGGATTTGGAGACCAAAAGATTCCAATTCGGAATGCCAGACCAGTCGAATTTAAAAAGGCTATAATTCCCACATGCAGACTTAGATTGTGGCATTTTTGTACTTTTTTGAAAGCTTAGAATGTCATCTCTATGTCACTCCATTACGAGACATCCAAAATCGGTTTTCCTCGATGTTTAAATTGGCCGGCAAATATTAGCTTCTAAATTGGCTGAATTAGATTAGAAATTTGAGTTAGAGATAAAGCCAAGGTGGGTGGGATCCACCTTGGCCGACCCTAGGCCATGTTGCACGTCCTCCATAGTCTCTTTTATATATTGTATTGTTTTATTTTGTAAAGGAAGACCACGATTGATAATATACAGCTTATATGCTTGTTCTTCCTCATTGATGTTACATACATAATAGAGCAGGGAATTGAGCGTTGCTTCTTTCAAAGATCGATATGTCCTTCCACTGGGAATTGTGAGATTGATAATACTTCACTCGGTGGTCTCGTGAAGTTCAGCACACGTGTGATCTTGGCGAATCAAAGAGTTGCAAGCCCATTGTATCTGACAGCGAAGGATCAGCTAGTATTCATCACAAAAGTGCACAAATTATCCTTGATACTATATCGTGAAGATCGAGCAACCCTGTATCAGTAAATTTTATGGTCTATATACTCTTACCCTTCCAAGGTCCTCTCACGACCAAACACCAAAACCCTACTCTTGTTTATTCATCACCAAAACCGAATACACATATCTCACCTAATGCCTTGTTTAGAAGACTCATTATCAATCGAAAAAATTTAAACTAAAATCCCAGCGCATTCACATATATGGCCTGGAATTGTAACGCAGCCGAACAAGACTGAAATTGAAAGATCGAAAAAGGCGACTAGAGGGGGGGTGAATAGGAGCCAAATAAAATTTTTCGAATAAACTTTCGCCCTAGAATTCAAACCACCAAAAGTCCAGAAAGAAACTGCATTGGTCGGGTATCTCTAGTCGGATGAACAGTACCCCCGATCTACAGAGGTCGGATGAACAGTACTCCCGACCAGCACTGGTCGGATGAACAGTAATCCCGACCTGAAGTGGTCGGATGAACAATACTCGGGTGAATAGTGTTCGGGTGAACAGTATCCCAACCGGACGAACAGTACGCCCGACCTGCGGAGGTCGGATGAACGATGTTCGGGTGAACAAGATCGACTTGATGAACAAGACGCCCGACCGCAGAGGTCGGATGAACGATACTCGACCGGATGAGCGATGACGCCCGACCGCAGAGGTCGGATGAACAAGACTCGGGTGAATAGTGCTCGGATGAGCGAGATCCCGACCGGATGAATAAGACGCCCGACCGCGGAGGTCTGGATGAACGATACTGGCCGGATGAACGATAAAATCAGCACGATCTTAAAACAAAAATCGATGTAACTTTTGATCTACCGATCCAAAAACAAAGGAAACTTGGTGTGCACCTTCCTAAGGATGTCGAAACCTATTTCACCATCAATCGAAGGAATTGAAACCAAGGTTCCGTCCCTTTTCAGTTTAACAAATGCAACACCAAAAACAGAGTCACGAACACAGACTTTACCCCTAACTTGCTGGTGGGAGTTGATGGTCAGAATATCCTTGGATAACTCTCCACAAATCACAGCAAGTAAGTACACGAAGAAACAACCCTTCAAACAGATAGAAACACTATCTGAAAACTAGGCACAGAGATTGGTTTCTTCCAAAACTGAATAGAAGAGGTTGTAGATTGCCTAGATGATTGGGATATGATCTATAGAAGATTCATCCAAAGAATCTTTCATCCTTGGCAATAAGAACCGAAGCCAATCAAGACTAACGAATCGCAAGTCACACGCTTACGCACTTTAAGAATACAGATTTACAACTTGCAACAAGAACGCAAGGATTGCCTAAATGATTGAAAGCACCAATCCGAGAAGAGTTCATCAATCATGAATTTCAAAAGGACTCAAAAGCATGTAGAAGGAGATGAGGCAAATCCAAATTACGTAAAGTAAATTGCAAGTAAGTAAATGCGAATTTAGATAATGAATTTAAGTGCGTAATGTAAATACATAAGAGAAATGAAACAAGAATATAAGTGAAGAATATTTCATTTCTGGAAGGGAGGTTTACAAAGCCTCACAACAAAGTGGGCAAAACTCAAACGAGCAAAGAAAAACCTCGTAACCTTCACAACCTTCACCGAGGGAGGCTGCCTACCCTCTATTTATAGTGACACAGGATCAATTCCCACCTTTGGATGTTCTGCTTCAATCCTAAGCCAACATCCAAGAGCCGTGGATTTGATCCTTACACTGTCACTCTCAACAACTCTCAACTACTCACGTAGACTTTCCTCACCTGCTCACCCCCAAGGAGACACCCCTCTCCCTGTCTATTCATAGCAGGCTTGGAACACCTACCACCCTTGGATGAGCCTCTAAACCCTAGAGCACTCCATCAAGGGCTGAGATTTTACCCACTCACAAAGCTATGCATGGGCTCACCCGAAACCCAACAACCCAACGGGTTTTGCACGCTTTTCAACTCACACTAACTTGACCCGCTACTCTATCTTCCTGACCGCGATCCAACGGTCCTCCTAGATCAGAGCAACTCCAAGTTAGCATCTCATCCATTCCTTTGTCTTCTCGGCTTGCAGCTACTCCCCGGCCTCACCATCTTTGGCGACACCTTGATCATCCGGACCTCGGCTCTCGGCCTAGTCACGATCCCCTTCGCCTCACCATGACCTAGCTCCAAAGTCCTCGCAACCATCATAGACAAGGAAACCACATCACATAGCAATGTCTTACAACACATATCCATCTCAACAGAAAGATATACACTATGTCGACCGGCGCAACCCGACCACACGTGGTCCGACCATTTGGTTTCCATCCCGACCACCCATGGTCCGACCACTGGTCTCCATCCCGACCACTCGAGGTCTGACCACTGGTCTCCATCCCGACCACTCGAGGTCTGACCACTGGTCTTCGTCCCGACCACTCGGGGTCTGACCACTGGTCTTCGTCCCGACCACTCGGGGTCTGATCACTGGTCTCCGACCAGCCAAAGCCTAGACCACTCTGGGTCGGACAACTGGTCTCCGACCAACCAAAGACCTGACCACTCGGGGTCAGACGACTGGTCTCCGACCAGCCAAATCCTCAACCACTCGGGGTCGGGTGACTGGTCTCCGACCAGCGAGAGCCCCGACCACTCGGGGTCGGACGACTGGTCTCCGACCAGTAGACCAACACTCAAATTGCTTCAAATCCAAATCAATTTAAAACAACACAAGCTCAAAACTCATCAATTACTCATCACACACAAGGATAGACCTCCACATGGTCTTTCAATCTCCCCCTTGATGAGTATATTGACAAACACATGAAAAGGCAAAAGTTTTGAGTTTGAATAAGAGAGAAGAAAGCAATTTGAATGCAAAGCCAAACTTGGTCCGAATAAGGAAATAAGATCATGACCAAGTTGGCGAGAAAGAATTTAGAGCAAGACCATGAAAAGAGCAAGTTTTCCACAAAAGCTCTAAAACCAATCATAAGTGCCGTTTAATCAACAAGCCTTCACATTTTATCTCCCCTTTTCTACATTTTAAATGATGCCTTTTCTACATATTCTCCCCTTTTGGCAATATAGGCATCAAGAAATTTTTGTTTTCCCCCTTTATATATGTATGCATGAAATGCAACCTAAGTGAGCTTTGAAGATTATCAATTGATCGCAATGACAAGATATGACACCAAGCTAGTCAATTTAGAAAATGGTGAACTAGGATGTCTCCAAGAACAAATTCATTTTGCTCACAAGCTTGGTTTACAAGATTTTATTTTAGCAAGATTTGAACAAGTGCAAAACTTAGCAAAAGTTTCAAAGCTAGAAGCCAAAGACCATTCATAGGATCAAATGGAGAACCTAGAGTTCAACCTACTCAACACTTTGGGAATCTTGAAGTACATATAGAGTCCTTGAGCTCATTTTCAATTCATGCAAATTCTTCTTCTTTGATGTTTTAAAAGACATAGCGGGTGCAAATGTTTGACATTATTTGCATTCTTTACCCACTTATGTTTTTGTTATTTGCATTTCTTAATGGTTGACTCAAGCCATGTTCGATCACCCCAAGAGTAACTCTTAAGAGAATGATCTTGGTCATACACTATATATTCCAAGTTCATCCCAAGTGCAATGGGAGGCAGTCTCGAGAATATATAGTGTTGAGTTCAATTTTGCACAAAAAGAGTCAAGTTTTTTTTTAGCACATATGAGCAATTTTGAAGGACTAAAATATGGATCAAGCAAGTTTCACCCAAGTTGCTATAGGGACTCTAGAGAACTCCATAAATTCACAATTCATGGTAAAAACCTCTAGAGAAGAAACTTAACAAGAAAAAGCAACATGTTTTTCATTTAAGATTTTCAATTTTGATTTTAACAAGCTTAGTATGATAGATGGACTTGGATAGACCTAAGCTAGTGATTTTCTTCAAAGATGTAGCATGGTGCATTACATGAAGATTGAATCAATTGCATAATAGACAAAGCTCATAAAGCAAAAATGCAGTCTAAATGCAATGCGTGAACATATTCCCAAACTCCCCTCAACAAATGAATTAATTTTAGGCTCAAATCTGGTTAAAGTTGAGTTATTATCAAGATTAGGCATAAAGAAAACCGAATGAACTCAATAACAACGAGAAAAAGCAGAATGAGGAGAAGAAGTCGAGAAACGCAAGACTGGATGGCTATTGAGCATAGATAAGATAGAAGAGACTCACTATGGCTCGGATGGCTCTTATCTTCCACAATGGTGACATAGGGAAGGCGACTCTAGATTCCAACTAAGGAGTGCACACACCACTGCCTACCCAGGAGGCCCAAAACCTGCTAGACTTATAAGGCGTGAGGAACTCAACCTAGAGAGAAGAGAGAACGACTAATCACGCATGATAGCAACCTAAAGCATAAGATAAGAGGTCCATGGAAGACATGCCAAAAGTCTAAGTGAGTGAACTCAACTTAAGAAAACAAGCCCAAAGTCACCCAGAAGAAGAAAGGAAATCTTTGGAGGAAAAAATATAGTACATAGTATACAAACCAGCTCCCCCTCAAGATAAGCCGTATGGGCTCACGACTCCAAGCTCACTCCTCAAGGCAACAAACCTGGAGCTATCCAAAGGCTTGGTAAAGATATCGGCTAACTGGTGGTCACCATCTATGAATGAAGCATGATATCACCCTTCTCCACATGGTCTCTAAGGAAGTGATATCTAATATCAATGTGCTTGGTCCGGAATGTTGCCTTTGGGTTTTTAGCAATGCAAATAGTGAAGTGTTGTCACGAAAAGTGGCACACTCTCTATCTCTAACCCATAGTCCCGCAAGGTCGATCTCATCCAGAGCACTGCTCGACAGAATCGGCTGCAACAAC
The DNA here is from genome assembly GCA_036346275.1 of Otatea glauca. NCBI lineage: Eukaryota > Viridiplantae > Streptophyta > Magnoliopsida > Poales > Poaceae > Otatea > Otatea glauca. The sequence continues at coordinate 16,398,055 of CM070711.1, read as the reverse complement.
ATACTCGGCCTCGTGTGGGTGTGCAACCCAGCATCGCTTCCTAGATGACCAAGAAACAAGAGAAGTGCCAATGAATTGGCAAGTGCGAGAAGTGCTCTTCCTATCTATCCTCTGACCCGACAAAGTCGGCATCGGAAAAGGCTCTAAGAGATAGACAAGAAGAAGAAGAGTACCAAATACCATAGTGGTGGCACGAAGGTACACGAAGATGCGCTTGACCGCTTTGGCGGTGAGAGGCGCGAGAGAAGCTTGAAATCGAGCGCACGCACACACAAATAAATGTATGTCGGCCTCGAAGCGGTGAGGTACAAGAGGAGCCGATCATACTCAAACTCCTTTTGATCAGCAGCTCACCATCCTCATCGGGCTCGAGAACAGCGATGGGTTGCCATAGGAGTCATCACCGGCTTCCCATCGACATGTCGAGCGCCTCGGAGGTCACGGGTATATTTACCTTGATGCAAGAAAGTACCCTCCCGAGTCTGCTTGATTTGGAAGCCAAGAAAGTAGCTCAACTCGCCCATCATACTCATCTCAAACTCTGTACTCATCACATCGTAAAACGAGAGACAAGAGAATGAGAGGATCCACCAAAAATGATATCGTCCACATAAATCTGGACAAGAAGAAAATGAGACTCATGGTGTCTGATGAACAGAGTTTTGTCTACTATGCCCATTTTAAAGTCATGGTGAGAAGATAAGACTTGAGCATCTCATACCATGCTCTGGGGCTGCTTGAGTCCATCTGAGCTTTGGAAAGCTTGAAAACATGACTCGGAAACTTGGGGTTCTCAAATCTCGGAGGTTGTTTGACATAAACCTCTTCCTCAATATAGCCATTGAGAAATGCACTCTTGACATCCATTTGATAGAGCTTGAAGCCGGGATGCGTAAAATGCAAGCGGGATCCTAATAGCCTCTAGCCTAGCTACGAGGGCAAAGGTCTCCTCAAAGTCAAGACCCTCAACCCGAGAAAAGCCTGTGCAACTAGCCTAGCCTTGTTGCGAATGACAACCCCATCCTCACTCTGCTTGTTTTGAACACCCACTTGGTCCCAATGACATTATGACCAGATGGGCGCTCTACAAGCCGCGGACTTTGTTCCTCTCAAAGTTCTCAAGTTCCTCATGCATAGCATTGCCATTAATCCACGACTCATCGGATAATGCATGAGAATTATCCTTCGGCTCAAAGGAGGCAACAAAGGCAGAGTGAAGACAGAAGGAGGACAGACCCGTTCTTGAGCGAGTGACACGCTCGAACAAATCGCCAATCATCGATCGGAAGGATGGCGTCTCGAATATGGCGGGAGGTCCAGAGCGTATGGCCTCTACCTCTTGAACAAAGAGATAGGAGCAGAGCCACTCGTGAAGGAGAGCCGAAGACAAAGGTGGTCTCCCCGAGGTGCGAAAATGGAAGCAGAGGCACCTCGGTGTAGAGGGACTGGATCGGTGGAACACCATCATCTCCATCATCCTCATCCTCTACAAAAATGGTCTTGGAGGAAGAAGAAGAGCCTGAAACATCAGGTCTAGCTCCTGGGCTAGCCTCATCAAAGGTCACATCACAGGTCTCTATGATCCTATGCGCATCAACACTCCAGACCCTATAGCTACGAGAAGAAGACGAGTAACCTAGAAAGATGCAATCAGAAGAGCGAGACTCAAACTTATCTAGGTTACCAGACTTCAAGATAAAACACTTGCAACCGAAAACGCGAAAATGAGACACACTGGGCTTTCGCCCAAACCTCAACTCATAAGAAGTGCGATGCAAATGTGCTCTCAAAAACACGCGATTAGAAACATGGCAAGCAGTAGCTATAGCCTCAGCCCAAAACTTCCTAGAGTCTTGTACTCATCTAGCATCGTCTGGCCATCTCAACGTGGTCCTGTTCTTCCTTTCCACTCGTCATTTTGCCGAGGCGTAGGGAGAAGAGAACGATGCTCTAAACCGACTCCACACAAAACTCTCAAAGTAGGAATTCTTGAACTCCGTGCCATTATCACTGCGAATAGCTCGTAATGCACACGGGAGCTCAATAGACAACCTCTTGACTGACCCTGAAGTGAGAAAAGTCTCATCCTTTGAGGCCATGAAAAATACCCAAAGTATCTAGAAAAATCATCAACGATGACAAGAACATACCACTTCCCTCCTGCTTGATTGCACTCTAGCCGGACCAACGGTGTCCATATGTAAAAGCTGTCTGGTGCATCACCATCACTACGGTGGATGGAGGATGAGAAGCGATAACCATCTTGCCATGTCGGCAAGGAGAGCAAACTAAGTCTTTGACCATCTTGAGTTTGGGCAAACCCGAATGAGATCGTGGTGCTAACTCGGGTCAAATGATCAAAACCAATGTGACCAAGTCTCCTATGCCAGAAGGAGAGATCACGGGACTCAGAAGCAATCAAGCATCGAAGAGGGTCTCCCGAAGAAGCAGGAAAATCAGCATGAAAGACTCTCCCAAATCTAGAAATCCCACAAACTAACCCTCCTGATGAATCAATGATTCTACAGGCATTACTCTTGAAGCTTACCTCAAAGAGTCATCGATAAGTCGAGAAACAGAGAGCGGTTGTATTGCGACTTACTTACTAAGGCAACATCTTTAAGAATGAAATTTTGGTTAATGCGGATGGTACCTTTAGCAATGACTCTACACGAAGATGCATCCCCAAAAGTGATTAACTCATCACGGGGCTCGGACTAGGGAAGAGAACCATCGAGAATCTCGGTCATATGGCGAGAACAACCGAGTCAACAATCCAAACATCTCCCTTCCCCATCCGACCAACTTTGATCAAGACACAAGAGAGAAAGATGACTCGATCTTGGGGTAGAGTGAAGACTTGAAACCCAATCTTGAACCACACGACGCCTCAGTGCGATCCACGAAGAAGACGGACTCGAGTGTCTCTCGGCGTTTAGACTTAACAAGATCGTGCAACTCTAGTAGATGATCTATGAGTGGCCCAGGGTTGGCATGCCGTGGTGCAAAAGCGGACCATCCCAATAAAGGCTGCTGGATCTCCTACCAGAAAACACCTCACGCCGCTGATATCTACCTCGATGGGAAGAACGAGGAATATCAAGAGGACGGCGGAAAGACTGACTACGAACAGCCCCAAGACTAAAAGTCGAAGAACCAGCATGAAAACCGAGTCCTGGACGCTGCCCAAAAACAGGCGACTCTCTAACCTGTCTAGAAGCAGTGTGTGTCTTAGGAGCACTCAAAGTCTGGGGATGACCCTGAATACCCCTAAGAGCAGCAACACGCTCACGCCGAGTGATCTTGGCGCGCTGGCGTAAATCTACTAGGTGACCATCCTTCTTACGGAAGGTGCATGTGTACCGCCTTGCTAGAGATAGAAGCAACAGGGTAACACCCTTTTGGTCAAGTCCTATGGACAACCCCAGAGACCTAAACACGGTGGTGCTCACTCAGGAGCTACCACAATCTCACCACTCTGAAGCGCACAATGGTGGGAGGATGCGCCGGCGTGCTCAAGGGATCAAATCCTAGACCTTGATTGAATCTACTAATCTTGGATTGGTCTAGAATAAGATTGAGCTTCTTCTTGCCTCCTACAAACTTCTCGAGAGTGCTCATAAGATCTTGGCAATCTCGAAAGAAAGAGGCACAAAAAGCGGGGAAAAACAAGAAGAAGAACCGGAAAGATGAGCTCTCTCGGCACGTGCATTTTCTCCTCAAAGACGGTTGCCTCAATCTTGAGGGCCTCACAAGAAACATAAGATGCATTTCTAATTCTATGGGCTTGGTCTTCTAATTTCTTCCTAAGCTCGACATGGATTTTATCCAAGTCCCCTCAATCACGTAACATCGCAAACAACTTTCTTGTGACTTATCTAGTAAGTCCTTAGCAAGTTTAGCACACTTGACATTTAAAGCATTATTGTCAAGTTTTAGTTGCTAAAGCCCTCACATGAGTATTGGATCCTTAGAAGCATGCAATTCAAGTTTATCATTTCTAGAAGAAAGCTTCTAAGGTGAGTGCTCATGGCATCAATTCGACAAGCAATTTAGGGCAATTAGCACAAGAAGGAGTAGAGTGAGCATGAAGAAAACTAGCCTCAACAGAATATCATCAATAGAACTAGTGCTAGCATTCTTCCTCCTAAGACCATCAAGTTCAAGCAAGCACACTATCATGTATGGTCCTTAGGTTCTCCAACTCCACAAAAACGACATCACAAAGAACACAGTCATCGGTGACTCGGGAGGAGAAGATCTAAGTGAAGCTAACTCCCGAGTCAAGGTACCTACTTCCTTTTCTAACTCGAACACCTCGACCTAGCCTTAGCATGAAACTTGCCTAATTTACGAAGCGACATTTAATTCGTCGTAGGTGGGTACCTCGTCCGAGTTCTTTGTGCATTTCGGAGTCGCCGATCTTGTTGGCGTCGGCCATGAAGCACATGCCGAAGAAGTCATCGCCGCCCTTCTTCTCTTGCGGATCATCCTCGCCTTCGTCGCTCCATGTCTCCGTGTCGGAGAGGTTGATGTCGTCAAGCGGCGAGGACGCGGTGGAAAAGCTTCTTGTTCTTAGAGAAGTTGCGGTACTTCTTTTCACTTGTACTGCTCATGCGAATGGAGGCTTCTTGTTGCGGTTCTTATCGGTGTAGTCGTTCTTGCCCGAACCGCTTTGTTCGTTTTGCCCTTCTCGGCTTAGGGATAGTTTGCTCGAATGTGGTTGGGGCCACCACACTCAAACAGTGATCATCCCACCTCTCTTCCTCTCTCTCACTCTCTTGTATGCATATGAAAATTTACGAGCAAGGAGAGCAAGCTCATTTTCTGGAAATTTTTCCAGTTGGTCATCGCTTAGCTCGCAAAGAGCGGAGAGAGAGAACCCAACAGAAGAATCAGAAAGAGAGGATCCAATGGGATCGGTGACCAAAGCCATCGACTGAGACTTCGTCTTCCGCGAGACGACGTCGATCTCATGAGTCTTGAGGCGGGAATAAATCCCGTCAAGAGTCAAGGTCGACAGGTCGGTGGTGTCCTTGATGGTGGTCACTTTTATTTCCCAAACACGAAGATCGAGTGCGGTCAAGAAATGTCGAGCATTATCCGAGTCAGGGTATATGCAACCGACTGCTCGGAGGTCGCTCAGAATCTTTGTAAACCGACCAAAACACTCGTCAAGACTCTCACGCGTCTTTGTTCAAACTTGTTGAACTCACGCTTGAATTGGTCCTGTCGAACCGTCTTGATTTGGGTAGTGCCCTCATGGTAAGCATCGAGGGTCACCCAAATCTCATGAGCAGAACGAAGGTGAGAAATCCTGTCATACTCACTGCGGCTAAGACCCTATATGAGGATGTTCCTTGCCTTAGCATTCGCCTCAACGTCAGCCATATTGCCGTCGTGGCGTTCTCATCGCCAGAACCTCATACGGAGCTTCACCTTCGCCATATCGAAGCCACAGGCAGTGATGTACGACTCCATCCGAGATTTCCAAAAGGAAAATCAACTCGGAGAAAATAGGAGGCTTGGTGGAATACTTGTCCATCGCCATGGCTCTTGAGACCGGTCAAGATCTAGAAAGAGCGAATCGGCTCGATACCAATTGAAAGATCGAAAAAGCGACTAGAGGGGTGAATAGGAGCCAAATAAAATTTTTCAATAAACTTTCCCCTAGAATTCAAACCACCAAAAGTCGAGAAAGAAACGCATTGGTGGGTATCTCTAGTCGGATGAACAGTACCCCCGACCTACAGAGGTCGGATGAACAGTACTCCCGACCAGCACTGGTCGGATGAACAGTACTCCCGACCCGAAGTGGTCGGATGAACAGTAATCCCGACCTAAAGTGGTCGGATGAACAATACTCGGGTGAATAGTGTTCGGGTGAACAGTATCCCAACCGGACGAACAGTACGCCCGACCTGCGGAGGTCGGATGAACAGTACTCGGGTGAATAGTGCTCGGGTGAACAATATCCCGCCGGATGAGCGATCGCGCCCGACCTGCGGAGGTCGGATGAACAGTACTCGGGTGAATAGTGCTCAGATGAACAGTATCTCGACCGGATGAACAGTACGCCCGACCTGCGGAGGTCGGATGAACAGTACTCGGGGTCGGATGAACAGTAAAATCGGCACGATCTTAAAACAAAAAATCGATGTAACTTTTGATCGGCTGATCCAAAAATAGTGAAACTTGGTGTGCACCTCTCTAAGGATGTCAGGAACCTATTTCAGTCATCAATCGAAGGAATTGAAACCAAGGTTCCGTCCCTTTTCAGTTTAACAAATGCAACACCAAAAGCGAGTCACGAACACAGACTTTACCTAACTTGCTGGTGGGAGTTGATGGTCGAATATCCTTGGATAACTCTCCACAAATCACAGCAAGTAAGTACACGAAGAAACAACCCTTCAAGCAGATAGAAACACTATCGAAAACTAAACACGAGATTGGTTTCTTCCAAAGCTGAATAGAAGAGGTTGTAGATTGCCTAGATGATTGGGATATGATCTATAGAAGATTCATCCGGCAATCTTTCATCCTTGGCAATAAGAACGAAGCCAATCAAGACTAACGAGCGCAAGTCACACGCTTACGCACTTTAAGAACACAGTTTACAACTTGCAACAAGAGCGCAATGATTGCCTAAATGATTGAAAGCACCGAATCCAGAGAAGAGTTCATCAATCATGAATTTCAAAAGGACTCAAAAGCATGTAGAAGGAGATGAGGCAAATCCAAATTACGTAAAGTAAATTGCAAGTAAGTAAATCGAATTTAGATAATGTAATTTAAGTGCGTAATGTAAATACATAAGAGAAATGAAACAAGAATATAAGTGAAGAACATTTCATTTACGGAAGGAAGGTTTACAAAGCCTCACAACAAAGTGGGCAAAACTCAAGCGAGCAAAGAAAACCTCGTAACCTTCACAACTTTCACCGAGGGAGGCTGCCCCTACCCTCTATTTATAGTGACACAGGATCAATTCCCACCTTTGGATGTTCTGCTTCAATCCTAAGCCAACATCCAAGAGCCGGATTTGATCCTTACAACATCACTCTCAACAACTCTCAACTACTCACGTAGACTTTCCTCACTGCTCACCCCCAAGGAGACACCCCTCTCCTGTCTATTCATAGCAGGCTTGGAACACCTACCACCCTTGGATGAGCCTCTAAACCCTAGAGCACTCCATCAAGGGTGAGATTTTACCCACTCACAAAGCTATGCATGGGCTCACCCAAACCCAACAACCCAGCGGGTTTTGCACGCTTTCAACTCACACTAACTTGACCCGCTTCTCTATCTTCCCGACCGCGATCCAGCGGTCCTCCTAGATCGAGCAACTCCAAGTTAGCATCTCATCCATTCCTTTGTCTTCTCGGCTTGCGGCTACTCCTGGCCTCGGTCATCTTTGGCGACACCTTGATCATCCGGACCTCGGCTCTCCCAAATAGTCCCGATCCCCTCGCCTCACCATGACCTAGTTCCAAAGTCACGCAACCATCATAGACAAGGAAACCACATCACATAGCAATGTCCAACAACACATATCCATCTCAGCGAGAAGATATACACTATCTCGACCGGCGCAACCCGACCACACGTGGTGCGACCATGGTTTCCATCCCGACCACCCATGGTGCGACCATGGTCTCCATCCCGACCACTCGAGTCGACCACCGGTCTCCATCCCGACCACTCGAGTCGACCACTGGTCTTCGTCCCGACCACTCGAGGTCTGACCACTGGTCTTCATCCCGACCACTCGAGTCGACCACTAGTCTTCGTCCGACCACTCGAGTCGACCATCGATCTTCGTCCGACCACTGGAAGTGCGATCACTGGTCTCCAGGCCGGCCAAAGCCTAGACCACTCTGGGTCGGACAACTAGTCTCCGACCAACCAAAGACCTGACCACTCGGGGTCGGGCGGTATCTCCGACCAGCCAAATCCTCAACCACTCGAGTCGGGTGGTGGTCTCCGACCAGGCGAGAGCCCGACCACTCGGGTCGGACGGTAGTCTCGACCAAGAGACCAACACTCAAATTGCTTCAAATCCAAATCAATTTAAAACAACACAAGCTCAAAACTCATCAATTACTCATCACACACAAGGATAGACCTCTACATGGTCTTTCAGAAATCAACACATCATGGCGCCAGCGGCGATAAAGATGACTGAAAAGTCTTCTTCCCATTGATTTCTCGTCAGCAGCGAATACATCCCTAACACGCAGGCAGGAGAGTTGACTATTCACGAAGGACTCGAGATGTTTCCGTGGCCAAGGGATCTGTAGTCCGCGGATTTACACTGGCGTCGGCGAACGATGATTCCACTTGCAGATGCCGAGTTGCCAAAGTTAAAAATACACAGTGAATGATGGTAAGCTGCAGCTGCAATGCCTGATCAATAGTTCAGTACTGCACTACGGTCGTTGTCCAGCTGGTTGTCGTGACGAATATATTACTACACCAATGACTAGAACTAAAAAAGAAGATTGTTCTGCAGATCAAAAGATGGCCTTTTTTGTGCTCGGCCGTGATGATGCGTGTTCTTCTTCCCGGCTGGGGTACTCCATTTCCACAAGTGACTTGAGCACGCAAGAGATGGGCCCACTCTTATTCTTTTCCTTTTTTTTATCTAGAGGAAATTTCACCGTAGGTCATCAAACTTGTTTCAAATTTTTGGTGGTTTAAATAGGCCATTGAACTCAAAAAATACATATTAAGAGGTGTTTCTGTGCACCTCTTTTAAAAAGTTATTTTAATCATCAAAATTTATATAATTAAATGGCTCAAGTGAGGTCGTGGGATGGTTTGCTGGACATAGCATTACACGCTGACGGCTGACCCAAACCCATTTGATTCTTGCTCTAAGAAAACCATTTGATTCGTGTTCTTAAAATAAAACCATTTGATTCTTTAAAAAAAATTAAAATTTGTCCTGGTCGGTGAGGAAGCAAATAAGCAAAGCCAAGCAAGCAACGGGTCGATGAATAGCCAACAAATTAATTAAGCCATAGCTGGCACCTGGAACTGGACTATTATAATTGCAAGCATGTTGCCGTCTGATTACTTAGTCGACAGGATGAGGATCATGATTCTGTCTTCCACGGCTTGCGCGCGTCCGCTTCCCTTCCGATCCCCCAACGCGGCAGCATCTGCTTTGGAGGTTGGGAGGATTACTGATACTTATAACAAGATGAAAGGCGCTTTTGCTCGCGCGTGGTGGAGCGAGTGCGAGTGGAGGGGAGTTGGTTGGATGGTTGGGTGGGTGCGCGAGTGACGAGCTCCAAGAAACAATTTCTCGGCGTCTTGGTTAGTGGAGGAGCTAGGAATTCAGCTTTCGGGGTATACACATGAAGCAACGTTCAGTACATTAGTTCAAACTAAGTATTAATTGCCAAGTGGTTTTCTATTTCTTTTTTAATAAAACATATCATTTAAAATATTTTCGTTCCGCATTGTATATAGTAGTCTAATAGTAATCGATTTTAAAAAATAACTTGCATACTATCTGAATGTGAGAAATAAAATGGAACGTGTTATGTAGTGTACTTATTTAGTATTGTAACTGCATTTTACTATTAAATCCTAAATCAATAGAAGAGTGGGAGAAAGGAACGAATGCGATTTGTGAGAATCTGATCCCGTAACTCACCACCATGTGCACCTGCAAAACCACTAATGTTAGCTGGTCTCTCCGATTTCAGTCTAATGGAATAGTCACTCTTCAGTACATTTTTCAAATTTAGGGGGTGCCTGTTAGAATATATGGGCTAGTTGAAGTGGAGGAGGTGTAAAACTCTTTAGTCCCACCATACTAAGTTGAAGTGGAGTAACATCAACTTAAATAGTGGAGTGTGCTCCATCCCACTATCTTATTTGGGAGAGAGAAAGAGAAAAACACACGCGCTCGCTCGCCTCGTCGGGCCGGGCCAGGCTTGCGCAGTCGCGGCCTCCTTTTGCAGTTTATTATTTTGCTCTTCAAAAAATCCGTGATCGGTTACAAGATATGGAAATCGCATCACCCTTTGATCACGCGGTCTTTTCCTATATATATATACCACACGGGCTTCCGCCTCGGAGAGTAGAACGAAAAAGCTAGGGTTTTTCCTCTTCCTCTTTGCTGCGTCGCCACAGATAGGCTGCTCCGTCCCGCTGCACCGGGGTGCACTGGTCATTGGGAGAGCAGATCTCCGAAACCCGTCGCTATTGAGATCCTGCACCAGAGAGGGCGAATAAGGTTTTTGGGAAGCGCTCGGCGTGACTGCTCGCAATCTGCTTCCTCTCCGTTCGTGATTTGTCTCGTCTACTATATCGTCGCGACGGGGTCCTCTGCTTCACTTCACATCTCCAGTTCTTTTCAAGTAGACCGGTACGTTTTGATGTCTGCAGTATTTACAATCTTATTGCTTCAGTTTTCTAGTATAATGGAGGGATATATGTGTAGTTTTGTTACATGCATGTCTACAATATACTTGTGCTTAATGGGTAGGCTTCTCAATCAGTTTGTGTTCATGATTTATCTATTGTTCGAATCTCCCCCCTGGGGCCCAGGTATCATATACACCGCCAAAATAAAGAGCCTTGAGTACTAGAAGAAAATCAATCTAATTTTTTGAATAATTAGACTAAAAACAAATTTCATTTATACTCATGACTCAAGTTGGCTAATTTTGACATTTTTTTTATCTTCCTGTAGACCTTCAGAATAATTTTTTGATCGTGCGAACCAACATCGTGTCTATTTTTCTTTGCTAAAGGGGTATTTCCATGGGTTTGCCTCAAGAAGGGCGCGAGCTTTTTGTACGCCGTATGCCTACTTTTTTTGAAACATAAAGTGCTAATTTATTCAGCAATCCAGAAACCTTATGTTAAGCACTTTGGTTTATCGATGGATGGCTTTGCCGATGCACTGAGGCTGGAAAAATTTACCGGTGTGCATTTTAAGAGATGGCAGGTCAAAGTCACTTTGTAGCTTACAGTTATGAACGTCTACTGGGTTGCACTTTGCACTTGCACTTTGCCGTCGTCCTCGTCGTTCGCTGAATATTTGCAACGAGGGGGAGAATATGACTCCAACAGTACGTCTCACCGTCCCAGAGAGAAGACGGTGGTAAGAAGCATTTGACTTGTGAAACCGCCTTACTTTAAACCACCACTACATGGTCTACAACTCTACATATATAGGCTATCTAGCCGTGGCCCGTGCTCCATTTGGTCTCGGTGATTTGGCAGTAACGGACTGAAGGCGACATGGCTCCATCAGTTTTACTCTACTTTGCCGCATCGATCAGCGGCTACTGATATATAGTCAGTTAATTTCTTGAGGAGAGGATACATGGTCAATTAGCTAGTCTGCCTAATCATCGTCGTTTTCGCCTCGTTGCATATGTGTTGTACCGAGCTAGTGGGTCGAGAAGGCGTTTTTCTTCTCTCAAAGGATGCGGAGCAGGTGCATGGTTAAGAGGGTTGGATGTCTCCCGTCATCATCTTCTTCTCCTTCTTCATCCTGAAGCTGGTGTGGTGCGGCGTGCATGTATGCCAAGTTGACATTACCTGATCAATCGACCCGTGACATGTAAACACAGGAGGAGAGATATACATGGGCTGACAAGATCATGCGATGCCATGTTCAATCAAAGCTTTGTTTTCTCTAGTCGACAGACATCTCGCCAGGATTGAAGGCTGAGCAAGAAGAAACAGGCAGAGTTAAATGAAGATGATGTGGACAACCGTACATACCGGCCTGGGTTTGTCCTGCAAGTTTCGCTGCGAAATCCTGTAGCGTTTACTCGGCGACAGTTGGGTCGTCTGATCATCTATGATATATCGTAGCTCGTAGGCAGCCAACGACATGCTTGTGAGATGGGGATTCGTTCGAGGGCGCGTTTTGTCGATCAGCAGGTGTACGTCGTTGTGTCAGGAAACTCTTGCAACTGAAGCTCAGTATGTATCTCCTCTCCGTCCTATTAATTCCTCGTATTGTACTCCATGCCTCCGTCTGTTGTGAATTGCAGGGGTGGAACTGAGCAGGGTGCCTCCAAAAATTATGAAAAGTTCGTGGAATCAGTTTTTAATGTATGAGTCGTATGTCCAGCAGACCGCTACCCATTTGTAAAAATTTCAGCCGGTTGAAAGCACACTCACACTTAGCCCACTAAATCCAATTACTCCACACTTTCCTAGGTCCGCTTGCTTCGCAATCCTAAACCCTAATCCCATAAATTTTCTAAACCGCACAGCAGGTAGCACGAGTGCGTAGTGTGGCAGGCAACTCGGCCATCGGGCGAGCGGCGAGGGCGCGAGGCCCGGCGGATGGCTCGGGCCCGACAAGTGGCGGGCGGCTTGGGCTGTCAGGCGGGTGGCGTAGGGGTGCGGCGTGGTAGGTGGCTCATCGGGCACGAGGCAATGTAAGGCAGCTGGCAGCGTGTGACGCGTGTCGATGTAGAGGCACGAGGGGTGGCATAGCGGGCGGCGTAGAAGCTTAGCATGGCACTACGGCGGATAGGCAGACAGGCAAAGGCACGAGATTTGTAAATTGTAAGTGAATAAGTTCTCGTGTCATTCAGTGTCGATGCTTTTGAATGTAAGACCTTATTCGAACTATATGTACTATACTTTTAGCAAATCTCTTACCTATGTGGTGAATATGAAACTGTGTGTATTAACTGTCTGATGTCAAATATACGTACCCAGTAGAAATTTTCTAATTCCACCACCGGTGAATTGTGTTTCTTGCCGATTATCCCGAGTTGCTACAGACAAGTTTTCTAAAGGTTGTGATTCGTAGAAAAGATTTTCTGAACATGCGCACATAGAAATCAAAGACTCAAGGCATCAGTTGTCCCTCCATTCATTTTTTATCACTTTATTTGTTTATAGGTACTTATCACTTTACATTACCTGGTACATTATTTCTATTTTACCCTTACAAATTATCACACATTCCTCCAACCCATGGTGGGCATGGCCAATTTGAATAGTTGTCAAGGGCATTTTGGTTACTTCATATAAAAAAAGTTGATTGTCTTGGTAATTGTGCCATATTAAAAAATGACAAGTAAACTTAGCACAAGTTGAGGTGGCCCAACTAATTGCACCCTTTCGCCTAACGTTCACTCGGAGATATCGATATCCACGTGGGCTAAGATTACAGCGAAATATTTCTATAAAAACTGGGTTCTATATATGTATATATGTAATTATAATATATATATATAGAGAGAGGGGTGTTGTTTAGACTCTAGCCGGAATTGTACCACATAATATTTAATTTCGGAATGATTTTTGTTCGAACGTCCGTTTTTTTTGAACGCTTGCAACATTTTTTTCTACACGTGCAACATTTTCATCCTACGTATGCAATATTTTCGTTCGATAACAGTAGAAATATTGGTGTGAGAAAAAATGCAGACGTTAGAAAAAATATTATCCTAATACGTTCGAAAAAATAAACAGTAATCTAACCTCCGATTGGCAGCCCTCGCTATTTAATTTTCCATGAACTACCTTGTGAACCCTGCCGTGAAATCTACGCGAGTGTCGAAGAGCGAACTTCTTGTAGGCACGTGGTCGAATGGCGGGGTGATTGGGTGCGCTTCTTGTGTAGCCTAAGTGTGCATCATTGTCATGGATTACGCATGCTGCGCATGGCAGACACACGCTTGCCAAGCAAGCGTATCGTCCTGTTCCCATTGGCACCCTTGCACGCATGGTCTATTGGTCTTTGCCGTGCAGTTCAAACAGTTCATTCCTGTTGTTCTGGGAGGCAACCTTCCCTTTTTCTTTCTTTCAATGGATGTATTGCATGCGAGATTGTGAGCAAGAATGACAACAAGCATGGATGTTACTGTATCTCTACTACTTTTAATTAGGAGTTAGTGGCAGTAGTTAGGAGTTAGTGGCAATATGTCTTTATTTCTCTGATCTGGTTCTCTCATAGCCAACTCTACATTGCACTCTCACAAGTTATTTTTATGAGCAATATTAAAATATTTGCTATGCTGCAAAAGATGGATTCTTCAATTCAGACGAGTCATTTATCAAGAATGTCATCTATAAAGTTCTTATATCATAGATATCTTATAATACAACTAAAAGATATTTTATTTATATTTATGTTGGACGAAATTCAATATAAAACATGTGTTTATAATCTAATTTATTTACTAGCTTACTGAAATATGCTCTGCTTTAATGTATGTACGAAAGAAATTGTACTTTTTTTATAGCTGAGGATCCTTTCTACTTATATGTATCACTATTTTTAAGATTTTGTTGCAACGCACGGACAGCTTGCTAATTACTCTACAATTTGTTGCATCAGTGACCAGTGATAGCCGTATTACGGACGTTTTCGGTACATATTTTTTTGCACCGAGCTCGTGGATTAGAGTAGGTGGTTAGCTGGCTAGGGAGGCATATATTTTAGTAGAATTTTTAGCCTCCCGCTCTTACCAGGTTTTATGAGATACCACTAAATTCCTTTTAAATTCTTCTACCTATTGATACTTTTATTTTTGAAATTTTTAGTATCTTAGTACTGTCTCAGTATATACGCGGTAAAACATCTCATATTTTTTTTTATGTTTCCCGTCACTTTCTGAATTCTTCCTCTTGAAGTTGGTGCGGCGCGGCGTACATGTACGCGACGCTGACATTACCTGATCATCGATGGCAAAATTTCAAATACGGACAACTTTGTACAGTATAATTTCAATTTTGGACAACTTTTGCGCGTATTAGCGGAAATAGAAGCGACAATGGCACAGGGCACGGCGATGCATAGCCGACACTTGTGTGCGGCTATGCCATAGCCGGCACCCAAAAACGGCTATGGCATAGCCGGCACACCATGTGCGGCTATGCCCGTGGGCCCGCTTTCGCGTCGCGTCGCCGTCTGCTTTCGTTTGTTTGCGATTTCTTCAGTATCGCCGATAGCCAATTAATTTGCATGCATGTTGATGATTGCTAAGCCTTGGGTTCGACCGGTCTCGTCGAATGTCACCTCGGTTGTTTGCATCCTCCTCACTTTGCGCCGATTACGTCGCGCGTGGAGGTGATTTCTTTTCATCGCGAGTGCAGGAATTTTAGTAAGCGATTTTAATAGGTGGAAGAGGAAACTTAAATTACGCAAACATGTTAACTACAATTTTGGGTTGGATTGGATATGCCTAAATTTTTGGGATTTGGGATTTTTCGGCATAGCGAGAATTTTGGTTTTGACCTAGATGATCACAAATCGATCGGTTTTCTTGTTTGTAGGGTCGATTTAGCACCAATTTTTTGTGAAGAATTGTAATGCCTTTTCTAAGGAATACATGTGAAAAATTTGCGGAAGAAATACGCATATACAAATTATGTAACCTTAACCTAAACCGTAACTTAAATTATGCGAACATGTTAACTACAATTTTTGGATGGATTGGATATGTTGAAATTTTGGGATTTGGTATTTTTAGCGAGATTTTCGGTTTTTGACCGATATGATCAAAAATTCGACCGGTTTTTATGTTTGTAGGACCGGATTTATCACCAAAATTTTTATGGCGAATTGTAATGCTTATCGAGTAATAAATATGAAACTTTTATAAAAAAATACATATACAAATTATGTAACCTAACCTAAGCCCTAGCTTGAACCTAACTATAAACCCTAACTTTCGTTGGAATGTCATGAAAACGGCGATGAGTTGGCCAAAATGGTTCCGTATCACTTTGAGCCGATTACGTCGCGTGAGAGGTGATTTGCAAGCTCTTTGGTTGCGTCCGTGTGAAGATGCATGCCTTGGGCTCGATCGGTCGTGTCGCCGTGGAGGCGATTTGCATGCATGCTTTGCTTTAATCTTGATCTCTCGTCGCGTCAATCCTTGTGCATGCGCACGTTTGAACTTCCGTGAGTTGAGTAGGGCAAGAAACAATTATTGCTTTGCTAGTTGGAGCATAGCTTGATTAAGTAAATTATTTACGGTTGACTACCGTCATACGGATTACACACTTAATTACTTAGTGTACCGACCGCTCGTGGATTACACACATCAATGAAATTTTCATAAAAATTTGGTTGACAAGTTAATTTTAACCGAGCGAAAAATGAAACAAATCATGTTAGAAAATTTTGAAATTGCTTAACGAAAAACTAAACAATAGATTGGATTATATTACAAGGGTACAAGGGCATTACAACGATGTGAAATTGCTTATCGAAACAACTAACGAAAGCATTGTTGGTCATGGTGGAACAAATAATCGTTCGCCTATCTGATGCAATGGGAATGATGTCAATATTTTACGCATATTACATGACCCGTAAATTATGCGATTTGTTCTCGGACACGCTCAATCCCTACTATGAAAGAACTCCAAGGGGATCGCGCGGTGCTTCCATTATCGCGGATGGGTGGCCAATGCCGTACGTCTCGGGTGTGTAAGATTGAATTTTTTTTGGCTTTTTTATGTGGATTTCTGCCCTCCCATATTGGCATGTCATCCCGATTCCCGGCGTCCCCTATGTTAATACCACCTGGATTCCCGCACGGTCTGCGCAACACGTCAAGGATTTGTTGCGTGGTGCGGACCTCGACAGACTGCTTCCCCTTGTCCCTTCCTCTTCGAGAGGAGGTACCCTCTTGCGCCGTTGGCGGAGACTTGCCGAGACGCCTGCTCTGTTTCGGCTCGCACTCCACTACATGGTGAAGGAGGTGTGTGTTGGGCTTATCCTTGTACAACCGGGCGTGCCTGCGATCAATGCGGTTTGCGGTTCGATCGTTGAATAACACCGTGGCGTACTCGGGTCCGGCTTTTACGGCGGTAGTAGCACCACGGAGAGGTTGCTCCCCGGTTATCCCACGGAAGTTTGAGATGTGGATGAGTGCGTCTCGGATCCACCCAGTTGAAGTAGCCGCACCATTCATCCTCGGCCAAAGGGCACCAGAGAATCTCGATCCGCTAGATCTTCGTGGCGGTATCAACCACCGCTGCGAGCCGTGTTCGCAAAAGTCGGGCTTTGGGTGGCCCTTGAGGAGGTTTCTCATTTGACTCGAGCAATTTCGCACATGTCCTTTTGAACTCCTGTATGATGAACTGGTTTAGAATTATTACTTTGTGAGTGAAACATGAGTAGGTCGCATGAAACTCACCGATTGGTTGGCGCCTTGCCCACGGTCCCGAACTCGTCGATCTAGAGCGGGGGCGTATCTGGCGGCCTCCCACGGTTGAAGTTCTCGGCGGCCGGTTGGCGTCGTGGCGATTGTAGACAAATTCGTAGTCACGTCGTTACGGACCATCGATCCATTGGAAGAAGCAACACCGGTCCTTGTCTTTGAGAAAGAAAGAACGATGCATGAAATGGTATTGTTACCTGTATTGTGTAGACACGATGGGTTTACCTTGTAGGCGCGGCACGGCAATAGTGGCGCGGCGGCCGTCTCTCGTGGGTAGATCGCATCATCTTCGCGGAAGGTTGCATTCGCATTTGGGTCGGGCGACTCAGGCAAAACGGGCGTCAACGCTCATCGTATCCGGTACTCGGGCGAGATGACTTCTGCTTGCTGAAGAGGCGACGGTAGAATGACATCGTGTAGATTCTGCTGATATTTATCGGTGGTTTGGCGATGTTGGATGTGTATCCCTCGGTAGGTTTTATATTGGTGGTGGGGCGTTACTCCACACAACTCTGACACCGATCGATTCGACGACTGTCACCTTGTCGGAAAAGGGTCAAAGGTCGCACGAGCCGTCACCCAATGTCGAAGGTGCATGAGTGTCACCCTCTGTCAAAAGTCTGCACGACTGTCACCCTCTGTCAAAAGTCGCACGATGTGTCACCCTCAGGGAAAGGTGCCTGACGTGTCACCCTCATCAAAGGTGCAAAGAAGTTAGGCTACAAGGGATTTCAACGGCGTTGTCGATTAGGGTTTTGCTTAAGTAGGATTCAGATGAAAATCAAGTTTTAATTAAAATATGTTTACATAATATGGTAGTATATATACTAAACTCGATATGGAGGCCTTTTCTTTTCTTTCGCATTAGGACGAGAGATTTTTCGACCGCCGTAAAGGCTTATTCATTATAGTTTATGCGCTTCTTAATCTTGAAGGTATTTGCAACGATAAGTTTTGTATGCCACATCTGGTTGTAATTGAAATATGTCTCCATATTATGGTAGAGTAAATGTTGTAGGATGGTGCAGAGCTTTTCTTTCATTATTTTCCATTTATACAAGATATTTCATGACTTGAAAAGCTAATTCGACCAAGCCGATCGCTACGGTTGCGGTCAAATTTTAATTCTTATTGGCGACACCTTATGGAAGAATCTAACCATTTTTATATAATAGCAGGAGATTGCCCTCAAAATATTTCTAAGTTAGTTTCGTGATATTACGCATTTATTTCAGACGTTTTTCACGTGTAGGGTCATTAGGGCTTAATATGGCCTAACTCAAAATTGACCAAATTGATGTTATTTCTGTACATAAAGCTAGTACATGTTATTTTAAGGTTGTATCATTTTATTTGATCGAATTCGAGGCTTGTTTGTGAATATTACGAACAAATGATCGTTTCTTATTGTATGTTTAAGCAAGTAGTAAACAATGCAAATGAAGCAAAGTCTAAATGTTTTTACATATCTGTGACCTATGCAATCCCAAGAATGTAAAAAACAGGTTTTATCAATTTTGAGGTCGTTTGAACATTTTCTAGCCTCTTGAAATTTGAATGTTATTAAGGGTTTGAACTAGCCATAACTGATTCAGAATGCATTTAAATATAAATATTTTTGCAGAAAAGAAGTACATATGGTTGCAGGAAGCTATGGTATTTATTTCAAGATTTAAGGATGATGGGTGATAGGTCGTGCAGGTTTTATAATGACGGGTGACACGTCTTGCAGCTTTTATGATGATGGGTGACAGGTCATGCAGCTTTGATGATTTGTAGTGACATGTCGTGCAGCTTTGATGATGGGTGACTAGTCGTGCAGCTTTGATGATTTGTAGTGACATGTCGTGCAGCTTTGATGATTTGTAGTGACATGTCGTGCAGCTTTGATGATGGGTGGTGGTCGTGCGGTTTAATGATGTGTAGTGACGGTCGTGCGGCTTTCATGATGGGTGGTAGTCGTGCGGCTTTAATGATGTGTAGTGACGGGTTGTGCGGCTTTGATGATGTGTGGTGGTCGTGCGGCTTTAATGATGTGTAGTGACGGTCGTGCGGCTTTGATGATGGGTGGTGGTCGTGCGGCTTTAATGATGTGTAGTGACGGTCGTGCGGCTTTGATGAATCACTATAAATAGCTTACTGTCCGTCGTCTCCATCGGACTCTCAAACACCTCCCCATCCGCAAGGAGGCAACCACTCCAGCGCTCTCTTGACCTCCGGTGCCTTGCCATCAAGTGCCTCGATGCAAATCCGGCGTGGGCGTCGCCGGCTTTGTCGTCAACGGATCCACCTCGCCATCGACCTCTTCGACCTCAAGTGCCGCGAGATCATTGGATCCGCAAGGTATGAGCCCTAACTTGACTTGGATGTGAGCTTTAAACTCGGGATTGCAACGGAATAGAGCTTTCATGCGCTGCATGTTCCCCTTTCTCCTTATGCATGTCAGGTATGAAACCCATATGATAGCTATTCAGCACATAGGTTTGTTAATTACACACTTGTAATACTTGTAGATGGACAAGGATCCGGAGAAGCTCAGTAAAGGATTGGCATGGACGAGTGGAACAAATAGAATGCATCGCCTCGACCTTAACAAAATTGCCCAAGACAATTTTAGTCGGACACATGTCCATGTAGCAATGCACACAATGGTCTTGTGATTGATATCGAAGCTATAGCTCGCATGACCTTGAGCAAGTTGCCATTCGATCCGTGAATCGATGCAAAGAGATGAAGTAGAGCGGAAGAGGATCACGAGCTGAAGGGGATGTAGACCACGATCTGTGTCTTCCTTACGACTACCAAAGCGATGGCGAGGGTAAGCGTGAGGATTGGCAATATTGTGAAGATGAGGGTATCGACATTGATAGTGATGGTTGGGAGTGTTCTAGTATGTTTTAATGTTAAGTCTTGTTAAGTTATTGTAATCTTGATGGATGTTGCTTAGCCTTGTTAAAATGTTTTAATGTTCTTTGGATGTTGGTGAGACTTGATAAGATATTGTAATGTTGACGGATGTTGCTAAGACTTGTTCGGATCACTAGTGGGGGTTAGAAAGGAACAAAATGGACCATAAAATTTCAACCAAATGCGGTAAGTGTTTTCAATACTGATAGGATCTTCTCAATTTTTAATGATTTTATATGTCGTTCTCTGAAAAACTTGTCAACATCAAAAGTTGTGTTTGAAATTCTCTACAACTTTTATGTAGAACACATAATTTTTCGAGCAAGGAAGACCCTTAAAAGGCAAATTACTGCCAGCAATTTAAATCGGTCCGCGCTAACGTGAGAATTCACCGTTAACCTTCCGATGTTCTATGATTTTTCTGTTGCTCAACTAAAAACTTGTTGCCATGAATTGAGAAGACGAAGCGATACATGAAACTTAGCAAGTCACGGGAACTGAGTTTCATGGTGAGGATCTCAAGTGATTTATGTTTGCGGGACGAAAAAGTTGAGCCACGTACACAAGAAATTGGTCCTCTAAACCTGCGAGCTTTAGATCGACCTATTTACGCTTTGACCAAAAAAATCGGTCCGTCGTAAAATAACAGATTTTATAGTTTTAACACACATGAAAAGTATAGAAAACATTAGCCTTTTCGGACATTATAGTTTTAAGAAAGCGAGACAAACACGAAGACTATTACTCTTAATATAGCATTTTTGACCATAGAGACTATTTAGACTATCTTGAACTAGACTATTCTTGATTGTTCTTCTCCCCTTTGGCATCAACAACCACAAAGGTCACTTCTTGCGTTTTGAAAAATTTCTTTTGAGCATCTTGGCCATTCGGAGCTTGTGCTTCTTCGTGGAGGAGAAGGAGGTGGTATTCTCGGTCTCTATCGGAAAGAGGAGAAGCCATTGCTTGATTGTGCCACCGGGATAATCGGGATCTCGGTGAGGATTGAAAGTACATTCATCAAGTCATGTTGGACATCTCGACAAGTTCTGAGTTTCTTGATTTTGTCCAACAAAAGTTGTGCAATGTCTTGCGATTCGATGTCGAGTTAAGTCAGTGTCTACAATATAGTCCGAAAATGATCTAATTGATCGCATGTGAATCTAAACGACTTCAGTCTTTTGAAGTTCTTGTAGACATTACGAGCAAACTTGTCAATCTGTGCATTTTGAGCATTTTGCTTCTTGTTAAGATCATACATTCTTTCTTTGATGACCGGTTGTTCGCTTTTAATTTCACCAATCCATTTTCTTATGTCCCATCGATTTCCTCTGATCATATCAAATCTTGTGTAAGTTTCATTTACGAGATTTTCTTGGTTTTGATAGATCTTTTGCATTAGTACTTCTTGTTGGTGAATTGCGCCATTTGTTCATCATGTCTCTGGCGACCAATTTCCTTTCTTCTTCTATATTTTCTTGAGCATTTACGAGATCGGTGTTGTATTGTTGCTCGAATGATGTGAACCACCACGGTTGTGAGTCCCACCAAGATGGTTGATGAAATGGTTCAGGCTCGGGATGATGAGAATAGTGAGAATTATCATCCAATTACGTGTAAAGGCTGGTATATGACCACGAGGAGTTCGGAACACTTTGCTTCATGCTCATGAGCTGCATTGAAATCTTTGTCCTTCCACGAATCTGGTCAGTGGCTGCTAGTTCTTGTAGTCTATGAATTTCCTCATCTTCATGATGAGACTCGAGTGGCATACAACTGCGGGATGTTGGATTGTCCCAAACCTTTGCCGACTTAGATGTTACGAGCTATAGTTCAAGATATACGTGGGAGTATATGAAAGGTTAGGAACTGGAAAGTGTATTCTTGAGTGTGATAGCTATGACTTGGAGCCCTCCATCATCATCTGAATTTTCAAGGATCTCTGTATTCTCTTGAGCACTAGGCTCATGAATGGTAGTTGAAAAGTGGAGATACTTGCAGTCTGCTTTTCTTATCTGGTGGCTTGGACAATTTGTATTGCTTACGGCGAGAATTGAATTCTCTGTCCTCTCGATCTGGGAAATGATTCCTTGAGCCAAAAGCATCTGAGTGATTTGCATGGCAAAGGAAGATGGCTACCCATCTTTACAGATATAGCTTCTTCCATTTCACCAAGGATGTAATCTGTTAAATCAATGGGTTGTCTTGATAATATCAGTGTAGCGACCATGCAAGACATGGGGTTACTCCTTCCTTGTAACGGTTTTAGGGTAAATAGTGTGTGCGAGAATTAGGAGTAGAGCCTTGGCCTGCGGTTAAGTAATGAACCCTATTTGCATTAAAACTAGCCTCATGAATATTTACGTAGATGTGGGCGGATACTTGTAGGTCGGGCATGTCACCAATCTGTCTCCATCTACTTCGAGGAACATCCTATCATGAATCCTAGTTACATTGACCAAAGGACATGAGGCCCGATGGCAGCTTCAAGCGAGGAGTTCTTACTTTTCTCTTAATTCCATCAATAGTAAACATAATGAAGTGTCTATTTTTGTTTACTAAGAGTGTTGCATAGAATTCCATGATCCTATTTTCACTCCAAGTTGGTGCATTGAGGACATGAGAGTTGCAAGTCCAGAGTTGATCTAACACAATCTAGAATTCTATCGATCCTAGCACAGAACTAATTTGGTTCCATCAACATATTGATGCACAAAAGTCTTTGAAAGGAGCTTCCCATTCTTATTTGTCCTATTTACGTAACCCATATAGATGTTTCTCTCAAATGTGGTGATAAATTGCTCATTGAGGGTAGGTCTATCAACGAAACAGATTCTTCCAGGTACTAATCTGGCAGCTCTTAGTTTCCTTCCTCCTAGAACAGCTAGCTCATGTCCACAAATTATGTCTACTTCACCACTGAGTTCTATTTCTTCATCACATGATATGCTTGCACTAGGCTGATAGTCACTATCATTTGAAGAGGAGGTTGAGTCATATTGCATTGGTACTCTTGGTGGTTTAGTTGTTACTTTCTTTACCACACCGCTAGACTGCTGATATATGTTCGTTTTGGCTTTCTTTTTCCTTTAACTTTATCGACAATTTTTCCAAAAGACCTCTTTTATGCGGATTTTGTGAACTCATCGACTAGGGTTTCTTTTATCCGATACGAATCTTTGAGTGACTTGATGAAATTACGGAGGCTAAAAACAACGACAATGCGAGCGCAAGAAATTGAAGAACGACCTAAGAAATGTAAGAGATGACCTTATAAGATGAATTCTAACTAGGGTTTCGATCTAGCAAGGAAAGAGGATAAGATAGAAGAACTTACGAGACCTTAGTAGCGAGTGAGCGGTTTAGTGCCGTTGACAAACACCCGTTCGGGATGAGCTTGGCGAAGAAGAAGAAACACAAACTCGGAGATTTCTTGCGAAAAGCTTGAGAAAGATGAAACTACGGTCAAAGGGTTCAAGCGAAAACGAGAAAGGCGTTATAAATAGCACGGACGTTTAGGAGTAAAGGCGTGACCACGCACAACTCACGGAAACAAACACCATGTGCGGCTATGGCTCAGTGGGCGGCCGTCGCGTCGCGTCAGCGTCTCTGCTGCTCGTTTGTCCGCGAGTGCCGCACGCGCCAAAAACCAATTAATTTGCATGCGTTGATGATCGCTATGCCTTGGGCCCGCCGGTCTCGTCGAATGTCACCTCGGTTGTTTGCATGCATCCTCACTTTGCGCCGATTACGTCGCGCGTGGAGGTGATTTGCAAGCTGCTGGTCGCGTCCCGTGTGAAGATGCATGCCATGGGTATGATTGACTCAAGCTCAAGAATTTGTACGGTGATGTACCATAAGTCCAACTACACACACGTCGGACCTAAAATTTTGGTCCGGGGTACATAGTCTTGAGAGGCTTTGTTGAACCCAGAATGACCTAGCTACGCCGGACCGAAAAAAATGGTCCGTCGTATAAGTGAAGAGTGCAGAGGTTTACACTGGCAAAAAAAGAGATTTGCGACGGCCCAAAAAAATTGTTCCGTCGAGCATATGTTTTGATTTAGCCAAGCAAAGCGTGTTTCGCGGGACCAAAAAGTTGGTCCCGGCGTACACATGGTTTGTTCTAACTTAACACCAAATAACAACGTATAATAAGTATAACTAAGTATGCTTCTTGATCATCGACACCAAAACCTCGATAAGTTTAATAAAAGAATAGGAGCCTAGATGCTCTCACATTCTTGATTTGACTGTACCAATAAATCGCCTGTGAGATTCCTGCGCTTGATCTGAGCGCGGCGTATGGGGACCAGTGGCGGCGTGGCGGCGGCGGAGGCGGCAGCGCCGAGGGGCCCGGGGATCGCGGCGCAGACAAGTGGCGGCGGCGGGGCGTAGGCACGTCGGGCGGTGTAAAATTGGTCGATCGGGTGGCGCGTAGAAAAAAGCGGGCGGCCGTGGGGCGATTACACAATTGTACAACACGCCTCTATCGGGCCGAGTATGCAAGCCTCTATAAGTAGGCCTTCATACCAGCTTCGCTTGCACATATCCTCCTCCTCCTCGGCCCATTCACATATCCTCATCCTCCTCCCATTCCTTGCCTCCAAAGGCCATGTCTCAAGCAGCGAGCTCGGAAATCGGAGGGCTCGTCGCTGCCACTGCAAGGCAAGTCGATTGTCCTAATTGCCATGTCAAGCTAATGTGTTCTACTCCACCACCGAGGCAAATAACGGCCGGGTGTTCTACAAATGCCCTTTTTCTCCGTAAGTGAAAAGTTCGTTTGCTCTCTTTTTCGGTTGGGCTTGTGTAGTTCTTTGGAGATATCTCATTTCTTTGCACACCAAAGCATGTTAATCTCATCACGTGGTGGAGGGTGCCAATATTTCCGATGGCGGACACCATGGACACCTCGGTGGGCGTCGACAACCACGATACCACAGAGGATGCATCGTACTATGGAGGATAGTATGGACCCTATGCTCGAGCAGAGGCTGAACATGCTGATGTTCAAGATGGACCGCATTTTAGATAATGTGAAATGGTTGGAGAAGATAGTGTGCGTGGCTATCCTCGTTGTACTGGTAGCTATTCTTGTGAAGTAGATTGTAAGTCGATTAGCTACCATCACTCCGAGCTTCTTTAGCCATAATTCACTACTCGTGGCATCTTTTTCATGGTAATAAAAGCCTTTCCGGCGCAAACAAGAATCGGTCCGGCGCAAACGTGACCACTCACCGTGAACCTTCCCGATTTTCTATGATTTTTACATTCTTTGAAAGGAAAAACTTGTCAACATGAAGAAGATCGCTTGAAATTCCCACAACTTTCGTGTGGACCAAATAATTTTCTCGAGCACGGAAGACCCTAAGAAAGTGCTAACAAGAATCGGTCCGGCGAAACAAGGATCGGTCCGGCGCAAAGCGTGACCACTCACCGTGAACCTTCCCGATTTTCTATGATTTTTCTGTTTCTTTGAAAGAAAAACTTGTCAACATGATGAAGATGCGCTTTGAAATTCCCACAACTTTCGTGTGGACCAAATAATTTTCGAGCACGGAAGACCCTAAGAAAGTGCTAACAAGAATCGGTCCGGCGCAAACAAGAATCGGTCCGGCGCAAACGTGACCACTCACCGTGAACCTTCCGATTTTCTATGATTTTTTCTGTTCTTGAAAAAGAAAACTTGTCAACATGAAGAAGATGCGCCTTGAAATTCCCACAACTTTCGTGTGGACCAAATAATTTTTCCAGCACGGGAAGACCATAAGAAAGTGCTAACAAGAATCGGTCCGGCGCAACCAAGAATCGGTCCAGCAGCAAGCGTGAGCACTCACCGTGAACCTTCCCGATTTTCTATGATTTTTCTCATTTTGAAAAGAAAAACTTGTCAACATGAAGAAGATGCGCCTTGAAATTCCCACAACTTTCGTGTGGACCAAATAATTTTTCAGCACGGAAGACCCTAAGAAAGTGCTAACAAGAATCGGTCCGGCGCAACCAAGAATCGGTCCGCCGCAAATGTGAGCACTCACCGTGAACCTTCCCGATTTTCTATGATTTTTTCTGCTGCTGAAAGGAAAAACTTGTCAACATGAAGAAGATGCACCTTGAAATTCCCCACAACTTTCATGTGGACCAAATAATTTTTCCAGCACGGGAAGACCCTAAGAAAGTGCTAACAAGAATCGGTCCGGCGCAAACAAGAATCGGTCCGGCGCATAGCGTGAGCACTCACCGTGAACCTTCGATTTTCTATGATTTTTACATTCTTTGAAAAGAAAAACTTGTCAACATGATGAAGATGCGCCTTGAAATTCCCCACAACTTTCGTGTGGATCAAATAATTTTCGAGCACGGAAGACCCTAAGAAAGTGCTAACAAGAATCGGTCCGGCGCAAACAAGAATCGGTCCGGCAAACGTGACCACTCACCGTGAACCTTCCCGATTTTCTATGATTTTTTGTTTGCTGAAAGGAAAAACTTGTCAACATGAAGAAGATGCGCCTTGAAATTCTCCACAACTTTCGTGTGGACCAAATAATTTTCGAGCACGGAAGACCCTAAGAAAATGCAAACAAGAATCGGTCCGCGCAAACAAGAATCGGTCCAGCGCAACGTGACCACTCACCGTGAACCTTCCCGATTTTCTATGATTTTTACATTCTTTGAAAAGAAAAACTTGTCAACATGATGAAGATGCGCCTTGAAATTCCCCACAACTTTCGTGTGGACCAAATAATTTTCGAGCACGGAAGACCCTAAGAAAGTGCTAACAAGAATCGGTCCGGCGCAAACAAGAATCGGTCCGGCACAAGCGTGACCACTCACCGTGAACCTTCCGATTTTCTATGATTTTTCTCATGTTGAAAAGAAAAACTTGTCAACATGAAAAGATGCGCCTTGAAATTCCCCACAACTTTCGTGTGGACCAAATAATTTTCCAGCACGGAAGACCCTAAGAAAGTGCTAACAAGAATCGGTCCGGCGCAACCAAGAATCGGTCCGGCATAACGTGAGCACTCACCGTGAACCTTCCGATTTTCTATGATTTTTACTGCTGCTGAAAGGAAAAACTTGTCAACATGAAGAAGATGCGCCTTGAAATTCCCCACAACTTTCGTGTGGACCAAATAATTTTCCAGCACGGAAGACCCTAAGAAAGTGCTAACAAGAATCGGTCGGCGCAAACAAGAATCGGTCCGGCGCAAGCGTGAGCACTCACCGTGAACCTTCCGATTTTCTATGATTTTTCTGTTGATTTAAAGAAAAACTTGTCAACATGATGAAGATGCGCCTTGAAATTCCCCACAACTTTCGTGTGGACCAAATAATTTTCGAGCACGGAAGACCCTAAGAAAGTGCTAACAAGAATCGGTCCGGCGCAAACAAGAATCGGTCCGGCAAAGCGTGACCACTCACCGTGAACCTTCCGATTTTCTATGATTTTTTCTGTTGCTGAAAGGAAAAACTTGTCAACATGAAGAAGATGCGCCTTGAAATTCTCCACAACTTTCGTGTGGACCAAATAATTTTCTGAGCACGGGAAGACCCTAAGAAAGTGCTAACAAGAATCGGTCCGGCGCAAACAAGAATCGGTCCGGCGCAAACGTGACCACTCACCGTGAACCTTCCCGATTTTCTATGATTTTTTCTGTTGCTGAAAAGAAAAACTTGTCAACATGATGAAGATGCGCCTTGAAATTCCCCACAACTTTCGTGTGGACCAAATAATTTTCCGAGCACGGGAAGACCCTAAGAAAGTGCTAACAAGAATCGGTCCGGCGCAAACAAGAATCGGTCTGGCACAAACGTGACCACTCACCGTGAACCTTCCCGATTTTCTATGATTTTTTCTGTTGCTGAAAAGAAAAACTTGTCAACATGAAGAAGATGCGCCTTGAAATTCCCTACAACTTTCGTGTGGACCAAATAATTTTTCCAGCAAGGGAAGACCCTAAGAAAGTGCTAAAAAGAATCGGTCCGGCGCAACCAAGAATCGGTCCGGCAAACGTGACCACTCACCGTGAACCTTCCCGATTTTCTATGATTTTTCTGCTGCTGAAAGGAAAAACTTGTCAACATGAAGAAGATGCGCCTTGAAATTCCCCACAACTTTCGTGTGGACCAAATAATTTTCCAGCACGGAAGACCCTAAGAAAGTGCTAACAAGAATCGGTCCGGCGCAAACAAGAATCGGTCCGGCAAAAGCGTGACCACTCACCGTGAACCTTCCCGATTTTCTATGATTTTTCTGTTGCTGAAAAGAAAAACTTGTCAACATGATGAAGATGCGCCTTGAAATTCCCACAACTTTCGTGTGGACCAAATAATTTTCGAGCACGGAAGACCCTAAGAAAGTGCTAACAAGAATCG
The DNA here is from genome assembly GCA_036346275.1 of Otatea glauca. Taxonomy (NCBI): domain Eukaryota; kingdom Viridiplantae; phylum Streptophyta; class Magnoliopsida; order Poales; family Poaceae; genus Otatea; species Otatea glauca. The sequence continues at coordinate 16,369,595 of CM070711.1, read as the reverse complement.
GTCCGGCGCAAACAAGAATCGGTCCGGCGCAAACGTGACCACTCACCGTGAACCTTCCGATTTTCTATGATTTTTCTGTTGCTGAAAAGAAAAACTTGTCAACATGAAGAAGATGCGCCTTGAAATTCCCCACAACTTTCGTGTGGACCAAATAATTTTCCAGCACGGAAGACCCTAAGAAAGTGCTAACAAGAATCGGTCCGGCGCAACCAAGAATCGGTCCGTATAAGCGTGACCACTCACCGTGAACCTTCCCGATTTTCTATGATTTTTTCTGCTGCTGAAAGGAAAAATTTGTCAACATGAAGAAGATGCGCCTTGAAATTCCCCACAACTTTCGTGTGGACCAAATAATTTTTCCTGCAGGAAGACCCTAAGAAAGTGCTAAAAAGAATCGGTCCGGCGCAAACAAGAATCGGTCCGTATAAGCGTGACCACTCACCGTGAACCTTCCGATTTTCTATGATTTTTACATTCTTGAAAGGAAAAACTTGTCAACATGAAGAAGATGCGCCTTGAAATTCCCCACAACTTTCGTATGGACCAAATAATTTTCCGAGCACGGAAGACCCTAAGAAAGTGCTAACAAGAATCGGTCCGACGCAAACAAGAATCGGTCCGTATAGCGTGAACACTCACGTGAACCTTCCGATTTTCTATGATTTTTACATTCTTTGAAAGGAAAAACTTGTATTCCAAATTTGACCATACAATTGGTATTTGACATTAAAGCTTGGTCAAAGTAATAAATCACGATACACACGGATGTAAAAATTCATCGATGCCTCCTCTGCGTCGTCCACCACGCCTTACGGTGAAGTCCTGCAGGGTGAGCGTCTCGGGGCATGTGTGCGCTGTCCCGCGACTGTGAGGGCCCCCGCCGCGTGGGAAGCTCTCCGTGTCCTCATCAATTTGTTGCGTCGGACCCCGGAAGGTGTAGTTAGCACCGATCATGCGTTCTGGGTGTACCGAATAGCGGGTCCTCTGGAGGATGCGCGGTTGGTATGGGATGTCTTTGCGTGGGATCCTGGCTGATGCAGTCGATCTTTGTGAGGATTCACCTCTGTGGGCATCCATCGTCCACAATCGAGGAGCTCGGTGAATGTCGCTTGCTCCATTCGAGCGGTGAAAGCAAGATCCTCACTCCACCGTGGCGTTTGCTCGGACCCAACTTTGGCGTCATCACCGCCGCTATGGTGAGCGTCGTCGTGCTCACCTCGTCGTGATGGTGGCACAACTTGTTGGTTGCGTCACATGTGGGTGTCAGCGACGCCGTAGTCCTACTATAGTAAAACATGTAGTGGGTTACGTTACAAAGTAGAGTATTTAACAACGATTGCCTTGAATTGAGAAAATAAAGCGATACATGAAACTTAGCAAGTCACGGAACACGAGTATCGCGGTGAGGATCCGGATGTGCACGAGATGTGGGCGGACGCTTGTGGAGGGACGAGCACTCCGTGATGAATGTGTATCCACCGATTGCACGGCATGGGAGGCACGTGAAGGATCCATAACGGAACCGTACCCCGTTTGGCCTAGGTGCGCATCCACCGAAAGAGCGGATAGCGAGACCAAGCGAGACCCTCGCTCTTGAAGTATCGTGCATTGGCCAATAAGACAACGTACATTGTAGGATATCATATTAAGAAATTGATATAGACAGCACGAAATATAAATATATACTTCACCCTCCTCTCATGAAGTACCTTCGTAGGTCGCTCCTGTTGTGAAGCGATGATGACTCGCCTTCGTCACGCAGCGTGCGGTCTACCGTACTGTGCATCTCGTCGCTTCTGCGACTACAAAACGAGGTTCACGTGTAAGTATGTATTGTTTATGACAAATTGAAAGGATTGCATGCATCAAAGTACTAACCAGGACGTGAAGCTGGCGGGAACGGTCCTCGGGGAACGGTCTTGGTGCATCTTCCACAGGACCACTAAGTAGAGTGGCGCGTGTGCGAGGGCGGTACCACGAAGTACTCCCGATAAGAGGAAGGGTCGTGCGGCCTGTAGGGACTCTGGCGAAGCATCGGCTGCTTTCGTTCCACGCGATATGTGATCACGATGGGCGGTGGACCAATCCAACGTGCCTCCGTTCCTTTTGCGCTCCTCCCGCACGAAGTTTGAAGGTTTACAACTCACAAATGGAAGAAGGATCATAACGTAGTAATGCGGTATTTTTCTACTAAACTTACAAGTGTGATCGGCTGCGTCCGTGGTGGGGGCGGGACTACTGCCGTATCCGAACCGTCATTGCACGCTCGGGAGTAGACTTCCAGAGTGCGGTACACAATGAAGCATGTAGTCATCCACGGTGCTCATCACGTATGCGAGCGATGAGATCGTGCGCTCGTTGCGATCTCCGCAAATCTCCCTGCGTCCATGGATCCCGGCTCACGTGCTCGCGGTCGAAGTCAAGATCGCTACCGGTAGCGTGGGTAGCTTCCGTGATCTGGAGGTGGCTCCATCGCAACCTAGCATGGATCCACCTATAGCCCATCGTGGGCCTCATGCTCTCGAGCACGTCTGGGAGATATCCGCTTGGTACATAGCGTTCTCCACCCTAGGATGAGAGATAGGAGATACTCGGCTCCACATCTGCAGTGCAAAAACACGTGATCGACCCCTTCGCGGTGGCCCGCTGCGAAGCATCACAAAGTCCTCTGTAGGTAGTCTGCTAACACGCGGAACCCGACTATCTTGTGGGACCTCATCCGGTTGCGCGACTAGATGGCGCGCTAACAAGATGAGGTGTGGCTCAAGATAGTCGCCATTGCGTTGCGAACATGATACCTCGAGTAAATCATAGAGGTACACCTCGGTGCACGGAAATGGTGTCCTCGTCTGCGCCTCGGGACATGGGCGTGCTCGGGCAATTCGCGGAACCATTTCAAGGAGAGGCCGTGGTCCTTGCTGCGTCACGGACGACCAAACACGCAGCGAAACAAATGAATGTTAGCTTAATTGAAGTAAAACTTTACGCATGTAACGGCATACATGTTTACCTTTGTTGCACGTACTCCTCCATCGATCCTTACGTGGCGCGTACCCACTAAGGGCAACCTCGATCGGCAAGCGATAAGCATTGCCACATCCTTCAAAGTAATTGTCATCTCTCAAAGGGCGGGTGGGCGTGTGCGTCTCGGGGCGTAACGATCTACTAGGGCGATCATCGAGGACACATCCATGGCGGGGAGAGTTGTGCGTCGCACCCCACCCCGCGGTAATGGCTCGATGGTCCCATCCATCAAAAGCGCGAGCGGGGTAGTCCAACTCGTGCTAGGCACGAGTAAAAACGAGGTCAATGCCTTGATCTTGTGGAAGACTCGCGCGCGCAATGGAACCATCTACAAAGGACAAGATCATGTTACAATCAATGGTTACAATGTAAACTCGAAATATGGAACAATAAATACAACGATGCTAACGCAATAAATACAACGATTACTAACTGCGTGCGTGAAAATCATCCTCCCACGATCTTTGATCATCGTCTTCTGCTTGAAGAAGCTCGGAAGACCACCGGTAGCCATCTTTGAAAATACCACTGCATAGGTCGATGTAACAAAAATCATCGGTACAACAACAAGTTAGCATTCACAATGCAGGGACGGAACAAATGTTAAACAAGGCGGTGCAATACAACACATAAGAAATCCAGTTTTAAATACAACACCGTCACGATACAAAAATTACTAAATCGTCATCGCTTATTAGGACATGTCCTCCGATCATGTCCACTCGCATGCAAATCTTGCACTTCCTCTGCGCTGGGCGGCATCAGTGCATCCATATCACCGTGCATTCTTGTCCCTCCGGGCCTCCCGAGCTCTTTGCGTCGTGTTAACGGATAAGGCACCCACAAAGGCCCATCGATCGACTTGTAACTAGTACCGACATTGAAGGAACTCATCTTGGGGCGTAAGTGTCTCTCGGGGCTTCTCTTGTGTAATGCGGCGATATGTATTGGGATGCATCGTTCCTCCCATATCCACATGCAAGCCGCGAATACATGGGAGCAAGGGATATGATCGATTTTGGCTTATTGCACGTGCACACCACCTCCTCCGTGCCTAGAGTACATTCTTTGGGCGGTGTCACCGTGGAGCTGTGAGTGGTACCTCGGCGGCACATCACCTCAAATATGTAGTTCTGAGGTCGTACACCCTCGTGCGGTGGAACATGGATTTGCTCCTCCTACTCGATGATCTCCTCTACCTTGGTTGAGAATTGAGTCTTTGCCGGTCGGCCGACCACGATCTCGAAAGTAGTCTGCATTACGTAGAATGTCGGCTCTATTATGGCACATAACGGAAGCCCGCGAACGCCCTTAAGGACATTATTGAAGGCTTCCGCTATGTTAAATCGTCATAATGGTGTACCTAACAAGCAAACACGCAAAGTTTATCATGAATGGGTCAAACACTCTTACACAAAGTTAATCTCACAAATTAATAGGCGCAACTAACCTCGTGCGCTTTGTGTCGTGCATAAGGGCCCAACGCTCGTGGCTTCCTGCTATCCATTGGCTAAAGGTGCGGCGATCATGATTAATGACGGTTGCCCTCCCACCATTTGCATTTGCTTGCTCCTCCCGTGATTCTTGATTTTCCATCATTTTCCTTGTCGTCTCGTTCAAGCTGTCTCCAAATCTCACGAAACTTGGCGGGCTGGTTACGAAGGCACAACCCTTTGAACTTCTTCACTACGGACTGTTATGGTACAGTGAATATAGGTTTGCACCAGTGTGTCGCATGCACCACCTTCTCTCCACATCATTACGCTTCTGAGGCGGGTCCGTCTTGCCATGCGGCACCTCTAGAGCGTGGAGAAGACACGCATTGCGGTCGGACACAACACACACTCTCTCTATCCCCACGACCGCGTCCGGACCAAAGTGAGGAACCACAACCAGCTATCGCTTGTTCTCACTCTCCACATATCGTAGGCAATTGGTATTATCGGTTGTTTGCATCGGCCGTGATCGCGGTCGATGAGGGTGCCATAGTACTTTCGCTCGAAATGTGCCATCAACACGGATGATAGGCACGCAATGCTTGAAAGCCTCAATGCATTGTCAGAAAGCCGAATACCCTAATCGGTATCGTTCGCGATCTTTGAGCGAACCATCTTGAAGCTTAGTAGGCTCGTCGCCATTGCGAATCGAGTCCACTGGGTTGTTAATTGATATCTTCGCAGCAACCTCGGGGCATAGTTATCTGAGTCTTGAATGATCCAAAAGCATCTTCAGCATATACGCTTTGCTCGCCACGCGGTTAGGTAGCTTATGTGCATCCCTGTTCTACTCTGCACTTGCTCCATAATTGATTTCGGTGATAGTCCAATATCTGAACCAACCTAGGTCACAACTAGTTGGGCAATGAATCTAGCGTCGACCACGTGGCTCATGGTTCTGATCGACTCCTCCGTGCATGTATGAGGTGTGTTCCGGCTCACCACAAAGTAGTGCTCGTGTTTGGTTTGGTGAGCACGGACGTAGAAAGGGCGATTAGGGGCCTTGGTGCACCTAACCTCATACTCGATGGGCTTCGACACGGTACACTTGTGCTCTCTTCTAGTGATGGCGACATAATTCTTGATGAAATGGATTAGCTCCAACTTGTTGGGAGCGTCTCCCAATCTGGATGTCATTTGTTCGGTACCCCACATAGCTAGGTTATTATAGTCGGCAATGCCACACTCCGTAAGGCCATTACCACGAATCTTGGGCTCTTTGGGTGGGTCATCGTTGTCGATGCCCTCTTCATCCTCGCTTCCACCCGCCTCGTCATCCATACATGTCGCATCTACCTCACAAGGAAGTACTTCTTCTTCATTTGCACCGAACTACCCTCCCGACATGTCCTTGGCCAACTTCTCCCTCTCCTGGTGGCCTAAAATTTCGCCGCTAGGACCGAAGATCGGCATTCTCCTCTAGTGGCGGTATGTTTACGTAAACACCCATCGAAACCCGCCCTCTATGGCCTTTCGTGCATACAATAACCAAGCCTTATTACTTCTCGGTCACGAACAAAGTGTGAACAATGGCGTTGTTGTTTGGAACTTCCTTGGTCGCACCGCCTCCGAAAAAGCGTATGTGTTTCCTGGCTTAAACCCAACACGCTCATAACATGTGATTTAAGTCCTTCCAAGTCTAATGGACTATCACTTGAACTATATGTGTGTTCGCAGTTTTGCACTGTGACTATTCTCTCGTGCAATATGATAGGCCGTTCACCGTAGTAAATATGAAAATTCATGGTGCAAAGGACACGTGGAATATGGTACCTAAAAATGTTTCAAAAAATAACAACTAATTAACTATACCGAGGGTTAAAATTAATTACTGAACAATTTAAATTTTTTGTTCATGACTAATTACTCAGACTACACCCATGAGTTAGAGTTACTAACAATTACGTTTAATTTTATCTAACTATGCTATGTGAAGTGCATGCAAATTTACGTATCGTCTTCACGCTATAATCGCTATACTGACTATAATCGCTCTCAAATTTACGTATCGTCTTCACGCTAATTAATCTAACTAGGTAAGTACGAATACTAACGCTAATTAATCTAACTAGGTAATTACGAATACTTACGCTAATTAATCTAACTAGGTAATTACTGATACTTAAGCTAATTAATCTGACAATGACTTACCATCGATAATTAATCTGACTAGGTAGTTATGAAAAATTACTCTAATTAATCTAGCAATGACTTACCAGCGCTACTTAATCTAACTAGGTAATTACGCAAATTAATCTAGCAATGACTTACCAACACTAGACGCCTCCTTCTCCTTGCTCTGCACTTCACACCTCTAGGACCTCTGCTGGCCAAGCTCCTCTCACTCGCAAATCCTCATTGTGCGGGCTCTCGGTGCGACGCTCCTCTGCGAGTTATGCTTGCTCTCCTCTCTATTTATCCTGCGTTGCGCTTAACCATGTGAGACAGTCGACAAGAAAAAATGCATGAAAAGTGAGGATGCATGTGAAGCAATCAACCAAGAAACATGCATGCGAGAATAAGCGATTTTAGCGTGCAAAGTTGGCATGCAAAGTATCGATGCATGCATCAAAAGCAACGACCAAACATCAAACAAATGGTGACATTTGGCGTGACTCGCCAGCCCACGTTGCATGCATGTTTCTGGCCTCACATGCATGCATTTTATTTCGCCTCGCATATGCATGAGTTAGGAGCAATTAACATACTAACTATAATCGCTCTCTAATTTTGGTATCGTCTTCACGCTAATTAATCTAACTACGTAACTACGAATACTTACGCTAATTAATCTAACTAGGTTTTTCTAAATACTTACGCTAATTAATCTACAAATGAGTTACAAGCGCTATTAATCGACTAGGTAGTTACAAATAATTACTCTAGTTAATCTAACAATGACTATAATTACTAACTTCCTAACGGTGATTACGTTCGTGAGGAGCGAATGAGATGCATTAATGAGGCCATAATCTAACCGGTAATTACGAATAAGTCTAGCAGGGTATTTACTCTAACAATGACTTACCAAGGCTAATTAACCTAACAATGTAATTACTCTACCAGCGACTTACGAGCGCTAATTAATCTAACGGATAATTACTCTAATAATTACCTACCAGCGATAATTAATCTAACTGGTAATTACTCGGGCAAAGACTTACCAGTATTGGTCGTCTTCTTCTCTTCTTTGGCGCTCTTCTTTCTCTTCTAATTGCAGTTCACCTCCCTCATACGCTTGCCAACCTTACATCCCGCGCCTCCGGCTCCTTCCGTCCCCTCTATTTATCTTTGCGATGAAGGCGCATCAGGAGGCGACCAAGCATGCATGCAAGCAAAGCGAGGTGATTAGCAAAGACACCGACAACCACTGCATGCATGCATGCAAATAATCTTATCCGACGAAAGAGCTTTCGGCGCAAAGAAATGCCAAAGCAGCGGACAAGTGGCGGCGGCGACGCGACGGCGGGGCCCACAGGGCATAAGCGGCACATGGTGTCTTGCGGCTATGCCATAGCCGATTTTGGGTGCGGCTATGGCATAGCCGGCACACCGCGTCTTGACTATGGCATAGCCGACACACCGCGTCTTGCGGCTATGCTGCTGCCGATGCCCAGATCTGCTATCGCTGCTATTTGGGAGAATACGCGAAGAAGTAGTCCAAAAGTGAAATTATACGGTATACTGTTGACTGTATTTGAAATTTTACCATCATCGATCCGCATGACATACAAGAACAAGAGATATGTATACATGTGCTGACAACATCAACCGGTGCCACGTGCAATCAAGACGCTGATCCTCTTTAGCCGACAGAAATCTCGCCAAGACTGACGGCAGAATTAATTGAAGATGATGCGGACACAGGTTAACAAAATCATTTTACACAGAAAAATTGAGACCCCATCCGTACTGATTTATCGTGGAAATCAAATAAAAAACGTTAAAATCTGAAAGATTTCGAAATCGAACAGTGCAGGAAAAAGAATTAAAAAAATTGAAAATTGATCGGTTATCACTGAAAACTGGAACGAAAATCGACTGGCGAATTGAACTTTTATTGCGGCCGATTTTTTTAGCGATTTTCACTGATTTTCGATCGGTTTACGTGACATAAATTTTTGCGATTTTTTTAAAAATTTAACCAATTTATCAATGGCTTAGAATTTCCAAGTGACTTGATATGGTCGATTTTGTTAAGGAACCTCGCTATCGAATAGTCCGGGATTCTCGAACAGATCTGAATTGGAGAACAGAGAGAGAGACACAGGTTTAGGGAGAGCGACGACAAAATACTTTATTGCTTTCTGATTGCTTGTACATAGGGGGACCCTCCTCCTCCTTATATAGTAGTCGTCTAGGGTTTCGGCTAAGGAACCATCGTAGGCTTTCTTTGGGCCACGTGGTTTCCCAACACTCCCCCTTGGGCCCTTTGCCGCGAAATGCATATGCCTCATTAAAACTCCAGAAAAACCCAGTGGGAAAAATACTTGGAGAAAGAGTACATAGCATACGCTTACTATGTTGCACGAATTGCCTCGTTAAAACCTTATGCAAGAAAACTTCATGAAAAACTTGCTAAGGAAAAGAGTACAATTCACAGAACTTCAATTGCTAATCTTCGAGATTCATGTTGGGTATTCAAAATTCATGTTCAAGATTTATGTGGGAGTATGTGAAATATCTCCCCTTGAAATCTGCACTTCTCTAAGTCTCATCATTCCAATCCCTTTTACGCACCTTTCAAAGGTAGATGCTGGGAGTGATTTAGTGAACAAATCTGCAAGATTTTCACATGACATAGTATGCAATATCTTGATCTCGTTCATCTTATGCAATTCGTGAGCATAGAAGAACTTAGGGTTGATATGCTTCGTGAGATTGCTCTTCACATAACCCATCTATGCTTGGGCAACACAAGCTGCATTATCTTCATAAATGATTGTTGGAGTTTGCTCAATGTTCAAGCCACATGACTTCTAGATGTGGTGAACCATTCTTCGGAGCCATGCAAATTCATGAGATGCTTCATACAAAGCAATGATTTCCGAGTGGTTTGTCGACATCGAGACAAGAGTCTACTTAGACGACTTCCAAGCTAACTTTGTTCCTCCACATAGGAAAACATAGCGATTTGGGACTTACCGATATCTTGGTCGATAAGTACCCGACATCGGCATAGCCAACAAAATTCAGTTCATTATTTCTTCTGAAGAACAAACCGAGACCTTTTCTTCCTTGGAGGTAACGAAAGATGTCCTTGATACCTTTCCAATGCCTTTTGGTGGGTTACGCCTTTGTCCAGATCTAGCAAATTCACAGTGACGCAATGTCAGACCTTGTGCTATTTGCAAGGTACATGGCGCTCAAGCGCACTCGGATATGGGAATTCTGCTCCCGGGACTTCCTCCCCCTCTTCTCTAGGTGCAGTATGGGTCTAGATGCGCTTGGAGTGACCTTCCAACCATTGGAGTCTTTGCGGGATATGCCTTTTAAAGCCAAATCTTTCCGCACTTTACTGCGTGTAGGTTGATTGATATACCAAGATTCCTCCTTGGACATGCTCAAGGCGCAAGCCTAAACAAAACTTGGTTTTACCCAAATCCTTCATTTCAAACTCGGACTTGGTATGAGCATGCTTCTTCAATTTCTTCATCAGTCCCAATGATGTTCAAGTCATCTACATAGACGGAGATTATATAGAATCCATTAGGGATCATTTGTATAAACACACATGGACAATCTTATTTGTTTGTGTGCCTTTCTTGCGGAGAATTCACTCAAGAGATTGTACCACATTCTTCTGTTGCTTTAGCCCATACAATGATTTCTCAATTTCACCTTTGTACAAGTTTCTATTTGCTCCGTCTTGGTTAGGGATAGGGATTCATACGGTACTTTCATGTATATCTCGAATTCAAGTTTCCATACAAATATGTTGTGACAACATCCATTAGCTTCATTCTCAACTTCAAGTTGGCGCCATTGAGATCAAATATCTAAAGGTAATTCCTCCCATTACGGAGAATAGGTTTCTTCATAATCAACTCCGGGGCGTTGAGTGAAACCTTGAGCTACGAGCCTTTCCTTGTACCTTACAACCGTTGTTTTCATTCCTCTTAGAACAAAGACCCATTTGTGACCTACAGGGTTTATATGGGGAGGTGTGCGGCATCTGAGCTCAAACACCTCTCTCTTGTTGGAGAGACTAACTCTGCGATGATTGCCTTCTTCCATTATTCCCAATCTAGCCTTTTCTTGCACTCTGCGAAGATGCAGGCTCGGGATCATGATCAATGATTGTGGCAATCTTCTTTGCAAAGTATGCATCAACGTTGGTACATTGCTCTATTTAGGGATTCTCCTGTTATTACAAAGTTTATGGCCATTTCTTCATGGGGTGCTTCATGCACTTCTACTTGCTCTTATTGCTATTCCCTATCGCGAGAGCAAGTTCCTTTAGCTTTCATCGCCTATGTGTGCGCACACATTATTTCGTGGCTTCCTTGATGGAAGGTTCAAGTGCAGGAATTGCCTTTCCGTCGGCTTCTTTCGAGTGCAGTCTCAAGCTGGCTCCCCTTCTTTCCTTGGGGTATTTTAGTGATTGGTTGTGGTAAATCCTCTGCTTGATTTTCTCAGGGCGTCTCGGGTACTTTGGGTTTGAGAGTCAGATTTCTGTTCTTTTCTTTGAGGCCTCTGAGCAGGATGAGGATACCTTCTATTTTCTTTGGTATTTCCACCCTCTCGGTGCATTCCTTGCGGGTACATGCAATTTAACCACGCCCTTGGATCACAAAATGATCGAGGCGGTTCATTTGCTAAATTCTGCAAATCAATTATCTTCTGGACTTCTTGATTTGCTTCATTAGTGCGGGGGTCATGCGCGGGGATCCCTGTGGAATGCCATATGATTTCCCGATATTTTTCATCCAAAGGTTGATTTCCTCCCCCTAATGATGGGAAATGATCCTCGTCAAAAATGCAATCAACGAATCGTGTTGTATGCAAGTCTCCAGTCATGGGTTCCAAATACCTGATTATGGATGCACTCTCATAACCAACGTATATCCCAGACTTGCGGAGAGGGCCCATTGCGATCCCATTGAGGGTGGTATAGGTACATATACCATACACCCAAATTTTACGAGATGGGAGATCTTGGGATGATTAGTGCACAAGTTGCATAGGAGAATGGATGTTGTAGGTGAAGGTGCGAAATTGATGAGAGGCATTGCGTGCGGGTGTGTGTCCCCAACAAGTGTTGGGCAAGTTACAACTCTGCAAAAGTGGTCTGGCAATGAATTTAATCCTTTTAATTAGTGCTTCAGCTAGTCCATTCTGCGTATGGACATGCGGTACGGAGTGCTCAACTGCTATCCCTGTTGCCGTGCAATAATCATCAAATACCTTTGAAGTAAATTCTTCGACATTGTCCATTCTAATGGACTTCACGCGATGATCAGGGAAAACGTTCTTAATTCTTATGATCTGCGAGATCAGCTTTGCAAAAGCATGGTTTCTTGTTGACAATAAGCATACATGCGACTATTTCGAGGAAGCATCAATGAGCACAATAAAGTACCGAAACGGCCCTAACAAGGGCTGAATCGGGCCGCAAATATCCCCTGGATGCGTTCCAGGAATGCAGGAATTTCACTTTGTACTTTCATGACAGAGGGTCTAGTTGTTAATTTCCCGGTGGCACATGCAGGGCACACGAAATCTTCATGATTCGGGAAATTTTTAACATTAATGCTATGACCTTGTGAGTTATTCAATATATTTCTCATCATTATAAGACCAGGATGACCTAATCTACCATGCCATAAAGAAAACTCAGAGCTTCTAAAAACAGTCTTCAAGGAAGTATACACTTCGGGTGCATGAATATTCGTGTAGTACAATCCAGATTCATATGAGGGACATTTTTCTAATACCATTTTTTCACATACCGCGTGCTTCACGATGCACAAGTATTCTTTGCCATTTTCTTCATTGGTTTCTACATGAAAACCATTGGCGGATGTCTTTAAAGCTTAAGAGAGTGCGTGTTGATTCGAGGGTACAAAAGGCTTCTTCAATTACCAAAGTTGTACCCATAGGCAATATAATAGTGGCTCTTCACGAGCCTATTACATATGAATCGCTTCTGCGATCGTAGTAATCTTTCGGCGTTCTTCGTGATCATTGAAATATTTAGACTCTCTTAAGATGGTATTTGTTGTGCCACTATCAACAATGCATATCTCTTCCATTTAGGCGCTACGATTTCTAAAAAAAAATTCCAATCAAATAGTGGCAAAATAATTCAAACATTGCTTGCAAATGGAAGAATCTTTGGAATAAAGAATAAATTGCATATTTATTCATGAGAGAAGTATCCTCTTCTAGAGCTTACAATTCATTATTCAAAGAAAATGCTAACAACCATAATCTAAAAAAATGCATTAAGCGAGAATCATAAAATATGCATTAATTTACCTTCTATGTCATCAACAGAAGTTTTCTTTTCATTTACCATAATATTGGCTGCAGCATCGATGTCCAGGCTATTTTGTGAGGATGAGACAAGTGGGGTATCTTCATCCATGGCATCATCATCACCAATCTTGGCAATCTTCGCCTCTGTTTGGGCGTTTTCTTTGCCTTTCTCTTAGCTTTGATATCGTTGATCACTTCCTTGGATTCCGACATATCTTGACCGGTGTCCCCAAGTGCCACACGAAGCACGTTTGGTTACTGCTTGTCCATACGGCTTGGCGTCGTCTTTTCTTTGTCATCCTTCTTCTTTGGGGCTTTGGACTTTCCTTTGGCTTTGATTCATCTCTTTTCCACCACCTTGCCCTTCTTTCTATGAATGGGCTTTCTCACCTTATAGCTATTGGCATTGACTTCTGTGCCAGTGCCTCGTCCAGGTGGCTGCGAGACATAGTTCTTGCGTAAAACATCGTCTTGCGATTCCGCAATTTGCATTACATCAATCGATTCGCTATACTCCTTGTATGCGTCACGGCGATAATTGCGCGCTCTGGATAGCATTTGGGTGGAAGGTAGAGAGTTTTCTCAATCTTCTCCTCATCAATGATCTTCTTGCCACATAGAGAGATTGATACAAATTACATGCAAGGTAGAATTCTACTCGACCCTTTGTTTTGAAGTCACGCAAACCTCGGCGGACCCAATCTTCTTTGTGCTTGGGGCAAGATGGTGTACTTGAGCTTCTTGAACCGCTTACGAAGTGCGATCCAAAGCTCAAGTGCACTCTCCTCAGCCATGTATTCATTCTTCAATGTGGCTGAAAGGTGGTGCCTGAGGAAGTGCAGGGCTTGATCGTTACGCTCGGCGGTAGGTTTCGCGTCTGCGAGGACCTAGAACAATCGGCGCAGACTTCTTGCCCCAAGAACGATCTTCACGTCCGATGCCCAAGTGAGGTAGTTCTGACCGTGCGGGGCCAGTTCTTCAAACTCACGATTCACGATGCCGGACATCTGCAATAAAGCAATGAATTCAAATTTCATAAATAATATTCATAAGAATAGAGAAATAAAGCTAGAAAAATTAAAAATAGAGCCAAATTAATCTTCTAGATTTTCTGACGATTTCCAGAATTTCTGCAATTTTTTCTCTCTTTTTTTCTTTTTCATTTTTCTTTTCTTTTTTTTCTTTTCCCTTTCCTTTTTTCGGCCGAACGGCCAGGTGGGCCTTGCCCTTCCCGGCCCATAAGCATGCGCGTGGCTAGGGTTTCCCCTAGACGCCACATACGCCATCGCTTCCCCCCCTTTTTTTTTCTTTTCCCGTCATGCTTTTTCCTCTTCTTCTCTTTGTGGCCGCAGCCGGGCCGGGCCAGGCGGCGTGCCGCAATGAAGCGGCGGCCGAGGCGGTGGCGAGCTGGCGCCGGGCGGCGTGGCGAACTCCGGGCGGCATAACCGTCTTGGGAGGTCGAGCGCCAGCGTCTTGAGCGGGCGGCCGGCGGCTCCGTCGCTCTTCTTGAGGTGGCGCCGTGCGCCAGGGAGGGCGGCGGCCGCGGCGGCGTTTGGCGCGGACATCGGCAGCGGGAGGACCGGCGTGCTCGCTTGGGCGGCGAGACGCAGCGGCGGCGCGGGCGAGTGGCGGCGGCCGGCCGGGGCCTTCTTGCGGCGGCGACTTGGCGTAGGTCCTAGTCGCGGCGGTGGTGGCGGCGAGCGGCAATGTGGCGGCCGGACGAGCGGCGCGTCGCGGGCCGTCGGCGCCAGCGAGCTTTGGGCGGCCGAGCCGAAACCAAAGCGCGAAGCGGCCCAGTGGAGGTCGGCGAAGCGGCGAGCAGCGAGCGCGTTGCAATGCTGTCTTGCCCGTGTAGTGCTCCGTCTTGTGGCCGAACGAGCGCTCGCGGCGCCGGTTGGCGGTACCTGGCCGGTGTAATCTGCTGGCCGGGCCGGCCGCAGGCAGCGATGCTCTGGCCACGGCGGTGCAAGCCGAGGCAGCCAGCGGCGCCGCGATGGGCTGGCCGTGGCGGCTCTGGCCGGGCTTGTCTTGACATCGCGGCTTCTTGCGTGAAGACCGGCGGCCTCCTTTTTTGATGTCTGAATAGTAGCTGCGTGTTACTGAAGCGATGTATCGTCGGTAGTTTCATGCCGAGTAGCTTCGAGCGATCGCCGTGTGGCTTCATGTCATGTAGCGAAAGCGGTACAAGATCGTAGGATAGATGCATGCATAGAAGCGACAAGCGTTTAGATTCAATCGCGAAATCCACCTTTCTCACCTTTCAATTCGATCTCGGTGAGAGCTTCGTCGCGATAGCGTGTTAAGGAACCTCGCTGTCGAATAGTCAGGGGTTCCCGACAGTCTGAATTGGAGAGCGAAGAAGAGACACGAGGTTTAGAAGGCGGCGATAGAATACTTTAAATCTTTCTGATTGCTTGTACATAGGAGGAACCCCCTCCTTCTTATATAGTAGTCGTCTAGATTTCGGCTAAGGGACTATGTAGGCTTTCTTTGGACCACATTTTCCAACAGATTTTATTAACCCTGTGCGGACAGTCGTACCGGCCGACCTGGGTTTGTTGCAAGTTTCTTGCGAAATCCTCTAGCGTTTACCAGCGACAGTTCGGGTCTGATCATACTACATCGTAGGCAGCCAACATGCCTATGAGATCGATGGGGATTCATGCGCGTTTCGTCAGCAGGTGTACGATCGTTGTGTCAGGAAAATCTTGCGACTGTAGCTCAGCATGTATGTCCATCCTAGGTTCTACAGTACTCCCTTCATTTTTAATACATATTACTCTAGATTTCAAATTTTGTTCAAAATTAATTACATATTATTCTACAACTTCAAGATAACTTTTTTCTATTTTTTCTTCTATATCTCTTCGCTTCAGCTATTTTCAATATTATTTACTACCATAGACATACAAAGATATAATGAAGAGGGTAATCCAATCTTATATAAATATGCTTGGTAAAAGTGTAAGAGCCTATAATGATACCTATTCAAAAGTGAAGGGGGTAATTTCTATCTTTTAGTCAAGACCAATGCATGCTTTCCATCCACTTATGCACATAGATACTATTGCAAATAATACGCAAAAAAAAGCAGGAACAGGAGATACAAATTTTACGTGAAAAACCCATATGGAAAAAACCATGAGCGCATAATGGCTATTATTACTATATACTAGTATAGTGCCCCGTCTACCGGTTTTCTTTTTTCAACACGTAATGTATGATCCTTTCCTTTTCTAGGACGTTTGTTTCCTTTTCCTTAATTTCAGGATATTTGTTTCCTTTTGCTTGAGATGATGCTAGAGGTGGGGGAGGTCTGTTATGGGCCATAGGGATGATTAGACATACTAAACAATGGCCATCGGATATGGGTGAGTAAAGCTGAGGAAAGATCTGAGAGGTTAATTTTGATGGAGGCAAGTTTCTGGGAACGTTTTGCTGGGTGCACAAAGATTGGGCCATCTCTAGTTCATTGCCCTCCTGAGCCATTCTAAAAATTGGTAATATCAATCAAATTGGCTAGCGATTTGAATCATTACCAAATTTTGGCTCGCCCTAATGCTTTGTTGGTAACGGCCAGCACAAAAGTTTGCAAAAGTCCGGCCATTTCGCGGGCGCCGAAATCGTCGGCCAAAATTTTGGCACAGCCAACTCCCCTCACAGCAACTATAGCGCGCGCGAACACCGTCGCTTCCCCTCCGCCTCCATGCGGCCGCTGCCGTCGTCCGTGGAGTGGAGCGGTAGGTGGTGGAGATTGCGGCCGAGCCCGACCGCACCGCCGTGTAGGTGCGCCTCCTGCACCCGCAGCACGGCTGCGCCGACGACCCCTCTCCTCCACCGCCGACCTCGCCGCCGCCTCCTCCCCTTCCGCCATCCTCCCGCTCCTCATCCGCGACGCTGCTGCTGATGACGAGGCCGTCGCCGCCTCGGCCCTCAAGTGCCTCGGCTTGGCGCTCTACCACTCCGTCCTCGTCTCCACCATCTCAGGTAGTGGTGCTTCCCCATATCCGCATCTCGTCTGTTAAATGCGCCGTTTTGGTTGGGCTGAGTTTGGGCTAGTGACGAAATCAAGGTGGAACCTATTCGATTCTGCATGATTCATGCACAATTTTAGACTTTCCATCGTGTGATTTAGGTTCGTGCGACGAGCCTACCAGGTGATTTTTACATTTAATAAAATAACTCCCGTAAATTGGACTTTAACTGTGAATAACTCATATTCAGCTCAGTTGTGAATAACTCACAATTACTACTTCTGTCCGATGCGGTAACATAATTTTCTTTTTTCAGGCTTGAGCAAACTGGAAACACTGAGTATGAGATATCGTAATTGCATCACAGATTCAGATACGAAGTATTTTTCAGATAATAACTCTCCTTGGATGACTAGTATAAACCAGTGTATGTTGTCACACGAACTGATCTCAAGGCTAACTGTTGGCGTTAAAAACTTGAAGTAGGATTTCTGGCAGCAGCACACTAGACGAACACCTGATTCAAAACGTGCCAGTCGATTTAACCTGTAATCGACAAGGTAAAAACATAAAATTCACTCAAAGCCGATCGTAACGATCAATCGGCTTAGACTCAATCAGCTTGAAGCCGATTAAGATCAAAGTAACTGGGTAAGTCTAAATAGCCAATTAAGGCTAACTAGGAGAAAAAGGCAGATCGATTCTGAAGAAGGCGATGCACAACAAAATCATAATAAATCAAACCTGGGCGTAATTTGAAGAAGATCAACAATCGGCGATGCTCAACTTATTGATCAAGATCGAATTACAAGAAGACTAAATTACAGAAACTACTATTAGTCGACAGGAAAAAGTAATATAGATTGGTGTGTTTGATTGTGTTGTTTTTGCAGCTTGCTTTGGCCCTTCTTTTATACCCGTCGGCCGATCGTGTTCTATTACAATACGTTTCAAAACCTGATCCGTATCGGCCTTCGTTTCGGATAGTTTATCTTCAGAGATCTTGCCGTTACCAAATACCTTCAAATCTTTCCAAATCTTCCATTAGTTTTCGCATGTTTGACTTTCTTGCCGATTTTGACTAGACTTGCTAAATTCTGGTGCAAACATATGCCCCCCATTTTTGAGAGATGGCTTGTCATCTTTCAAAAATTACAACTGTCGGCTTCTTTCCTATCGGCTAACTGTTTAATGTTAACCCAGTGACTGCTGCTTTATTTGCGTCGTAATTCTCTGACACGCAGGTAATGCACTTTAACTGCTCGTGTCTTTTGAGATTCGTTTCCCGCCGCTTCAAATTTTCACCGTGCTACAAATATGCGGCCCCCACATACTCATTCCTCACGCGCACAAGCTCTCAAGTTGTCTGCAATCGGCTTCTAATCTTCAAGCTCCAGTGCTCACCGCTTCCAATCGGCTTCTTGTCAGAACCATCTCAATGGATCCTTCTCAGGTATTCATCCCGATCTCAAACAGTAATGACCAATTCTATCTAGGTCCAGTAGGAAATCTAGAAACCGATTCAGTAATAAATGAAGAGATTCCTCGTCTTCCTTTATCGGCTGCGGGATATAATATAGAGGGTTGGAGTAAGAGCTTGAGGCTTGGTAGAGCGGCTCTCAAGGATGGAGATCGTGGTACATTCGTAGCAACTCAAAGAGGGTGAATGGGAAAGATGGGCATAGCCGAATGTCTCCCCCTTTCCTTAGCCGATCCAGAGGCCAATGAGCCCTTAGTGGCCACAGCTTGCTATTTCTGGTCGGACACCTTCAATGCCTTCGTATTCCGCACCGGTCTTGTCGGCCCAACTCTGCTGGATGTAGCTCAATTGTGCTGCTTAAGACCTGATGGGGATCAAGTGTCAGCTTATAGCGCCAAGCCCAAGTACAGGCTTTTCAGATCCAAAGGTGAAGGATGGGCTAAATATATCAGAAATAATAATAAAGTTATGGGGTGGTATCGGACGAAGAACACGCTGCTTTTTTGAATCTCTGGTTAGACCGATTTTTGTTCTGCGGTGCTTTCTTGGGACCAACTCAGGTATATCAAACCATAGCAGAGCAATTGATAGAAGGTCGTCGGTTAGCACTTGAAAAAATACTTCTAGGGGCAGTTTACCGATGATGCACACAATAAGATGTCGGCTTTTCACTGGTTTTACGGGTTTCACCGTCGGCAACGTCGGAGGACCACTCTGGTTATTCAGATCTGGCTATACTGCTTGTTTAGTCGATCTTTTGAGTTGAATCCTTCTGAAGACACAGCATTCCCTCGCGAAGATACTCCAGAAGGCATGGTTCCTCAGTTCACAGCTAGCCGATCATATGGTGAGAGATTCATGATGTGCTCTGGGAATGAGACAAAAGTAACCCCCATCGGCTCTAAGAAATATTTATCATTCTTTCTTCAGCTCGACAGTAATGAATTCAAACAGAATGATTTCTTGAGTTATACAAGCACAGCCAATTTCCCATAGCCTTCCTTCCTTCACTTAGATGCCGATAGTGCTCTAATGCCACAAGATACGTTGAATTTGTTCAAGCTTTTTATTTCGCCAAGTATTTTGCACGTCGGTCTTCACACGAGAATCGGACTTTTCAACCTTCATCACAATTCTGATCCGTCGGTTTATGCTAAGCACTAGGCTTTGGTCGAGGTTATTAAGTGCGCCACTACTTGATCGGCTTCAACCAAGAGCTAGAGTCAGTAATGCGATCGCGACTAACCTTGTCCTTGAAATAGCCGATGAGCTTGGATCAAAGACTTGCGCATTTTATATTAAACACTTGTCGGTCGAGCGCTTTTCTTCTGGTGGCTATCTATCGCAGAGGCACTTTATTCTGACAAGTCAATGTCGGCTATTATCAATGATTTTTTTCGAAATCTCCCGAGCGGCGATAGATACTATGACGATTCAAGCGACGAGACTAACTCTGCGGGGTATACTAATACAAGTCTTGTAGATATCGATAAGGTATCGGCTCGAATAATTTTTCTTTTACACATTGGTCTTGCCAGATACATTTTCTAATCTCTTTTTATCTTCTTTCTGCAGGCTAAGGCCACTGGCAAGAAACTTGCTTCCGGCCAATCGGGCAGTGGCCAGGTCAAAAGGCCACTCTAGTCGACTGGCCTTACTGGGTACACCTCAGGTACCCTGGGGATTCATAGTCCGTCTTTGTCGGACATTGAGAAAAAACAACCAAGTAAGTATAACACATCGGCCATTATTTCTTTTGATTTTTATCCAACTAACCGTTAGCCGATTATATTTTTAGAAAAGGAGAAAACAAAGTACACCAAGGCTCCTGCGAAAAAGGGACCCAAGCCCCAAGAGCGGAAGCGGCGAGGATTCGCCACATCGTCGACTCTGCGAGGTAAATAATCGTACCTTTTAAGTGACTTATATCTCTCAATCGTTGGCTTACCCATTATTCGTTTCTTTTAGCCGGCCTTGAATCGGCTCAAGTTGTGAAGATCTGGCGATCTTCCCAAGATTTCATTGCACCACTATCTCCTCCACGGTAGCGCCAGCACCACAGTCACCGATGCGCGAGCTCTCGCCTCGACAAACCTGTTGGGCTTTTCTTTGGTCGATCTTGATGATCCTGAGATCATGGCCACCGACGATTATGATGCTGAAATCAGGAAGATACTTGAAGTGTCGAAGGAAGCGTCGGTTGCCGTCACCTCTGCCCCAGGCATGAAGGAAAAACTAAACAAGCTTTTTGATCTGGTTATGAGGCCGCAATCGGAGATCCTGGTGCACAACCAGCTGATCTGTGATGCTATGGCGGCGGTTGAAGCCGATCTGCCCCCTGAAGCCATGGAAGCTCTTCTCAATATACATCACTTGGGCGAGAGGAGTGCGAAGTGGAAGCGTATGAGCTAGAATCGATCGCCGTGAAGCCGAAGCCGATCAAAGCTCTGGATGAGTTGGTTTGTTGGCGTCAAGGCGAAGAAAGCGCAAATTTGATGCCGATCTTGTGGCGTTGAAGTCGACCAAAGAGTCTCTTCAAGCTCGAGAACACAAAGAAATTTCTTTTGGAAGAGTTGGCCAAGGTGAAAAACAAATCCAAGAAGGCCGACAAACCATGGAAAAAACAACGTCGGAGATCAAAGAGCGAAGCTTGGCATCGCCTTGGGCGTAGTGGCGTAAAAAGCAATCGACCAAGGTTGTACGGTCTTAGGGAGCGCCAAGGAAGGCGATCGCATCATTGAAGAAGTTCGGTGTGTGATTGCAAAGGTATTAGCGCTCTCTCGGCTTTGGGCGCAACTCTCCCAGGCTCTGGCATTCAATACTAGTTTTTAAGATATAAAACTTTGTCGGCTGTTTTTTGGAAACACTTATCTGAATACTTTGTACCTCTTTATAATCGGCTGTTTAACCGATTTAAGTTTACTTCCCCGTAATTTTATTTCTCCTTTAAGAGTTGCAATCTTTCTAGCCAATTAACAGCAACGTGTTAACTTGGCTTTTAACGCAATTCTCTGTCGGCTAGGCTCCAATCTAAACGCTAGGATAGTATTTCTTTAAATATTTCCCGTTAATAGCTTTAGGCAAAACATACCCCTCCAACGTTTCCAGTACATACGAATTTCCACCGACTAGTCAATTAACCTTGTACGGTCCTTCCCACGTAGGTGACCATTTTCCGAATCGGCTATCTTTCAAACCAACAGGTAGAATCGTTTTTCACACTAAATCGGCTTGATCAAAAGATTTAGGCATGACTTTTTTATTATATGCTTTTGCAACTCAGGCTTTATTTTTCTTAAGCCGATCAAGCGTAGACAAACGCAACTCTGCTAACTCATCCAAGTTATCAATCATCAAATTGTTATACTCCTGAGCCGACAAACCATTTTGCCTGGCCACTCGTATAGACTCGATATTAATCTCCACGGGTAAAACGGCTTCTTGACCATATACCAACTGGTAAGGTGAAAGCTTCGTTGCTCCGTGATAAGCTAGCCGATACGCCCAAAGTGACTCCGATAGGGTTGAATGCCAATTCCTTGGTCTTTCATCGATTTTCCTTTTGATCAACTTAATCAACGTTTTGTTGGACGACTCGGCTTGTCCGTTAGCCTGAGCGTAATATAGAGATGAGTTTAATAATTTAATTCCTAGACTTGTCGCGTAACTCTGAAATTCATTAGACATAAACACCGTACCTTGATCGGTCGTGATTGTTTGCGGTATTCCAAACCGATGGACAATATGTTCATTAACAAAACCGATTGCTTCAACACTGGTCACTTTCTTAAGTGGTATAGCTTCAACCCATTTAGAGAAATAATCGGTCGTGGCCAAAATAAACTTATGGTCTTTACTCGAAGCAGAAAATATTTGGCCGATTACATCTATTCCCCAACCTCTGAACGGCCATGGCTTGATAATTGGGTGCAAGGCCGATGTTGGTACTAGTTGTATATTGCCAAATTTTTGACAAGTCTGACATCCTTTCACTACTACAGAAAAGCTTATCATGGACGGTTCGGAACCGTCATCACAGACGGTTTTCCGACCGTGCAGTAACCATGTCGATGATATTACGGCATATATCACGAGCGGTTTTGTTTGAAACCGTCACATTACATCGATTACATCACAGACGGTTTTAGTTGAAAACCGTGCGTGATGTGATGATATCCGAGCAGTTTTGTTTGAAACCGTCTGTTACATCTTTATATCACGCATATTTTTTAATTAAAACCGTGCGTGATAAGACTTCAACGAGCAACCATTAATCTATTTATTGGCTAGCCTCGGAAATGCTAGCCACGCCCTCTGGAAAAAGCGATTACTGAATAAGCGAACTCATGTTACAAAAACATTACAACCATTTGAAATGAACTCGGATATATTAACCAAATGTAACTCAATAGCATTAACCAATTAATCGAATACACAACTACAATTTACAAATCCACAACACAAGTTTGACAATTAACCCAAATGGTAATTTAGAAAAATCGACTCCTCAAGTTATCGGATGGCGTGGAACTCGCCTTTTTGTGTAAAACTTGGTGAGCAAGAAGGCACAAAGTTGTCCTCGAATTGGCTCGGATCGGCCTCTTCCAGCGTAGTTGTTACCCGATTGGGCATTTTCTTAGTGACAAGGAGTTCCATGTTGTGGCAAGCGTAAAATCCACAGCAGTTATTTCCCTTTCCTCTTTGGTGTACTTTGCAAATATAGATTTGGTTAGTTCGAATCATTATTACATAGTTTACATAGGATTATTGTGTCAGCGATTCACAGTAAACTTAAAATCGTGATTGACCATACCTCCTTGCGGAAGGCCCTCCATAATATTTGTACACTTTGAACGCGCTATGTGATTGCAATAGGTTAGCCTCAGCTATTCTAGGAGAAACATACACGTTTGAACAACCTTTGAACGCGCTATGTGATTGCAATAGGTTAGCCTCAGCTATTCTAGGAGAAACATACGTTTGAACAACCTACATGACCATGTTATCTTTGGAGAAGCGTGATTAATTACAGTAATTAATTTTGCGATAGGTTGTAAGTCGTGGCTGCCACTCTGTAAGGAATTAAGGTAAATAACCCGATTAAGTCGATGGATGAATTACAATGGGAACCCAATGAAACCTACAGGTATGTCGGCATGGTCAATTAACGAGCGAGTTGCGAGCATAGTGCAAATCAAACTAGCACATACCACAGGTTGTGGGGTAAAAGTATGAACTCTTTATCTTTTTGAGCCGCCAAGGCCTCTCAAGCGTATTATCGACAAATCCATAATCTTTGTCCATTGTTTGCTTGGAGACTATGTGTGGGTCGAGAAACCCACGGTTGTTTGTTCTTCCTCGCTTCTGGATCATGTATTTAAATATCTGAAAGCATTGAGTCATATATATATATATGACTTTTATCGATATTATCTGAATGTAGAATGTGAATCGCAAACTTACAATGTCCGACATCTCAAGGCCTTGGCGTCGAGGCGTCGAGGTTGAAGGCGTCAAAAGGTCATTGAAGTCGGTGTGAAGAATCCCAGATGACTCATTGAATAGATGCTCATACTTGGCCAGACCGATATACTCGTTATGCGGTCTTGCAGCGCTTTTTAGCTTTGTTGCATGCACCAGTCTGCAATCAGCGCAAGTAATAGAAAGGTTCTTCATGCGTTCTCCTGTTACAAAAGGCTCTCTAATTTGGTATACTCGGGCGAGGGCAATTGGATAGTCAATTTCTTCGTGATCGCCGCTTTGCCCTTGACTTTTTTACGCCATAAGGAATTTGCCGCAGCGGCAGTGGGCACCATCAAGCTGAATGTCCTTTGATCACGAGGCACGGGAGCGATTTGGTGCTCTGGCGAGTGCATCATCGGCTCGAGCGGTTGGGAAGCTCGGCGATGGAGGGCGGGCGTCGAGGAGATGTAAACCACGGGCCTTTGGATAAAGCGTGAATGGCGTCCCCAGTGTCACAATCTCGTCGTTTGGGGGCATCGGAAGTGGGGCGGTCTTGAAATTATCGTTTACACCGTCCACTAACCCGTGAATCCACATGCCACAAGGGTGCCGTGCACGGCGCCCTTCAATAAGCGGATCGCAACCCCAGCGGCGGAATAACGGTGGCACCATGGACAAGTCTCACTTGGAGAGTGCAGCGTGGCCACCTACATAGCGGTACAGTTAGCTCATGTGTCCATGACTATTTGTATGGAGCATTCAAGACATATATATAAGTACCTTGATGTCACAGACAGGAGATTTCCCATGTTAATTTGTGGGAGTGGCGGACGCTTCTTGCTCTTTTTTGGTAGTGGGGTGATTTGCCCACATACATCAGGGACTTCTTGTGATGATTATTAAGCCTTTCCTCGAGGCTTTTTATCTTATTGTTGAATTATTCTCTTAGTCTTTCCTCAATCCTTTGTACGGTCGTTCCTCTCGCTCTGCTTTGGTTCTCTTCCTCTGCGGTATTTATGCAGTCGCACAAATCGACTTCGGGAACAAAATCCCAACGCCTTGCGTGCGGCGAGTGTTCCTTGTTTCCTAAAGTTTGTGGAAGTACATCTTTCTCCTGTCGGCAAAAAGTGCCCTCGGAAGATTGTGTACTCAACGCTACACAAGATCTCGAAAAGTTAATTCACTTACGAAATTACGGACTAATTATGTAAAAATTGGAAGTCAGATATCTTACGATCGTTAGCGGACTTCCTCGTCCATGGGGTTTGTAAAGGAGGCAGTCTTGGAAGGCGTTGCACTTGACCTTGCTCTTAGCTTGATCTCTGGCGCGTCGGTCAACGATACATGCAAATGGCACACAGGCCTCCTCGTCCTCCCTCTCCCATTGGTCCCTCTTCCTCGCGTACCCAGTGGTGTCAAGTCTGTGAGGTGGGTGCTCCTTACTGCGAGGGCCTTGTGGGCTTCACTTTGGCGCTGCGAATTCATCGTCGTCTTCGCCTCAACAAAATTTTGCCATATATCCTCGATAATGAACCCGTGCTTAGAGAAGGGATTCTGTCCTTATTGACATATTCCTTGACAAGGTGCTCTTGAAATTCTTCCACGCCTTTCCGCCACTAGCGATTATCATAGTCGCACTAAGATCACAAAGTCTTACGGGATATCGAGCGAAGACATAATTTTTGTCACCAAGTTGTTGCGGCTCTCATCGATCGGCGACTTTCGGGATGGACATGTGATGGGGACCCGTTCGTGCGACTATCCGCACAATGTCCTAAATGCATTCAGCCTTTCTTGGTTGGTGGGGCCCCATCCTTCGATCAACATTTGTGATGGTATATCGTTCAGTGGGCCTTTTATTTGCTCCTCTTGGACCTCGAGTAGTTTTCTTTTGGTGACTCATCACATCCTTGAGACGGCGAATGAGGACACCATCTTGCAATCTAAATTGGTTGTCGTGCTGCTGTGAGAAAGACAAGTAAACAAACATGGAAGGCTACCAATTGATGGCTGCTTTTATTTAATGGGTATAAAGGTAGTTCAGAGAAGGTAAGTTGAGAGAAGAAATTCATGATATTTTAGTTATAAGTTCTCATAAGTAATGTCTAACTTGGTCTCTGACACTAGTCTGGATCACACCATGCACAGTTGGCTTGAGTAATCTTTTTGTAGTTGCTAAATCGAATATGCCCAAAAAATGAACAATGAGATCTTGTTGTAGTTGCTAAATCAAAGTGAATTTCTCTCATAAATAAACACAAGCACTTAATGGACAGTCATACACCTCACCAGGGATGGATTGAGGAATAGCAAAAGGGCCATTAATGCACACCAACGGAGAAAGCATGGTCAAGGTGTGCCACAAGCAATCGGTGGAAAGAATAGCGTGTACAGGCCATAGGAAATGAGGACAATGTGGTGACGAAATGTGGAGATCGTCGTGGAGATAAAGTGCACATTGGCACTTTGGCGGTGATAAGGAGGTGCAGTGCATGTGGTTGGATCTAGATGTCATTGGCGTGAGTTATACAACACCAAAGGTGGAGCAGCGATCGGACTATTGGTTTTAGCTCGGATCGGCGAACACGTATGATGACAAAAAACATAAGCATAAAATTCATGAATACAAGTATAAGTATTTTGGTGGTGCGGCATAACAAGTATCTTTTCTTATTTTCATGTTTGCTTTCTTACCAACCTCGAACTACCTAGGAATTTATACCCTTAATCTATAGATCTAAGAATCCATCCCTTATCGGCACTTCGGCGAAAATCAATGGGGCGTCGGCGATGGGGAGCGTCGGCGAGGCGGCGTCGTCGATGGGAGAATTCGACGAGCGCGTCGGCGAAGGGGCGTCGGCAGTGGGCGAGCGAATACTTAGGGTTTTGGCGCGTGGTGGAAGAGTAGAGAATGAATGAGTGCGCCAAAGTGGCCTTTTATAGGTCTCCCATATCACGAGCGGTTCTAGATTAGAACAAATGCGTGATATTATTATCACAGACGGTTCTATACTAGAACAAATGCGGGATAATTTATCCTGAGCGGTTCTAGTATAGAGCCGTGCGTGATATAAACTATACTGAGCAGTTCTATTATAGAACCGTCGTGATAATTGACTGAACCTTCATTGCTAAGGTAAATCCAAAGTTTGGTCTTTTGACATAATGTATACTTGATTTGTGCGAGCAATATCGGTAAAGGAAAGAAACTATATTTAATAAATCGGATGCATATATACACAAAGTTGTTTTTAATTTGAGCATCTCATTACAAACAACTCTATTATCTTCTAGAGTACACTTAAAATCATAACTCCACTTGCTTATTCTTTTGTATAAAAATTAGCCCTTCATGATGATCGGCGTGTGTAGCTAGCTTCTTGAGTTGTTCTTCTGGGTGTGATGCTCTTTCCGATGGGAGGCAACTCTTGAATTGATTGTATTTTCCTCATCTACTACATTCTCTACTCAAGCGATCCTCCTTTTCCTGAAGAACTACATGTCTCTTCTTGTTGGACAGTCGATTACATAGAATACTTGAGCGACTTGGTTAGCGATACGAATGGTTCATCTTGGTATCCAGCGCGTGCGAGGTCGTGATAGTGACACCGTGTTGTCAACCTTCACATCTTTGGAGGTGGACCCAACAACACGAAATAAGGGGATCTTGAATAGTACATAGTCGAGCTCCCAAATCTCCTCTATGAACCCATAGTAGGGCTCCTCGTTGACCAGCGGTGTTGAGCGCATCTATCGTACACATTGATACAGTTTGTGTTCTTCATATCCTGATCTCTCGTGTAAAATGTGTACCCATTTAAGTCGTATCATTTCCATGTTACAACTGTAAATGTTAGCCCTTTTGCCAACCATGTGAGCGTATCACCTAACGAGGTCCCAGTGATGGGTCGCTCCTTCAGCCATCTATTAAACTGAAGGTTATGCTGTCTCGTGATCCAAGACTCTTACCGCGTCAGATTCTCTTGCCGTAGCCAGTGCTTATGCTCGTCGATGTACAAGGACACTACAACCATGTGTTGCAAAACCGTGAAATGAGCTTGAGCATAGGAAGCTGGATCAGGCGTGATTGCTTTCCTTCCGATGGTCCCGATGCCCTAGAGTCTCCCCTTATGGCGAGATCGAGGCACACCTATTGGTTCGACCTGAGCCATGTAATCAACGCAGAACTCTACGACTTCTTCGGTTGCATAACCTTCGACAATGCTACCCTCCGGCCGAGATCGATTCCGTATGTTGGACTTGAGAATTCCCATATACCTCTCGAATGGGTACATGCTACGTAGGAACACGGGCCCGCATATCTTTATCTCTATCACAAAGTGAACAACGAGATGGACCATAATATCGAAAAGCAGCGGAGGAAATACATCTCAAGATTACATAGAGTCATCACCACCTCGACTGCGGTGCATCTAGTGCTTGGGATCGATGACCTTACGAGCAATTGTGTTAAAGAAATAATCTGACCTCGTGATTGTCTCCGGACCTTGGTGGCAAAATACTTCTAATTGCTCGAGGAGCATTTGTATCATCGACACATGACAATCATGAGACTTCATGCCAACTAATTTCAAATCTTGCATCGAAACAAGTCTCTTGATGTTAGAGAATAACGGACGGAACTTTCACACCATGCAAGCAGCGCGATTGATTCTCTCGGTCTTAGACAAAGTGTAACAAGCGAGTTCGCGATATGTTCGGCTGTATCTGTCTCTTCGGTGCTAACTTTCGGGTCTTATGCCCATATTGACCAAGTCAAGGCGTGCATTGATCATCCTTTGATTTGCCTTTAATATTCAATAAGAGACCAATCAAGCTATCACGAAATTCTTCTCCACGTGCATCACGGCGATGCGTGCGAACTTCTAGGTGCTCCCAATAAGGTAGGTCCCAAAATATTGATCTCTTCTTCCACGTTCTCTTCTCACGGGACCTCGATTTACGCTCCTTTCCAAGCGCAACATCAAGTTCTTAACCATATCATGGATATCTATCCCACTTAAAGGCTTTGGAGCTAAACCGTCTTCGTTCGTTCCATCAATTGTTTTTCATTTTGCGGTATGGGTGATTCCTCAGAAGAACCTACGGTGATGCATTTAAGCAGTTTTGCGAGTGATTGACCACACACTCTCGGTATTGTCTAGCGGTGAGTGTAGGCTTTGGTTCCTTTGTACTCTGGCACGATAGGTTACCAAGGCGGGGTAATCATTTATGGTGCGAGAACAAAAGCGGTGCAAAGTGAAGTTCTCTCGTTTATCGCATCCCATACAAGTACCAGGAACCCATAGTGTTTCAGATCTTCCACCAATGGTGCTAGGTACACATCAATATTGTTCCCGAGTTGTTTTGATCCTTGGATAAGTCTGAGACAACAAAATGTACTTGCGCTTCATACACAACCAAGGAGGAAGGTTGTAGATCTGAGATTCACGGGCCAAGTGTTATGCGGCTACTCATGTTACGAAAGGATTCATTCCATCTGTACTCAATCCAAACCTTATATTCCTCGGATCCTCACGAATTCTTGAAACCTCCTATCGATATTTCTCCATTGGATGGAATCAGCAGGGTGCCTTAGCATTCCATCGTTCTTACGCTCCTCCTAGTGACAACGCAACAGTTTTGCCTCATTTGGGTTCGCAAATAAACGCTTCAAACGAGGAATTATAGGCAGATACCATGCCACCTTAGCGGAGGTCCTTCATCACTGGATGCCCTCACTTTCATCATTCGAATGACTCTTACGCTTGTGCAGGGATCGTTGCACACAGGACATATGTGCAAGTTCGCGTACTCTTGGCGGTCGAGGATCTGATCGTTCGGACATGAATATATTCTTTCTACATCCATTCCCAAGGACAAAGAACCTTCTTAGCTTTGTAGGTGGTTGTCGACCTCGTTTCCCTCGGGAAGCATGTCATAAGCGTAACAGTATGTGAAACTCTTATCGGACCAACCGTTGCTAGCTTTCAATTTCGCGATTCAAGCACGGATGACAACCTTGTGTATTTAGACTTGCGGCACAGGAACAAAGGTTTCTCAGAGTCATCCATCAAGCCGGAGTTTACCATATTCTCTATCATCACGGTTCCCTTCTACATCGCGCGACATCCAGTTGATTATCTTCCCGCAACCTATCCTCATCGGAACCACAATCGATATGACCATCAGACATATCATTGACTTACGTCGACCATGTTAGTACCGCTTCTGTATCTCCTGCTCTTCACGTGGTGGTCCAACATGTATACCCATTTTGAAACCCTCTTAATCAAGTGTGCTTGATCTGCGCAAAGTTTGAAACATCTTGATTCTCACGATCAATGTCAGACAAGACATAAAGCGCCCCTTATTAAACATATCCTCTTCCGCAGCTCTTCTAAAAGCGGAGGCGCCATTAATGTACTCGGCACTCACACGGTTCTTAGTGTACATCCATCTTGATCCATCTACGCCAAGCATATAGCATTAATTAGTGTTAATGCAAGTAAAACCCATTACTACCCTTACATAGAAAGAACACATGAATCTACAAGCTAAATCTAAAAATCATCAAATTCTATCCTTACCAAGCAAGATCTTGAATATCGCAATTAGACACCGTTACTAACCTTAGATCACCAAAATCAAATGGATCCTCAATCACCCTTCAAAATCAACGGTCTTCTTTTACCAAATCGCCTCACAGCCGCAGCCAAATGAAAATAGATTCCGAAACCCTAAAATGCACCAAGTGGCTTGGGCCTCTGTATTTTATATTGCTGATAGAAATCTCAAACGGTTTTATAAAAAAAAATCGTCAATGATAAACATAGCATTCCAGACGGTTTTATCATAAAACCGTCTATGATATATCACAGACGGTTTTATTACAAAACCGTCTGGGATAATACGTGATATTACAGACGGTTTTATAAAATAACCGTCTGTGATATTGATGTATACCACTGACGGTTTTTGTAGAGTACCGTCTGTGATAATGTCACTGACGGTTTCAATATAAAACCGTCAGTGATATTATTCGTCACAGACGGTTTTGAGGAACCGTCTGTAATGAGGCGTCTAATATAAGCCTTTTCTGTAGTAGTGTATATAATATTTGAAACAATCTTCTAGCATTGTCGGTCAAAAATAACCCGTTCGTCTAAGCATCCATTTCATCTTATGAGCCGATTGGTGAGATCCGCAAATACCTTCATGTACCTCGCTCATCGCTACCCGTGCTTCTTTGGATCCAAGACATTTCAACAACAAGCCTTCCATCGTTCGATAATACAATGCATCGTCCATAAAAAATGTACTTTAAAACTTGTTGCCTAATCTTGCGTTCTGTCGGCTTAGATGGGTCGATCAAATAATTCTTTATTTGCGTTCTCCAATCCACAATGTCTATGCACATGACGTCTTTTTCTACAAATTCAGTTACCTGATATCGGCCAAAGTCTTTGTACCCTAATGCCTGTTGAGCTAAGGCGTTAGCTCTATCGTTCAATTCTTGAGGGACATGACCGATAGAAAATGATGTAAACGAGCCGATAATCTCGAGGCACTGTTCTAAATATTTCAGCAGTATTTCATCCCGGTATTGGTATTCTCCTTTTATTTGCTGTACAATCAACATCGAATCTCCGTATGCCTCAACAGTATTTACTCCGATGTTTTCCAACAATTGCAAACCCTTAAGCAATGTTTTATACTCTGCCTGGTTGTTTGAACATCGACTATTTAGTCGAAATGCAAATTCAAAATTATGCCCTTTGGGTGATATGAGCACAATACCGATTCCATCACCTTCTCTGCACACCGAACCGTCAAAAAACAATTGCTAAGGGGCTACGGATACCAAATTGGCAGCAGTATCATATCATATTATAAAATCGGCCAGAACTTGTCCCTTAACTGCTTTAGCCGATTCGTAAATCAAGTCGAACTCTATTAAGGCATAAGCCCACTTGCCAAGTCAACCTCGTAAAATCGGAGCTGATAACATATATTTTATAACATCGATTTTACAGACCACCTTACAAGCCGATGCTAAAATATAATGTCTTAGCTTTGTACATGAGAAATATAAAGATAAGCACAATTTTTCAACGAAAAGGGTGCGACTTGACATCAAGAAGGCGTCGGCAAATAAAGATAACCCTTTCCTTACCATCGATTTCTTGTGCTAAAACAGATCCGATAGTTTGCTCCTCAGCTGATATATATAGCCTGAAAGGAATTCCTTTTCGTGGTGCGGCCAAAACCGGAGGATTAGCTAGATAATCTTTGACGTCGTCGAAAGCCTTTTGCTGATCGATTCCCCACACAAATTCTTGATTATCCTTCAATTTCAACAGTGCGGTAAAGGCACAAATCCGACCGAAAAGGTTTGAGATAAACTTTCTGAGATAGTTAATCTTGCCGATCAACTTTTGTAACTCGTTTTTGCATGTTGGCGGTATTGTTTCAACTATGGCTTTCACCCTTGCTTGATTGACTTCAATACCTCTTTCATGTACCATGAAGCCCAAAAATTGCCCAGCCGACACGCCGAATGCACATTTGAAAGGATTCATCTTTAAGCCATGCGACCTTATGTTCTGAAAAACCTTTTCCAAATCGGCCAAATATTGCAAATCATCTGCAGACTTCACTACGACATCATCGATATATATTTTGACAGTATGACCGATTAAGTTATGAAAAATCATATTCATGGCTCGCTGTTATGTTGTCCCGGCGTTCTTTAAACCGAAAGTCATAACCGTCCACTCGAATAAACCTATGGCACCAGGGCATCTAAAAGCTATTTTTGGTATATCGGCTTCTGCCATGAATATTTGATTATATCCGGCATTTCCGTCCAGAAAACTTATGATTTTATTCCCTGATGCAGCATCGATAAGCATATCGGCTATCGGCATTGGGTATTCATCTTTTGGTGTCGCCTTATTTAAATCTCTAAAGTCGACACACACTCGAAGTTTTTTGTTTTTCTTCATGACTGGAACAATGTTGAAAACCCATTCCGCGTATCGGCAAGGCCTAATAAATTTTGCCTCCAACAATCGTTCTATTTCCTCTTTTATAATATTATACAGAGCCGGATTAAAACGCCTAGGGTACTGTTTAAACGGCCGATATCCTGGTTTGATAGGTAGCCGATGTTCTACCAGCTGTCGGCTTAAACCAGGCATCTCGTGATACTCCCAAGTATAAAAGTTCAGAACAACACTTGTTCAAGAAAACTTTGTAAGAAAAGGGAGTTTCGAATGAGAAACTATAAGAAAATAATGAGCAATAAAAACAAACACAGGAGAACACAATGATTTTCCACTGAGATTCAGAGATCACTCCTACGTCCCCGTTAGAGCACTTCCTCAGAAGTATTGCTCCACCAAACAGCCAATCTCAATAGCTTTTGGTTTTCCACTATCTTGACGAATAGATCTCAGGTCGGAGATCCTGAGTTCTAAACTGCCCGAGAAAAAGTATTCATGAAATCGGCTTTCCAAATCGTTCCATAAGTGGACCGAATTTGAAGGCAAACAAGTGAACCAAGTAAGGCGCCGGACAATGATAGCAGGAGCAGTCTTATTTTGACCCATCGGTTGATCGCCGCCGCCGCATTAACGCGATAAAGCGTCCGATGTGCTCTAGGGTAGTAATTGAGTCGTCACCAGAGAATTTCACAAAATCTAGAACTTTGAAATTGTGGGGGTAAGGCATGCGATCTATGTAATCAGGATACGACTTTCTGTAGCCGATAACCTTTCCTTTTGGTGTATGCGGCGATCCTCGGGGCGGCGGATTTGATCGGCCAGTTCGCATTATCGGCCACTGGCATGGTAGGCCCTTGATAATGTTGGTTATAGTTGGCATTCTGCCCCCCGAGTGCGAACTCGGGTTGCTAATTAAGCTGAGTCGATGGAAGACAAGTGTATTGATCGTACCTATTATGTCTAACTTGGGGTTCTGGTACTGGGACGAACGGTTCTGAATAAGTTACTACCCTATGTGGACCTGGATTTCTAGGCAGGGTGGAATCATGTGAGTATCTCTCAGACCCAATCGGCTGTGAAACCGATTAAGGAAAAGCGTAGAACGGGGCCGATGGTGGCAAATTTGTTGATGCATCTAATTTGGTGGCGTCGGTGTAGGCATGGTGATGGTTCACCCCACTTGGCCGAGGATCTCTAGGAAATATGATGGTGGGTTGAGTAGGCATCATGGTAGGGGGTGAGGTTATAGCCGATGGTTTAGGATCGGCTATCGTGCTCTGCGTGTTTTGAGCTACTGAAAAAATAGGGTAATTTGGCAGAGCTTGTAATGGGTCAAGCAGATTACCGGACGAGGCCAATTCTTGGGCGATAGTTTTGACACTATTCACTATCATCGGCTTAAGCATAGTGACAAGAGCCGATGATTGGTTAATTAAGGCGTGGTGCACAGACTGATTAATCATAGCCGATAATTCGGCTTGAGCAGGCATATATCGGCTTACCGGTTCCGTGACACCTGCATACCCCAGGGCGTTGACCGTCGGCAGGGTGGATTTTTGAGTGACGCCACGTCTAGTCTTCTGATAACAGCATAGCATCATCTCTTCTAGTGCTGTCTTCCGATCTTCGATTTCTTTATGTTGTTATGGCGTTAAATCGTCCATTGTTAGGACGATTATAGCCTCTGCGTTGAGATCGGATGGCGGAATTGACTTCCCTGATGAAGACATTGGTCCCACCAGGCGTGCCAAGAGTGTGTTGGCGTCAAAAGCTTGAAGTAGGGTTTACGGCGACACACGAGGCGAACACAGGTTTAGAGCGTGCGGTCGATTTGACACATGTAATCGACAAGGTAAAAACATAAAATTCACTCAAAGCCGATCGTAACGATCAATCGGCAGACTCAATCGACTTGAAGCGATTAAGATCAAAGTAGCTGGTAAGTCTAACGGTAGATTAAGGCTAACCAGGATAAAGCGGATCGATTACGAAGAAGGCGTCGCAACAAAATCGAATAAATCAAACACAGGCGTAATTTGAAGAAGATCAACAATCGGCGATGCGCAACTTTATTGATTAAGATCGAATTACAAGAAGACTAAATTACAGAAACTACTCCTAGTCGACAGGAAAAAGTAATTTAGATTGGTGTGTTTGATTGTGTTATTTTTGCAGCTTGCTTTGGCCCTTCTTTTATACCCGTCGGTCGATCGTGTCCTATTACAATACGTTTCAAAACCTGATACGTATCGGCCTTCGTTTCGGATAGTTTATCTTCAGAGATCTTGCCGTTACCAAATACCTTCAAATCTTTCCAAATCTTCCGTTAGTTTTCGCATGTTTGACTTTTTGCCGATTTTGACTAGACTTGCCAAATTCTGGTGCAAAGACTAACAAATGTCCCTTTCCTTCTATAGATTTTACAAATTTGAGAGAGTTGCAATTGTCTTCTGCAAAATAAGTGATATTGGTATTTCTTATCTGTAGTCAAGTGCATTCTAGAATTCATGCTGCAGAAAAAGTGTGCAGCGCAAGTTGAATGAGAATGGCAAAGTGGCAGACTAGATAAACTGAGAGTGCTTTTCGCAACTATTGGGGCCTGCTCATGTAAATGATGAGAGTACTTTTATTTCTTTTGTTGCTGAGAGGTGGAAAATGGAGTTTCCTTGTATTATTTTCAAAGGAAGTTGTTGACTGGATATGGCAAAAAAAAATTTACAAGGACACATTTCTTTAGAGGCCTAAGCTTAACTCAGAAAAACTAGTATAGTGCCATGTCTTCCGGTTTCCTTTTCTCAGCACGTAATATATGGTCTTTTCCTTTTCTAGAACGTTTGTTTCCTTTTCCTTAATTCCAGGATATTTGTTTCCTTTTCCTTGAGATGATCTTTGGAGGTGGGGAGATCATTTGTGGGCCACGAGGATGAGTTAGACACATTAAACAATGGCCATCGGATGTGGGTGAGTAAAGCTGAGGAAAGATCTGAGAGGTTAATTTTGATAGAGGCAAGTTTCTAGGGACGTTTCGCTGAGTGCATGAAAGTTGGGCCATCTCTAGTAGGGTGCATTATTTAGGGTGGACGTAAAAAAGAATGCTTAGGTGCATTATAATGGGGTATAGATAATGAGCCTAATCTGTCATATGAAGATGCTGATACTGCATCATGGACGCCACCACCCTGCATTCAGCCTATAGCAGAGGGATCAGAAGCATGTTTAGCTGTTAGCTGTACAGGTCAGTGCCTTTAAGGATTGTAGATCAGTATGATCTTGCTGTAGTTCCTCTATTTATACTAGTATAGTGCCAGTGCTAACGCTACGACGTCAGTACATCTGCTTATCAATTAAATAAAAGATAAGTATGAATATAACACTTAATAATAAATAATCTTGTGATCACATTGTACGTACTACATATTTGGAAGGAGAGCGAATCAAACAAGGAAATAAGCAGGAGGATCGCATGCAAGGAAACAGGACTTGAATTGCCAAAGCGTATGTACTACATATTTGGAAAGAAGCGAATCAAACAAGGAAATAAATAGGGAGGATCCGCATGCCGAAGGTGTTGCCTTGATCTCCTCCACGTCATCGCTGCCCGACGATCGCCTCCATGGCCTGGCGTCAACGACCTCCGCCGCCTCCGCTCCGTGCGAAGTGCAGCGTCCATCTCCGTGAGACCGATCGCGCGGTGCAAGCCCTGGTGTAGTCGGCGCCGGCGGGTCGAGCGCCGCATGCGAGCGTGATATGTCATCCTAGAAAGCTGGACCAATAATGGCTTCCCTAATTGTCATCCAAATATGAATGCTAACATATAGCACCATTTGTGCGTCCTGATTGAGGCTAATTATTATCAGAATATCTGTTATTTCCCATAGTGTATTTAGGAATAAGTCCTAAAATGAACTTATTCCTTATATTAATCACACGATAATTGCATTTCATACACACATTCCTTATATAATATTTTTCGCTAAATAATATTATGGCGTGATGCGTGGCGCCTTGTATAGGATGTGGTGCACATGCATGAAAGGAAGAAAATTAAGCGCGCGATTCATGGTACTGACTGGTATGGTAAATATTGAATCGAAATCAAATGGGTTTAGATTTACAATATAAATTCCATATATATAGTTCAATTGAAATATACTAGTATAGTGCCTGTGCTAACGCTACGACGGCAGTACACCCGCTTATCAATTAAATGAGAAAATAAGTATGAATACAACACTTAATAATAAAAGAAATTTAGAATTTTAAATGAATTTAGAAAGAAAAGCGGAACTAAATAGAGGTCGAATAAGCAGCAGGCTCCCAAAAGATTTTAAATCAAGAAAGAGAAAGAAAAAGAATTTTCGATCTTAGATTATTTTTTTGCGGCTTCCAGAGAGCGTGCTCTCTAAGCTTGGCCGAGCAAGGGAGGAAGGCGGGGTGGCCGCGGTCGTGATGGGTCGGCAGCAGTGCGGCGAGATCGTCGGCATCGGCGCTGCGAGGAGGAGTCACGGTTGCGGTGAATTTCACGGGAAAGATGACGGTGATGGCTTGGTTACCTCCAAAATCCGATCTTTACAAGAGGGAGCACTTGGGGATTTACGCAATGCGATGGGGTGGAGAAGAGCTCACGGCTTTTATAGCATCGAAACAAGCATATTTATGGAAACCATAATTTGGGATCAAATCAGTTGGGAGGAAATTTTGGCAATAGAGCACGAAATTTGGGAATTAACACCATAGATGGAAAGAGGAGATTTGGTGCGGGATTGATGGAGCTTTGGAGCTTCTTTCTTTCTTTAATAGAGGAGGAAGAGAAGAAGCTTCTGCAGTGCAGGCAGCGACTAAAAGAAGCTACAGGTGAGTTGCCTTCATTTTTTTAAAATATAGAAGGATTTTTGAAAAGACAATACATTAGGTTAAAAAATTCTAGAAAAATTCTCAAAAAACTTTCGATTATTTTGTACTTAATAAAATTATTTTAAAAAATTAAATTATAAATTTGCTTAGAGACGCAATGTCATGGTCGTGACCAAAGAACCTCGCCGCGTCGGCAAAGCCACCGATGACGACCGTGGAGCCATTGCGGACCTATGTTCTCCGTATGCTGCCCATCTCGGTTTCCTTTTCCCGCCGCGTAATGTATGGTTCTTTCCTTTTTCAGACGTTTGTTTCCTTTTCCTTGATTCCGGACGTTTGTTTCCTTTTTCTTGTTGATCTTTGGAGATGAGGAAGGTGCATTGTGGACCACGGGATGATTTGAAAAATATGAAAAAATAAATGCGCTCGCGACCATTTGGATCCATAAGGAAAAAGATAAAAATTAAGCAGTGCTTTCGCCAGGCCACCGGTTCCGCGAGAAAAAATTGAAAAAATTAAGCGACACTCACGGACAATTGGTTCCTTAGATAAAAATGAAAACAAAAATTCAGCTCTCCGTGCGTTGAAATTAAACTCTATGGGGCTAGATCCATAAAAAGTCTCGAGAAGAGTAATATTCGGAAAAAATACGATCACAATGCCGGACAATAAAAATTCAAGTCTTATTTTCTTGCATGCGGATCCTCCTGTTTATTTCCTTGTTTGATTCACCTCCTTCCAAATATGTAAATACGTACAATTTTGGCCAGTAAAAAATTCAGATCTGGTTTCCTTGCATGCGGATCCTCCTTATTTATTTGTTTGTTTGATTCGCTCTCCTTCCAAATATGTAGGTGGGGGAGGTCTGTTGTGAGCCACAGAGATGATTAGACACACTAAATAATGACCATCGGATGTGGGTGAGTAAAACTGAGGAAAGATCTGAGACGTTCATTTTGATGAATGCAAGTTTCTGGGGACGTTTTGCTGGGTGCACGAACATTGGGCCATCTCTAATGAGGTGCATTATTTAGGGTGGACGTAAGAAAATTTGCTTAGGTGCATTATAAAGGGGTATAGATATGTGCGGCTGTTGTGGGCCACATGAATGAATGAGTTAGACACATTAAACAACGGCCATCGGATGTGGGTGAGTAAAACTGAGGAAAGATCTGAGACGTTCATTTTAATGAATGCAAGTTTCTGGAGACGTTTTGCTGGGTGCACGAACATTGAGCCATCTCTAATGTGCATTATTTAGGGTGGACGTAGGAAAAGTTGCTTAGGTGCGTTATAAAGGGGTATAGATGCTTGCATTGAAGTGGATGAGTAATTGAGTAATGTCGCTGGGCTGCTGGCCTGCTGGAGATGTTTAATCGGTATATGTATTGTGTGTTCTTTGGTGTAGAACATTGATCCTCTTCTATCTGTGCTAGTTTTTATATGGTGCTGTTCATATGAAGATCTTTCCTTTTGATCCACTTACTATCTAGCTAGCTATTATGATGATTTGTGAATGCCTATAAAAAAAGCAAAAAAAAAAAGGAAAATGAAAAGAATAGCTAATGTAAAAATGCCATCATTCATATCCTATTATTATCTTGTGCTTATCGCGTATGCATGACCACGTGAGAGGGGGTAACCTCACCCCTTTATTGTAGATTAAGCACATCCTATTTTGGCTCCAATCCAAATAGTAGCCAATAACTTTACCAAAGTTTGGTAAATCTATTTGGCTCTAAACCAGACAGGTAATAACGATACCAAAGTTTGGCAACTTATTTTGGCTCCAAACCAAACACTCCATTTTTACCAAAATTTGGTAATGCCTAAGATTTGGTAACACCAAAATTTGGTAAGGTTTCTATTGGCTACGAACCAAATAGTCCCTAGATTTGAGATGTAGTAGTAAGCAAATTCGTATCATACTCAACTCAATAATCTCTACCTTGAGACGGATTCCGCTTGTAGCCAATAACGTGAATCTCTTCGAAACAAATCATCATAAACACCTTGTGCGCTAAATGTCCAAATGACTAATGAGTGGTACCAACTAAGTTTGAGCATGGCTCACACTTAGCAGTAGAACTGACTTTATCAACATATCAACTGGATTATCATGAGTACTTATCTTGCTAACTTTAATGTCACCTTGAACAATGACACCTCAAATATAATGATATCTTACATCAATATGCTTTGTTCTCTTATAGAACTTCTGATCCTTTATAAGGTAAATATCACTCTGACTATCACAGAATAGTATAGTGCAAGATGTACTTTCACAAAGCTCAATAAACAAACCTTTTAGCCAAACAACTTTTTTACAAGCTTCAGAAATAGCCATATACTCAGCTTCTATAATAGATAAGACAATGGTAGCTTGTAGACCTGTTTTCCAGCTAATGGCACATCCTCTAACAGTGAATACGTAACCAGCAAGATTATTTTCTTATCTAAATCTCTAGCAAAATCTAAATTCACATAACCCACAAGTCCATCTCTAGTTTTTCTAAGCTGTAAATAAGCATTAGAAATGCACCATAAATATCTGAAAATCCATTGAACTGCTTTTCAATGCTCCATACCAGAATTAGCCATGTATCTACTAACAACACTCAATGATTGACATAAGTTGGGGTGAGAATATTCTATGGCATACATAAGTGAACAAACTATACTAGCATATGGAACTCTAGACATGTACTCAACTTCATCATCTGATTGTGGACATGACGCTGAAGATAGACTGAAATGTTCAGCTAATGGAGTATTCACCGATTTGGTTTTATGCATGTTGAAACGATAAAGGACTTTATCAATATACCCTTTTAACTTAGGTATAATTTTTCAAACCATCTATCTTTGGTAATTTTCATACCAAGAATTTTCTTTGTTGCACCGAGATCATTCATCTCAAATTCACTGCTCAATTGTGACTTCAACTTTGATATTACTGCCTTGTTCTTTTGCAGTAATCAACATATCATCAATATATATGAGCAAATAATAGTTGAATCATTAACGGTCTTCAAATAGACAA
This sequence comes from Otatea glauca, assembly GCA_036346275.1. Classification (NCBI taxonomy): domain Eukaryota; kingdom Viridiplantae; phylum Streptophyta; class Magnoliopsida; order Poales; family Poaceae; genus Otatea; species Otatea glauca. The sequence continues at coordinate 16,328,772 of CM070711.1, read as the reverse complement.
ATATATCGTAATCAGATATTTGAAATTCTAAGATAAAGTAGTCAAATCTCCTGTACCACTGTCTTGGTAATTGCTTCAAACTATAAAGAGATTTCTTCACCTTGCAAGTAAAATTCTCCTTTCCCGGAACGGTGAAACTTTTTGGCTGCTCCATATAAATATCTTCTAAGAACGTACTTTTCATGTCCAATTGATCAAGCTTATAATATGCATAGCCACAATACTAAATAAAGTGCGAATAGAACTATACTTCACAACTGCAGAAAAGACATATATAAAATCAATACCTGGAATTTGGCTTTATCCTTTAGCAATGAGTCTTACCTTGTACCAAACCTCTTTGGTTGATGATACACCTTCCTTCTTTTGAAAGATCCATTTGCAACGAATAGCCTTTCTTCTTTTTAAAGATATGTTTGGTTCATAGCCACACCTGTGGCAAGATTCCTTCTTGCCATCCAAGTCCTACGCGTTATTGACTCAAAAAAGTGTGGCAAAATTTATTTTCCTAGCCAAAGTGTAGCTTCAATTTTGATAACCTAACCTTAGGCAAGTTAACAAAAAAACTATGGCTAAACATGATAACCTTAGTATATGAACAAAACATGCCGTGTATCTTTTGAATTGGATAAGTATTGGATGTTCCGGTAGGTAAAATTAAAAATTCCACGCATTTGGTTTTGGTGTTCCAATAGTTTATCGACGATGTGCCACACATTAAGGCTCCGTTTGGTAGAGTTTTAGATCTTAGTTCTGCCTCAAATCTGAAACTTGTAGACTAAAATAAAATGAATTAAGTTTATATTTTTAGTCTAAAATGTAAACAAGATGACTCACCTAAATATTCTTAATATACCCACAACTCTAGCTCCACGGATCTGGTAGAACTAGGAATACCCAGCTCCACCAGATCCACGGATCTGATGGAGCTGGAGCTGTACCAAACATAGCCTAAGTTACAATGACTAATATTTCACATGAATGGTTTCAATGCTCCAACGATTCATCGACGTTGTTCCAATATTTCATCAATAACATTCCATGCATTAAGTTATAAGGGGAATGTCTAATATTCCACACATGGTTTCAATTAGGGATGAAAATGGATCGGATAATTTTCGATCGATCCAGATAATTTTCGGATACGGATTCTATCGGATCGGATATTTATCGGATAGTATCGAATCGAAAACGGATATGGTTTATTTTTGTCGGATACGGATATGAATTTGGTAGCTCACTATTCGTTGGATACGGATACGGATCTGGATAATCTGGATATTTATTGACGAGATATCTAGATATGCATGTGGGTTGGGCCAAGGTTACTCTTTTGGCCCAATTTTTTTTTCTGAATTTCAAAATTGTTTTCTAATTTAATTAATTCATAAATCAAATTTCAATTATTAAAATTGGCAAACCAACTCCAAAAATTACAAAAAAATTTAGAATTTTTTTTACACAATCTAATATTTATAAAAATTATTTTTAAGATTTTATCAGCTTTTAAATTTTCTTGAAAATTCATAAAATGCTGCATTTAATAGGAAAATATTTTTAATAAGTAGCTAAAAATGCATAAAAACACATAAATACACAATTTATTATTTTAAACATAATTAAACAAAGAATACAAATCTTGGGTCATCACATGTTCTTCATAAATATTTGGAACAAATAAACTAGTTAAGTTTTTTTTTCATTTTGTCTGTATAATTTAAAGGGTTTTTATGTTCCAATAAATATCTGTGACCATATTTGTTTCGATTCGTATTAGTTCCGTATACATATTTGACATTATTCATTTTCAAGTCTAGGTTATCCGTATTCGTATCAAAGAAAAAATATAATAACAAATATGACAGAGCCATTATCTATATGTATCTGATCCATTTTCATCCCTAGTTTCAATATTCCAATGCTTCATCGATTGATGTTCCAGCAGGGTGATGTTCCACGCATTAAGTTATAACAGAGGATATCATGTGTTTTGGTTTTAATGTTTCAACTGTTTTTCGATGATGTTTCACACATTTAGTTATGACCGGAGATGAGCACGTGTCTAGATTCAATGTTTAAATATTTCATCGACGATGTTCAGAAGTAATAAAAAAATTAGTTGAGCAAATGAAACGTGCTCTTGAAAATCAATATACACAGTAGTGGAAATTAATGAGCATGAAGAACTAAAAAACCTACTATACAAACTAGTATAGTACCTTGTCTTCCGATTTTCTTTTCCCAGCACGTAATATATAGTCTTTTCCTTTTCTAGAACGTTTGTTTCCTTTTCCTTAATTTCAGGATACTTGTTTTCTTTTTCTTGAGATGATGCTGGAGGTGGGGGGAGATCTGTTGTGGACCACATGGATGAGTTAGACACATTAAACAATGGCCATCGGATGTGGGTAAGTAAAGCTGAGAAAAGATCTGAGAGGTTAATTTTGATGGAGGCAAGTTTCTGGGGACGTTTCGCTGGGTGCATGAAGGTTGGGCCATCTCTAGTGGGGTGCATTATTTGGTGTGGACGTAGAAAAGAATGCTTAGGTGCATTATAAAGGGGTATAGATTATTGGAGAAAATATGTAACTAAATGAAAAAAAAGAAAGAAAAGAAGGAAGTCAGCCAGGAGCCCAGGAAAAAGATAAGAAACACTCTACTGGGCCGGGCGTATACGACAGGCCACAAGGCCCACAATCCACTTGAGATGCCACCGGGAGTTGCGAAAGAGAGGAAAAAGGAGCCCTTAACTCCAGCGTGAGCTTCCCGGGCCTACTACACGCATGGGCCGTCCCCACCCGCCAGTGGCCGCAGGAACTGGAAGCGTCGTTTCAGCTTTGGATTCCGTCCCCTCGTCTCCTTCCCTCTCGACTTCATTCGATTTCCCCCCAATTCCCCACCGACTTCCCTCTCTCTCTCTCTCTCTCTCTGCGACTCCGCCTCCAACCAGATCCCCCCGGCCATGGCGTCCCTCTCCCTCACCGCCTCCCCGTTAACCCTAGACGCCAGCCCCGCCGCAGCCTCCGTGCGCAAGCGGCTCCTGCTCCTCCTCGACCACCGCCCGCACCCCGCCACCCCGACGCCGCCGCTCGACTCATCCGCCGCCCCCAACCACCTCTCCCACGCGGCGGCCGCCGCGCCTCTATCCCAGTCGCGGCGTAAGAAGGCGCACTCCTCCTCGTCCCGGCCCAGATGGCAGACCGCGCTCAGCGTCGCCGCCAAGAACGCCGCCCTCCTCGCCGTGCTCCTCTACCTCGGCGACCTCGCCTGGCGCTGGACGCACCCCGCCCCTCCCCCGCCGCCTGACCAGGCCGCGCTCGCCGGCTACACCGCGTGCGTCGCCGACGTCGAGGCCTCCCTCGCCCGCGACTTCCGGATGCTACAAGTGCAACTCGAGGCCGTCGACCGCAAGATCGACGGCGAGGTCGGGGCCACCCGGGGCGAGCTCGCGGCGCTGCTCGAGGAGAACAGGCTGGTGCTCGAGGGCCACCTCAGGCGGCTCGACGCCAAGACCGACGAGCTGAACGACGCGCTGAGCGGGCTCAAGCGGATGGAGTTCCTCGGGAAGGACGAGTTTGAGAAGTTCTGGAATGAGGTCAAGGAGAGCCTGGGTTCGGGTCCTGGCAGTCAGGTCGATCTGGACCAGGTCCGCGCGTTGGCCAGGGAGATCGCCATGAGGGAGATTGAGAAGCATGCCGCCGACGGGATCGGCAGGGTGGACTATGCCGTGGCATCGGCTGGGGGAAGAGTTGTTCGCCACTCGGAGGCGTATGATGCTGGCAAACGTGGTGGTTTCTTTTCTGCGTTTCTGGGTGGAGATTATGGCGACCCACAGAAGATGCTTCAGCCGAGCTTTGGGGAGCCTGGGCAGTGCTTTGCCTTGCAGGGGAGCAGTGGGTTTGTGGAGATCAAGCTGAGGAAGGCGATAGTCCCGGATGCAATCACACTAGAGCATTTGTCCAAGGTAATGTTTCTTGACGACCCTTTAACAGAACCTATAGTATTCTTTGCTTAGCTATTCATTCAAGTATTATTTGCAACAAATGTTAACTTTGGTTGTATCATGATAGCTTCTCAGAAAGATCTTGAAAGGAATTGATTGACCTGAAGGGAGGAGTTGGATTAGCAAACTGTTAGTGAATGCTAATTGTTACAATTTGGCGGCATGAGGGACTTAATGCATAAGCTTTTGTGGCATTTGTGTTTACTCATAGTATAGTAGTCTAGTAGAGGTTCCAATTCGAGATGGAAGCCTTCTTCAAGTAAATCATTTTATATAATTGCTCACTTCTGTGTCTTTATTAAAATTCTAGGACGTTATGAGTAGTCAACAAGTGATGATTATCCCATACTATATGGTCATCACCATCAGATACATAGTCTGACCTATGAAAAAAACCATATGATAACAATGCTGCTTCTAGGAAATTTCTCCCATTGTATGCTCACTGGAAATTGTACAAGACAAACTCTTAACTTATATGCTAATATGAGGCTGATGTGCATTCTGATTTGACTTGTGGTGTATGCCTTTCTTTCCAATGTTAATTGGTAGACTACACTGGCTCTTGAATAACTTCATTTTAAAAAAACCTTATGAATTGTTTTTGCGAGAACAAAAAATATTCTTTATTGTGATTCAGCCTTTTTTCTGATTTGTTTGTAAAACATTAAACTCTTGTCCAATACATCTATCCAATACTGACCGCAAAGAAACTCTGATCTTCTGAAGAAGTTCGCCATTCTTTTGATCCATAGTTCACCCCCTTAGAACTGTCAAGATGATCGATCACCTCTATAGTTATTCATCTAACTTGAAGCCAATGATACTACAACTTTCTTTTGTTTCTGCTGATCTTTTTAACACCATTTGCTAAGTTTTTTTCTCAAGTTCATTGGCGTGAATCTCGATTGTTTTAGTATTATGTTCTCAACCTTGCAAACAAGCAATTAACTCATACTTTCTATTTTATTCATGGCAACGGGTGACCTGATTGAAAGAATATAGAGTAATGGCATTATAGCATATAGTTGTATCAGCCTAGAAGGTAGCCTGTAGATGATTACTGGAAATGTGCTCAAAAGTTGAAGCGTATGTTCTATAGGACGGCGATTAGACTTGCAATGCTGTATGGAGCGAAATGTTGCGCAACAAAAAGAAAACATGTACAAATATGTGGTCATACAAGACGAGATCGAATCCGCAATGATGATACACATGATAGGGTTGAGGTAGCACCAATTGAAGAAAAGCTTGTCCAACATCATTTGAGATGGTTTGGATGTCTTCAACGGAGGGCTCCTGAGGCACTGATGCATAGTGGAATGTTAAGCTGTCTCGAAAATATAAGAAGAGGTAGAGGCCGACCGAAAGTGACGTGAAAAGAAACAGTTAAAAGAGACTTGAGGGATTGGAATTTATCCAAAGAGTTGGCGTTGGATAGGAATGCATGGAAGCTAGCGGTTTACATACCGGAACCATGACATAAGATCGAAGGTTTATGGGTCTTTTGACTTTGATTGGGTTCCATTCCTAGTCTACCCCAACTTGTTTGGGACAAAAGGCTTGATTGTTGTAGTTTTTGATAAGTAATAGCTTTTGTTGTTTGAAACCTGGTTGCTCTTAACAGGATTAAGTTGACAGTGTTTATTGAAAACTTTTCAGAATAAAACATGTTACGTTGGGTTATAGTGTTTATTGAAAACTTTTCAGAATAAAGCATGTTACGTTGGGTTATTGTTGAGGGGAACCACAAACTCTATGAACTTAACGTTGTTTTATCCTTGCATGAGCTTCCTGTTTATACTGTTCATTTTGACTCTTGAGTTCATGATTTGTATACATGTTATTTCAGATCTTATCTGGTTTCTTCTTCAATGGTTGGCCTTGTCTCTTGACCCTTTCAATTGGTCTTGTGGTGTAGCATTCACTATTGAGCGAATTTTAGTTTCTGGTAGCCTTTTGTTACTATCACAGCAACAATATTACTAAGAATCAAATTGCTGTACAAATGATTTCTATTTCTTTGTTTTATCTAAAGATGAGAATGCTGAACCTAAACCTCCTGCTGATAGATTCCTGGTGTTGGAAATGCTCCTGATCTTAACCAAAAAGGAAAAAAAAACTCTCATAAACATGGTGAAAGCAACAGTTATAAGAGGATTCAGCCTAGGATGCCCGAATACGTCGATACCGATAGAACATTCAGGAATCTGTATAATTCTTTAATGTCATTGAAACAAATTCTATTTTCTATGTTTGCACTCACATTTATATTTCGTTCTACAGTTCTACTGATAGAACATTTCTTAGCTTTTAAGTGCTCAATACACTACCCTAGGATAAACACTTAATTTTTTCCAGTGAGCAAATTTTCTTCTGTTGCAACTTGCAGCTACTATTCTTGAATACTTATGCTGTTGAATGGTATGCAGGATGTAGCGTATGACATATCAACTGCACCAAAGGATTGCCGGGTGTCCGGATGGTATCAAGAGACACCTAGCGAGGCCCACTCAAGTCATGCTGCAAAGGTTTCTGCCTTGTCTGAGTTCACATTTGACCTAGATAAGAACAACGTCCAGACATTTGATATCACGGCGCCAGATGTAGGCATCATCAACATGGTCCGGATGGACTTTACCTCGAACCATGGAAGCTCAGGGCTGACGTGCATTTACCGCATCCGGGTGCATGGCCATGAGCCAGTCTCTCCAGGAATCACAGGTTCTCTGTCCTGAGATGGGAAACCTTCTGTTTCTCATTTGTATGGGTTTTGCCTTAGGGATCTCTTGTGCCCTTGCTAGTTTCAGCCTAGGATACTGTCATTACACTCTGTAATGCTAATGATTGCTTGCTTCTATCTTCTTGTCCAATCACATGGTAGTTTAGTTTGTGCCACTCATGGATGGACAATAGTTTTTTTGGTCAGTAAGGTTGCAGGCTTGAAGCACTGTTGTGGTTGTTTGAACTTCGAACTTGGTCGGGTTGAAGACCTGAAGCAAGTGTGTTCAGAAAAATGCTTATACTATGTGGTTACTGCATTCTTATAACTGTTTTGAGCTCAGGAATTAGTTCGCTTCTGCTGTTCTGCATATTTGGGAATAATCCATGTCTCAACGCGTATGGTAAGAACTAAGGAAACAGCTCTGCGTGCAAACATGAACATTCAACTCCACAAGTGATAACATTAAGCTCTAGTTGGCATATCTGACGAGCAAATCAGGTAGCAGAAGTCCCTTTGTATGCCACTGAACATATTTATCGAATTTTTATTTTAAATAATACAATTTTTTATTCAAATTGCAAAAATATACTTCAATCTCAAAAAATTACAAAAATGTACTATTGTCGCCCGTATATGGGGCGATCGGTGCAGCTCTGACCGCGCGATATTTCCTCTGTCTGCGGTCAGTTCCGAAAGAAAAACATAACTTTTTCATATGATGTCGGATGGAGATGAACTTTATATGAAAATTGTAGCTCTCGACGGGATCTACAACTTTTGTATACAAACTTTTTCAATTTGGATCCATTTAGATGGTCAAAAATGGGATAGAATATTCAGATCTAAAAACAAAGTTTGTATACAAAAGTTGTAGATCCCGTCGAGAGCTACAATTTTCATATAAAGTTCATCTCCATCAGACATCATATGAAAAAGTTATGATTTTCTTTAAGAACTGACCGCAGACAGAGAAAATATCACGTGTGCACCGATCGCCCGTATATGAGGCGACAGAGGTATATTTTTGCAATTTGAATAAAAAATTGTATTATTTAAAATAATTTTTCCATATTTATCTTATGCCACCTATCTCTTTTACATGTCAGTGAGAGAGTAGCATATCGTGACTCGTAGTGGCACTCTAGAAGTCAATAAGGCTTGTCGGTGGCACTGAAGGGCAGGTGCGGAGCGAACATATCCAGTTAACCATACATAACTAGTATAGTACCTGTGCTAACGCTATGATGGTAGTACACCCACTTGTCAATTAAATGAGAAGATAAGTATGAATATAATACTTAATAATAAATAATTACAGTATCCGTATACGAGTACAAAAATGAATGCATAGATTCAGTTTGTGTTTTTTTAAAAGATTCTGTTGCGTTCTTTAGTTAGAAATTCTCGGGACCTGTGCAAGAAACACATGAAAGTAATGCATGGATTCAGTTTGTGTTTTTTAGAGGATTCTGTTGCATATGAGATCACGCAAGAAAGAAAGGATGTGAAAATACGAGTACCTTTTTAAGCGCCTACAGCAATTTTATCTTGTGATCATATTGTACGTACTACATATTTCGAAGGAAAGCGAATCAAATAAGGAAATAAACAGGGAAGATCTGTATACAAGGAAACCATATTTGAATTTTCAAAACTGTACGTACTACATATTTGAAAGGAGAACGAATCAAACAAGGAAATAAACAGGGAAAATCCACATGTAAGGAAACAAGACTTGAATTTTTTACTGTCTCGGCCTCTTGATCGTATTTTTTTTCCGAATATGACTCTTCTCGAGACTTTTTTACGGATGTATCACCATAGAGCCTAATTTCAGCGTACGGAGAGCGTTGATTTTTTTTTATCCACGGAACCAGCGGTCTGTGAGTGCTGCTTATTTTTAAAAAAAAATTCTCGCGGAACCAGCGATCGGCTAGCGCTTTTTAATTTTTATCTTTTTTTTCTACGAATCCAACGGTCAGCGAGCGCAGTTTATTTTTCCATATTTTCCTGGAATTATTTAGTGGATGGACACCGGTTGATTTTTTTTCATTTTTTCTCTCATGCTTGAATTTTTCAACGATCACCGAGCATTTCTTTCTTTTTTTTGCCAAAATTATCAAGCGGACGGGCACCGTTTGATTGTTTTTTATATTTTTCGGGAATTTTTTACTGTATTAGCATTATCGTTATAATTTTTTCCAAATTAGACTCTCGCGACGATGAATTTGCGATTGTAGCCTCGAGCCGAAAAAATTCAGCGGAGCAGTGGCGCGGTATTATTTACCAGCGCCCAGACTCAAATTTTTTACTATATTAGTATCGTCGTTATAATTTTTTCTGAATGAGGCTCTCGCGGCAATGAATTTGCGATTATAGTATCGAGACAGAAAAAATCGATGGTGACCGTGGAGCCGTTGCAAACCTGCGTTCTCCCGGTCACGCTACCCCGACCGCCGCGTGCAATCTCCCGGCCGCGCTGCCCCGTCTCCCGGTTTCCGTTTCTCAGCACATAATGTATGGTCCTTTCCTTTTTCAGGACATTTGTTTCCTTTTTCTTGATTTCAGAACGTTTGTTTCCTTTTTCTTGATGATGCTGGAGGTGGGGAGAGATCTGTTGTGGGCCACAGGGATGATTAGACACACTAAACAATGGCCATTGGATGTGGGTGAGTAAAGCTGAGGAAAGATCTGAGAGGTTAATTTTGATGGAGGCAAGTTTCTTGGAACGTTTCGTTGGGTGCACGAATGTTGGGCTATCTCTAGTGGGATGTACTATTTAGGATGGACATAGAAAAGAATGTTTACATGCATTATAAAGGGGTATAGATTACTCGTTGCGTTCTTTTTTTAGACATCATTTTAGAACGCGCACTGTCAATTTTGAAAACTTTGACCTCTGACATACAAAAAGTATTTAGAGATGTCATGTGGAAACACTAGATTTGTCGTCAAAAATAATTTCATTCCAATTTTAGCTATTTTTGCCAATAAATAATTAAATAATAGTTTAAAGTGTGTATTGGAGGCCTTGTCAGTATCCAAACGAAGGTAAAAAAAAAAGAAGGGAAGTAGAATGTTACCATCCAATCGGGTCAGTAGTTAGCCAATCACAGCTGATTTGATGGAACAGCCGCTTACAAAGTTGCAATTCGCACAGGAAGTTATATGACTTATGTCATCAGGATTCAAATTTTATTTTGGATAAAATTTCGCCCATAACCGAAATCCGAATTTTTGGTGAAATCTCGTTATTTCAGACAAAACCCGGAAAAAATTCAAATCTGGAATTTTTTGGACCGAAATTTCGGCAAAAAATCCGAAATTTTGGGCGGTATTGCTGAAATTTCGGTGAATTTCAACTGAACGAAAAATGAATCAAACGATGTCGAAATTTTTTGAATTTTTTTGGAGGTTCCCGACACATCAGTGATGTTCTCATAAAAATTTCAGATGATTATGACACGTGAGGAATTTTTAAAAATTCGAACATTGCTACTGTGCTGATAAAACACTGACCGACAAGTTTGATCTGAATGAAAAATAGTACAAAATACGTTAGAAACTTTTGAAATTTTTTGTGCATAGTTATGACCCATCATTAATGTTCTTATAAATTTTTTAAATGATTATCAATCTTCACGAATTTTTAAGAATTCAGACAGTACAACTGAAGGCTGACCGACAAATTTCAACTGCATGAAAAATGGTTCAAACCATGTTAGAACATTTTGAAAATTTTTATGGATAGTCTTGATGCATCACTAATGTTACCATAAAATTTTCAAATGATGATCAAATATGAAAATTGTTATAAAATTCCTACACTGTTACTACCTCGTTTATGCTAATTCTGTTTTTTATTTTTAAAAGATAACAAATGAAGTTTAAATATTTTAAAAAATTTCATGTTTGATCCCGGACTTCTTTAGATAGTACCGTAAATTTTTCATAGCATGAAAAACTTCTTCAATTTTATAAAATTCTAACAATTTTTCTGCCATAATTTTAAAATGTCTCAAAAAATAAATTTTTGGACAAATTATCATCAAAGATCACTTTCTTATGGGTTATTGATGTAATTGAAGTCAAATCCGGCCATAAAAAAAAGTAGCAAAATTCGGATTTTTTTCATTAAATTTCGTCGAAAAAATGGAAGTACTATAGCATTAAAAAAATTCAGAAAATTTTCGCCCGGTATTTTAGATCTCGTGGGGGACCGAAATCCGAGATTTCGGCGAAATTTCGCCAAAATTCGATGAAATTTCAATCCTTGTATGTCATACATGCTGTGGTCCCATGCGTAAGTCACAAATAATGGCATTCGACTGTCAGTACTATAGCGAGGTACTGGTGTGTTTGGCATAGAGTTCCTGTGCGATCGTCGTGTGACTGCAACTTAAACAGTCATTGGTTATGAGTATCGTTCAATCGCAACAACAAACAGCGTGGACCGTCCAACAGTATTTAACTACAGTGACAGATTTGCTACAGTTCTAAACAGAACTACAAAAGACCTGTACCAATCACTTTTTATCACACGATCGATCTGTAGCCATCTTGACACCCATAATAATATGCCCTACACGAATATCAAAGTGATTTCTAAAAGGTAGAGATAGCCAAATAGGCTGTGCCAACTGGGTCAGCCCGTTGAAAGTTCAAGCTCCATTAAGTTGGTTTTGGTGTTAATGACAAATCTAATATTGAGACTAGCTCTTTTAATAATCATAATATTGATTAGTCTCAATTGTTAATTAATGAAAAAAAATTTATGAGACTAACTCTTTTATTGAGTATATCTTTGATTAGTCTCATCTCATTGAAAAATGGAAAACCCAAGGTATGTACTCGTATTCATTTTACGATATCTTAATGCATATTTTGGATTCAAGTAAAATGATGAACTCTACCATCATTTAGACCTCAAGATGTGCATTAATGTTTCAAGTCCATATATACATGAATGCACACATTTAGGGGGAGTTCATGTTTAAATCTTGAAGTTTCAAAGTATTGATCTAATTCATTTTTCTATATCAAGGATCATTACTTTGAAACAACCCCTTGAGTATATTTAACTTGTGTAGTTGTAGTATACTCATGGCAATATAAGATAAACTCTAAAGCAATCAAAAATTGAATAGGTGCATATTGATTCAAGTTCAATTATTTGCATGCACACATCTAACGGAGTTTATTCTATAATTAATGGTCTTAAGAGTATTGATCCCTTTCCACCACTCCATAAAAACTGGATCATTACTTTTAGATTCCATCAAATTGAGTATACGAAACTTGTGTAGTTAATATATACTCATGACAATTTAAATTGTATTCGGTTGCCATTCAATCAATAAAGAACTAGTCATGTGTTGAAGGTTCACTTTGTTGATCCTAGGGCAATCGAAAGTTCTTGAGTATATGAAGCATTAGTTGCATTAGTATACTCACGACACAATTAATCTTTCAATCATTTGTTTTTGGGTTGTGGTCAATCATCAAAGGAAAAGATCAAATGATCTTGGGAGCATCCATTATGTGTTAATGGAGTGTAATGATGATTGAGACAACTATGTATTTTGGACTAACACTTTCAATGAGTTTGAAATAGGTTAAGTCCAAGATTGAGATGGATAAATGGGACAAGTACATCATCATGTGTTGATGAACAAGACGAAGGTCCCGACTTGGAGAGAAGAAGATGGAAATCATAAAAGCTCCAAGTGGATGTGCTAGAGGCAAAGGTATAACTAGCTAGAGCTAAGGATGTGTTCCTAGTCTTTTACCGGTCTCGGTGTTTGGATGTGAGACTGGGTTGCTAGTATAGGTTGTCGTACTATTAAGAGGGGTCGAGTCTTATAGCTTGAGCTTCATCATGTGTTGATGAACTCAATCCAGTTCACTTTAGCTCACTATCTTGGTTAGTTCTTGCATGAGCTAAGTATTTGTATGTGTTGCAAATAAGGGAGCTCATACTTACTTCTTATTGAATCTTGATTTGGTTTTTGTATAGATCTATGGATTTGCATGTGTTACAAATAGAGAGCTCATGCATCGGAGTCTTAGCTTGTGACTTGATCATGTGTTGATCTTCACAAAGGCTAAGATAGGTTTATGCTTTGTGTTTGAAAAATGAGTTTTTGCAAAATATAGTTTAATTGAATCTTATCTTGGAGCATGTGAGTAGGGTTTGCAAATGTGTTTGCAAATTGGCTTGATCATGTGTTGATCATCACATGGCTCAAAGATATAATCTTGATTGCTCTTGTTTGCAAGATTTATATTTGCAAATGTGTTTTACAAAATATTGGTGCTCATGTGTTTGACATTGGAGCATGTGATTAGATTTTGCAAATGTGTTTTGCAAAATTGCCTTGATCATGAGTTGATCATCACATGGCTCAATATTTGATCTTATTGACTCTTGTTAGCTTGTAGTCATGCTATTTGATCAAGTCTATGTGAGGGATTTCGAGAAATCAGATTTTAGACTTGAATGACTACATTAGAGTTTTGTTTTGGTGATATTTAAAAATATCTATAGTTGATTAAATGTTGAAAATGAGTGGAGATTGTAGCCCTCGTGATAAGCTTCGCATAGAATAAAAAATCACCTAAATCGGAGTTCGGAGTAAAAAGTTATGGACGTTTTAGTGGCTGAAGCAGTGGTATGACCGGGGTCAATCCGGTCATACCGGCCAGCGGTATGACCGGACCCTCTCCAGTCATACCGGCCTCCGGTATGACCGGGCCCATTTCGGTGTGCTTTTTCCGGAGTATGTTTTTGGCCGAAGCAAAATTTTTGGGGTACGGTATGACCGGGTTTTCTAAGTAACGGCTAGTTTACTAGCCGTTGGACCAGAGGCCGGTCATACCAGCCCTAGGGCGGTATGACCGGGCCTCCTGGGCATTTTTGCCCATTTTGCCTCCCAACGGCTAGTTTTTCTTGTGGAGGCTATATAAGGAGTCTTGGGGGCTGGCATTTGGTTGTTGTTGGCTTTGTTGAGCATTTGGGTGAGGTTGTGCATGTGTTGCACACTCATATTTGGTTTTTGAGCTAAGAGTGAGCACTAATTGCATGTGTTGCAATTAGGAAGGGATTGAGAGCCTCTTCTGCATGTGTGGCACTTGAGGGAAGCCTTGTGCATGTGTTGCACTCGGTGATCACCATTGTACATGTGTTGTACTTGGTGGAGCTCAAGCTAGAGGGCTTGACTTGTTACTCTTGGTGTTTGCCGACACCTAAACGGCGTGTGGAGGTGTCGTACACGGTGACCTTCTCAAGGAGATTGTGAGAAGTCCCGGCAAAGTTGTGAAGGTCGGAGCTCGCCTACCCTGAGGGGAAAGAGCTACCATTAGTGGAATCGAGGCGGGTGCTCAATTCGTGGAGTCGGTCCAAAGTGGTTTGGGCTTGCCTCAACGTGGATTAGGGAGACCAAGCAAGTCTCCGAACACCACGGTAAAACATCGGTGTATCTCTTTATGTTTGCTTGCAATTCTCTATTTACATTGTTGCAATTTACATTCCTAGAATTAAATTGTTTGTCTTTAGGATTGTATATTCTTGAGTAGAGACATAATTAACTAGTGCACTTAGTAAGCCTAGTTGATTTAGGCTATTATTTGTCAAAACCTTAGTTTATCGCTTCCGCATTGATTATTGTTTAGGTTTTAACATAGAGATCAATAGAGCGTGTGTTTAGTGAGAAGAATTTTAAAACCGCCTATTCACCCCCCTCTAGTCGGCATCCTCGATCTTACACCCGTGGCCCGGTATTGTGGGCAAGGCCCAGGGACAGCGCGGTCCAATAGGCCGGGTCGTACTTGGGCTGTCGCAACGTTGGGCCAGCACGGCACGACGTGTCCCGTTTATTCTACATTTCTTTGACTGTTTCTAATTATTCTAGATTATTTTTGAATTTTTCTGCATTTTTTTAAACTTTTATGATTTCTCATTTTTTTCTATTTTTTGAATTTTTTTTTAAAATTTCGACGCTAAATGGGCCTACCTCAGTCCGGTATGGCCTATCAGCCAGTTCAGACATATATCGACACAACACTACAGTAAAAGGTGTAGCCTCGGCACGTGGACCAGTCTGATATGATCCATTTAGGGTTTGTTTGGGGAGTCGTGGTCAATTTGAAAGTCGCTTTTGGTTTCTTTGGACTATAAAGCAAATTGACACTACCGTGGCTTTTCTTGTTATGCTGTTTGGCAAACTACTTGCTGCAGCTGTAGCTTTTAAGGGCTAATCAAAATGGAAGGTAGCAACATAGTGAAGTACAGCGGCATCCGAGTGGGGAGGTGACGTGGAGACGGCGAGGCGGGGTGGCAAAGGTTGGGAAGGCAGAGTGAGCGAGTTAGGTGGAGTTCAAGTGAAGTCACAACTGAAAAGCTCCTCCTCAGCAGCTGCAGCTTTTGAGGGTGCTTCTGCTGTGACTTAACTTCCCAGTTGCTTTACAGCCATATTGTTTGGGGCCTTAATAACCTGTCTAAACGAACTGTGCCATATTCAGACGGTGCTAGGCCGGGTCACCGTTTGGCCACCACTACAGTAAAAGGTGTGCTGGTCCACAAGCTTAGCTTAGACGCGCGACCTTCCCCTCCCGTTGGTCGCCAAACGCATGCGCCTTCCCTTCACGTCCAGCTCCCCTCACGCCACCCAGGAATTTCCGCCGGGGCGCAGGTACGGCGCCAAGAACAAGCTCCGCCGAATTCCTCCCTCTCCTATTCTCCTCTCTTGATCTACCACCATTCCTCCTCGGTTCCATCCGGTGTTTCTGTTCCGACGCGGCATTTCGTCGCTTCTTGCGTTTTCCCCGAATCTCATCTTGCTCTTGGATCTCTCTTCGCGCGCTGCTGATTGGTTTTACGGTCACTTTCTTGGTCTGTTGGTGTCTGGTAATGCGCAGGGGGAGGGCGAGGTGTCCGGCGGTCGGAACGTCTCGGTACGGGGAACAAGAGGTCGTGGCGCCGATCGGTACAAATTTTGGTGACGCTGTTTCGGCGGCGGCGAGGACATCGATTTGTTGGTAAGTTACACCTTGCGTGGTCGCGTTGCGCCCCTTCTCCCCTCCTTGGAATCCTGCGTTACTTCTTGTTCATATATCTTGTTTCCTCCCTGATAGATCTCTGGGCGATTAGATGGTTAAAGGCTGTCGAGGGCGTGACCGTAAGAATACGTTGTTACGCCTTCTCAAATCTCTTACCGTTTCTTGATTTGTAGTTAGCTTTGTAGATCCGTAATTCTATTTCTAGCTTGAGTTCATGAGCCTGACATCCGAATTGTAAAGCTAGAATTCAACATGATGACTGCAGTGTGATGCGAAATCGCAAATGGTGTAATTCGCTCCTTTTTAGCTCTTCGTCTCAAAACCGATGGTTCCTTGTTGGAATTCTTGTTATTGTTTCCTAGTATATATTTCTTGGGCGTTATCTGAATTAGGGCATAAATTCAAACCAAGAGTAACTTTCCTGTAAACATTGCAAATACTTACTTTTTCCAAGTCATCCTGAATTCCAAAGACAAAGTTGATCTTCACAATTTTATTGTTACCATCAATGATCAAACACGCTAGAAAATATAAATTTATTATTTGTAATGTTATTGCTAAGCCTTGTCTTTCCAGTTTGCAGTGCTTGTCTCGTATGTTCTATCTTCATTTAGTGAAGCTATACTTCTTTTACACGAGAGCAACTGCCTTTTGTGTCACAGGGATGGCTGGAAAAGGAAGCTATGTTCCACCTCAGTATATTCCTTTATATGGCCTAGACACTGAAGAGGATCGTGTTCCTGTGGAGAACCTTGCTGCACACCATAAATTAAGCCGGGATCCTACACAATGGTCTTCAGGCATCTGTGCTTGTTTTGATGATCCACACAGCTGTATGCTACTTTCTTACCTGTGATTCCTTGATTTACTGAAGGAAAGATAAAAGGTGCTATTTGACTGCATGATAGGATATACATGAAAAAATAAACGTGCAACTGTATGTCTGTACCTAGCTGCCTAGTTAATATCTTTGTTTTACTGTCATCAGATCTATCGTATTGTGGTGGTTTCTTCATGTTTCCTTAGTATGTAGTGCACTAGGAGTGAGTACATGCTTTAGAGAGAATTTTAATCTCAGTTATGACTAATGAGAATAATAGTCCTTTTGGTTTGTATTGCTTCTATTTTTTAATACTGGTTCCTGGTGGTGTTCTGAGTTAGATTTAGTTCTACAGAGAAAAGAGAAATATCTCTGTATATTACTTGCCATGGGAATGCACAACTGCACGTCTAGCATACAAATCACCATCAAGTGACTGATATTCAAGTTAAAACAATATGGAAGCAATGTGGTAATGTCCTGAATTTTTTTAGTAGTGCAGTATAAATGTAAGAGCAGTGAAATCAATTGTCCTGTTCAGTATTCTCAGTGTTAAAATGACTGGTCCAATCTCACTGCAACCAAACTTGTACGTAGATGATAACAACTGAGATTCTTAAGATAGTAGATAATCTGTGTTCATGCTCGAATTTATTGGCAAATTATGAATAGCTTCCTGCTGCCTTCTCATTTATGGGTACCGATAAGAGGATTGAAAAGAAAAGAAAAAGTCAGAACTACTTCTCACGGTGACTAATTCAGTTAGTTATCATTTGCATGATGCTATGCAGCTGAATCGGAAAGCTTTTGCAATTAATTGAAATTTAAATAAAATAATGTTAGATTGGCTTGATCCTAGTCTTACCTTGTTTTAGTAGGGCAAGTTAATAGTATTTAGTCTTATCGTGATCGTTGCTCCTTTTCTTTTGTCTTTTAGCTTTCTTTTAAGTCATAGTAACAACTAAAAAGGTACTTCCTAATATGCGTATGTCTGACTTTTCATGGCACATGTAAAAAGAAGATGGTTGGGTATAAAACATCTTCTTCTTTTTTTGTAAAATCTGATTTTTAAGGGGATATTTAGGCCGCAGGAGGCCTGCAATGCTAACTTGACATCGCATCCATTAACCACGTCATAATTCTGCTTCCTAATACTTTAATTTTGTGTGGATTATTGCAATATCGCTTTACTTTGTATTGTAACACATTCATGGTAGCCTGAGAAGCATACTTAATCCAATTCAGAAGTGTCGTCAGCAAATATGTGTACTTATATGCTGAAAAAATTCTTTTACCTGCAGAAGAAGGGAAATTTTCTTATGTCTTCAAATGTTATGATTATATTTCTAGGTTGTATTGGTGCAACTTGCCCCTGCTTCCTTTTTGGAAAGAATGCACAATTCTTGGGGTCTGGAACTCTTGCTGGATCATGCACTACACATTGCATGCTTTGGGGCCTCCTTACAAGTCTCTGCTGTGTGTTTACTGGGGGCCTTGTATTAGCAATTCCAGGGTCTGCTGTTGCTTGTTATGCTTGCGGGTATCGCCAAGCACTAAGGACAAAGTACAATCTTCCGGTAAGTAGTTTGAACTTACGCTATTAATTATTATCCTTTATTGATTTGTGATTTTCTTTGGATGTTGATGCGTAACAATCTTTGGATTTATCAGAGGCAATTTTCTTATCATTCGGTCGTAACTATTCTGAAATGCATGCATGTTATTTCCATACTGCGTGATTTGGTTATTGGGATGTCTAGATAAATTATGCACCATTAAATTTTAGTTTAAGTTTTAATTCCGTCACACACATGTTAGGACTTGCACAATGCAACATCTTCCACTGTTGCTAGCACTGTATGCTCTAAAATAGATAATAAAACCGTTTAATAGATGATTAGCAGGAGTCAACTTCATTTTACATTTTTACTCAGACATTCCATTCACATAGCCTTCATCAGATTGTGCATTTGTTTAGCCAGCAGCATACAGAAAATTATGTTTGCGTTGCAAGCTGTCAAGTCAACGAAATTGAATCTTCATTATCGATTGAAACAGGACATTCTTTGCCCACCTTGGTGCCTCATGTATAATTTGATTAAGCGATACAGGTGAGGACCAAAATGTTAGTTCAAAGGAAGCTAATTCAAGCTTCTATGACTAGGATTTTGCATGAGTCCTAGATGTGCAATTCACAAATATACAATAAAAACATAGGAGATTTTGTTTTTGATTGTAGTGTCTTTGGAACTGGATGGTTTGGAAGTAGACTTGCGAGAGCAAGAGCTGGGAGATAACTATTTGGATCAATGGCCTGTACGTAGGTGCAGAGCTGGCTAAATTTGATTCAATAGATGACTTTGATTGCATGGGTGCTTGCTATGAAAATCTTTGAATCATAGAAAGTCTGATTAACTGATTCTAGAAACTAGTCATTTTTGGTCTTTGACCGTATGAAGTTTCAGTATTCTCCCGTCATCAACATTACTTTTTTTTTGGGTCTGTTGTGATGCTCTACTGTTTTTAATAGTATTGTTCCTTTCTGAGCAATAGTTCGTCCCAAATATTTTCCTTTTGCAGGAAGCACCGTGCGGTGACTTGACGACACACTTATTCTGTCACTTGTGTGCCATATGCCAAGAGTACAGGGAGATCCGTGAGAGAACAGACAGCAGCACCTCTTCAGCTCCTAATGTGACTCCACCTCCATTGCAGACGATGGATGAGTCTTGATAGTAACAGATGATGTGAACATATCCTATCTGACAAATCTTTGGTTGGTGCTACCTTTGCCTGCCACAGTTTGGCGTCTTTTTGTTGTTGTACACCCACAGTATTACTACGAGATCTCGTTTCAAGTTTCATAGTTGTTGTTGTAAAGAAAATTTTATGAACTAATGAACTACTCAAAAGGAATCTAACCTTGTTAAAAAAAACTCAAAAAGGTGTAACTGCTGCTGTATCATTGAACTGTAGAACGATTATTATATGTAACATTCTTTCTTTTATATACGTTGAGGAGGTTATGAGAAGGGGAAAAGGAAGAAAACTAATGTTTTCATCTGGTATAATGTTCTATCTTGTATTGCTTGCACCTTGTCTCCTATGCTGATGCTTTACAAATTCCAAATATTTACTATTTGCGATGATTGGCGCTAACTGCATAAACTGTATTTTGTGGATCATGTATGAACAGTTCTGTCGAAATTGCTGAAACAGTGGTTCTATACTTCCATGAGCTGCAATTTATTTATTTATTTGTGTGTGTGTATGTGTGTGATACTAACATGACACATCGACAATCATCCGAACATACAAACTTACAATTCAATATTGTATTATGATGCTCCCATATACAAACATGAAACATGCTCAATTCTCTCTTCCGTCGGCATCACACGGCAAGAGGATTCACCACAAGCCCAGGGAACAGCACGGCGCCGCTCCTCTCCTCCACGACGACAAACAAGAACGGGCCGCTCTGCCACGAAATCCACCGGCGGCCGTGGCGGCGGCGGCCACGGTGCCCATCTCGTCTACCTCCATGGTGGCCTTGTGGTCGACCCCCGTGATGAAGAGCCTATTTCCACCGGCACGCACGAAAGCTAGCCCTCGGGAGTCACGACGGCGATCGGCGCCGTGTGTTCGTCTCGACGGCGTACGCGGAGCCAGCCGGGTGCCACCAGCTCATTGTATTCGTATCGGCTGCACTGCACCTGTGTTGTATGCATGTGGATGTGCCGTGCGGGTTTAGACCCGTTTGGGACGTTCGCGGGGCTTGGGTACTCCGCGTCTCTCCCATTTGACATGCGACTGTCGTAGCCCTCTCTTCAATTTGAAACTAAAAGGTTGATTTTTTGTGAAGTAATTTTTAATTTAGAATAGAAAATAAAAAACTAATCCAAGGGTAAGTAATCCTATCTCTGCTTGTTTGAATTTTTTTACCAACTTAAAAGCTAAAAAGTTAAAACCTAAATCAATAGGTGATTTTTTATTTTGTTTTTTAAAAGCCATAAGCTTTTATATAACTAAAAGCCAAAAGTCATTAGAGAAGTTTTTTTTTGCTTATCGAGGGTTGGTCTTAGACTAATATCACTGAAGTTAGGTTAAAATTACCCATACGTGCTAATACCACTGAAGTTAGGTTAAAATTACTCACCTCTATCACGTATAAAAAACAATTATTTTTGAGCTATTTAAACTCAAAAGCTAACTTTAAAATATAAACAAAAAAAACCTTAGCCTAAAGCCCGTAGAGGGTATCGTGTTGCAATTTATTGTCCTCACCTCAACCATAGAGCGCCGAAAGATTATTGCGACAATACTTAGGCTCAATCGGCGAGTATTGTGTTGTAATTTATTTTAAGGCTGTTATGAAAAGGAAGCTGGTAAATCAAAATTAGGTTAGAAAATTTCTATTATCCAATACTCTTACATTTTATCTCGTATGTTTTGGAACGGTACAGTATATTTGCTCGCAACTTCAGTAAGGAAAAAAGCAGCTAGCTAAACACTCGCATATCTAAAAGCGGTTCAAACAAGCAAGATTATCATAACCCACCGCAAATGCCAAACGAAGACCTTGGCGCAGGTTACATCTAAACTTAGTAAAAGATACGCGACAATAATAACACAACTGCCTGTGTCGAACTGGCAGTCTACTCCTATACATGTCAGTCGGCGCGTCGTGCCAAGAGCTAGCACACTTGTAAAAGCCATGTTTGCCCTGGCACGGTGGCTCCATAGGATCATGTAACAGTGCTCCGCTCAGGGTTTGCAAAACCGTCGAAAACCGGTCGAAAAATCGGTGAAAACCGCTCGGAAATAGAAAAAACCGCTCAAAAATGGAAAATAGAAAATCGGTAGAAAATCGCAGAAAACTGATCGAAAATTGGTGAAAATCGCTCGTTTTTTGTTTTTTTTTCCGCCGTTGTTTGATCGCTGATTTAAAAAAAATGAATTCAAACTTCTTCAATTTTTACCGATTTTTGCTCAATTTTTGAAAAAAAAAACGGTTTTTACCGATTTTCGAAAAAACAGTTTTTGAACCCCTGGTCCCGCTATAGCCTCTGATGCGGCCATCGGTGTCGCATGTTTGATGAACAAACGGCATCAAAATGCTCTTCCGCCCGTTCAAGCAACATGTACAGTGTTTACCCCCATCTTAGGACATGCGAGCAGGGTTTGCAATACCGAATTAAGGTACAAAATTGAAGACCACTTGGCAGCGGTTTTCATCGAAAATCGTCAAAAACCGAATGGTCGTCAAAAACCAAATGGTTTTGAAGTCACACGGATTTGAAATCAACTGTCAAACCGGGGCAAAAAAGTTCGAAAATCGCTTGATATCATCGATAATCGACCAGTTTCTAACGATTTTCGAGCGATTTTGATGGAAAATCGGGAACTCAATGAAAAATGGAAAAAATCAAGGAAAAATTAAAGAAAATGGTGAAAAATTTGTAAAAAACCGATAAAGGCCTAAAAATCAAGAAAAATGTTCAAATGTGTAAAAAATGGAAAAATATGAAAAAATTCTAGCATAACCTTTCCTACATTTTAAGACAACATCAAGTTGTAAAGTACACATTTTGCAATAATAGCACAACTATGAAAAAATTAAAAAATTTGGGAAATTTCAGCATGGCCTTTGCTATATTTTAAACAATCTCAAGTTGTAAAGTAGGCATTTAGCAATAATATCTCAACAAATAACATTTTATTTCAATAGCACTCACAAATCAATCCAACAAGTCCACATTTCAATAACACTAGAGCATTCAGCGCGCGTTGCGCGATGTAATGGAACGAACATCTAATAGCAACTTACCTTTTTGAGTTTGCTGACCATGCGCTGCGAGAGTGCTTTTGTGATTTCGGGACTATGTACAGGAGAAGTGGGCGTGGAGTTTTAGTTTGGACTGGTTGATTCGACATAACTTAAGAAAACATGCGCATCTCATGGGTTAAGAACATGGAAGAGAACATTTTAATGCAAATGCAAGCAGGCCATGTAAGAGGGAGCAACTTAATGTAAGGTAACATAGATTACCAGCATACCAGTAGCCGTTGTGAATGGCAAAGTTCTTTGGCCATTGTTCATAGCCGGGACCCTTGCGCTCCAAAGTCTAGTGCTATCACATACATCATGTTATAAAACAAGACTTTGGGCATGTGAATGCAGGGTGCTCATGGCAAGTTTGTGCTTACATATATACAAGCATATGAAGTATAAAAAGCTAGAGGCAAGTAGAACCACAGTTTACAGTCAAACTACAGACAAAAGAGGATGCCACTAGGTGGCAATCTTGGAAGCATTACAAGGTGTATAGGTTTCGGAGAGTAGATGGTAAGGGCAATACAAAAGAGCAGAGGCCTTGGTTGTGAGCAAATGACTGCAACTGGTAAGGGCAAAATGATGTTACTCTACGAAGGCAATCAGCCGTGCTTGCTGTCACTACATAGGTTCAAAGGGGCATATAAGATACAACATTTAAAAGAACAGAAGTTAGCTACTTGGCTGAAGATGATGGATTCAATTACCTGCCAGGAGCTGCATCTCCAGTGTTATCCTTAAATAGCTTCTTGGCAATATGCAATGTAGGTGAGGCATGCGACCTGTTCATTAGGTCTTTGTGAGATAACTATTGGAAAATGAGGAAAGTGATGATGCATAGAAGGAAAGAGGAAAAAAACTTTTTCTTTGGTCCGCTGCCCTTGGAGGATGCAGATGCAACAGTAGCCTGCTCCTCTATGATACCAGTGCTCTTAGAAGGTTGTGGTACTTGCTCTGTGACTGTGGCATCAGTAGTAAGCTAGTCCACAAAGAAAAAAGTAAGCATGTATGTAAGATGCAATGCATAGACATTTCATAGGAAAAAACAAATGTACATTTACAGTACCTTGTGAAGGATATTAACAGGAATGTCCTTTGAAGGCGGCTGTAAATGCTCTATGTCCAACAACACTTCCTTTGATGGCACTGTGAGAGCTACATTATCCTTTGTAGCTTCAAGTGGGTAGGGCAGGGCGGCTAACTTGGCCACCTGATTAGGCAACAGCTTGCTGGTTGGTGTGTCAGAAGTTGTAGGACTGTCCTTGGTTCCTGATAGAGAGGTCTGGGCCAACAATTGGCTCTTTGTAGGGGTACCATGCATGCTACTTGTACCCGGTGACAACATTAGTGATGAAGCCTGTGACATTGACGGTGACATAGGCAAGATAAGCCCTTTGCTAATCTCAACGGACAGTATAGAGTTCACTTGGAAACACACATTTCCAGATGAAATGGTGTTCTCTGTGAAGCTCACATTCCAAACATAGGTCTTTTCAAGAAGAGCAATGATCTCATTAGGAATGAACTCCTCCTCGGGTGGATTCTAATCGATAAGACTTTCAACTGACTTCCTAATGAGACGCTGCACAATCCTCCCAAAGAGAACAAACTCAATCTCCCCAGTGTCATCACCAGTTATGACATTCAATTTGTATCTGCATCAATGTTTTAAGAAGGCTAAAAAAATTACACTCTAAAGCGAAGGACGTATGCAAGCGCCTAGAAAATTTACAAGAGATATGGGCAATGGAGCTGTACCTTGGAGTAGCTAGTCCTATCAGATAACAACCTATACATCTATAAGTATATCCATAAGGCCTAGATGTCTTGAAGCACGAGTTGCATGCATTATACCACCATGAAGTCTCCATCCTTAGCTTTTTTATCGTGGTAGTAACAATGAACTCATATTTTTTAATAAAGAATCAAACAGGCTTAAGGTATGATTGCATATGGCATGTAGATGGATGTATACTGTAAGGGTAGTAGAATACAAGTACCAACCTTGAACCTATGGGGGTTCAG
Organism: Otatea glauca; assembly: GCA_036346275.1. NCBI lineage: Eukaryota > Viridiplantae > Streptophyta > Magnoliopsida > Poales > Poaceae > Otatea > Otatea glauca. Next base: position 16,304,306 of record CM070711.1, on the reverse strand, counting down.
GTCCTTGGTGTCAGGAACATTCTTCTCAACTGCATTGCTTTGGACAATAGTCAACGTCAGAAGCTCCAGCCACTTGATAGGTTCATAGCTGTCCTTAACGATGCAGCACAACAGAATAAACTTTATAGTCCGAACAATAACAGAACCGTACACATGCATAAGCAGAGAACAAGGCAGTGCAGTATGATATTACCTGCGTGCAAAGTCAGTCACCTCTGGGACGTCTAAATTGATGTACCACTTGCATGCAGATCTGGCCGACAATGAAATCTCAGTTGTAATACATATAGGAACTATGACCATCAATGCCTATTGAATGGCCTTTGTTGTTATCATAGAAATGTGAGCTGATCTGAGCCAGTGTAGTTTTTCATAAGGGTGCCAACAAAAATAACAATTTGAGGATCTTTTTGGCCTTTCGTGTGGACTTGATCCGAGTCGAAAGCTTCTGCTCTTTCACCCTAGAGTGCAACATTCAAAGTGACATTGCTAACACGTGTGTACAGCAGACTCGTGGTTAGTAAAAAAAATCTATGGAGTGTTAGTGTAATTGGTCTAGTAAAGAGTAAGCACATACTGTTAGAACAACATAGTTTTTCAAACAAACAAAGATCATAGAACAATAACCTAGCAAAAGAATAAAATGAACATACATAGTGAAGTGATCTATGCTAAAAACAAAGGGTATATATTAGGAATGACTGACTTGGTATCGCGTATCTAAATGCCTCTCTTTAGACTATCAGAATGGCGTGTCTTAGGATGAAGCATTGTTGGCGTTGAGATCTTTGTGATCAGTTCGATAACATCTGCAATGGGTGATTTAGGTAAGCAGTTGTAAAAAAAATGGACAAAAGCAGAGGAAATGTTAATAGCTTTGGCAGAACAGAGCAACACCAATAAAGAACTCCTTCTCCACAAGTGATGGAATCTGTTGGAATGACGTCAACGAAAATACAAATGACGGGAACTCTGCAGGTATATCAACCCGCTCCTCCAATGTAGTCCATTTTGTGAAGGCGATCATTTTCTTATTTGCATCTGGCTTGTAAAGTTTGTTGGCAGTTCTCAGATGATAGTAACTTATGTAGTAAACTTTCCCTTCAGTTTTGATAGGCTTGAATATCTTATCACAAGGGGGATACACCTAAGCATGAATGTTTGAACCCTACAATAGAACTTGCTCATGTGTATTATAAATATATAGTGTATAGAAAAAAGGAGCTTTTTGGTAGAAAAATGTAGAAACAGCGAGCAGAACATTTTACCTTCTCATCAATGAGCACCATATCAAGATGCAGCAAAACATTTTCATTCTTTGGGTCACTAAACTCCTAGAATCTCGAAACATGCACATATATAGGTGCATTGTCGTCCCCGTGGACAAGATTGGAAAGCAAAATGCGACTCATCTGCACTAAAATGGAGCAAGGTCAGTGAGACAGAACAATATTAACCGCTATGTATGGTCTGTATGAAAGCTTGCACTGACCAAGAAAGCTTCAGCAACGAAGAATCAAAGAACAGAGAAGAAAGCAAAGCAACAAGAGGCTCAGTTATTATAGCTGTCCTATAGAGGCGAGGAGGCATGTAACATAAACCATCAAATGACTCTGGTGAGGGCGAAAAGCTATGTGCAAAAAGCAAAATTTCCTGGTATCCAATGTCGTTGCAGTGGCAGCTACACCTGTAGTGCACATGAACGCAATAGGTGAGCTATTCTAGATGCTATCAAAATGGCAATAACCTAGAACAAATACATGAGAAAAAATACCGCCAAGGATGCAACCTCCAAGACCTCACGATACACAACGTTTCTGGTCTCAAAGCCACATGATCCATTGTCATTGTCAATTAGGATTCTTAGGCTTGCCGGGTGCAGGGCGGTCGGCGAGGGGCGCAACTTCATTGTCTCGCCGCTGTCGCTCCACGCGGCACTCGGGCTGGTGGCCGGTGGCGCGAACGGCGAGACGCGGCGGGAGCTGCTGGGCTTCTTGGTGGGGTCGGCGTCGCTCGCGGCGCTGCACCGCTCCGCGGCGACTAAGCTGATCAGCGTGCTCCGTGGCCTCCCGCAGACGTCCTTCGCGTGCGGCGTCTGGGTGGACCGACGGCGGGTGCTCAGGCCGGAGTTCGCGGAGGTTGCCGGTGCTCTCTACGCCGCCGTCGCGGAATCCGTGGACTTCGCGTCACAGGTGCATGCCTATTGAGTAACGATTTATCTATTTGTTACGATGAATATTCAATATTGTGTAGTGATCTGGTTGGATGATGATTAACACAATCATACATCGTTCTGATTTTCCGATCAAGCAATCTTAGCGAATCTCTGTTAGCACATGGGGAAAAGATTGATGTACGACTTTTGATCGCTCCGCTTAATATAAACAACTTCCCTTCCGGTTACAAATAGGTACCGTTTTGGGTATAAGTGTAGTTAAAATTTTGAAATTTTAAAATTCAATACTTTTTAAAATATTTAAATTGAATACATGAAAAATCATATGTAGATTTGTTTCAAAAAATTATTTTCATATCATTATAATTTTATTGGGTTTTATAAATATTATAATATAAATTAATGGTCAAAACTATGTTTTAAAGACCGTGTTGATATTCAAAACAACAACTATTTATGATCAGAGAGTATTAGCCTAAGCTTCTGACAGAGAGAGTGTATGAGAAAGGGAGAGATCAGGCTATTATGATTACTGGTTTAGTAGCGCAACGCGTAAAAATTGCGCAAATTTGTGTAGCCTCGAGTCTCCAGATCGGTTAAGAAATTTTGAAGTAAAAATCGTGTCAGCCAGGGAGCAGATCTCAAATGAGTTTAGGGGACTTGAGGCTAGGAGCATAACTAATAGGTAATCGTACGTTTGATCTATTCATTTCTCGGACGCGTCGGTGTAACATTTTTTTTTCAGTGTCTGTAATATTTTTTTCCGCGTGGACATTTCTACTGTTATCGAAGGAAAACGTTGCACGCGTACGGAAAAAAAATTACAAACGTAGAAAGAAAATATTGTAATTGTCCGAAAAAAACGGACTTCCGGAAGTCATTCCGTAACTAATATGCTACACCATATTAGCAGGTCCGTATCAATACCAAGCACGGCCGTTGCATATCAGTAAACTCGCGTGTTTTGACCAATGATAACAATGCTGTTCTCTTGCATGGCGTATATACAAATACGATCCATTATTCCCTGGTTAATTATAGTTAATTAATGTTCTAGCTCAACTACTCCCTCCGTTCACTTTTGTAATGCTTATTTTTTAAATGATGTTATTCATAAATATAAGATTTGCATATAGATTTAATAAGGTCTTTCTTTCTATACCTATATTTATTTTCTTTCAACCATATGCATTTATTCATTATCACCTATAAAAAATATATCTTTTATCTTCAAAGATAATTAAGTTGGGTATCTAAATCATTTTCTCGTATATTTCTCAATTTTAACGTAACCTTAATCCTTATATAAAGTTAAAATACGCTTTATAAAAATAAACGGAGAGACTATTTTGCATGTAGAGCTCATTTCATTTCACATGACGTTGTAATGGAGCTTTGCAGACAGACATAACAAACTAGGTAAAACTTGGATGTGAAAGCCTGATGAAACTTTTGGTTTTGGACATAATATTGCAGGCCGAGCAGGCGAGGCAGCGAGTGAACGCCTTCGTGACGGGCGCAACGAACGGGCTCATCCGTGACGTCCTCCTTCCCGGCTCCGTCGACGCATCCACGGTGGTCGTCCTCGCCAACGCCCTCTACTTCAAAGGGACGTGGTCCCAGCCCTTCGACCCGTTGGGGACCTTCGCCGCGCCGTTCCATCTCCTCGACGGCACCGCCGTGCGCGCGCCGTTCATGACCAGCACGTTTGACCAGCACGTCGCCGTCTTCCCCGATTTCAGGGCCGTCAAGCTGCCCTACAAGAACGACGACGGCGGCGGGCACCAAGTAGCGTCATTCCACATGCTTCTAGTTCTACCTGACAATGCCACTCTCGGGCTCCGCTGTCTCTACGACAAGGCCGTGTCGACGCCGGAGTTCATCAGGAAGCACACGCCGGCGGCCAAGGTTCCAGTCGGGAGGTTCATGGTCCCCAGGTTCAAGTTCACGTTCGAGTTCGAGGCGTCGGAAGATATGCAAAAGCTGGGGGTCACAAGAGCTTTCGGAGGCGGCGACTTCTCCGGCATGGTGACCGGTGGAGATGGGCTCTCCATCGCGGGGGTGTACCACAAGGCCACCGTCGAGGTGGACGAGCTGGGCACCGTGGCTGCCGCGGCCACGGCCGTGTGCATTCCTTTGTGTATGACCATGAGGCCGCCGGTGGATTTCGTGGCGGACCGGCCGTTCTTGTTTGCCGTCGTGGAGGAGAGGAGCGGCGCTTTGCTCTTCTTCGGGCACGTGGTGAATCCCCTGACTGTGTGATAAGCAAGCATGCCACCATGTTGTATTGTTATTTAATTTGTTAATTTCACATTTGCTGTTGCTTCGGATTGGACCCCTGCCATTCAGAACCAAAACTCTTACCGTCTGCGATTTGGATCTTAACAATCAGCTTCATAATCCATATCGTTTTCTCCAAATTTAACCAAATAGTTTTCCTGGCAAGACTCTTGTTACAGAAGTGCATCATATTTGCGCCAAATCATGTCCCAGAGCTACACTCATTAAAAACACTGAATAGCTTATTAGCCCACAAAAACATGCCATCTACCACGTATCATTGTCAATAACACACCGATTACGACAAGTCTCGCAAGAACAATGAGATCCCTCTGACTTCTGCAACCGCGATCACTTGAGCATAACCAGAACTTGCAAACGCTGGACACACACATTAACAGTACACAGTGCAGAACATAGTGCTACAGCGAAATAAATTCGTCAAATGCAAAGTGTTAGAACCCAAATTTAATTGGCATCAAGCACACTGCACTATGGTCGGCTTTGACAAACATAAACTGGGTAGGTCCGTATATAGGGTTGGAAATCCGGTAGAGTAGCGGACTAAAAGACAACCGTATCGAGCATCGTCCCTAGGGTCTGAACTATGTTTGACGACATCAAATTTGAGACATGCTCTTCCAAATGCTTCTTTGCATCTTGCCGTCCCACATTTGCTATCGCTAGTTTCTCAGGTGGCAGCTCATCCTGCTCTTGCACTGCCTTGTTGTACTTGATGGCTAGGTTCAGCATTTCCTGCACGCGAGAACACAAATAAGTAACTAACAAACTGCAGAGAATACTCAAGTTTGCATCATCGACTAAAAGGATAAATGAGTAAATGTAGATAATTGAATACTACACACCTGAACAGTCTGCTCGTTGGTTTTCGAATGTGTGTCAAACCTCTTCAAAATTAATCCATCAGTCCATTTCTTTTTGTGCAAGTTCAGCAACATTTTTTCCTCGAGTTCATTTTTGCGGTAATTGATTGCAATGGAGTAGTAGTGTCTGTTGAGGCCGTGAATAAGAGCCTGACAATACAGAGATTATTTCATTATTCATAAGAAATTAACATAACAACAGGAGAATTCATGATATATCACTCCTTTCGTTGGCACTTCAGGAAATATCACTCGTTGTTTCAATGATATGAGGGTCCAGGGGCCACATGTCATTGAGACAACAAGCATTATTTCCTAAAGTGCCAACGAATGGAGTGGTATTATCCTGAATTTTTCCCATAACAAAAGTTCAATAGCTCCAAGTTAATCAGTACTTTACCTGAATAGATGGCTTATTTAGGTGCCCAACATTCGATGTTGTCTGTCGGGGCTCCTGGCCAAGCATCATGGTCTGAGGATTAATGAGACGAAAGGCATCAATGACCACCTTCCCCTTGACACTCTGGATCGGGTCTATCACAACAGCGACTGCCCTGGGATTTAAAGCTTCAAAACTCTGCATATTCAATTTTTAAGATGATAAACATGCTTTGTTACATCTCATATGCATGCAGCATAAAAGAAAAGCCGCAATGGTTTTTTTCCCATCAAATTAGGGTTGGTGCTTTGCAGACTTAACAGCACCAGATCAGGCAAATAAAAAGAGCTATCGCACCAAATACATATATGTCCAAACAAGCTAGTGAAAAGAAACTCCAGTGAATAACCTTGCAGACAACATAGACCTACACTAGGTTCGATGACAACTTTCAGACAGCCCAAGAACACAAGGCAGTGGCATAGCAAACATAAGATTATAGCGACCAAACTAATGCCACCATTTACTCTTCCATCCGAATGATTAGATTATTTTAATAAAAATGAACTACAAATACTTGATATATCGGCATGCAGTTCAGTGGGACTACAGCAAATACACCAAACGTCTCTGTTTCTCAAAATTCTACAATACATATAAGGAAAGGTGGAATATGCATGCATGCACCTGTTGAGTATTGATGTCAACACCTGAAAGCCAGCAACCAAAGCCAGGATGGGAATGATACCAGCCTACCACCATTTCTGGCCTGTAAAAGTAAGCACGTGTCAACAGAATTTTTTGCCTTCAAAATAACTGAGTAAAAGCAGTACAAGATCATCAGGGAAAAGAGTATTGATCAAAGAAAAAAGATCTAAAACTATTTCCTATATTTATTCAAATAATTTTCTTCCCAAATGTCTCATTCAGTCCAGCTTCTTAAATATTCCACTAAAAATAGCAAATAAGTATGTTTAACAACCTAAAGCTGGTTCTAATAAAGATTGTTCATTTGTTACAATACATTAATACAAATGGTGCCTAACATGTTATCTACACAACAAAGCATTATGCAACCAAACAATCTAGAAAAAAACACATATATCTGCTATGTTTACATAAGGACTTTTTTTGGTTCATAAAAGAGCGTCTGATAAAACTATATATGAATATTCTACATGGTAACTAAAAAGGAAAAAAGGACTTGAATGCTTCAAGAAATATTGAATTTCATACATATCCACTGCAGAGCTATCTAGTTTACCAAAAAAAAAATGAAAATATATTGTCTTTAACCCATTCAATTCAACTGATCGCAAGGTTCAATCGACTAATAAAGAGAACTGCAGAAGGCAGCAGCACAGTTCAAGACTACCAAATGGGTTGAAGCCAACTACATAATGAATTTATGAAATCAAGCAACCTTGAATATGTGATAACCAGTCCAATATATCAGTGCTCACCAAAGCGCTAGGGGCTAGTCGGGCGGCAGACCTCACCTAGCGCCTAATCGCCGATTAGGTGAGCTAGGCAGTTGCCTAGATGGGATAAATCGGCCTAGGCGACTAGGCGGGAGGGTGGAGCCTAGCGCCTAGGTGCCGCCTAGGGGAACAGTGCAATATATTCTCAGAGAGATTGTATCAGCACTATGGAATTTAGAGGGTTGTAATTAAAAAAAACTATTGCCGCTGTGTTATTGTTGTCGAAACCCAACTCACCGATTTGGTAGGTACATAATAATATCAACCATACAGTCAGTGGATACCATCATTTTCTAAGCATCGTACGGTATCCATGGCTAGCGTTAGCTGGTAATGAACGAAATTCAATCCCTAGAGTGTAAATAAAGCTATCTTCAGAGTTGATTCTACGAACATTTTCTACAAAGTTCAAATTTTTTATCAGTGATCCAAAATTATTCCTCCAATGAAGGACTTGTTATCTATCGAAAGGATTGAGCTAGCAAATAGAAACAACTAAAAAGGTAAAATATCCCTTTTTTTCTCCAAGAGAAGGGCCAATCTTTTTTGGTAGAAAAGGGGTAAAAGAATTAACGGCTTAACACACAGCAATGCACCTCATGGAGCAAAAGTTACTAGGATTTAGACTAATGCTCCTCCACATCCTAAAGAAACTGGGAGCTTTTGTTTTTCAACTATGCATAGAAGAGCTGTGCCAAACTGCTATCTGAACAAGTTCATACTTCCTAATCAGGTATTCCAACAAGGCAGGTCTTGTCAATTTTAACGTCTACACAAGCAAACTAACCACATCAATCTGAAGGAAAAATAACATCACAACGAATAGATGCGTCCTGAGACCTCATACGCGCTGATACGACCGATTCTGTTCAGATTACTCGCGGACTGCGAGGAACCCAACTAACCAATCGCGCAAAATCTGAACGCAAGAGAAAGAGATCACTGGAAACAACGGATCCACCCCTGGATCGGCGGCCCTACCTGCCGGTCTGCTTGAGCATGTCGAGCATGTTGGTCTGAAAGACATGGTCGACAGCCTCGACGCTGACCCCGGTGCCACTCTGCGGCATGGCGAAGACGTCGACCACCCTAACCGTGTAGTCGTCGATGAAATCGCCGAGCATCAGGCCCATGACCTCCATCGGCACGCCGGCCCTCCCTGCACGTAACCACCCACCCAGTTAGCCCTAGATTTCAGGGGGAGAAGGAAGGGGGCTGCTAGGGTTAGCGAGGAGTGAGGGGCTGACCGTGCTTGAGCATCTTGAGGAGCGCGAGGGAGGAGATGTAGACCTGCTCGGAGGAGTCGAGCAGCGGCGAGTCCGTCGGCGGCTGCCCCATCCCGGAGGCGCCAAAGATCCGCTGCAGCCGCTCCATGGCTTCGCCTTCGCCTCGCTCTCCCGTTCGCCTCCCTGGCTCGCGTCGGTTGGGTCGGGGAGGGAGACGGCTTCCAGCACGCTGCGCTTCTTGAGCTTCGCTTTGCTGCTCTCAGGCCTCAGCTTTTCTCCACCTTGCTCGGTTGCTCCTTTGTTTTCGCAAAACTAGCCGGCTTGGTAGCGTAATTACGAAAATAACCTTATTTCTAAGAGCGAAAGCGGCAATGTCAACCGGTGACACGTGTTACCTGTCATGCTCGTGTATCACAACAACAGAAGATGCTAAGCATCACGAGTGTGGCAGCAGCTTGGCAGCAGGTGCCACGGAAAGGCGACTCGGCAGGGCGACAGCGCATAAAAGGTAGCACTCTAATCTTCATCGACGGTACACGAGTGCAGTAGATGACACGTGTTATATGTTGGACATGTCACCTCATGGCACTTTTACGGATAGAAATGAACTATTTTTGCAATTACAATTACACATAGTTAGATTTGGGGGAAAAAAGAAGAAGAAGAAGAGAGGTGCTTCAATGCTTTTCTTTTTTACAGTTGTACAAATATTAAAGTATGAATGAAGGGTAGATGGAGATTATTTACCCCTTCGCTTGCTTTAAGATTTGTACAACTTGTATTTGAAGGGAAAGTATTGAAGCACTGCTTAAAAAAAGAAAAGAAATATGAGGGAGCTAGAAAAGCTAAGGTTCTTCGAGCCTGAGCCTGCTGCCTGCTCGGCTCGGTGGTAGGCCGGAACTCCGAAGCTGCTGGCCCGAGCAACGAACAGGCCGGCGCTCGAGGGGGAAGTGGAAGTACCGCGCCAGCACTCACCCCGTCCAAGATCTAACCGACGAATCTGCATTGGCTAGCCGTGCCCCTGCCCCCCGGATCGCGCGCAAATCGCTGCGCCGCCCGTACGGCTTGGCCGCCGGCGGATACAAGAAAACGGATTCGTGTGTTTCAGACTTCACCGAGTCTTTGCATATCTTCCGTCGTTTCCAAAGGTCCGTTTCAAGGGCGCCGCGCAGGTATACATACCCAGTTTGATGGTCGTTTGTGCTCTCCTTTTTCTGTCAAGCCAACAACACTCTTCCGTTCTAGTATGAATTGCCCTTCTATTCTTCTCTTGGGTATGTGTGTCTTGCATATTTTGGTTGGAACCACACACACGGAGGTGCCTAACGGGATTGTCATACCTATCGGAAGAAAGCCTTTAGCTTTAGGGGTAAGCTGTACTTGCTCTGCAATTTCAGACCTTTTGGCAGAATATCTGGTTTACTAAGCAATTTGTATGATTGTATCTGGTTTACTAAGCAATTTGCATGAACCAGAACAAATTACGTTAATTTTTTTGTGTTGCATTTGTGATCTGATTAATTTCTTATTGCATCATAGGATGATCACGCAAATTCATCTCTCAGCCATGGCAATGGAAGTGGAATTGGAAGCTTCCTTGGTTGGGCAATGGCAATAATCTATATGGGCGGACGGCTTCCCAATATTTTCTTAAATGTAAGACTTTTAAATTTTATATTCCATTCTTTTGCTTACCAGAAATATTTCTGTGCTACTCAATTTTGGTGATGACTGGTACAAACACCTTTTAGTGGGATGAGTTGTGAAAAGTGGAAAAGGTGTTTGTAAAATGCATGGCAGAGAAACATACCATAGTCACTCCTGTTCCTACTTTACTTTTGCTTACTGGAAATGATTTTTTGATACTAAATAATAGCTATTCAATTTAACCTTAATAAATTCTCCAATATGCTTTTACTGCAGGAGACATATTCATCTTTATAAAATGTTGTTTGTATTTGGCTTTTTTTTATTGCATTACTTTGAGAAAATAGATTGATGCCAGTTTGCCTCTAAGAGGTAGCACCGACACTTTACATGTCATAAAAAGCTCTAATAGTAAAGAGTTTACACCTGGATACAGTTTGGTGGAAAAGTAACCACCAAAACAAAAATTGTCCTATGCCTGACACTCCAATTATGGTTCATCTACTTTTTGTTATATGGAAGTTCGGGTGTTTCCAGTGAAAATGTAAATAGCCATTGGTTAGTGGTCTACTTATTGATTGTCATAACCTTGTCTTTTAAATTTTAATTAGGCCGTTAATTGAGTCCCCTGCACAGGATTGTTGCATCCCACGTATAGTTTTTGGGCAGAAGATAGCCTCCTATCCTATTTTCCTGATAGGATGGCGCCATCGTATACCAAATTTTCACCAAACAACAGTATTTTATTTCTGCAAGAAGTCAAATTTATGTTTGTTGGATCACATTATTGAATTAACTGCATCAATCACTTTTTATGTATTGGGTTGATGTTTGGAATATTTCTTTTCCTATGCTGGTTAACTCATTTGACTTGTTATTTTATTCAGGGGCTCAATCCATTAATGTTTACCTTTGCTTTAGTGGGAAACTCGACATATGTAGGAAGGTAGCCCAGGCACCTAAATTCATTTAAATTCCATTGTTTATCAGTATTCACTGTCTTGACAGCTACATGGCGGAGTTTCTATTTGGATATTTTTCTTAACTTAGTTCCTGTAGTTGCAGCTGTTGTATAATAATGCATTATTCAGTCAAAGTTGTTCTTGGAGGCATTAAATTTGCTTAGTATCAGGGTTCACAAAACCGAATTTCGAAATTCGTAGTACGAAAACAGCAAAAACCGTTCGGAAAACCGCCCAAAAACCGTCAAAAACCGAAGGGTTAATAAATCAAACTTTTTCTGAAAAATTCAAAAAAAAAACCCGCTGCCAACTAGATGTTCATCGCAAAACGGTTTTTGTGAGCGGTTTTTGACGAAAAACCGAGCGCATAAATTTTTTCAAAATTTTTAAAAAATTTTTTTAAAAAATTGAATGGACCGGTTTACCGAACGGTTTTTGATTTCGAACCTCAGCGGTACGCTCGAAAACCGCGTTTGTGAACCCTGCTTAGTATAGCTATGTAGTCTGCAAAACACAAACTTACAGATTTCTTTGGGGCTGCAATAAAAAATTGTGCTGGCCTGCTCTATGTCAAGCAGTGTCGTCACTACATTTTGAAGTTTAATCCCTAAAATATGAGCACATCTTCTTCTATTCTGTTTGTAATCTTGAAACCCAACTTTAGTTGCCTATGTTTTACTGTTCTTATATTCCTTCTTTTCCAATGCAGTATACTTGTGAATAGCTTGGACTGGTCAAAACTTAGACCAAATCTCCCATGGCTTGTAGATGCTGGAGGATGTGCTTTACTTGATTTTTTAGTATCATAGTACATTCTAATGTGGACAAGCTATATTTGCTCCGGAAGATCTGGACCTCTATTTTTGATCCAACGGTCCATACACAATTGCTAAAGTTGCTGTCTTAATAGGACTGCATTGGATATCTTTCCGCACCCTTCCCGATGAAATATGTCTGCACCCTATACTGTTGTTGAAATGTCAGTTTTCGGCAAGTCTTTGAAGCATCGTACCAAGGATCTCTTACTTGGAAATAGGATCGCAAACTTGAATCGAGTTCTTGGGTTTGGTGAATCGAAATTGTCCATCTAGACAAATGGGCAGCTACACCACCTACCTACATCACACATCTTGCTTTGAGATTCGCACCTTTAACTACGCCCTAAAAAAAGCGAATTCGGTTTGCAAGCCTGAAAACTGGACTATATATAGTCTAGTCTTCATTCTCAGTTTTTTTTTATGGACTAGGAAGGCACATGACCTGCTAACAAATTTTTTTTGGGGGTAACTTCTCCGTATTTCAGACCTGAAGGTACCTTCTGCATCAGACGCATTTTTGCTTGGAAGGCCGTCTTACACACGACCCCCTCCCCGTGAACAATTGCATAGCTCAATTTCATAAGTTCCTTGGAGGTGAACGAACCACGGCGTGAGATGGAAGAGGCTTCTCGCAATTTGTTTTTATATGTTGTATATCAGAATATGTCTTATCATACTATAATATGGTGGCTGCCTTTCTTTTGTTCTCTCTTTCTAATAGCTTAATTTTGTGCCTCGAAAAGCTCCCACCAGCAATGTACAATGTGATCGATGCCCTCGGATGCTGAGGCTTGAAAATGTGCTGATTCTTGCTAGTATTTTCATCCGTTTATCTTGGCTCCTTTAGACTTAATAATATCATGTGTTTTGCTCAGCGTGCGTTCTATGTTTGTCAGTCAGTCCACGATAATTGTCCAAAATCTGGTGTACTGGCTGTTACTTCTACACTCTCCTCCTCTTAACTGAATCTTTGCATTTTAAAAAGAAACAGGAGTAACCATTACATATTTTATGTGCTTTAATTTTATACACTGTAAAGTGCAATTTTTCAGCCATCAATCTACAGCTCATTCTACTGGTGGAAGTGGAGAACGCTGGAATAAACGCGAGGAAAAAAGAATATACATGTTCCTTACATACCCCCTCTAGTCATAAAAGAGTGACATATCCCTAGAATACGTACAGTTGAATCATATTAATTTAGACCATAACTATTGTTTAAAACGAATAGTTCGGATATGTGAAAAATGTTACCAGTGAATTTGTCATGAAAAATGTTTTCATAATATTGCACTTCTATAACTTTTTCTGAATATATGATAATAGAATTTAGTAGTCAAATGATCAATCTCGTTGACTTTGAAAAGTCAAAATGCGATTGGAGGGAGTACTACATTTTAGTTTACGAGGAGGTTGATGCTAAATAGGTTTAGCACAAGTTAACTATCATAACCCAATAGCTAGCGTGCCGTCCTACTTTCTTGGCACCAGAGTACAATTTTCACCAAATCCTGGGTTGACGTGAAATCTCATGTATATCTTTTACTTATTATTTCCCGAGATTAAAATCTATGATATGTGGGTTGTGAACCTTAGAAAATCAAGTTACCCGGTAATTCCTGCTCAAAAGAATTGGCTCCGCAGTGGAATTAGTTTTTCTTTGCACATACGACTCGAAATTAATGTTTTTTTTTTCAATCAACCGAAATTAATGGTGTTCTCTTGTGAATGTGGCATTAGAAGAGAGAGAAAAAAAACTGGCCATTTCGGGTACTAGTCCTGAATTTTGCGTTTGGGGTTAATGCTGGGCTGTCTGCTGCTCTGTGATTCATTTGTGGTATGTGGCATGGCGAATAGGTATGGCTTGGTTAGTTGTTGAACTTGACCTAACTGGAGCATCGGAGGGTTGGGAAATTAATGTGAAATGTCGACGCTCGGGTACTAGGAGCGTAGCAAAATCAGGAAGTTCAATCTTTTTAGTGCCGCCGGTGAAATGATTCTTCTACTATTTGGGCTTTGGAGGAGAGTATCCCTCTGACTCTACTAGTGCCTATGATAAAGCTCTGTTTCAAACATTACTACATATGAGGCTTAATCTGGTAGCAGGATAACACAAACTCCATGTTCCATATCCATTGCCACTGGAACCTCTAACTGAGCATAATCATTGCCTCCTGCTTCAGAGCCTCCGATCCCCCCTACCGGTAGGGCATCACTATTGATATTCCTAGGCAATATCTGACCTTGCGCCATTGATATTGTTACGTCTTTTGGCCTGCTTTTTTCCCCATATTTTATTGATAATTCTTCTTTTGCAGATCCAATCCCTCTACGAATAATCTACTTATCACATAGTTGACAACTATCTTTACCACACATTTCAGGCTGCATACACTGAAGTCTGCTCACAGGCACATGTTCCTAGTTACAAGAACAACATTGATAAGTTGAAAGCAAAAGGGATTGACTCTGTTATCTGTGTAGCTGTAAATGATCCGTATGTTCTTAGGGTGCGTTTGCTTGACTAGACGAGGTTGGACGGGGTATGCCCATCTAGTCTGGATAGGATATGGCCATCCAACCTGGATGTGATAGAGCTATCCAGGTGGCTGTTTAGTTAAGTGGATAGAGATAAGTCAATTTTTTGTTTAGTTGGATGGATGAGAATGGATAGGATGAGTCATTTTTTTTGTTTAGTCGGATGGATGGGCTAGTTGTAATCAAGATTTTGAATTTCGGTTTGAATTTTTTGAAAAAAAAATTTGACCAAAATTTGAATTTTCGAACATATTTCAACTTTTGGACAAATTCAACCGAAATTTGAAATTACGGACAAAATTTGAATTTTCAAACAAATTTTGACCGAAATTTGAACTTTCAAAAAAATTTGACCGAGTAAATTTTGGCGAAATTTGAATTTGACCGAGTATACCTCTTCATGCAACAAACTGGATGAGTCCGTCCGGCCTTTTTCTTTGGATAGCTCTATCCAGCATCTTGAGGAATATTCCAAAAAACTGGATGACCATATCTCATCCATCTACTCATCTAAACAAATGGATGACTCCAAATCCATTGATGATCATATCACATTCACACTCATCCACCGAGCCAAACGCCACATTAATGGATGGGTAGAAAAGCTACGGGCTAAAGATGCAGTGAGTAATTAATCTATAATTTTATGCAGTTTTAGTTTTAGCATAGAATCAGAAATGCAATTCAGTTATTGTAATGCACACATATCCCATGATATCTGTCTAGAGGTTTGGTGGCACCTGTTCGGTTTTCCTCCACAACGTAAATGCTTGGCGTTACTATACAGTATACTCCACAACATAGCTGCTCACAAAACCAGTGTGATGATTTTTTTTCTCCTTGTTCTCCAGCTTAGTGTGCCGGTCCCAGGCTTTAAAATGTGAGACGCTTTATGAATGTGCTCATTCTGAAACCTGTATTGAGCTTCTTTCACCATGGTCTATAAAACTACCTAGTGTAAATGCGCTTCACATAGTCACACGTCTCTTTAGTTCACTTAGATTTTTATATGTTGTTTGTGCTGAATGATTTCAAGCTGGACTTTAGGATATGAAGGGTCAGAAACATGTTCGAAGTGTATGCGTACCATCTGAGATGGTTATTGCAAATAAATCTTTTCAGTCTTCAAGTCCATGCGGCTACATGTTATGTTGTGGACATGGCAACCGCACCCTACGTCCCAGCGAAGGGCCAAGACCAACGTACTACTCGTCACAAAACCCCCAGAAGGCGACAGAGCATCTTGACCTTCGGCTCGTCCCCGAAGACTAGTTGCAAGTGCCAAAGGGTGACCAAACCCCTTCGGCTTGTCCCCGAAGGGTTGCTCCAAGTGCCAAAGGAAGGACAAAGCCCTTTGGCCGGGCCCGGAAGGTCTACTCCAGGCAGCGAAGGGGGAATCAGCTAGCAAGCCAAAGGTGGAAAACCGGCGAGGTGCAAGGCCTGGAGCGGAGCCCCTACGTCAGTTGTCATCATGATGCCTATGGGCTAGCTAGCACGAAGGGAAAATACCGCAACACCCCTAGCACTCTAGGGGCCTTATAGGGACATATCTGTAATATCAACTCGGGGCGCCAAAGAGCCTATAAATAGCCTCGGCCTTGGTCTTGTAAGGAGAGGGAAAAAATTCACTAAGAAAATAATACTCAATTCTCACATGTTCTCTCACGCCCCTTTTGGGTCTCTGAACATATCCCCCTCGCAATGTGTAGCTTCGGGGTCCTCCCCCTCGTACTGTTTGGTCTGTAACCACAATAGTTGGCGCCATCCGTGAGGAGTGAAGTGAGATGGCACCACCTAGGAAAAGGGTGGCTTCGGCACGCGCCTCCGCAGTCGAAGAAACCGCTGCAGCAGTGGGCCGCGGGGTGCCGAGGGCCAGACGCACTTGAGCCGTGACGGCTGCAGCAGCCGTGGTTACCGCTACCGCATAAGCCATAGCACCGAAGGCACATTCCATCGAGGCAGGAATAGTAGGTGGAGACACATGACCAACAGCCACCCAGGGTTCCCTTTGGTCCAGGCTGGGGCATTCCCCGGAGGCAACCGCTGTAGTACCATACGAAGCCTCAATAGAGAACTCACGAGGCTGCGGGGTGAAGTAGAAGCCATCCGGCGGGGTGCCATAGCAAACCCCTGGGAGCCGCCCCTACCTTCGTCGACCCTGCCGGGCCCCGCAGACTTGAGGGCCTCCAGGGCACCGCGTGCCGTGACGACGAGAGATCCCGCTAGAGGCGAGCGTGTGCTCCGGGGCGACCCCGAATCCCCCCTAAGCATGGGGCTGCAGATGGCCAGGTGGCCCGAAGGCTTCAAGATGCCTGTGGTAAAAAGTTATGTGGGGGACTCCGAACCATCGCAGTTTCTCTGAGTATATGAGACCACTATAGAGGCGACCGGAAGCGATGACACGATGAAGGCCAAAGGGGTGGCCCTTGCATTGACAAGGGTGGCCTTGACATGATTCTTCGCAATAGCCCCGAAGTCCATATACGCCTGGGAGTAGCTTTGGGACCAACTTAGGGATAACTTCTTAGGGAACTACGCCGAACCGAAGGACGTGGGGCATCTGTTCACGGTAAAACAAGCCCCCGGAGAGTCATTATGAAGCTTCTTCAAGAGGTTCACGCAGGTAAAGTGCTAGTTGAAAGGGGTCAGTGACTCCACGATCATCAACGTGGCCTGCTGTGGGCTTTAGGTGGACCTCTCTCTAAAAGAATGGCGAGGAAGGCGACTACACCGTAGCAAAACTATTTGACAAAATGGAGGAATACGTTCGGGTGGAGGAGGACGGCCTACGACATGCAGAATAGATGCCACACGTTGGCGCGGTAGAGCTCATGCTAGAGCACCACTCAGGCCCGAACCACCCTCGACAAAGGGGGTGACATATATACCACGTCGAGGGAGGGGCTAACAAGACCGAAGAAGGGAGGATGTGGAGGATCCGGCCACCGAGGCCGGGACCGTGGCCACAACGGAGGTTGGGGTCAAGGTCGCCCGTCCGCCACGACAGCGCAATGGTGCGAGCTGCATGGCGAAGGGTCCCATTCCACCAGTCAATGCCGCACCATCGCGGCGATGAAGGAATGCATGAGCAGAAGTAGGGAAAAGGGCCCATTGACAAATGGACTACTGCAAGACGGGTGGATGGCTATCCCGCCAATGCCGCCACGACAACAAATGTGTATAGCCGACCGTCCGAGGATCCCCTCGAAGGGCCATCAACACCATAATCGGGGGTCTGCTGTGAACCTGGTGTCGAAGCGGCAACGGCGCGCGTACGTTCAACAACTGCACCACACCTCTACACTGTTAAGGAACCTCGCTATCGAATAGTCCGGGGTTCCCGAACAGATCTGAATTGGAGAACAGAAAGAGAGAGAGACACGTGTTTAGGGAGAGCAACAGCGGAATTCTTTTATTGCTAATGATTGCTTGTACATTAGGGGACCCCCTCCTCCTTTTATAGCGCCACCTGTGGTTTAGGCTAAGGGACCAAGATGGGCCTTCAATGGGCCTTCAGGTTTCCCAACACTCCCCTTGGGCCCTTTGCCGCGAGATGCATATGCCTCATTAAAACTCCGGAAAAACCCAAAGGGAAAAATACTTGGAGAAAGAGTACATAGCATACGCTACTATGTTGCACGAATTGCCTCGTTAAAACCTTATGCAAGAAAACTTCATGAAAAACTTGCTAAGGAAAAGAGTACAATTCTCCCAACTTCAATTGCTAATCTTGAGATTCATGTTGGGTATTCATAATTCATGCTCGAGATTCATGTGGGAGTATGTGAAATATCTCCCCGAAATCTGCACTTCTCTAAGTCTCATCATCCCAATTCCTTTCACGCACCTTTCAAAGGTAGATCTTTGGGAGTGATTTAGTGAACAAATCTGCAAGATTTTCACATGACTTAGTATGCAATATCTTGATCTCATTCATCTTATGCAATTCGTGAGCATAGAAGAACTTGGGGTTGATATGCTTCGTGAGATTGCTCTTCACATAACCCATCTGTGCTTGGGCAACACAAGCTGCATTATCTTCATAAATTATTGTGGGAGTTTGCTCAATGTTCAAACCACATGACTTCTGGATGTGGTGAATCATTCTTCGGAGCCATGCACATTCACGAGATGCTTCATACAAAGCAATGATTTCCGAGTGGTTTGTCGACGTTGAGACAAGA
The DNA here is from genome assembly GCA_036346275.1 of Otatea glauca. Taxonomy (NCBI): domain Eukaryota; kingdom Viridiplantae; phylum Streptophyta; class Magnoliopsida; order Poales; family Poaceae; genus Otatea; species Otatea glauca. The sequence goes on along the minus strand of CM070711.1, from coordinate 16,285,731 downwards.
GTCTGCTTAGACGACTTCCAAGAAATTGCTGTTCCTCCACATAGGAAAATATAGCCAGTTTGGGACTTGCCAGTATGCGGGTCTGATAAATACCCAGCATCAGCATAGCCAACCAAATTCAATTCATTGTTTCTTCAAAAATGCATCGAGGTCTTTTCTTCCTTGGAGGTAGCGGAAGATATCCTTGATCCCTTTCCAATACCTTTTGGTGGGTTCTCAGACTGCATCGAGCTAGCAAATTCACAAATGACGCAATGTCCGCCTAGTGCTATTCGCAAGGTACATAAGCGCTCCAACTGCACTCAGATATGGGAATTCTACTCCCAGGACTTCCTCCCCCTCTTCTCTAGGTCTGTATGGGTCTAGGTCTGCTTGGAGTGACCTTCCGACCATTGGAGTCTTTGCAGGATATGATTTTTCAAAACCAAACATTTCCAACACTTTCTGCGTGTAGGTTGATTGATGTACCAAGATTCCTCCTTGGACATGTTCAAGCTGCAAGCCTAAACAAAACTTGGTTTTACCCAAATCTTTCATTTCAAACTCAGACTTCAAGTATGAGCATGCCTCTTCAATTTCTTCATCCGTCCCGATGATGTTCAAGTCATCTACATAGATGGAGATTATACAGAATCCATTCGGGATCATTGTATAAACACACATGGACAATCTTCGCTGTTTGTGTAGCCTTTCTTGCGAGAAAGTCACTCAGCGATTGTACCACATTCTTCCCGATCGCTTGACCCATACAAGGATTTCTCTAATTTCATCTTGCATGTGTTTCTATTTGCTCCGCCTTGGTTCGGGATAGGAATTCCTTAGGTACTTTCATGTATATCTCCAATCCAAGTTTCCATACAAATATCTTTGTGACAATATCCATTAGCTTCATTCTCAACTTCAAGTTGACTGCCATTGAGATCAAATATCTAAAGGTAATTCCTCCCATGACCGGAGAATAGGTTTCTTCATAATCAACTCCGGGACGTTGAGTGAAACCTTGAGCTACAAGCCTTGCTTTGTACCTTACAACCGTTGTTTTCATTTCTCTTAGAACAAAGACCCATTTGTGACCTACGGGTTTATATGGGGAGGTGTGCGACATACGGCCCAAACACCTCTCTCTTGTTCGAGAGACTAACTCTGCAGATGATTGCCTTTTTCCATTCTTCCCAATCTAGCCTTTTCTTGCACTCTGCGAGAGATGCGGCTCGGGATCATGATCAATGATCGAGGCAATCTTCTTTGCAAAGTATGCATCAACGTTGGTCGTTGCTCTATTCGAGGATTCTCCGTTATTACAAAGTTTATGGCCATTTCTTCATGGGGTGCTTCATGCACTTCTACTTGCTCTTCACTTTGCTATTCCCTATCGCAGAGCAAGTTCCTTTAGCTTTTCATCGCCTATGTGTGCGCACACATTATTTCCGTGCTTCCTTCAGAGAAGATTCAAGTCCGAATTGCCTTTCCTGTTGGCTTCTTTCCAGTGCAGTCTCAATTGGCTCCCCTTCTTTCCTTGGGGCATTTTCGTGATTGGTTGTGGTAAGTCCTCTTGCCCAGTTTTCTCCAGACGTCTCCGGGTACTTTGGGTTTGAGGAGCCAGATTTCCTATTCTTTTTCTTTGAGGCCTCTGAACAGGTTAAGGGATACCTTCTATTTTCTTTGGTATTTCCACCCTCTCTGGTGCATTCCTTGCGGGTACATGCGACTTAACCACGCCTTCGATCACAAAATGATCAGCGGTTTATTTGCTAAATTCTGCAAATCAATTATCTTCTGGACATCTTGATTTGCTTCATTAGTGCGGGGGTCATGTGCGGGGATCCCAGTGGAATGCCATATGATTTCCCGATATTTTTCATCCAAAGGTTGATTTCCTCCCCCTAATGACGGGAAACGATCCTCGTCAAAAATGCAATCAGCGAATCGGGTTGTATGCAAGTCTCCAGTCATGGGTTCCAAATACCTGATTATGGATGCACTCTCATAACCAACGTATATCCCGGACTTGCGGAGAGGGCCCATTGCGATCCATTGAGGGGTGGTATAGGTACATATACCATACACCCAAATTTTCTAAGATGGGAGATCTTGGGATGATCCGTGCACAAGTCGTATAGGAGAATGGATGTTGTAGGCCGATGGTCCAAATTGATAAGAGTGCTTGCGTGCGGATGCGTGTCCCCAACAAGTGTTGGGCAAGTTACAACTCTGCAAAAGTGGTCTGGCAATAAACTTAATCCTCTTTATTAGTGCTTCTGCTAGTCCATTCTGCGTATGGACGTGCGGTATGGAGTGCTCAACTGCTATCCCTGTTGCAGTGCAATAATCATCAAATGCCTTTGAAGTAAATTCTCCAGCATTGTCCATTCTAATGGACTTCACGCGATGATCAGGGAAAGCATTCTTAATTCTTATGATCTGCGAGATCAGCTTTGCAAAAGCATGGTTTCTTGTTGATAATAAGCATACATGCGACCATTTCGAGGAAGCATCAATGAGCACCATAAATTATCGAAACGGCCCTGACAGGGGCTGAATCGGACCGCAAATATCCCCCTGGATGCGTTCCAGGAATGCAGGGATTTCACTTTGCACTTTCATAACAGAGGGTCTAGTTATTAATTTCCCGGTGGCACATGCGGGGCACACAAAATCTTCATGATTCGGGAAATTTTTAACATTAATGCCATGACCTTGTGAGTTTTTTACTATATTTCTCATCATTCTAAGACCAAGATGGCCTAATCTACCATGCCATAAAGAAAATAACTCAGAGCTTCTAAAAACAGTCTTCAAGGAAGTATACACTTCGGGTGCATGAATATTCGTGTAGTACAACCCAGATTCATATGAGGGACATTTTTCTAATACCATTTTTCCACATACCGCGTGCTTCACAATGCACAAGTATTCTTTGCCATTTTCTTCATTGGTTTCTACGTGAAAACCGTTGGCGCAGATGTCTTTGAAACTTAAGAGAGTGCGTGTTGATTCAGGGTACAAAAGGGCTTCTTCAATTACCAGAGTTGTACCCATAGGCAATATAATAGTGGCTCTTCCTGAGCCGATTACATATGAGTCGCTTCCTGCGATCGTAGTAATCTTTCCAGCGTTCTTCGTGATCGACTGGAAATACTTAGACTCTCTTAAGATGGTATTTGTTGTGCCACTATCAACAATGCATATCTCTTCCATTTGGGCGCTACACGATTTCTAGATAAAAGAAATATAATTCTAATCAGATAGAGGCAAAATAAACCAAATATTGCTTGCAAATTTGAAGAATACTGGAATAAAGAATAAATTGCGTATTTATTCATGAAAGAAGTATGCTCTTCTAGAGCTTACAATTCATTATTCAAAGAAAATGCTAACAACCATAATCTAAAAAAAATTAAACATAATCTGTAAAATATGCATTAATTTCTGCTTCTATGTCATCGGCAGAAGTTTTCTCTTCATTTGCCATAATAATGGCTGCAGCATCGATGTCCCAGCTATTCTTGTGAGGATGAGGCAAGTGGGGTATCTACATCCATGACATCATCATCACCGATGTTGGCGAAGTGTGCTTCTTGCGGTGCGTTTTCTTTTGCCTTTCTCTTAGCCTGGATATCGTTGATCACTTCTTTGGATTCTCGACATATCTTGACCAATGTTCCCAAGTGCCACACTTGAAGCACGTTTGGTTCTGCTGTCCATACGGCTTGGCGTCGCGCTTTTCTTTGTCATCCCTCTTCACGGGGGCTTTGGACTTTCCTTTGGCCTGGGGCCTCTCTTTTCCACCCTGCTTGCCTTTCTTTCTATGAGTGGGCTTTCTCACCTTGTAGCTATTGGCATTGACTTCTGTGCCAGTGCCTCGTCCAGGTGGCTGCGAGACATAGTTCTTGCATAGAACATCGTCTTGCGATTTCGCAACTTGCATTACATCAATCAGTTCGCTATACTCCTTGTATGCGTCCTGACGATAACTGCGTGCACTCTGGATAGCATTAGGGTGGAAGGTAGAGAGAGTTTTCTCAATCTTCTCTTCATCAGTGATCTTGCCACATAGAGAGAGATTGGTACAAATTCTGTGCAAGGCAGAATTGTACTCGACCACTGTTCTGAAGTCTGCAAACCTCAGACGTACCCAATCTTGCTGTGCTTGGGGCAAGATAGCGTACTTGAGCTTTTCGAACCGCTTCTGAAGTGCAGTCCAAAGCTCAAGTGCACTCTCCTCAGCCATATATTCATTTTTTAGAGTGACTGAGAGGTGGTGCCTGAGAAAATGCAGAGCTTGATCGTTCTGCTCAGCGGTAGGTTTTGCGTCCTGCGAGGACCCTAGACCAATCGCGGAGCGGAGCTTCTTGCCTCCAAGAACGATCTTCACGTCCGATGCCCAAGTGAGGTAGTTCTGACCGTGCGGGGCCAGTTCTTCAAACTCACGATTCACAATGCCAGACATCTGCATGATTTCAAAATTCTGGTTTAGATTACTGCGTGTAATCTGATAGAAAATGGTTGCAAAACATAAAGTGCAGAAAAAAAATGAATTGCTATGCATTGCAATATTTTAAATAAAGCAACGGATTCAAAATTCATAAAAAATATTCATAAAAACAAAGAAATAAAGCTAGAAAAATAAAAAACAGAGCCAAATAAATCTTCTTGATTTTCTGGCAATTTTTCCAAAAAAAATTTTGGCAATTTTTCCAAATTTTTCTCTTCTTTTTCTTTTTTTCTTCTTCTTTTCCCTTTTTTCTTTTTCTTCCGGCCGAACAGCCCCTTTTTTTTCTTTCCCCCATGGGCCTTCAAATGGGCCGAACCCTAGCTGCCTCCCCATTTGCGCCCATGCCTCTTCCTCCTCACGCCTGCGCCGCCACTTCTTGCGCCCACGCCACCACTCCCTTCCGTGCCCCGCGCTCTTTTCTTGTGCCTTCTTCTTGCCATGACAGCAGCCGAGGTGAGGGCGACGGGCCGGCCGAGCGGCGTGGTGGCGGCCGACCGACAGCGCTGGCGTGGCGGCTCGGAGCCGAGGCCGTCTGCGGGCGGATGATGAGCGGCGCGGCGGTGGCCGGATGGTGACGGCGTCGTGCGAGCGACGTAGTCTGCGACGCAGCGCGGGCGGGCGCCGGGAGGCACCGGCCGGTGCGGCCAGTGCGACGGCGCTCGGCGCCGCGTTCGATGGAGCCGGCGACGGCGTGTGCTTGCGCCGTCTTGCGCGCCGGGAAACCGGGCGGCGGCGTCTCGCTGGTGTGAAGACCGAGGGGCGCGTCGAAGCCGAGGCGGCTGCGTCTTAAGTGTCACGGCTGTGAGCCGGAGGTCGACGGCGACGCGGGCCGGGCTTCGGTGCTGCGCGCGCGCCGCTTCGAAGCGATGGGAGGGCGCCACGGTTCAGCGCCAGGCGCAGCCACGCGCGCGGTTCTTGATGTCGCCGTCGTTTCTTCGTGTGGCGCCGCTTGGCTTTGGGCGGCTACGGGCCGGAGGTGCCGAGGCGGCCGAGGCGCGGCGGTGATGGCGACGCCGCGATCTGCGTTCGGAAAGATGACGCGTGGCGTGCTTCATGCGCGCGGCCGGTCGATCTTGCCGGCTTTAGGCGTCTGCGTCGCGACCGTGGAGCGGCTTCATCGCGATCGGCGAGCGGCTTCATCTTGCGCGGCGGGCGCTTCCAACAGGGCCGGCGCGCACGCGCGGCTGCGGGCGGACGGCGCTTGTGCGCGAAGCCGAGGCGACATCCTTTCTTTTTTTTTCTTTTCTAGATGTAAAGATGCTTCATGTGTATTGTTGCTACGTGTCGTTGTAGCTTCTTGCCACGTGACGAACGCAGTACCAATGCGTAGGTTAGATGCATGCATAGAAAACAACAGCGATTAGATTCAATCGCCGAAAACCACCTCTTCTCACCTTTCAATTCTGATCTCCGGAGAGCTTCGTGCTGATAACGTGTTAAGGAACCTCGCTATCGAATAGTCCGGGGTTCCCGAACAGATCTGAATTGGAGAACAGAAAGAGAGAGAGACACGTGTTTAGGGAGAGCAACAGCGGAATTCTTTTATTGCTAATGATTGCTTGTACATTAGGGGGACTCCCCTCCTTCTTTTATAGCGCTCACCCAGGGTTTAGACTAAGGGATCAACATGGACCTTCAATGGACCTTCTGGGTTTTCCAACATACACAACTGGCCAGCGTCCTACCCGCCTATGATGATGTGCACATAACATTCGAGCCGGACGACGCAAGGGGCTTGTCCTTCCCTCACCAGGACCCCCTCGTCGTATCGGCCGGCATCGCCGACTGTGATGTCAAAAGAGTACTGGTGGACGGAGGAAGCTCGGCGGACGTCCTCTTCGTCCGAGCCTTCGAGCAAATGATGATACCGTGAGATCGGAACTCCCCGCCAGGCATCCCCTTGGAAGGCTTCGGTGGGAAGCCGATAACCGCCCTCGGGCAGATCGATAAGTAATTATCTGTCTAGAAGTTTGGCGGTACCTGTTTGGTTTTCCTCCACAAGAAAAATGCTTAGCGTTACTATACAGTATACTCCACAACATAGCTGCTCACAAAATCAGTCTAATGATTTTTTTCCCCTTGTTCTCCAGCTTAGTGTGCCAATCCCAGGCTTTAAAATGTGAGACGCTTTATGAATGTGCTCATTCTGAAACTTGTATTGAGCTTCTCTAACCATGGTCTATAAAATTATCTAGTGTAAATGCGCTTCACATGGTCACATGTCTCTTTAGTTCACTTAAATTTTTATATGTTGCTTGTGCTGATTGATTTCAATCTGGACTTTAGGATATGAAGGGTCAGAAACATGTTCGAAGTGTATGTGTACCATCTTAGATGGTTATTGCAAATAAATGTTTTTAGCCTTCAAGTCCACGTTTCTACATGTTATTTACGTTCAACTTACTCAAGATCATGTGACGTTCAACTTACTCAAGATCATGTAAATACTCATATTTTAACCATCTGTCATGGACTCATGGTTTTGGAATACTTTTATCAGATTGAATTCTACGGTGACTTTGACGGGAGTTTCCACAAAACCTTGGATTTGGAAATTGATCTCTCTGCTGCTTTGCTTGGCCATCGCTCCGGCCCACAGGTGATTCTACTTTTGTTAACTCTTCTACTGTCCTTAAGACGGCTACCTTTATATTACTTAAGGCGTGATATAAATTTTGACAGTTACTTGCTACTCTGCTTTAGTTTTAGTGCCCTGGAATGCTATTCTCTTACTGCTAAGTTTGTGGTTAGTTGGTTGTGTGGTTTTGCCAGATACCCCCCTTTGTTTGTAAAATTGGATATATTATGTGCCAACTCCATTCTCCTGAAATTCTGGGGTTAAATTTAGAACTATGCATGCTTCGAAAGGATGTTATGCTATTTCTGAAAGAATTTGAATTCATTCGTCGTTATTTTGTAGCTTGCCTTAAGTCAAGCTGCATTGACTGTCAGGTTTTTGCTTGTTTTTGTAGTCTCAAGGACATTAGTGATCACCCATCTAGCTAGAGGAAATATTAGAATTTGATTATTTCGATTGTTAAATCGTGTCAGCATGATGCATTGAACATTGTTAAATGTTAATCTGCTCTTTTTCACAACTGTTGAACTGCCATGACTATGAATAAACCCATTGGGTTAAATCATGCATTCATTGCCAACAAATAATGATTCAAGAATCAGGACTTCCTTTGTTTGCTCATGAATTGTGCTGTTACTCTACAAATTTGGCTGTATTGAGGTGAATGCCTCTTAAAGACTCCTTTAAGTGAATCATTTCCTAAGTGACAATACAGTGCACCCTTTTTTGGAGCACAACTTGCCATAGCTATATTAAATTGCAAAACTACAGCAAGTCAGCAAGTTGCATATATGGAAAATACGATGGTGCCAAGTTGTATATATTACATGTTTGGTTCGGACAAACTAGAACATGCCTCAGCAATATTCAGCTGTTCCACCTCTCTGTGTGCTCCCTCTCATTTATAGTGAGAATTTTGTTGAGGCACTTAACCACAATGCAGTGAAAAGACCATTCTTCAGCATCATATCACTGTTCAACCTATTCCTTTCATAGGTACTGGCAGTCGAAGCACTTGTCCACCATCCAGCAAAATATCGTGAGCATTTCACTAGGCCGGAAAGGCTGAAATGCAACTCCATGCTGTGGTGATTGGTGAATGCTTTTTTAGAATGCACCTTGTATCGTTTCTCATTAAGCAATTACGAAATATACCTAGTTCTACTGCTCACGATGATATAAACTGATGTTTTGATAACCAATGGAGAGTTTTTCTGACTTCTGTTTAAAATCTTGGTATCATTTTTAGGTGGTCAGACTTTGTTGACAGTGGGAAGATCAAGTCTTTCAACGTTGAGAAAGCCACTTCTGAGTTCTGACTTCAAGGTTTCTGGTGCCGAGGTGATCCTGGATCAAATCTGATCTAGTCAACGAAAATCGGCTGTATTTTGTTTGCTCACGCAGCAGCAGCAGCATACATGCTTCGCTGTAGCGAATAAATGAAAACTGAGAAGTGCTTCCATGGCTTTTTTTTATAGTTGCACAAATATTAAAACATAAAAGAAGGGTACATAATGATTACTTATCTCTTCGCTTGCTTTAAGATTTGTGCAACTTGTATTAAGAGGAAAAGCATTGAAGCACTGCTCATGAAAACTCGAGCACTTGTGTAAAGAAGTTTTCTGTTGTGCTACTTCCGGAATGATCGTTTTCCTGTTACAAATCAATCAATGGTTCACGTATGCAACATTTTTGTTTTCATTGACTTGAGTTCGATCTGGATTACCTCACTTGATGTTGGAGTAAAAGGATGCTTGAATAGAACGTTGCCTGGAGCTGTCTTGAAGTAGCTCTTAGCAATGAATCTGAGGGGGGAAACAAGAACTAGGTGATGACGAATATGGCTCTTGGTTTGCAAGGAGAGCCGGTCCACATTTTAGATATGGATGTCAATTGGGTGGATACATCTAGGTAAAACCGTCTTAGACCCACCACTCGAACCCAAACACATGTTACCCACCTGTTGGCGTCAAAAACTTGATGTAGGGTTTCTGACAGCAGCACACCAGACGAACACCGGGTTCAAAGCGTGCCAGTCGATTTGACCTGTAACCGACAAGGTAAAAAATATAAAATTCACACAAAGCCGATCGTGACGATCGATCGGCTTAGATCCAATCAGCTTGAAGCCGATCAAGATCAAGGTAACAGGATAAGTCTAACTAGCCGATTAAGGCTAATTAGAGGATAAAAGCAGATCGATTCTGAAGAAGGCGATGCGCAACAAAATCAGAACAAATCGAACCTGGGGTGTAATTGACGAAGATCAATAATCGGCGATGCGCAACTTTATTGATCAGGATCGATTACAAAGGCTAAATTACAGAAGCTACTCCTAGTCGACAGGAAAAGTAGAAAAAGTAAAGACTGGTTGATTGTATTGTGTTTTTATTTCTTTTGCGATTCGCTGGCCCTTCTTTTATACCTTCGGCCGATCGTATCCTGTTACAACACGCTTCAAGTTCGTATCCGTATCGGCCTTATCTCGGACGGTTGTTTTTCTTAAAAATCTTGCAGTTACCAAAATATCTCCAAACCTTTCCATCATGTCCGTTAATTCCGTATCTTTGACTTTATTGCCGATTTTGACCAAGCTTGCCAAATTTTGGTGCAAACATATGCCCCCCATTTTTGAGAAATGACTTGTCATTTGTCAAAAATTTCACTTATCGGCTTTTCCAATCGGCTAACCGTTGAACTTCACTCAATAACTGCTACTTTATTCGCGCCGTAATTCTCTGACATGCGAGTAGTGCGTTTTAACTGCTCGCGCCTTTTGAGATTCACTTCCCGCCGCTTCAAATTTTTACCACACTATAAAATGCGGCCCCCACCTTGGTCATTCTTCACGCACACAAGCTCTTGAATCATCTGCAATCGGCTTAAGCTTACCGTTTGAAGTACTCCTGAGGCATTCCTTTAGCTCATCAATCTTCCTTCATCGGCTACAATGGACCCTAGCCAGGTACTTATTCCGATTCCACACAGCAACGATCAATATTTTTTGGGTCCATTGGGAAATCTAGATCTTCATACCGTAACAAACCAGGAAGTTCCCCGTTTACCTTTGTCAGCTGCTGGTCATAACATAGAGGGGTGGAATAAGAGTTTCAGGGCTTGGCCGACAGCTCTTAAAGGATGGAGAAATTGGTTTATCAGGGTAGCAGCCCAAAAGAGGAGTGAATGGGAAAGAATGGGCATAGCTGAATGTATCTCACTTTCCTTAGCCGACCCTAAAGCTAACGAGCCCTTAGTGGCCACGGCCTGTTATTTTTGGTCGGACTGTTTTAATGCTTTTTTATTTCGCACTGGTCCCATCGGCCCAACTCTTTTAGATGTTGCTCAATTGTGTTGCCTTCGGCCAGATGGAGATCAAGTATCGGCTTTTAGTGGAAAACCAAAATATAAGCTCATTCGATCTAAAGGAGAGGGTTGGGCCAAATACATTGGAAATAATAACAAAGTTAATGGCCTAGTATCGGACGAAGAACATGTTGCTTTCCTGAACCTTTGGCTAGACCGCTTTACGTCACTGCGGAGCTTCTCTTGGACCAACTCAGGTATATCAAGTGATAGCAGAGCAGCTTGTTGAGGGTCGTCGGCTAGCTCTAGGAAAAATCTTCCTGGGTGCTGTGTATCAGATGCTTTACATAATAAGGAGTTGGCTTTATACGGGTTTCAGAAAATTCACTGTTGGTAACGTAGGTGGCCCAATGTGGTTCGTACAAATATGGTCGCATCTTGTTTATTCACCGTTCTTTTAACTTGGATTCATAGATGATACTCCTTTTCCAAGGGAAGATATACGAAGGAGCACCTATTCAATTTAGAGAATGCCGATCCTTTGGTGAAAGATTTATGATGTGCTCCAGAAATGAGACAAGGGCTTTTCCCGGCGGTGTAGAAGGTTTACGTCATTCTTCTTGCAATTGAACACGAAGGTTTCACGCGACAAGATTTCTTTAGCTATGGTATTGCGCATTGATTTTCTTTGGCCTTCTTTTCTTCATCCGAAGCCGAGCGGCTCTCGATGCCTCGGAGACTCTGGATTTGTATAGAATTTTCATTTCTCCATGCATATTCCATGTCGGCCTTCATACCCGAATCGGACCTTCCAACCTTCATACGAATTTTATCACCCTTGAAGATATGCAAGATGGCTCGGCCGGCCAGTGATCCCAAATCCGCCACTGGATCGGCTTCAACCTGAGCCGAGGTCCACAATGCTACATCAACGAGGCTAGTTTTGGAGTTAGCCGAAGCGAACTCCACTGCATGCCTCCCCACTTCCATTTGAATGCTCGCGCGGTGGTTTCACGACATGGTGGCGGCTATCGCAGAGTGTTTGTATATGGAGAAAACTCCTTCAACTATCATCACGAATTTTTCCAAATCTGCGAGCCATCCTTAGTATCTAACAAATAATCTAGCGATGAATCTAGCTCGTCGGGTTATACTAACTCAAGCTTAGTAGATAAGGTATCGGCTTTAAATAATCATATCTCGTACATCGGTCTTATTCCAGATGCATTTTTGTAATCATATTTTTCATACTACTTGCAGGCTAAGGATGTCGGCAAAAAACCTGTTTCTAGCCAATCTGGAAATGGGCAGGGCAAGAGAGCTCATCAATCGACTGGTCTCACAGGCTATACCTCTGGCACTCTAGGGGTTCATAGTCCATCTTTATCGGACATCGAGAAAAAACAACCAAGTAAGCATAAACATATCGACTAATACCGTTTTCTCCTTTTTCTTTTAAACTAACCTTTATCTGATTTATATCTCCAGAAAAGAAAAAGGCAAAGTATACCAAAGCTCCAGCGAAGAAGGGACTCAAGCCTAAAGAACAAAGCGGCGAGAGTTCGCCTCATGTATCGACTATTGGAGAGGTAAGCTATGACACCTTGTACGATAACTTATGTACCCTAATGCATTGGCTTATCTTTTGTCTTATTCCCTTTTAGCCAACACAATCTGCCCAAGTCGCGAAGATCCTTGCCGATCTTCCGAATATTTCAGCCGCGCCAACTCCTACACCAGAGCCAACTTATCCTACTCCAGTCACTGATCTGCCGGAATCATCAGATCCGACAAACTTACTTGGATTTTCTTTGGCCGATCTTGACGACCCGGAGATTATGGCCACTGACGACTATGATGCAGAAATTAGAAAAATTCTTCAAGTGTCAGAAAAGGCATCGGCTGCCGTTACCTCTGCCCCCGGCATGAAAGAGCGCCTTGACAAGCTCTTCAAACTTGTAATGCAACCGCAGTCGGAGATTCTGGCTAACAATCAGCCGATAAGGGATGCCATGGCTGCCGTTGAAGCTGATCTCCCTCCTGAAGCAATGCAAGCTCTTCTAAATGTATGTCACTTAGATGACAGAAAAATCGAAGTGGAGGAGGCACAGAATCGAATCCAGTGTCGTGAAGCCCAAGAGGCCGATCAGAAACTTTTAGAGGAGTTGGTTCTCGATGCCAAGGCCAAAAATGCAAATTTGATATCGATGCTCAACGCCTCAAATCGACGAAGGAATCCTCTTAAAAATGGAAAAACAAAGAAACTCCTCTGGAAGAATTGGCCAAGCTTGAAAACAAATCGGAAAAGGCCAACAATCCTTGGAGACCACCGCATCGGAGCCGAAAGAACAAAAACTTGGTATTGTAGTAGTGTTGAAAATGTAACCAAGCAATCGGCCAAGGTAAAACCGTGCGGAAGTGCCAAAGGCGATTTAACGCGTCTTTTGGATGAAATTCAAGGATTATTGCAAAGGCGTAGGTGCTCTGTCGGCCTTGGGCACGACTCTTCCAGGATCGGGCATCCAGTATTGAGTTGTAAAACTTTGGTGGTTTGTTCTTTTTTTTAAAAAAAACACTTGTTCTGAATGCTTGTCCTGAATGTTTCGTAACTTTGTTATGTTTATAATCGGCTATTTAACCAATTCGTATGTTACTTATATCTCCAGAATTTGCAATCTTTTCAGCCGATTAACAGCATCGCGTTAACATGGCTTTCTGAACATAATATTCGGTCGACTAGGCTCCGATCCAGACGCTAGGGTAGTATTTCTTCAAGTATTTCCCGTTTATAGCTTTTGGCAATACATACCCCTCAAGTGTTTCCGGCGATGTACGAGTTTCACCGACTAGCCGATTAATTTTGTATGGCCCTTCCCACGTGGCGACCATTTTCCAAATCGGTTATCCTTAGAACCAACGAGCAATATTGTTTTCCATACTAAATCGGCTTGATGAAAGTTTTAGGCATGACCCTTTTATTGTATGCCCTTGCAACTCGATCTTGTTCTTTTAAGCCGATCAAGCGTAGACAAACGTAACTCGCTAACTCATCCAAGCATCGATCATTAAGTCATTGTAATCTTGAGCCGACAAACCATTACATCGGCTATTCAGATCGACTCAATGTTGATTTCCACAGTAAAACGACTTCTTGTCCATACACCAATTGGTAAGGTGAAAGTTTTGTCGCTCCGTGATAAGATAACCGATAGGCCCAAAGTGACTCGATAGAGTCGAATGCCACTTCCTTGGCTTCTCATCAATTTTTCTTTTGATCAACTTGATTAGTGTTTTATTAGGCGACTCGGCCTGTCCATTAGCTTTGGCGTAATATGACGACGAGTTTAACAATTTGATTCCTAGACTTGTGGCGTAACCTTGAAACTCGTTAGACATGAATACAGTACCTTGATCGGTCGTGATTGTTTGTGGTATTCCAAACCGATGGACGATATGTTCATTCACAAAATAATCGCCTCAACACTAGTCACCTTCTTAAGTGGGGTAGCTTCAACCCACTTTGAAAAGTAATCAGTTGCGGCCAAAATAAATTTGTGGCCTTTACTCAAGCAGAAATATTTGGCGATTATATCTATTCCCAACCCCTAAGCGGCCAAGGTTTAATAATTGGATGTAAAGCCGATCTTTGGTGTCGGTTATGCGTGTCGAACTTTTGACATGTCGACATCCTTTATAGTACTTGAAACAATCTTCTAACATCGTCGGCCAAAAATAACTCGTCTGTCGAGCATCCATTTCATCTTATGTGCCGATTGATGAGAACCACAAATCCCTTCGTGTACTTCGCCCATTGCCACTCGCGCTTCTTCAGTTTCAAGACATCTCAACAACAAACCTTCCATAGTCCGATAATATAGTATATCGTCTAAAACAACGTATTTCAACGCTTGTTGTCTTATCTTTCGCTTACATCGGCTTGGATGGATCGACTAGATAATCTTTTATTTGCGTTCTCCAATCAGCAATATTTGCGCACATGACTGCTTTGCTCACTAGTTCGGTCTCCTGACTTTGGTCAAAATCCTTATATCCTGATGCTTGCTGAGCTAAAGCATTAGCTCTATCGTTCAATTCACGAGGAATATGACCGATAGAAAATGAAATAAAAGAGTTGATAATCTCTAAACATTGTTCTAAATATTTGATAGTATTTCATCCCGACATTGGTATTCTCTCTTTATTTGTTTGTACTACCAATAGTGAATCACCATATGCCTCAACAACTCTTACTCAATATTTTCTAACAACGATAAGCCTTTGAGTAACGCCGTACTCGGCACGGTTGTTGGAGCATCGCTATTTAGCCGAATGCAAATTCAAAGCTATGCCCTTTGGGTGAAGTGAGTACAATACCGATACCATCACCTTCCCCACATCTTGATCCGTCAAAGAACAGTTGCCATGGTGCTACCAAGACTAGGTTTGTCTTTGTGTCATGTCTGTTATAAAATCGGCTAGGACTTGTCCTTTGACCGCTGGCGATTCGTATGATAAGTCGAACTCGACCAAGGCGTAAGCCCATTTGCCAAGTCGACCTCGCAGAATTGGGTGACAATATATATTTTATAACATCGGTTTTGCAGATGACCTTACAAGCCGATGCTAATATGTAGTGCCTTAGCTTTGTGCACGAGAAGTACAAGGATAAACATAGTTTTTCAATAAAAGGGTACGACTTGCGTCCGAAAGAACCGTCGGCTTAAATAAAAGATAACCCTCTCTTTACCATGCACTTCTTGTGCCAAAACAGCTCTAATAGTATCTTCTTCGGCCGAGACATATAATCTGAAAGGAATCCCTTTTCGCGGTGCAGCCAAAACTGGAGGGTTGGACAAATACCTTTTGACTTCGTTGAAAGCTTTTTGCTGATCGGCTCCCCATATAAATTCTTCATTGTCCTTCAACTTCAGTAATGGAGTAAAGGCACGAATTCTACCAGAGAGTTTCGAGATGAACCGACGGAGATAGTTAATTTTGCCGATCAACTTTTGTAATTCATTTTTGCACGTCGGTGGTTCAGTATTGGCTATGGCCTTGACCCTCGTTTGGTGACTTGATTCCTCTTTCATGTACCATAAAGCCTAAAAGCGCCCGGTACACGCCGAACGCACACTTGTAAGGATTCATCTTCAAACCGTGCGATCTTATGTTTTTAAACACCCTCTCTAAATCGGCCACATGTTGGAAATCGTCTGCAGACTTTACTACTACATCGTCAATACATATTTCGACAATGTGGCCGATTAAATCATGAAAGATCAGATTCATTGCCCGCGATACGTTGCTCCAGCGTTTTTCAAGCGAAAGTCATTCATCGCCCACTCGAACAATCCTATTGCACGGGACATCCAAAGCCGTTTTTGGTATATCGACCGCCATGAGTATCTGGTTATACCCGGCATTACCATCTAGAAAACTTATGATCTTGTTCCCTGATGCAGCATCAATAAGCATATCAGCTATTGGCATCGGGTATTCATCTTTTGGCGTCGCCTTGTTTAAATCTCTGAAGTCGACGCATACTCGAAGCTTTCCATTTTTCTTCATGACTGGAACGATGTTGGAAACCCACTCCGCGTATCGGCAAGGCCTGATAAATTTTGCCTCCAACAACCGTTCTATCTCTTCTTTTATGATTTGGTACAAGGCTGGATTGAAACGCCTAGGATACTGTTTAAACGACCGATAACCCAATTTTATAGGTAACCGATGTTCCACAAGCTGCCGGCTTAATCCAGGCATTTCGTGATATTCCCAAGCAAAACAATCCTTGTAATCCTTAAGGATTTTTATTAATTTTTCTTTGTACTTTACACCTAAATTTGCACTAACAAAAGTTGGTCTTTCCTATCACTGTTACCTATATCGACTTCTTCAAGTAAATCGGTGGATGTGAAGCCTTGACCTAACTTCTCAATTTCTTCAAAATCTTCGATGGCTTCGTAGCTATCCGTTGTTTGCCGATAGCTTTGCATTTTATCTTGCAGCGCTTTCAATGTTTTTCTTGTCCCCATCGGCGTAATACTTCATTCGCCTCGATAAAAGTGCACGCTTGACACCGATCGGCATGAGACTCGACTTGCTCACACAAATGAAATCACAATCGTCCAAAGACTTTGCCCGATATGCAGCCAATTTTCTTCGTGTTGCCAATTTGCATCGGAGCTAGCCATGGCAATGTGAGCCAATGTATCGGTATGCGACCTCAACTTCTTCTCCGTTCCATTGAACAAGCGCTTGATGCATGGTTGATGGGATACAACAGCTTGCATGAATCCAATCCCGCCGAGCAAAGACATCGTAGTTTCCTTTGGCATCAATTACAAAGAATGCCGTCGGCAAGGTCTTGTCGCCGACGATCATTTCGATGACCATGACACCCTTTGCTTCAGTAGGGTCACCGTGAAGTCATTCGAACCATGTTAGTTTTGATTAAGTCTTCGCCGGACTTGCCCGCTTTTTGCATGTCGGTATGCGGCATAAGATTCACCGTGGCGCCCCGTCTACTAGCATCCTTGATATCGGCACTATTTATATACCCTTTCGGATACAATGGTTTCGATGCCGATGATCATCTTTGGGTTTCTCAAAGATGGCGTTACGCACACCGAGCACAAATGAGCAAGCGCCTCTTTGGCCAATTCGATTCGACTAAACTCACCGGCAATGTGAACACCATGTTAATATCCATTGGGCGTGTCGTCCCAATCATAGGAGAATCAAGTCATCACCGATTCAAATCTTCTTCGCTTGTTCTTTTCTTCTCCACTCCTTTTGGCGCATTTAAGCGGGCGAAGTTCGTTAAATACTTCGTCTCTCTCTCTTCTGCGTCGGCCTCATGAATCTCTTGCGTCCTTAGCCTCAAGTCGCTCGTCGTTGCGATCGACTCGGGCGGATGGACACCACAGGGTTTGGGTTCCACCGCTTCCGTGATTTGACCGACCAAATCTTCTTGATTAGAACCGGGTTCGTCGCGTCTTGTCTTGGCTCGGCTCTTGATTCGGTTTAGATATTCTTTCGTGGACCGGCCTTCTGTGACTTCTGTCTTGCTCTCTGATTGGCCCAGATAGCCTACCTCTGGCCGATTGCATTGGCCAATCGTCTCGGGGATAATGTTCCATCGGCGGTATACGGTGATGGCAACGCTACTCCTCTCCCAAAGAAATCGCCAAAAGGACACCTTCTATGTGCCCTTTCCACGTTCTCAGACGGTACAAATTATCCGACCGGCGGGTATGATGCCGTGGTCGGTTGCTCATCCTTTCATACTTCTCCATTAATTGTGAGAACGTTGGACCTATCCTTTTCGCGTCGCCTTGATGGGGATTTCTCGCTTTGTACCATTTACCCACCGGGATTCCCTTTGGGTTTAATGGTCCTTGAATTTTCCCATCTCGATCGGCTTCTATTTGTAAGGAACCGATGGTAATCTTCAGTGTTTGGCCGCCGAGCTTAACTGTAGGTCGACTTGTCGATCCTTTTTATGCTCGTCTTGCATCGGCTATTTTCCTTTAGCCGAACACTGTACCATGTTGATAGGAAACGGATCAACATCAACCTGCATGGTCGGCTCATCGGCAAACTTCAACCGACCATCTTCAATAGCAGACTGGATCTGTTGACGAAGGATATTGCAGTCATTAGTGTTATGCGAATAAGAATGATGCCACTTGCAATACCTGCGCTTTTTGATCTCATCAGGCGATGGTATCACATGTCCCTCCGGCAATCGTATTATCTTTTCTTGCAGAAGTAAATCAAAAATACGATCGCACTTAGAAACATCAAAAGAGTACTTAACTTCCGACTTGTTCCTAGTCGGCTTGAGCCAAGAACAGACTAAGGATTTCTTGGATCCTTTTACCCATTCGGCTATGTTTATTTCTGCTTCCTCGTCGTCCGACGAATCACTAGGACAATATTCAACCATATTGACCTTGGCCTTATCCCTTTCCTTGTTATTGCTATTTTTTAATCTATCTTTGAATGCTTTGTTATCAGTGAATCGGCTTTCTTGAGCCGATACGCGATGCAATAAGTGGCTAAGGTCGATGAATTCTTGGCCTCCAAACTTCTCCTAAGCGGCGGATCAAACCTTGAAATGCTAAATCGGCAAGTTGGTTGTCGTGCAACGTAACGCTAAAACACCGATTCTGATTTCTCTAAACCTCTTGATTTAATCCGTCATCGATTCCCCAAACTTTTGGTGCACAGAACTCAAATATGAAATTCTAAGCTCCAAACTGCCTGAAAAGAAATATTCATGGAATCGGCTTTCCAAATCGTTCCATAAATGGACCGAATTCGGAGGTAAACAAGTAAACCAAGTAAATGCTGCCCCGGATAAAGACAATGGGAACAACCTAATTTTAAGCCCATCGGATTGGGCCACTTCACGCATTCGCGATAAAGCGTCAGACATGCTCCGGGTGGTGATAGAATCATCCCGGAGAATTTGGCAAAGTCCGGACCACAAATTGTGAGGGTAAGGCATGCGATCAATGCAATCAGTCTTAACGCTTTCTATAGCCGATCACTTTTCCTTTTGGTTGTATGCCAAATTGGTCCCTCAAAACGGTACAAATCTGATCGGTCCAGTTGGCATTATCGGCCATTGGCATAGCAGGCCCTTGATAATATCGGTCATAATCGGCACCCTGCCCCCCGAGCGTAAGCTCGGGCTGCCAATTGTGCTGTGCCGTCGTCATACGACCATACTGATCGCGTTGATTATGCCTGGTTTGAGTTTACGCATCGGAACAAATGGCTCGAGTATGTTACTACCACTGTGGACTGGGTTCCTTTGCAAGGTAGATTCTTTTGGGAATCTCTCGGAGCCAATCGGCTCTGTGAAACCGATTGGGAAAAGCGTAGAACGGGCCGATGGCGGCAAATTGATTGACGCATCCAACCTAGCGGCGTCGGTATAGGCATGGTAATGACTCACCCCACTTGACCGAGGGTCCCTAGGCAATATGACCGTAGGTTGTGTGGGCATCATTGTGGGAGGTGAGGTTACAGCCGATGATTTAGGATCGACCGTAGTGCCCTGTGTGTTACGTGGTATTGAAAAAGCAGATAATTCGCGAGCTTGTTATGGATCTAGTAGACTTCTGACGAGGCTAACTCTGGGCTATAGATTTGGCGCTATTTGCTATCATCGGCTTAAGTGTTGTCACGGGCGATGATTGGTTTATTAAAGCGTGATGCATGATCGATTAATCATAGCCGATAATTCGCTTGAGCGGTAAATATCGGCTTACTTGTTACGTTACACCCGCATCACCTGTATGTTGACCGTCGGCGGGTGGATTTTTGAGTGACGCCATGTCTTGTCTTCTGATAGCAACTTAGCATCATCTCTTCCAAATGACCTTCCGAGCTTCAATTTCTTGGCGTTGTTTCGCGGATAAATCGTCCATTGTTGGGACGATTATAGCTTCTGAGTTGAGATCTGATGGTGGAATCGACTTCCCTGATTAAGACATTGCGTGTCCCACCGGGCGTGCCAAAAGTGTGTTGGCATCAAAAACTTGATGTAGGGTTTACGACAATGACACACACCGCATTTAACACCGAGTTCAAAGCGTGCGAGTCGATTTGACCTGTAACCGACAAGGTAAAAAATATAAAATTCACACAAAGCCGATCGTGACGATCGATCGGCTTAGATCCAATCACCTTGAAGCCGATCAAGATCAAGGTAACAGGATAAGTCTAACTAGCCGATTAAGGCTAATTAGAGGATAAAAGCGGTCGATTACGAAGAAGGCGATGCGCAACAAAATCGAACAAATTGAACCGAGGTGTAATTGGCGAAGATCAATAATCGCGATGCGCAACTTTATTGATCGGATCGATTACAAAGGCTAAATTACGAAGCTACTCCTAGTCGATGGAAAAGTAGAAAAAGTAAAGACGGTTGATTGTATTGTGTTTTTATTTCTTTTGCGATTCGCTTTGGCCCTTCTTTTATACCTTGACGATCGTATCCTGTTACAACACGCTTCAAGTTCGTATCCGTATCGGCCTTATCTCGGACGGTTGTTTTTCTTAAAAATCTTGCAGTTACCAAAATATCTCCAAACCTTTCCATCATGTCCGTTAATTCCGTATCTTTGACTTTATTGCCGATTTTGACCAAGCTTGCCAAATTTTGGTGCAAACACCACCCGAACACAATAAGCTTCACGGGTATAGATATGTGTCCACGCCCGAACCCGATGGGTACCTATAGATAGAGGTGGGCGCGCGGCTAGAGGGGGAAGGGGAAGGCAGAGAGGGCACGCATACGACATATTTGTCCGGAGGGGGAAGGAGAGGACGCCGTGCCGCAGCCAAGTCACGTGGCCGCACGCCGTAGCTGTCGTCGACATCATGGTTGCCACGCCCCACTGTAGCCATAGTCATCGTCGACGTGCACGTGGCTTGCCATCAGCACCACGTAGTCGCGCAGGCACGCTGGCGGGATCAGCCTGCCCACCGGTAGCACCGCCACGCGGATGGCCAACTTGGACTCGATGCTCAGGGCGAGCTCCATGGCGGGTCGCGAGTAGCAGATCTGACCAAGGCTGAGGTGGGGATGAAGGGGGGCTGGCACGAGGGGAAGGGAAGGGAAGGCCGAGGGCGACGGGGGGAGATGGAGGGGGAGCCGGAGGGGCAGGAGCTGGCGGGGGCTGGCCCGCTGAGGTGGGGGCGATGGGGCCATGGGGGGCGAGGAGGCGAATGGGGTGGTCGCTAGGGCCAGAGGGGGAGGCGGAGGCGGAGGCGATGATGCTAAGGGAGGTGGAGGCGGTGGCGGGAGGAGGAGGGCTGTGGGAGGGAGAGGGAGGAGTCGAGGAGGAGAGTAGATCGATTGGGGCGTTAGGGGATTGCGGCGGCGGAGGCACTGAGTGAGTTAGGGTTTTGATTCTCTTATGTATATCTCATAAAAAAAGTGGGGCATGCATGTCATAGGATACTCATGGTACAAATTGACACCCATGCGCCATCCTACGACCTTATCGGGTATCCAACCTCGAAAACCCATAGGTCTGAAGTTGTAACACCCTAATTTTTGCTTTTCTTGAAGTTGATTGCATTTTATGCTTTTATGAATTTATTGGATTTTTTTCTTGATTATATTTGCATTTATTAAATATTTTGTATATTGGTCCTTTGAGAAAAATGTTTATTTATTAAGAAAGTCAAAACAAAATTTTATAAAAAATATTTTATTTAGGTTCCTAATGTCTCAAAATATTTTTGGGATTTTTCCTGGGATTTATTTGAATGTATTTTAATATTATGTCTATTATCCTTTTGTGATCATTAATTGACTGTGATAAAACTAATATAAAGTTTGGCTAAAAATATTTTTTTTGAGTTCTAAATATCTTAAAGTATTTTCTGGAATTTTTATGATAATTTTGATATTTATTTGGGCTTCATTTATTTTGCTGATTTATTTTAATTCAAAAATGATTTGAAAATCAATTGAATAGTGTTTGGGCCGAAACCCTTTCGATCCGACCCGTTTCCCCTCTTTCGGCCCGCTCCATTTCCTTAGCGCCGTCAGCCCGGTCCGTCGGCCCAATCCTGTGCGCCGGCCTGCTTCACTGAAACCCTAGCCGCGCTGCCCGCCACCGTTGGATCTTGATCCATCGGCTGCCTTTACGCCATGTCGCCCGCGAGTGTGAGCCGTCAAATCGATGTCGCATGGACATCTACGATGTAGCCACGTTAGCAAGCCGTCTCGCCGCCAGACTCCGTCGCTGCTGCAATCTCCTCCGCGTATCTCGCAGCGGATGCGGACATCGAGGGCGCTATTTAATGCGTCGTTGCCCGCATTGGAATCTCCGCAAACCGCCGCATCTTTTGTCCAACGCACACTCATCGAGACGTACCCTAGCCGCCGCGCTTGCTCGCCGAAGTTTCGCCGCTCACCGCCGTGGTTCTACACCGTTTCCGTCATTGTCCGTCTTCCTTCGCCGCGTCCGTGCCCGGGTCCGAGTTCATCACATCGAGGCGCGTTGATTCTACCATCTCGTGTCGCTGGAGGTGCTCTGGAACGCCGCCACCATGGTCATCGTCTTTCTCTTCGATGAGAACCCTGCCGCGTCGTGCCGTCGGGCCATCGTCGTCCTCGCGAGCTCTCTCGACCATCCGATCAGCCTTGTGCAGTCCGCGTATGCGCTATCGCTTTGCCGCCCATGCTCAATCGTGGCTATCGATTTTGGATTGAACGATCTCAATTCCACCACGCATCAGAGATCGGGCAGCCGCGTCGCCCTCTTCCGCCGCCGCTGCATCGGGAGCCGTCGGATCAGAATCCGTGGCTTCTGTCGCTCCACTTTTTTCGCAAACCCTACTCGTTGGATCAGATCTATGCGGATCAGATCGCACCGGCGCCGCGGCCAACCGCGTGCCGCCACGTGTCAGGCGTGGCCGCCGAGGCGCCATGCGCCGTGTCCATCGTGGACCGAGCCGTTGGCTGTGGACCGGGTCCATAGACCCGAGACGCGTGTCGCGCTCAGGTGCTGCCACGTGGTAGTGACGTCATCATGATGTCATATTTCGGATTTTCTTCAAAAAAATATTTAATCGTAAATCATATTTGGTGCTGACGTCAGCATGACGTCATAGATGCTATTTTCCCGTATAAAAATAATTTGGTTTTTCCTTTTTCCTGATTTATCTTTTATTTCAAATTTTGAATAGCTATATCTTCCGCATATGAGCTCCGATTGAGGAGATTCCTGTTTCTAAAAATTTATAAAATCGAGCTATATTTAATGGTGAATTTTATTTAATTTTTGGAGTTGATTTTACTCACTGCTTTTGGTATTTATTGCTTACACGCTTGTTTCGCGTAGACGTTGAAGTACCCGAGGTATTCGGCGAGGAGCCAAGCCAAGAACAAGGTCTAGAGCAAGATTCAGAGCTCGTTGAAGGCAAGTTGTGCTTTGATCATGTTGAACCCATATTTTAAAAGTTATATTGTTTTAAACGTATTGCATATTAATTCAATTATTACCTGTTTCAATTATATTGGGTATAGTTATTCAACCAATTGTGATATATCCACCTTGACATGTTGTATGTCGTATTTCATTTGTCACCCTAGAATGGTTTCATAATGGTTAGTAGCTATAATTGCCAATGCGGAATAGCTAGAACGCATGTAGATTGCTTAGCCATGCAACGAGTCATCATTTTATGAATAAAGGTTAATCTTGCTTAATGAATTATGGAACGTGTTTATGAATTTGTGTGTCAGGTGTTATCACACAATGTTATTGATGTTGTTGACGGCACATGGTGCATGGTAATCAACTGGGGTGATAAAATGATTTAGATTGAGGCAAGTGGCAGGGATATACGGTAGGCCAATGTGGCACTAGGGCGGTCGTATTGCTTTTTATGACATTTGATGGATATGGTTATGGTGATTTTTGGTTAGTCTTGTCTTGGTCAATTAAGGACTTAACTTTGCAAGAATTTGAACCGAGTCAATCATGCAACCACATGTATGAAATGGGACGGACCTAGCTAATTAATTTGTTATGTGTAAGCTTTGGTACTACCAGTGGTGGTGTGAGACTCGGGTAGTGGTAACCAGTCCTCGCACGGGTACTCACATGGCGCAAGAGGGGGCTCTAGATGTGGTAACCAGTCCCACCAGTGTTGAAACCTTAGCGAGTAGTACTGGGTTTAGACAGAGCATTGTAAAGGCTGTATCATGATCTCTCTGCCGACACACCAAAGGAAGTGTGTCAATAACTTGGCATCAAGAGATGATCATATTGTGTGGGTAAAGTGCGTAATCTCTGTAGAGTGTCAAACCTATTGAAAGCATCTAGGCACCCATGTTGTTTTGGTTTTGATAATTAATGACAACCTTGGTCAATGGACTAACACTTTCCTTGAGAATATTGAAAGTAGGCTAATCCCAGGTTCGGTGACCATGGAAATACCAAGGAAAGTACAAAGGGAAGATCAAATATGTCAAGATCGTGAAAAGGTATAATTATAAGGTTCTTTTTTCTAGTCTTTTGTCGATCTTGGAGTTTGGAAGAAAGTTCGGTTTGCCAGAATTAGGGCCGTACTATAAAGAGGGATTTTGACGCTTATCTTGATGTCATTTAGGGTTTAAAGGCTCAAATTACATATTCAAATGGTTGCTTGATGATATATAAGTTCTTAAATAGAAAATCTTTTTAAACTAATCAAGTCTCTGGAAACCCGGTGCTACCAGACCAGCGGTAGCACCAGTCCTTAGCCCAGTGCTCAAATTCCAGAGAGATCACTTTTTGAAGAAACAAAATGAAAAGGGGCCCGGTGCTACCGGTCCTAGTTGGGCGGTAGCACCGGACCCTGAGTAACGGTCTCTGGCAAGTGCATTAAATGCACTGTTCTAGCCATTGAAATGGAGCCTAGTGCTACCGGTCCTACATGGGCGGTAGCACTGAAAAAACAGACTTTTGCCCATTTCGAGCTTCAACGGCTAGAAAGTTTGGTGGAGGCTATAAATACTTCCCCACCTGCATTCTAGAGCAACTCTTGGTCCTCATTGATGATATTTGAGCTCTAGCAAGTGTTCTCTCTCCACTCTTTTGTGCATTCAATTTACATTTGTGAGTGTGAGAAGCAAGGTTGAGTATTGCATTTCGTGTTTGAGACTTTAGACACCGATATTTGACCTCAAGCAAGTGTCAAGGTTTATTAATCTTGGAGGTTGCCACCTCCTAGACGGCTTGGTGGCGATCGTGCACGGTGAGCTTCTCAACGGAGATTGTGAGAAGCCCCGGCAAGTTGTGAAGGCCGGAGTTTGCCTACCCGGAGCGGGGAAGAACTACCTTAGTGATCGAGGAAGGCTCGAGCAAGTGGAGCCGGCTTGAAGTGATTCAAGTCACCTCAACGTGGAGTAGGGGAGACCGGCAAGTCTCCGAGACCACAGGTTAAATTTCTTGTCTCCTATTTATTTGTGATTGGTATTCTTTGTTGTTGAGAATCTATTTCATTGATAGCATATTCTTGATAGTTCTTGTGCTCACTAGTATACTTGCTACACTTAATTTGACATAGCATCTCAAGTGATTGCTAGAGAAATTTAGTGTGAATTTGTAATTTATATCTCTATATCTTGGTGTCATTCGTAATTTCTAAATAGTGTCGAAAAGTTTAGAAACCTCCTATTCACCCCCCTCTAGTCGGTTATCCTTGATCCTACACCTATTCAAATAGTCGTGCTCGCGGTATTGAGTATTGCTCAGTGATTACAGTTAAGGGTTAGATTTTATTAAAATAAATTGGGAATGGAGGCTTATGCCTATGGAAGTTTGGAATTTGATTTAAGGATTGAAGTGATTTATTTGGGAAATAACTGAGAAATTACTTATTGTTATTATTTGTTTTACTATCTTATAATCTATCTATGCTATTCTTTTATAAATACTTCTTATTGTAAATTAACCATATTAGCCATTCCTTTGGAATAAGCTATGCATATAGTATGATAGACTTGCATTCTGTGCACAACTTGTTGAGTGCTTTATGTACTCACCCTTGCCTACAACCAAATCATCAGTTGAGGAGAAATCTTCACCTTCAAAAGAGATGGAGTTCCGAGAAAGAGCGATTATCTAGGAGTTGAACCTCGTTAGATGCCTGTGGCATGTTGATGGGATTCACCGACGTTCTTCGTTCTGCTGCTGTTTATTTACTCTGCTTCAAAGCCATCGAGGCTTAACAAGTGTAAGGTTGACCATAAGATCGTTCAACTATGTCTTATTTAATATATGATGTCTTTTATTATGTTTTCGCTGTGTATGATTGTGATATTTACTGATGTTGAGCTTATGTGCACTAGCGTGATCCTGGGCTAGTGTAGTATACACAGAGGGTCCGGATTTGCATATTCGACTCCTGACAAAGGTGCCACCTGTACCCGCTATTATCGAGTCGGGTATCCACAGGTATCCAAACTCATGGGTAAAACTGTCACCCCTACTTTTAGATGACTTATCCCATGTTTGAGTGGAGTCTTTTGGCCAAGTATTTTTGGTCTTCAATTAATTTTTTATTAGGCAAGAACTCTCCATTTTATCAGTATATTGACTCTACTAGGAATGACTGCGCGACGTGCCATGCCACACCCATTGTTTTTATACGCGTCTAAAAAAATGTTTTTTCGTATTTATTCGTGGTTCTCTCATGAAGGATCCGCGATTTCACATAAACGAAAGGTCCTTTTCATAAACAAACGGCAAAAACGATCGAAACTTAATTATATTTTTTTTGTCATTTATTTGATAAACGAAAGGTCCTTTTTCATTAAAAATGGAAAAACGATATAAACGTAATTACACTTTTTTTGGCATTTATCCAGGGTCCTCTCTTCGTAAAAAATGGTCAGAAGGACCTAAACGCAACAATTTTTTTTCTGAAAAATGACCTAAACGGTTTTCTTTCTAAAAAGGATTTTTTTTCTGAAAAAGGATCTAAACGTATCCTTTTTTAAAAAGGACCTAAGCGTATTTTTTTTTGTTTTCAGCTCGGCTTGAGCCGGCTCAAATCGCTGGGAGGGCCGGGACTCTTCCAACTTTAATAGAGGTACTAGATGAGTGATCGCGGCATGCCACGTCGCGACCGCCGGCCCCCTCACGCGAGCAAATCGAGAAAACGCGAGAAACAGTTGAATGGATATAAACATATTTGTTTTTTTGAATTTATTTGGGGCCCTCCACGCGAGCAAATCGAGAAAACACGAGAAACATTTGAAAGGATATAAACGTATTTGTTTTTTTTTTGCATTTATTTGGGGTCCTCTCACGAAGGATTCGCGATTTCGCTGAAACGAAAGGTTCTTTTCGTAAAAAACGGTCAAAAGGATCTAAACGTAATTATGTTTTTTTGTATTTATTTGGGTCCTTTCACGATGGATTCGCGATTTCGCTGAAACGAAAGATCTTTTTCCGTAAAAAACGGTAGAAAGGATCTAAACATAATTATATATTTTCTTCTGAGGAGCTTCTGTAGAGAGAGGACACGTGTGCTTGCTCTCCTTCGAGGAAAGCTCCGGACTATAATATAGATAGTATGATGTCAGGTCTTTCATGTTTTAATCACTTGGCCCTACCTGTCAGTTCCGAGCATAAGTGGACTAGTGTCCCATCTGTCAGCCAGCCGACAATTTCCGTGTCATCACTACTGATTATTAGTTCCTTCATGGAAAAATGGGTTTAACTTGGTGTGTTCTCTAAGATTGAGTGTTGATAATTTTTTTTGCAATACTTTATTCATAGCTATAAAAATTATAATTATAAGAAAATTGCTTTTAAATAAGAATATAAAGTATTATTTTTGCGTCATATAATATATATATTATTGACTAGTTATTGATTAAAATTTACAAACTTTAAATCTCAAAATATGTACACATCTTATATTTATATTTTTCGACGAGGGAGTACTGTTATACCATCATCAAATACCCATCCAGTACGGGGCTGGCAAAAAAAAGCTCGTTATGGTTCAAACCAAAAATTTTTCAATTACAATAGTTAATAGATTCAAAATTAAAATGAGACAATTTCGAGCGGAAAAAAGTTAATGATGCTCGACTTGATAGTGACTTATTAGCTCGAATTTGAAACAACCGCTTAAATAATACATAAAATGATTTTATATCAAACTATATCAGTTTCAAAGGAAACTGCAAATCCTCCCTCTATTATACTCCATAGAGTTCCTGGCACCACAACGATTTGAGCTGGCTCGGCTCGCGGCTCGAGCTGAGCCACGAAAAAAAATTACGTTTAGGTTTTTTTTCCGAAAAAAATTATGTTTAGGTCCTTTTTGGAAAAAAATACGATTAGGTCCTTTTTTTTGAAAAAGAATATATATTATGTTTAGGTCCTTTATGCTTTTTAGGCATTGTGCTCAGGTCCTTTTTTATAAAATTAAAATTACGTTTAGGTCCTTTTTCGGAAAAAAAAATACGTTTGGATTCTTTTTTTAAAAAATACATTGCATTTAGGTCCTTTTTGCGTTTTTTTAGCATTACGTTTAAGCCCTTTTTCGAAAAAATAAAATTTTGTTTAGGTTCTTTTCTGAAAAAAAAGTTTAGGTCCTTTTTTTCTGTTTCGTTTTTCCTCACGCAGACCTTCTGTTCCAGCGAAATCGCATATTATATTATTTCAACCGTTTCACGTGTTTTCTCGATTTGTTCGCGTAGAAAACGACAATCACATGTTTTCTCGATTTACTCGCGTGGGAAGCGAAGTAACTCGTTAAAGTCAATAGCCAGCCCTACAAAACGTGCTCGGCTGCCGCTCCGTTCTGACACATACACACACACACGAATTTGGAGCAGCAGCCGACCGAGTTAGTTCGTGGAAATGGCCAAGAAAGCCGTCCAATACGCCGTGGTCAGTACTCGCTACCTTCTCTCTTCTTGGTTCGCATGGGATGGGATGTGACGTCGACGATGGCGCCGCCGTGGCTGGCGGCGCGGTGTGGTCGTTGCAGGTGGACGCGTTCGCGGCCGAGCCGTTCAAGGGCAACCCCGCCGTGGTGTGCCTCCTCGAGGAGGACGCAGCTGCCGCGGCGGACGAGTGGTGGATGCAGTCCGTCGCCGCCGAGTTCAACCTCTCCGATACCGCCTTCCTTGTCCCCGACTCCTCTTCAGCCGGCGACGCCTCCGCCCCGCGGTTCCACCTCCGTTGGTTCACTCCCGTCACCGAGGTCACTTTTGACCTTCCACCCATCTCTACTACTCTACTAGTACTGGAGCCCGTTAATTTGCTCAGTTTCTTGTTCTTGATTTCATCTGCACACACCGCCGTTGTTTCAGGTCGAGCTCTGCGGGCACGCGACATTGGCCTCCGCCCACTTTCTCTTCACATCATCCATTCTTGCGAAGCATGACATGGTCGAGTTCGCGACCAAGTCCGGGATCCTGACTGCCAGGAAGGTTCCTGCACCGGAGAGCACGGGCGTCTCAGGTGAGGAGGAGCAGGGGAAGCTGTTCATCGAGTTGGATTTCCCCATGATTGATCTCGTGGAGTGCAACTCTGCCGAGCTGCCGTCGATCCCGGTGACTCTAAATGGTGCAACCATCGTCAGTGTTCACAAATCGGCAACTGCTGGTGACCTCATCGTACTGCTTCTCACCTTTATTTTACCTTTTTTTGCCTGCATAACCGCATTCCTCATCCAAACTTAAAACAGACGTATAGTGTTGGTGTTACTATGATCATTCTCCTACGCTGAACAACTATTCTCTTGGTGCCTAATGAACTATTACTCACTTAGGCGACAATTATTTTAAAAACATTGCTCAGTCAAATCTTCTGGCTATTTGTTTCCATGGTTTAATGATGCTAATTTTGATTGTAGGCTGCATAAACTTTCAGTAAAGATAGAGAACTAAAGAGATTAAAAAAAGAGAGATGGAGAGGGAGTTGGACTTGGACTTGTTCCGGTATCACTCACTAAAAGAATCTGACATCGCTTTCAGGTGGAACTTTCTTCAGGAAAAGAGGTTGCGGATATCCTTCCTAACATTGACGAAATTAAGAAATGTGCCGGTAGAGGCCTTCTACTTACAGGACAGGCACCTGCTGGATCTGGTTATGACTTTTTTTCACGTTTCTTCTGCCCAAAATTTGGGATAGATGAGGTGATGTCGTAATCTCTCCCAAGTTTGAATATATATATATAGTGAAGCTTGTTTAACTTACCGTGGCATTTTCCATTTTAGTGCCAAAATATGTAGCTAATTGCAATAAAAATTGTTGGCGCATGATTGCCTCTCCAACCTAATTTTGGTCATATAACATCTGTTACATCTTTCAGTCTTTATTCCATGGATATATTTCAGTCAAAACGCAACTTGACCACCAATTTCTATTGTAATATATTTTTAAAACCTACTAAAGTTATGCATGGATTTTTGAGACATATTGCTATCGAAATTTTGTCTGGAATGGAACTTCATAACTGAGATTATCAGAGAGATGACGATGTGTAATACTGTATAGACTACACTGTCCTGAACGTTCTGGGACCCGTTTTGGTTTTCAATGCTTATGTCAGTTTACAATCTTCCTCTTTATAATGCATGTCATAGTTGAATGATGATAGCTTGTACTATGCCTTGACCAATGAAGAATTCCGTTTTCATTATGTGTGCTCGTGGAGTCATGGTAGCTTAGCAAAATCCTCTTTCATAACCCTTGATCAATAACTATATTTTGACAGGATCCTGTTTGTGGAAGTGCACATTGTGTTCTGGCACCCTATTGGGGTGGAAAGCTGGGGAAACAAAAACTGACGGCGTTTCAAGTATGTCCTTGATTACCTTGATTGTCATTTTCGACAAGCAAATTATTATTTGCAGATTTACTTTTGGAAAAAGAAACGCTACAATGTGTCCTCAATTAACCAAACCATCATATTTGTTTTCCGTTATATGTCCACATATCATCAGGCATCTTCAAGGAGTGGAACATTATACCTGGAGTTGGAAAATGCAAATAGGAGAGTGCGAATTCAGGGACAAGCTGTTACTGTGATGGCTGGGACACTTCTAGCCTAGCTAGCATGCCATCTGCTCATGTATGCTTCGAAGGGCAACCATTGATGGACTTATACTATGAAGTATGAACTACGGTTTGGACAATACTATTTGCTTCTATGTGCTGGTTTAAAAATAAATTGCAGTTTATGGGGATGAAAGCTCCTGCCTGAGCTCTTCAGGATTATCTGAATAATGTCCGGCAAAACAACCTTGATCTGTATTGTAGCAAGTTCAGGTTCAACTACAATCATAGTTTATAATAAATTGTTAGTCTGTTTCTTTTTATGGAGAATGAATTGTTTGCCTGTGACGGATGAAAAGGCAAAAAGGGTAAAGATTAGTGCAAGTACTTGCTTAAGCCCTACGGCTCTGTCGAATATCTAAATATGGGGTATGAGCACGTGCAAGATACGCAAAAGATATTTCCTAACGACGTACAGAGACTCTGGATATCATGGGTCCAGTTCTATGGGATAAGATATGCGCGGAAAGGATAATTCCATATTAGGAAGGACTCGATCATATTCCCGTTATGAAGAAACCAACTCGAGTACGCTTGATATTCAGAGAAGTTTGGATATGTTGCAAAAATCACACGGCGATGGACTCCTCATCGGTTACGATCTGATACTCCAAACCGACGACAACTCGACTTGAGGCCGGGCTACCGTGACTATATAAGGCCGGGGGTAGGGGTCCTCAAGGAGAGGAAAAACGAGAAGACTTTGAGAGCTTTTGCGCGGAGCAACCAGGAGTCGACGACCCGACGCTTCGTCAAACTCCAAACTTAGCTTAGCCTTAGCCTAGCCTTAGCCTGAGTTCGATCTTCCTTGTAACTAGGGTTAGACACATTGCTCTGTATTCCATCCATCACATATATATATCATCCACATAGAAAGTAGGGTGTTACTCCGCCGAGAGGCACGAACCTGTCTATATCGTGTGCCTTTGATTTTACTCTGATAACCCGAAGGTATCCAAAAGTATAATTTTATTATCGATTTCTAACCTTCACAGCTCCTTCAGCTTTGGCCATTGTTTTTAATGATAACCTGTGACCATGGAACAATATCCAATGTAGACGTTGATATTTTGGCCCAATACAAGGTTGCTTTCTTTATAGAATGGTGGGTATCTCTGCCTTTATCAAGAAACCTCTCGCATCGTCTCAAATTGGAAGAAAAAACTGGGTATGTTTTGCAGTAAGTACATTTGGTTAATTCTACTCAAGCATATGTGTACGTTACCGGGTATTCTACCAAGACTTAGCATTGCACTAACATTTTTAGGGAAAGTATTAAACTAATCGAATGTTTGGTCTCATCATGGACAGTCGTGAGCTCTCCACGCCCTGGATTCTACCGCAATTTCCAGGTGAGCTTCGTTGTGGGTATGCTTGGTAGGGAAGAGATCCAATGCAATCTCACTGTAACTTAAGTTGCATCTAAACTGTTGGATTAAAAAGTGAAACTCTAAATCCTACAGGAATAAGTTGCACATCGACTGTTGGATTAAAAAGCAAAGCTCTAGATCTTACAGGAATACTGTTCGAAAACAAATACGATGGTTTACTATAGCAAGATACTGTTGTAAGGTACTGTTGGACGATTTGGATCGTTCGTTGGTTCAATCGAACGACGCTGAGAACTAATTAAGTTATAGTCTCGTACTTCACATGACCCTATCCGCCTTGAAGGTATTTTTTTCTTGAGTTTTTTAGTCATACGATCAAAGAGGTGAGAGCGACGAAAGAACAACCACCAGCACCAACCCCAACTTTTACGGGAGTTTATATATATAAACAATGCCTCACATGCTTATAAGGCTAGATACTTTATATAGAACCTATCATATAGCTAGTGTCTTTTAGAGTTGCTATGAAAAAAATAGCCTAGAAATTTTCACAAAAAATAAAACATCTGGTCTTTAATCTGGTGAACTCTAACTAAATTGAATTATAGTAGTCATTGGATGTTATTATTTAAAGAAAAATATTTAACCATCTATCTAGCGGATCCAAGTTATAAACGCTTAGATTAAAGAAAGAGCTCATACCAAGTACAATAAAAAATAAAAGTAAAGTAGCTATTTGATTTTCATACGAACTCTAAATTAAAATCCATACATGGCTAAAATTTGGAATAAAAATTAGCAGTTGGATTTGCATGTGAATTCTAACCTAAAACTAACATCCTAAATTAAATAAAAATAAAATAAAATTAATAGCTTAGATTAGAACAAAGAATCAATACCAAGTACAATAAAAAAATAGAAATTTGGAATAAAAAAATAAAAGGAAATCAGCCCATTAATTTCCATACGAACTCCAAATTAAAACTTGTACATAGCTGAAAATGAGGATAAAAATTATAAATTAGATTTTTAATATGAATTCCATACTAAATGTGATACATGAAATTAAATAAAAATCAACATAAATTCGGAATAAAAAATAAAAGAAAATTAGCCATTTGATTTTCATTCGAACTCTAAATTAAAATCTGTACATGTAACATTCCAAATTTTAGCCTTCTAAAATTATTCCTAAGTTTTTAAAAATTTTGTGAATTTAAATTTGAGCTCTCAATGCAAGTAAATAATTTGAATCAAAATTTTAAGTTGAAATAAATTCAAAATAATTTATTTGGGTTCCAAATGCTTAAAACTATACTTGAGATTTTCTTGGATTTTTTCTAATTTATTTGCTATTTATTTTGGCTTTTCATAATTTTATGGAATTCTCTAAAAAGAAAAATCTTTTTCTTTTTCTTTTTCCCCGTGCGGGCCGTTTCCTTGCCGTCGGCCCGTTTTCTCTCGTGCAGCCTGGTCCCTTTCCTCTCGCGAGGCCCATCTCTCCCGGCTGCTCCGCTTCGCGGCCAAGCTCCGCTCGGCCCGTCTCCGCGCCGCATTCGCTGACTCGCGGGGCCCGCCTGTCAACCGCGGTCATTTCGTCTTCGTGTGAGCTCCACGTCATGCCGCCACACTCCGAACCCGCCACCGCGATTTTTGGGCCGTTGCCGCCATATCCGAATCAATCTCCCTCGGCGTCCGCGCCTATTTAATGCGTCGCACCCGACCCTCTCTCGTTTCCCGAGACTCATCGCCTGTGCACCGCCCCGAGCTCATCCCTAGCGCCGCCGACTCCGAGCTTTTCTCCGCCATCTTTCTCCCACGCCGGTGAGCCTCCGTCGTAGATTTTGGTCGCATCGAGTTCGTTGTGCCACCCGCATTCTTTTGCCCCTAGCCCGGTTCAGTTTTGTCGCGTTTTTGCACGCGGCTAAAGTCGTCTTCTCTAGCTCCGGCACCATGCTGCCGCCGCTGCCACTCTGCGCCGACCAAGTCCCGTTGGCACCCGCATCCGCGCTGCATGGCCGCCACCGCACCGCTCCGTCCGCGCCACCTCAGCGTCGCGCCTCTTCGTGTCTGCCGCGTCAGCGTCGCCTCGTTTCCCGAGCCTGTGCCACATCACCCATCGCGTGGCAGCCACGTCAGTGCCATGCGGCTACCATGTCAGCCCTAGCCGTTGCGTGGTGTCCACATCAGCAAAGTTCACCACGTCGCCTTTGGTCATCTCATTGCTCTCGGTCCACCGTGAGCTGAGCCGCTGACGCATGGGTCCCATGTCAGAGATAATTATTCTTCTTTTTATTCTTTTTCCCGAAAATCCGAAAACTCTAGCCAATCGCATATCTCCACGTGTCAGCCTTTTTCTTTTTCTCTGATTTTTTGATTCGAGGAACTTTCAGGAGCCCGTTCTCCTTCGTTCGAGCTCCGATTCCAGTGATTCAAATTTATAAATTCATATAAATTCATGATCTATCTTCCAATACTATTCTTTTCAATTTTTGAGTTTTTTTATTTTGTTTTATTTATTTATTCTCGTTTCGCGTATAGACGACGCAGTCGAAACTCAAGCGAACCAACAGTCGGAGGTAGATCCAGCAGGAGGCAACGAAGGCAAGTCTTCCTTGAACATATTGATCCCAAATTTACAAAATGCCTATGTTGTTTTTAAATTATGCATGTTTACTTTATGCAATGTACTTTAAATATAGTTTTAGAATATAGTTAAATACCAGAATTTGTTATACCCTCATTGGTATTGATCATGTCGAACCTTTATCACCCTAGATAATATAGCTATTTTATTTGGTGATAACCAGTAGAGTAGCATGGGACGGTATAATTGCTTAGTTCAACTTAAACGTTTCGGTATTATGCCTTTATGGGAATCATTTCAATCATTGTTTAAACTTATTTGTGAAGTCGCGGCAATTGGTGTTGCTGCTGTTATTTAAATGAAATAAAGTGGAAAGTATGGTTTAGACCAAGGCGGATGGATGTTTGGCTGGTGCAGAAGCACGAGACCTTGGTATGTGAATGTTCCGCCCTAGTCAATTAATGACCGAAGCATGTGTTATCATAGACCAAGCACTACCGTACAACCACAAGTCTATATGGGTACGATACGACCTGGCTAATTAATTTGAGCATCTCATTATTAGCTTCACCAGTTGGTGGATGCCAGATGTAGGCAGGCGCAAAAGGGGGCTTCCGACTGGGCAGCTAGAACCCATCGGCGGTGAAACCTTAGCGGACGAGGTTAATAATGAGGTTGTACATTGTAAAGGCCTTGTCATGATCTCTCTACCGACAGAACAAAGGAAGTGTGTTAATTGCATGGCAACAAGAGTCGATCATGTCTTGTGGGTAAAGTTGTACACACTCTGTAGAGTTAAAACTACTTAAGTGGTCGTGCCCACGGTCAAGGGCAGGTGAGGTACGCTTGCACATTGTAGATTTTATGGTTTTATTTTAAAGGAAAATGATGGTTTAGGAATCCATGAGTAGATGGAACTCTCGGATTATGGTTTGGCAGATGGAGCCAGTCAGGTAGATAGAACCTGATATAGTTATCATATCAAATTCAATTATTATTCAATTACATATTGATCAAATGATGCTTTGTGAACTTACTATTGGTATTTAAAGTTAAATATTGCTTTATACTAAAAGAGCCATATTATGCCTTCAATTGTTTAACCTTGCATATAGTTATCATGCATTATGTTTCCAAGACTTGCAGAGTATATTTTGTGCTCACCCTTGCAACATCCCTAACTTTCCACAGAGGAGTGCGCAGAAGCTGAAGGTGACTACGAGTTCTTTGCTTGTGGTTATGACGAAGGTGATCCGGATTGCTAGGACGCGTACTCCAGTCGATTGCCTGTTGGGCAAATGGATGGGCTTACTCTATTGTTGTTATTTCTTCTCCACTGTTTCTTATTGAACTCAAGCCAAGAGGATGTTTATTTGTAATAATTGGCCATAAGGCTAATACCCTTTTGCTTAATTGATATTATTTGATTCGTGAGATGGATATGTTATCATCACTGTTTCCACTGTGTGTGCTAGCTTTTCCTGAAATAGTGTCAGGACCCGAATATGCAAATCCTAATCCTCTGTGTATACCGCACTAGTCCAGAATCACGCTAGTGCACACAGGCTCAACATAGATGTATATCATAATCATACACAGCGGGTACATAATAAAAGACATCATATATTAAATAATACTAGTTGAATGACCTTAAGGTCAACTTACATGACTATGCCTCACAAGGCTAAATAACAAATTAAATTACAGCGGAATGAAAACGTAGATAAACCCCTCAGTATACCACAAGCAACTGACAAGGCTCGCACCCTAAACATTTGTCTCTTCATGGTACTCCTCCTCCAGCATGGATGCAGACTCCTCAACTGGTGATGTTGTTGTGGGCAAGGGTGAGTACTTAAAGCACTCAACAAGTTGTGCACAGAATGCAATTCTAACATATCTATATGCAAGACTTATTCCAAAGGAAAAGGCTAACAGGGTTATTTTGTAATAAAGCAGCATTTATAAACAAGTACAATAAATAGATTGTAAAGATAGTAAAACAAATAACAGTAGTAGATAGATTCAGCATTTCTCAAGTAAACCAAGTTTTCCATTCCTTAATCAAGTTCCAACCTCCCATGGCAACCTGCCATCCATCCCAACTTTTCATTTTATTAATCTCTAACTTTTAACTATAATTCCCGAGCATTGCTCAATACCGCGAGCACGGCTATTCGAATAGTTTTATACTCTGCAGAGGTTATGCACTTTACCCACACGACATGATCGTCTCTTGTTGCCATGCAATTAACACACTTCCTTTATTGTGTCGACGGAGAGATCATGACAAAGCCTTTACAATGCACTACCTTAACCTTGTACTACCCGCTAAGGTTTCAACACTGGTGGGTCTGAAAACCACATCTAGGGCTCCCCTCGTGCCATGTGAGTTGCTCCATAACTCAAGAACTCACACCGCCATTGATAATACCAAGCTAGGACATTGCAAATTAATCAGCTAGGCTGTCACATACCAAACATGTGGTTACATGATTGACTCAGGTCAAAGACTTGCAAGGTTAAGTCCTTAGGATGATCGAAGCAAGACTTCCACATACCCTCTGCCCATCAGGCCTACCTTGGTATGCTCGCCCCTTGTCACTTGCCCCAATTTAAGTGATTGCCACCCAAGTTGATTACCAAGCACCACGTGCCATCAACAATTCAACATCGTTGCGTGACATGACTTGCCACTACAACTCAATCTCATTGTGTGATCTCACATGACACACAAGTTCATATCATTGTCCCATATTCCATTAGTTAAGATTAAACATTGATGATTCAAGTACATGTGATGAGTGGCATGGCTAAGCAACTAACACGATCTAACCATCCCATGTTGATTTTAGTATCAACCAACTATAGTGAACCAATCTAGGGTGACAATAGATCATGGCATTCAAATGACAAGGTAGGGTATTAGATCAAATTGGTAGATTAGCTAAGTCCCAATTTAATTTGAAACAATTGTATATGAGAAATAACATGCAATAGAGTAAAACAATATAGCAATTTTGTAAACATGGGTTCAACTTAATCAAAGCACAACTTGCCTTAGAAAAGCACTTATTCTTGCTCTAGACCTTGGTCTTGAGTCGACGAATCTTCCTCGGATGCTTCACACAATTCAACGTCTACGCGAAACGAGAGAGAAAGACAAATAAACACCAAAATAGAGAGCAAACATACTCCAAAAATTAAATAAAATTTATTATTAAATATATCTCAATTTTACAAATTTTTAAAAATTTGAACCACCTCAATCGGAGCTCGTATGAAGGAGAACGGGCTCGTGGAAGATTCAAAAATCATAAAAACCTGAAAATTGGAAAATCAATTAAATAACCAAATTATTTTTATATTGAAAATGGTAATTATTGCGTCATGCTGACGTCAGCCTTGGCCCGAAGCGCTCTTGCGCCGACATGTGTTCTCTGGTCCATTGGACCGAGTCCATGGACCAGATCACAGTCCACGGCTTGATCTCCATGGATCGGGTCCACGCGAGTCATCGGCTGACAATGGGACCCACGTTGCTGATTTGGCTGCCACGTGTGGCGCTGACCACACCGACACCTGAACCGCCACGTGAGCGAACAGATCAGTGAAAAGCCGATGTGGCGGCCACGTGGATGTATACATCACCCGCTGGACCCGCCACCTCTACCGACGGCCCACGAGGACCAACGATCGCCGGCGGCGGTCATGGCTGATACTGCCAGAAAGAGCGTGACGCCGCAATTCTAAAGGTGCAACCAATTTCTTACCTCACGTCCTAGTTCGCCAGCGGTGACGAGATGAACGGCGGCGGTTCTAGGGCGCACGGTGAACGATCGCTCTGGTGGCTGTCCGACGAGATTGATGTGCGCATGAGATGCTCTTCAACGAGGTGAATTCTACAGCTCTGATCCCAAGCTTGACCGCCCACGAATGGCGACGAATCAACAGCTTTTCCTTATGGTGGTGCACGGCGAAAAATCCTCGATTGCGGCAAACAGAAGGTGAATCTCTACAGTAAACCTTAGGGCTTTCGATTGTTGTGAGCCAGCGTCCCTGATGCGCACCTTTTATAGCACTAGAGTCCACGATCCGCACGGGTTGATCTTCAAGTTCATGGCGAGAACGGCGGTCCAGTTCAATCACGCTTCGGGGGAGACGACGCGGAGCCATCCATTTTCCTTGATCCACGGCCATGATGCAATTGAATCCGAGCCGCACATTGAGATCGACGGGCTTCATCAAATCTCTAAACCTACTCAATCCCCACCATACATTGATGATCCTACGACCCATATTATCCCTTCTAGAAGCCGGTAGGCTATGGGCGATTCGCTTACGATAGAATGGGCTCGGCCTTTCTCATTCTTTTGATTATTTCAAAGCCTTTTGATTTAATTTAAATCCAGAAAATAGATTGATTTAGTTAGGGAAATAAATATAGCGGAAAAATTCCAAGAAAAATCTCAAAAATATTTTGAAACATTTTTAACTTAATTAAAATATTTTTAGCCAAAATTTATATTGGACTTCATAATATTTTAATGCTTTTCAATAAAAGGCCAAATACAAATATATTTAATAAAATCCAATAAAATCCAAATAAATTCAAGAAAGTCACAAAAGGCATAAATAATAATAAAATAATAATAAGAGCAAATTTTGGGATGTTACAACTAGCACAGGTTATACACAGAGCGTTCGGATTTGAAAATCCGGTCTCGACAGTACATAACCAAAATTTGAAATAAAAATTAGTAGTTGGATTTGTATATAAATTCTAGCCTAAAACTGAAATTCGAAGTTAAATAAAAAATAACAGAATAATAAAAATAAAATGATATTAGTCATTGTTCTTTTTAGTAAATTCCATACTAAGTGAAAAATATAATTTTTTGTTTTATTCATAATTGAAATTCCAGAAATATGCTAATTTGAGAAAAAATAAGGCAAGGAATTTCATACATATACATATAACAATATATCCAATGAAAACTCTGTGAAACCCATGTGTAAAAGTTTTGAAAAATTCTCAAACAATTACCATATTTAGGGGAGGTGAGCCTCTACAATCTTGTAAAATTTGAAGACCAATCTCAATCGCATTTGAAAGATATAAAAAAAACATCGAGATAAATAGTGTTGAACAGTGAAAATCACTATTTAGACTGAACGTGTCTTTTTCATATATATATATATAATCCATTATGTAATACAAGTCGACGACAGGTTTTTACGGTCGCTAAGAAAATATAGAATATGCTGAAAATCTAAAAAAGAGAAAACATTATGACTCTTTATTTGGTGGACCTCTTTGGAATGGAGGTATTAAGAGGGTGATATATCAACATGTGTTTACTTGGCTATACCTGTATAAGCAATGTGATATGTATTAAAAGAAGTACTGAAAGAACAAGACAAACATTGCAATAATAAAATTAAGAATTGATTGTATAAATGAAAAATGTTGTTATGCTACGTTTACTATTTTTCTATGCAAGTATTTGTGGAAGAAAATTTCGGTCACGTGTGGTAAGTATTGGAAAACGAAGTGAGTATATTATCTCTTATAGAATATAATATTAAAATATTACAAATAGAGTTATGCAAAAAACTATTTTTTTTAAAAAAAAAGTTAAAATCTTATATGTATTGCTAAGTCATTTAAACATACTTTAAAAATAATGTACGAACAAGTATGCGGGTCAGCAAATTATATAAAAACAAGCTCATAATAAGTGTTTTGTTGCTAAGGAAAAAAAGAGAGATGTCAGAAATTCTCACTAAAGAAAGTAAGTAGGCGATGATTAGTATGGCTCTTGGTTCGCAAGTAGAGCCGGTCCACTTTTGAGCTTGACTTTGCCAAGTCTGAAGGTAGTGCTCTGCTAGTGCTAAGTTATCATTTGTCTCCAACGACCTTTGATCAGGCAAGAACACCATCTTACTTCGACTCCATGTCAGATCTTTCATGTTTTAATCCCTAATCTACTGACAAGAGGACTACTAATGTCACTGGGCCCCATCTGACAAGAGGACTACTAGCGTCCACGAGGAAGAAAGCCGACAAGTTCCATGTCGTCACTGCTGATTGCTACTAGCTTACTACCATTTGCCAGCCAGTACGGTGTACTCCTATAAGATGTGCTCGGCTGCCACTCCGTTCCGACACGTTCGCACCAGTTTGGAGCAGCCGCCGCCAGCGTCCGGCTCGTGGAAAATGGCCAAGAAAGCTATCCATTACGCCGTGGTCAGTATACTACCTAGACCTGCCCCTTCTTGGCTCGCATGGGATTGGATATGGTGGGGATGTGGCGTTGACGTTGGCGTCGTCGCAGGTGGACGCCTTCGCGGCCGAGCCGTTCAAGGGCAACCCCGCCGCGGTGTGCCTCCTCGAGGAGGAGCACGCCGCCGCTGCGGCGGATGAGCGGTGGATGCAGTCCGTCGCCGCCGAGTTCAACCTCTCCGAGACCGCCTTCCTCGTCCGCGACTCCTCCTCCGCCGCCGGCGCCTCCGCCCCGCGGTTCCGCCTCCGCTGGTTCACCCCCGTGGTCGAGGTCGTCTAGCTTCCATCCATACCCTCCGCAGATCTTACTAGCATAAATCGGAACCCGTAAATTTTAACAATCTCTTGTTCTTGTATATCTTGATTCATCCGCGCGCGCGCGCCGTCGTTGTTTCAGGTCGAGCTCTGCGGGCACGCGACATTGGCCTCCGCCCATTTCCTCTTCACATCCGTTCTTGCAAACCATGACATGGTCGAGTTCGCGACCAAGTCCGGGATCCTGACTGCCAAGAAGGTTCCTTCACCGGAGAACACGGAGCAGGGGAAGCTGTTCATCGTGTTGGATTTCCCCATGGTTGATCTCGTGGAGTGCAACTCCGCCGAGCTGCCATCGATCCCCGAGACTCTGAACGACGCACCCATCGTCACTGTTCACAAATCGGCAACCGCCGGCGACCTCATTGTAATCCCTCTCATCCTTATGTTACTTTCTTTCTTGATTTTCTAGATTTCAAAATGCCTATTTCTCTTGGAGGCTCGCAATTAGCTTCTAATTCGAAAACAATTTGGGCTCACATGATCGTTTTTCCTCAGCATGACAAATACTCTCTCGATGCACAGTGAAATATATTACAGATTTTAAGCAGAATTATTTACAAATGTACTATTCGATAACTGCTGTGAATATTGTCTGTATGACTGTATATCAGGATGCTACAACTAAATGTAGGATGTGTAAATTTTCGGTAAAGGTAGATAATTAAAAAGATAAAAAAAGGTTCGAGAGGAGGGAATTGGAGCTGTACCTGTTCAGGTATCTCACTCGCTAACATAATCTGAAATGGCTTTCAGGTGGAACTTTCTTCAGGAAAAGAGGTTACCGATATCATTCCTAACACTGACGAGATAAAAAAATGTGCCTGCAGAGGTATTATTGTTACAGGACCGGCACCTGCTGAATCTGGTTATGACTTCTTCACGCGGTTTTTCTGCCCAAAACTTGGGGTAGATGAGGTGATGCCGTAATCTTTCTCCCAAGTTGAATATATATGAAGCTTGTTTACTTATCATGGCATTGACCATTTTGGTGCCAAATCATGTAGCAAATTGTAAGAAAAATTGCTGCTGCACGATTGCCTCTCCAGCTAATTTTGGTCATATAGCATATCTCTGTTACATCTTTCAGTCTTCATACCATGGATACCGCAGAGATTTCTACCCGCAGCATGTTGTTAACCTTGCGTGTCCTAAATTTAAATGGTTAAATCAACATGAGTTAATTTTTCTTCAGTTTGAAACACATCTTGATCACATATTATTAGAAGCAATGGGTTACAGTGTACTCCCTCTAGTCACAAATAAGTGACGTTTTGGACTTCTATTGTCATATATTTATAAAACCTACTAAAACTATGAATGGCTTTTCGAGACATATTGGCTATCGATATTTCTATTGTCAAAGGGCGACCATGTGTATAAGACCACACTGTCATGAACGTTCTGGGAAACATTTTTGGTTCTCAATGCCTATATCAGCTACATAATCTTTTTCCTTGAATGACGAATTGACGATTGCTTGTACTATGCCATGGCCGTTGAAGAATTCTGCTTTTGGTTATGTGTGCTTGTGGTAGCTTGGCAAGCTTTCTCTTTCATAACTCATAACCCTTGATCACTATATGTTGACAGGATCCTGTTTGTGGAAGTGCACATTGTGCTTTGGCACCCTATTGGGGTGGAAAGCTGGGGAAACAAAAAATGACGGCGTTTCAAGTATGTCAACCTCCCAACCTTTTCGACGCGTAAATTACTATTTGGAGATTCATATTTCAAAAAAAAAAAAACTTGGAAGCACATTCAAATTTCAATCAGATCATATTGGTTTTCCTTTCTATGTGTCCATGTATCATCAGGCATCTCCAAGGGGCGGAACGTTATACCTGGAGCTGGAAGGTGCAAACAGGAGAGTGCGAATTCAAGGAGAGGCTGTCACTGTGATGGCCGGGACCCTCCTAGCCTAGCAGCATCTATGTCCACTCTTTTATGCTTCAAATTAAGGACGACGACCATTGCTGAACTTGTACCGCGAACTACGCTGTAGGCGATTCTGTTTGCTGCTATGTGCTGCCGTGATGGCAATTAAACACTGTCAGTTTATTGGAATAAAAACTCCTGAGCTCTTTTGGATTTGCCTAAACTATGCCAGAAACCCCGCACATCGTCTCAAAATGGGAGAGAAATCCCGTACGTTTAGCAGTAGTACGTTTGGTTAATGCTACTCAAGCAGACGCGCACGCATGGCATTCTACCAAGAAATAGCATTAGATAGTGGGTTACGTACTGCAGGGGCGTGTATGGTTTGGTTAATGAGAAGTAGAAATTGCGAGCCAGTGACTCTAGGCATAGTAATTGTCATGGGGGTATCGTTAATTGTCCGCTTGGTTATGAGGCGAAGCTGACGTTACAAGAGGTTCGTGTCTCGCTGACCAGAGGTATGCATTTTGTCATGCCTAAAAATGATGTCTGAAATTCTGAATCACTGAAGAACATCTTGTTTAGGCAAACCGAGAGAAAAAAACCATGAAGAACAATCAACAGCCATTTTATATAGTAGTATTTACATGTTCAGTTGAAGAAAGAACTGGAGAGGCAACGAGACGTCACATCTCTCGGTCCCAGCGAGCACAAAAGAATCAACTCGTCGAGCCTGAAGCTCTGAATGAACTGCACT
This sequence comes from Otatea glauca, assembly GCA_036346275.1. NCBI lineage: Eukaryota > Viridiplantae > Streptophyta > Magnoliopsida > Poales > Poaceae > Otatea > Otatea glauca. The sequence continues at coordinate 16,241,595 of CM070711.1, read as the reverse complement.
GCTGGAGAGTGGTGACTCAGGGCCACATCACGTCCACCGCTATCCTCGAGTACGCGGCGAGATTCTCGAACGACTCACCCTTCCTCTCCTCGTCACGCCGAGCCTCGGCGGCGGCTCCCTGCTTCGCTCCCGCTGGCGCCCGCTCGCCCTCGGCCGGCGCGGCTGCGGGCCTGAAGTTCCGCAGGCTGTGGCCGCTCATGTAGCAGTTGGCCGCCAGCACGCTGGTGCTCTCCGCGCCGCCCAGCAGCTCCGACAGCAACAGCACGATCGAAGCCATCGACGATCAATCTCCCAAGAAACGAGCGATGGAAAGAAAACCTAGCCAAGAAACAAGAAAGAACAGAGGCGGTGGTGTGCTTATGCACAAGGCAAATTGCTCGGTTTATATTTCTACACGCGCCGGTAACGGTGGGCCGCTTGTGGTTTTCGACGGTCAGCATCCATGAATGGCCGCCGGCTTGGTTGGTGGGTGGCCGGATGCAATTCAATTGTTTCGGGTTCCACTTCACCTGCGGATGCATGCGCTTATGGTATCAGTACAGTAGCTGGCTGCGGTCTCAGACGGCCGATGGGTTCTGACTAAGACAGCATACTACTGTATGTCGCGTCACCGTCAAACATGGAGCACGATATATCGGATCGGAAAGCCCTTACCTATTTCCATTCGGTACTTGGATAAAAATACAGGGAATGTTGATGGACCAGACAGGTTGGTGCTGCGCTACGGATGACACTAAAAAATAGTCTGAATTCGCCAGGTGTGCTTTAGTCACTGTCTATACCTGGACATGGCTGTAATATCTCAAACTTTGAGTTTTGGAATGTTTAAAAATTTAAAATGATTCATTTGCATTTTTTCCAAATTAAACATAGCTTGATTTAAATTTTTTATTTATAAAGAGATTTAATTTGACTAATATATATAATAAACAAAATATTTCTAGTTATAGTTGGGTTCCTTGTATTCCAAGATAATTTTTATGTATTTTTTTATATTTTTTGAATTTATTTGCTATTTATTTGAATATATTCAGATTTATTTGAATTTCTGGTGATTTATTAATTTGAAAAACAATTTTTATTTTGAAAAATATTCTTAGGCCGAATCTCTGCCGGACCATTCTTATTCACGCTGCCTTGGCCCGTCCGTCTCGACCTGCCAGCCTGCTTCGTCGCTCAGCCCAACTTCCTCTGCACGACCCACCTCAGCCAAACCCGGCCTGCTTGTGCGTCGCCGCCCGGCCGAACCCTAACCTTAACCCTAGAGGAGTCCCGGCGCCGCACGCGCGCGCCGCCACTCGAAGTTCACGCCCCGCACACCTCCCTAGGCTATAAAACTCCGAGCCGTGTCTTGATTCGGGATCCTCTCGTCGCGCCGCACTCGCTGATCCCCTCAACGTCGCCAAAGAGTCCATCATCGCCTCGCACAAGCTCGCCGAAGTAGCGTCGCCACAGCTAAGGCCTTCTTTCACGTGAAGCGCCATCGCCGTTGGGTCTTTGTTGGAGACGAGGCTGGATTCGAGTTCCCTGAACCGCGCTTGCCTAGATCCGTCGAATTCCGTGCTCGATTTGTCGCTCCTCCATCGTCGGCAACATCATCTTCCTCAGCTTCGGTAGGTTTCCACCGCTGTCCCTCGCTAGAGCTGAGCTGCGAGCCCAAGCCGACGTGGCATCCGCGTGTCTGCCTACGTCAGCCGCCGTGTCAGCTTTCTCGCCTAGTCAGTGGCCGCGTATCACTGGTGTTTCATCTGCTCACCCTTTGCCACATTAGCTGACAGTCCCAAGCGTCAGTGGCACTATTACGTGAGCTCAATCTACCGTGGACCAGATCAGAACCATGGACCTGGTTTATGGACCGTGGGCCCACCTGTCAGCCTCTAACATATTTTTTTTGACTTATTTTATTTTTAAAATTCCAACCATGATGCAATAAAAGGATTTTTCTAAAAAAATAATTCTAGAAAATCTTCTTTTTTCTATTTTTCTGAATTTAATCTTTCGGATGCCCGTTCTCTTTCATACGAACTCCGATTGAAGCGATTCAAGTTTTTAATTTTTTCTAAATTCAAGCTCTACATTCTAGAGCTATTTATTTCTAATTTAGAGTTTGTTAAAGTCTCTATTTATTGTTTATTTGCATTTGTTGCTTTCTTTTCTAGTAGACGCTAATCCCGAGGAAGCAAGCGAAGGATTTGAAGATCAAAACTCAGTAGTACATCAACATGACAAGTCATAACTTTTTATCATGTTGAACATATGTTTACAAAAGTACTTTAATTTTTAAAATCGCATGCTATTTCAGTACAATGATTATTTGTTGGGAATAGCTATGTACCTAATTGTCATTATACCACCTTTATTATTGGAATGCCATGTATCCATTGTTAACCCTAGGTTGGAACATTATTAGTTAGACATGATTGTATTAACAACTTTGAGTTATTAAGCTATGCTTATACATGCTTATTGTAGGATGGGATTCATATCAAATGTTGAATAATGTTAATCTTAACTTAATGAGATATTGAATTGTGGTTGGTAGCCATTATTATAAAATTTATTATACCATGGCAGAGTGCGCTATTGGTCTTGGTTGAATAAAATAGTTTTCCCTAAGGCAAGTGATCGTGCAGTAAAGGGGGGTGCCGCTATCACATTTGAGATGTGGATGTCTTGCTTGAGACAACTTAAGGAATTAATTTTGTAAGGCATTGAACTGGGCTAATCGTACAACTATATGTTTGGTATGGAACAGACCTAGTTGATTAATTTCTCATGTCTAAATTTGAGTACTGCCATTGGTGATGTGGGTTTCGGGATGTATGGTTATATTTATATGGCTCAAGAGGGGGCCCTGAGGTGTGAAACCTTAGTGGACAGTATCGAGTTTGGATAAAGCATTGTAAAGACTTTGTCATAATCTCTCTACCTACACACTAAAGGAAGTGTGTTAATTGTATGGCAACAAGAGACGATCATGTCTTGTGGGTAAAGCAGTACAACCTCTGCAGAGTGTAAAACTATTCGAATAGTCGTGTTCACGATTAAGAGTATGCCTAGAAATTTCACATGAGGTATAGAGTATTTCATAAAATATTGAAAGGTGGAATTGTTGGGATATGAACGGGGAATTCATCATTGTCTTTGTTGTCTAAAGTTAACATTGAAGAATTTAGTGGTTTGATGATGGTTTTAGATGGTGTTAGGTGAAGCCTCACCAATCTATTCATGTTGTCTATCATTTATTTACTAGTTATTTATTATCTTTTCATATATATGATTTCAATCTATTTATTGTATTTAAATTCAAGTTATTGTTTTCTGTAAAATAACCATATGACTATTCTTTGAAAAGCCTTGTATTAATATATTGCATCATTTCCTTACAGCTTGATGAGTATTTTTTGTACTCACGGCTATACGCGTTAATCAGTTACTGAGGAAGGACCAAGAAATACAAAAATCTACGAGGAGTACTACGAGGACTACGTGAACTAGAAAGATATTCCCCAGATGATTGCCTGTGGCATGTCGAATGGCCCAAGTTAATTTATTTTTACTGCAATAGTTTATTTGTTTCTTTAGCCTTGAAGGTATAGTTGTGTAAACTTGACTATAAGGTCTATTGCTCTATTTAATAATAATTTGCTATTTTCTTAGTTAATTCGTTATATAAAATGGTATTTCATCTATATTATCACTGTGTGCACTAGCGTGATCCTAGACTAATACAGCATACACAGAGAGTTTTGAATTCGTAAATCCGGGTCCCAAAAATGGCCACCGCTCCACTGCCATGCCCCGCGGCTAGCACCACCTCGCAACAACATGCAGTCAGGGGCAAGGCTCTAAATCTCGGTGACATTTTGGTAAATTTTGGCAAAATTTTGGAATCCAGCCAAGGCCGAGATTCCAAATCTCAACAGAATAAAAAAAAAATTAAAAATTAGGGTTTGCTATAGAAATTGTTTTGGACCGGTTTGCATGGTTTTTCGATCGATTTTGATGTTCTTTTGACCGGATTTCGTACCATTTTTTTTTGTGAAGGATTGTAACGTTTTTTATGAGAAATACATGTGAAAAGTTTATAAAAAAATATATATACAAATTATGTAAACCTAACCCTAAATCCTAACTTGGATTTCGCCCTTAAATGATGCATTTTGGCATAAGCCCTAAACTCTAATTTGGATTTTGGCCTAAACCCTAGCTGAATTTCGGCCTTAAGTTGTATTTCAGCTTAAACTCTAAACCCTAGCTTGGATTTCGGCCTTAAATTATATCTCGGCTTAAATCCTAGCTTGGATTTCGGCCTAAACCCTAAACCTTAGCTTGGATTTCAACCATAAATGATGTATTCGGCCTAAACCCTAACTTGGATTTTGGCCTAAGCCCTAAACCCTAACATGGAAATTTTATGTGCAAATACTTAGTATTTTGCATTCAAATAGATAGGAAATATAGATAAATACTTGTATGATTTGTTTATATTTTTTCTGACCTTGGGAGACCATTTGATAGGGGTTTAATAATGACCAAAATTTTGGCCAATTTCGCCGAAATTTCAGCGATTACAGCCGAAATTTTAGTTTTCCTGGTTTCAAATTCTGAAATCTCGCCGAATTTTAGATTTCGGCCACCTTCGGGAATCGAGCTCCTTGCCACCGGTCAAACCGAGATCCACACCGTTGAACATGAACAGGAGCATGGAGGCTTAGTATTTGTGAAATCATTCACTTTTCAGCCCCCTCAGCTCGTTTTTTTGGCAAATCTAGCACCTTCGTAAAATTATTTGTAGATTTGGCCTCCCTTCTCGCCACGAAAGATGCTCCTAGACCTGGAGAGTGCAGCAGCCGGCGCTACTGCGCTCAGGGAGCGCAGCAGCGGGCTAGCGCAGGAGCAGCAACTTTCGCACATGGGCAACACGAGAGATCGGTCAGTGCTGCAGACTGGGAGCATAGGAGGTGGTCGGGAAGTGCGAGAGGCGGGCTGTCGCGGATGGGGAGCGCGGAAGGCACCTTCCATGGTAGGGGGCGTGGAAGGTGACACATATCACCTTCTGACGTTTTTGTGGTTGAGAATGTGGCCAATTCTAAAAATGCGTTTGCAGAGGGACTAAATTTGCAAAAAAAAAAAGGAAAGAGAGGCTAGAAAAGGGATAACTTCACTTCTTGCTTTTGCTGGGTTGTGAGGGCTGGACGTCGATTCCTATAGCCCCGGCACCGGATACGCCACATCTCGTCTGGCGTCACCAAGGAAGAAGATAAGGTGTTAGGGACAGGGCCGTACTAGTGTTTTAAAGCCTTATCTAAATTTAAAATTAAATCCTCTTGAAAGGGTTAATTACCATAACAAATGATAATGTTTCACTCTCTAAACTGGTATTTAACTTTGTAATCATCATACGTCTAGTCATTATAGTGCTATCGTGAGTCTTTCCAATCCATTAGATCTTTTAGAGACAATGTAGAATCCAAGTAGGACTTAAAAAAATTCAACTTATAAAAATCCCCTTTTGGAAATGCAAAAACGACTCAAATACTCAACAAAATTCTATACACAGTAATTGAATTACAGAAATAATATAGTTGTTTCACAATCTCTAAAATAACAATTGGACCCATATTTTTCTTAGGAATATTTTTTAAGCAAAAACTTAGCAAGAAAATGGGCTGAGACAGAAGTGGGAAAGGTAGATGTGAATTGGTAGAAAGTTTTACGAAGAAGTGTATAAGAAGGTCTACTCACTTACTAGTTTACTACTCATACAACGATTAAGTTTCACTGATTGAATAAGATTTAGTAGAAAATAAAGTCCTTAATTTTTTGGTGGACCTGTGCGGTTGCTCATGTTGCACATGCCCAGATACAGGCCTGGAGGACACTGGAGACGGAGAAGAAGGTGTGTAGGGGAGGATGCTAGAGGCTGAGAACAAGACGCATAGGACGAGGAGGAGTGGAGCGTAGGAGCACGGGAAGAGGAGAGGCAGCACGGGGGGTTCCTGGTGGTCCTCGCAGGTGCCGACGAGGCAGCGCGCTTGGTGGAGGTGCTTGATAGGGTTGCGCTGGGGACTGCATTGTCGCGGACTACTGCAGTTTGGAGGGGGTAGGGGAGTGTCGATTGCTGGACCTAGGGTTTATATTATCGAATCGAGCTCGAAAATCACCCCCGGTGGTATTGATTTTCGTCGAAAATCGATAGAAACTCAGCGAGAATTCAAGGAAAATAAAAAAAATACAAAAATGCTAGATATTCAAGTAAAAGTAATGTGACAACTCAAAATAATGACCTCTTATACTAAAGCTCTATTTTCTGATGGCATGATAAAAGGTTAGGACATTTGTAGAACAATTAAGAATATTGGATGAATGATTAACACTATTAGGAAAATAATTATTAATGACACGAGATGCAGTCATTAAAAATTACTAACAATCATAGAATTATGGTCATTAGACGTCGTTAAAGGCTTCATGGTTAACAGTACTAACGACCACATACAATTTCTTTTAACAACGGGATAATTGCTATCATTAATTATGAAGAACAACGACCACATTTCTAATATTAATAACCACTTTTTAGTCACTACTCTACTTAATATTGTTGAGTATTAACGACCAGTTTATAGTATTAATAACAACCAATTCTTTCATCACATCCGGTACCACATTTATATTAAAAAATATCCCAGCTATTTTGTCCCGTTCAATTCTTAGAAACAATGACATAATTCCGATTTTGTAAAAACATCCCAGATCAATACCAAGAACCAAAAATTATATTATTGCATATAAAATGTATAATTAGAATGTATACATATCCATATACATAAAAGTTTTTCTTTTCCCCTTTTCTATTATCTATATTTAGTTTTGCTCAAAAACGTCTCACAAATTCAGTTTTTCAATAAATTTTCATGCCATTTGTCAAAAAGATATTAATAGTAATTTTAGAGAATTTTTGGATAAATTTTTCTAAATTTTCTGAATTTTTTGAATTTGAATTGGACTGGTTTTGTTTCTCGAGCCAGTCCGATACGATCAAAAATCATAATTTTCGAACGATTTTCATCGATATTTCAAACCCTGGTTGGACCAAGATCCAACGTTCCGAAAATTGATTAATGTGATCCGCAAAAAACCCGACTGACGGGTAGTCAACTAGTCATTCCCTTTGAAATAAGCTCACGAACCCCAGGTATATTTGGTTGGGCTGTGAGCTCACAAAGAAATTCGGAGAAGACGAAGGGGAAGTAGAAACGAAGGAATTGAATAAGATTAGGTGTCCTTGAGAGGCGATCTGACGGTTGAGACTCGAGCTCCTGCAATCCCATTTTAAACCTATTTCTGACTTGACACATCCCTGGCGAGATATTAAACCCCAAGGATCCATGTAGCATATAAGTAGGAAGCACTCTTGTAACATGGGAATATGGGAGCCCAGCCTTGCTCGGTTGGTTCCGTGCGCTGGGCGCATGTAGCCTGTTCATGTGCCGCTCAACACCTAGGCTCGTGGAGCCTGCGTGCGTGTGTGTGGGTGTGTGTTTATGACTCGGTTGTTGTTTTTCTCCAATGATGAAATGTCAAGCTTCTAGTCAATTTTTTTTAAAAAAAATTAATATGGGAATAGACACTTGAATCTCTTAATTAGCGACGATACCTGCATGAGGCGTAATTAGACAAATCGCCCATATCGATCAGTGGAATGATGCGGCAATGTGGGAGTATGGGTCGAATAATTTGGAGATGCTTCGGAAAGATGTCGATATCGATCGGTCGTGGGTGATCCAATACACGTGAAGTGATTGAAGAACGTCGATTTGGCAATCGAGCCATAGTGAAGTTCGTCCGGGGGACGAGCTGAATCCAAAATAGGAAAAATGTAAAATGGCATCGACGACGGATTTGAATGGAGACAAGATACATCAGATGGCCATTTTTCTAACATTTCCTGTTGCCATTTTTCTAACATATCCTATTTTTTTACAATGCATACTTACCAATGCCAGAAATCCTATTTTTTTTCCTATACAAAGATGCCAGACAGAGTAATTGACTCTTGGGCTGAGAGAAGAATCCTCCATCCTGAGAAACTTCAGAATCATACCTATGGTACCGGAATGACGAAACCACGCACACGAAATAAAGCCATTTTTTCGCTGGTTGTCTTTGAATCGAGGACGTTGGTACTAGCGACGCCGATACTTTGCTTACCTTGCTAGTGTACGTTTTTTCTTTTGCAAATTTAACTTTCTATGTATGTATTTTAAAATTTAGTCTTCTTCCCTGTTACAAAAGACACTACAGGTGACATCGGTCACCTGTCGCGCTTTTGGAGTTTGGTAAGTGATTGGCGCCTCAGCAAGGTGAGGAATCATAGAACAGTCGAGGAGGGCGTTGCCGAACTACGACAGTACGATAAGTGAGGCTCGAGAATCGGCTACCCCGCTGTAGTGCACGGCAGGAATCCCATTACGGTGGGCCATGTTTCTACTGCCGTGGTTGGTCTAGCTCCTACGATTTCAGTCACTTGCCGAGCTCCTTGCAAGGACATATGTCCACCGTCGTGCCTTTTGTGGTAAGGAAGGATACTAAATTTACAAATACATACACCAAAAAGTTAGATTTGAAAAAATAAATACACCGAACGACATAAACGAAGGATTCTAATAATACAGAGACGATCAGACAACTAGTCATCAATAGGGACAGACTCCATTGACGTGCACATCGCTCCATGTGACCAACACTGACCCAGTGAATGAATGGAGACAGGCCGGAAAAAAACTGGTTAGAGCTGAAATTAAAATTGTTTCAATTACAACAGTTAATAGATTTAAAATTGAAATGAGTCCGTTTCGAACGATAAAAGGTTAATGAAACTCGACTCAACAGTGATTAGTTAGCTCGAATTTAAGATAATAACTTAAATGGTTATTAAAATGATTTTATGTTGAACTATACCACTTTCAAAAGAAGCTCGATAGCCGGCCTTAATCGGATGAACAACGAATAATTAATTTACCTTTTAGTTATATATACATACATATACATATATATATATACATATATATATATATATATATATATACATATATATATATATACATATATATATATATATTAGTATAATTACCTAAGGCACCATGGTGCCTAGGCACCATAATTTAAAAAAGATATTTTCTCTATGTATTTTCATACGAAATTTTCTAAAAATTTTATGATACTGAGTTTAACTAGTTTACTAACTAGTTCAAACAAGTTTGAACTGAAATTCAAACTAGAGTTTCCCTTTTTTATGATAGTTTGGTTGTGGGTATGTGCTGATTTTATATATAAATCAGCAAAGCATGTGATCCAAACTCATTCAAAATCTTTGAATTCGAGTATATATTTTCAAATGTATGTGTTTCATTTGAATTGTTATTGATGGGTATATACTCTAAAATTGAAATTTTTGAAAAATATACTCGAATATGGCTTGAATTCGCGCATTTGAAATCATGGTGCCTGAGCACCATGGTGCCCCATTTCGGCTTCCTATATATATATACATACATGTATATATATATATATATATGAAACGAAATGAGGCACCATAGTGCCTGGGCACTATGATTTTAAATGTGCGAATTCAAACCATATTCGAGTATATTTTTCAAAATTTTCAGTTTCAAGGTATATATCTATCTAAAACAATTCAAATGAAACGCATACCTTTGAAAAAAAAATATTCGAATTCAAAGATTTTGAACGAATTTGGATCACATGCTTTTCTGATTTATATATAAAATCAGCACATACCTACCACCAAACTATCATCAAAAAGTGAAACTCTAGTTTGAATTTCAGTTCAAACTTTTTTGAACTAGTTAGTAAACTGGTTAAAGTCAGCATCTTAAAAATTTCAAAAAATATCGCATAAAAATACATAGAGAAAATGTCTTTTTTAGATCATGGTGCCTAGGCACTATGGTGCCCTAGGTAATTATATATATATATATATATATATATATTACGGTGGCGCTATTCTACTCCCGAGTGTAGAAGAGCTATTCTGCGCTCTGGCTGGAGAAGTAAATTCCATGCGCTGGCTAAAACGTAGTGAGTTAATGCATTGCAAACAACACTAGTAAATGCAGCCTACTAGTAAATCATGAAATAGTTTACTACAGAACAACTGATGAATTTACTGTCGAAGCGCATGTAAAGCACACCTGAATCTAATTCGGTAGTAAATCACAAATACATTTTACTAGAGAACAATAGATTGAATTACTACCGAATCAGTTACTAGTTCATGCGTTGGTCAACCCAGCTAATTAATGTGTATTGTAGTTTGTACATGAATCTGTCTCTTCTTTGTTTTTTCATATCTTTCAGCTGATATTGATTTTGGTCTTAAAATTTTACAGTGTTGTATAATCTCTCCTCCCCTATCTATAGTAATTTTTTGAGAATTTTTGAAAACGTGTACTTATGGTTTTCATGAATAAGAATAAAGTTCTGTTTGCTACATCTATAATAAAATATCTGAAAATTTCTCAAAAATTACCACGCATAGGGGAGTTGAGCTTCTACAATCTTGCAAAATTTGAAGACCAAATTCAATTAGATTTGAGAGATATGAAAATAACAAAGTGCCATACAGCAGCGTATACTATCTTTTACTATCAAAAAAATAACACTTTACTATGAAAAATCTCAAAAAATTACCACACGTAGGGGAGGTAATATTCTACAACCCTGAAAAATTTTAAAACCAAAATCAATGGGATTTCAGAGATAGGAAAATAACAAAATACCGAACAACAGCATATACTACATTTTACTATCAAGAAAGCTATATTTTACTACCTCATACTAAATCTGTTACTACATGCTGTACACAGCAGCCAAATGATATAAAATCTACAAAAATCAAATGTATAAGTTTTCAAAAAATCACAAAAAAATTATCATACGTAGGATACTTGAGCTTCCACAACTCTACAAAATTTGAAGACCAAACTCAATGGCATTTAAAAGATATGAAATTGACAAAGCACTAGATAGTGAAAAATCACTAGTCAACCGAATTTATCTTTTTCATATCTTTCAGCAGGTATTGATTTTGATTTTCAAAATTTTCAGAGTTGTATAATCTCACCTACCATATCTATAGTAATTGTTTTAGAATTTTTTAAAATGTGTACTGTTGGTTTTCATAAATAAAATTTTAGTTCTATTAGTCGGACCAGTAGTAAAATATTTGAAAAATTCTCAAACAATTACCACACGTACAGGAGTTGAGCTTCTACAATCGTGCAAAATTTGAAAACCAAACTCAATAGGATTTGAGAGATATGAAAATAAAAAAGTGCCAAACAGCAACGTATACTATCTTTTACTATAAAAAAAATAACACTTTACTGTGAAAATTTCTCAAAAAATTACCACACATAGGGGAGGTAATATTCTACAACTCTGAAAATTTTCAAAACCAAACTCATTGGAATTTGAGAGATATGAAAATAACAAAATACCGAACAGTAGCATATACTACATTATACAATCAAGAAAGCTGCATTTTACTGCCTCCTACTCAATATGTTACTACATGTTGCACACAGCAGCCAAATAGTATAAAGTCTACAAAAATCATATGTATAAGTTTTCAAAAAATCTCAAAAAAATTACCATACGTAGGATACATGAGCTTCTACAACTCTACAAAATTTGAAGACCAAACTAAATCGCATTTAAAAGATATGAAATTGACAAAGCACTAGATAGTGAAAAATCACTAGTCAACCGAATTTGTCTTTTTCATATTTTTCAGCTAGTATTGATTTTAAATTTCAAAATTTTCAGGGTTTTATAATCTCACCTACCATATCTATAGTAATGTTTTCAAAATTTTTGAAAATGTGTACCATTGATTCAAATAAATAAAAATTTAGTTCTGTTTGTCGGACCCGCAGTAAAATATTTGAAAAATTCTAGAAAAATTACAACACGTAGAGGAGTTGAGATTCTACAATCCTGCAAAATGTGAAAATCAAACTCAATAGTATTTGAGAGATATGAAAATAACAAAGTGCCAAACAGCAGCATATACAGGATACTGTCTTTTACTATAAAAAAAATAACACTTTACTGTGAAAAATTCTCAAAACATTACCACACGTACGGGAGATAATATTCTACAACCCTGAAAATTTTCAAAAACCAAACTCATTGGGATTTGAGAGATATGAAAATAACAAAATACCGAACAGTAGCATATACTACATTTTACTATCAAGAAAGCTGCATTTTACTGCCTCCTACTCAATGTATTACTACGTGTTGTACAGAGCAGCCAAATAGTATAAAGTCTACGAAAATCATATATATAAGTTTTCAAAAAATCTCAAAAAAATTACCATACGTAGGGTACGTGAGCTTCTACAACTCTACAAAATTTGAAGACCAAACTAAATCGCATTTAAAAGATATGAAATTGACAAAGCACTAGACAGTGAAAAATCACTAGTCAACTAAATTTGTCTTTTTCATATTTTTCAGATGGTACTGATTTTGAATTTAAAATTTTTCAGGGTTGTATAATCTCACCTACCATATCTATAGTAATTGTTTTAGAATTTTTGAAAATATGTACAGTTGATTTTCATAAATAAAAATTTAGTTCTATTTGTCGGACCTATAGTAAAATATTTGAAAATTTCTAAAAAAATTACCACATGTAGAGGAGTTGAGATTCTACAATTTTGCAAAATTTGAAAACCAAACTCAATAGGATTTGAGAGATATAAAAATAACAAAGTGTCAAACAGCAGCGTATACAGTATACTATCTTTTACTATAAAAAAAATGACACTTTAATGTGAAAAATTCTCAAAACATTACCACACGTAGGGGATGTAGTATTCTACAACCCTGGAAATTTTCAAAACCAAACTCATTTGATTTGAGAAATATGAAAATAACAAAATACCGAACAGTAGCATATACTACATTTTATTATCAAGAAAGCTGAATTTTACTGCCTCCTACTCAAAGTGTTACTACATGTTGTACACAGCAACCAAATGGTATAAAATCTACGAAAATCATATGTATAAGTTTTCAAAAAATCTCAAAAAAATTACCATACGTAAGGTATGTGAGCTTCTACAACTCTACAAAATTTGAAGACCAAACTAAATCGCATTTAAAAGATATGAAATTGACAAAACACTAGACAGTGAAAAATCACTAGTCAACCGAATTTGTCTTTTTCATATCTTTCAGTTGATATTGATTTTGAATTTCAAAATTTTCAGGATTGTATAATCTCATTTACCATATCTATAGTAATTTTTTTAGAATTTTTAAAAATGTGTACCGTTGATTTTCATAAATAATAATTTAGTTCTGTTTGTCAGATCCGTAGTAAAATATTTAGAAAATTCTCAAAACATTACTACACGTAGAGGAGTTAAGCTTCTACAATCCTGCAAAATTTGAAGACCAAACTCTATAGGATTTGAGAGATATGAAAATAACAATGTGACAAGCAGCAGCATTTTGATATCTTTGAAATGACGATGGGTAGAAGCACATCTCGTAAACAGGGTTAATTCCCATGCACGTCATTATATCATCATACCTATCCTAAACATGAAGAAACGGTGCCTCCTAGGCGCTTTGAGCCGGGAGGCGCGGCTCGAGTCGAGCCGACCAAATTTTTTTCGTATCCGGTCCTTTTAAAAAAACAATTACGAATAGGTTCTTTTTAGGAAAAAAAATTACGATTTTGATCCTTTTCTCGAAAAAAGATTACATATTACGTCAATGCCCTTTTAGCGTTTTTAAAAGTAGCGGACGGGTCCTTTTCAGGAAAAATCGAAATTACGTTTAGGTCCTTTTTGTAAGAAAAAAAACCCGCATGTTTTTTTTTAAAAAAAACATGCATCGCATTTATGTCCTTTTTCCGGTTTTCGAGCATTACGTTTAAACCCTTTTGCGAAAAGCAAAGTCTTATTTTTTAATCATTTTCGCGCGTTTTCTCGATTTACTCGTGTGTGGAGCGTCAGTCGCGCGTTTTATCGATTTTCTCGCGTGGAAAGCAGCGCCCGCGGCGTGGCACGCAGCGCATAAATTTCTAGTATAACCGATCTGGACCTGGCAATCTTTTCCCAAATCCGACCCGAACTGACAGCGGTAGGGGATGTTCTGATCCAGCTGCGACTACTGCTTCCAGGTCTCCAAATACCGCCTGTTCTTTTTTACTTTAGTTTTTTTTAAAAAAAATTAACTAGAAACTCTAGTATCTATACCCCTTTATAATGCACCTAAGCAATTTTTCCTACGTCCACCCTAAATAATGCATCTCAATAGAGATGGCCCAATATTCGTGCACCCAGCAAAACGTCCCCAGAAACTTGCATTCATCAAAATGAACGTCTCAGATCTTTCCTCAGTTTTACTCACCCACATCTGATGGCCATTGTTTAATGTGTCTAACTCATTCATTCATGTGGCCCACAACAGGAGAGCCCACACATATATTTCAATTGAACTATATATATGGAATTTATGTTGCAAATCTAAACCCATTTGATTTCGATTCAATATTTACCATACCAGTCAGTACCATGAATTGCGCAATTAATTTTCTTCCATTCATGCATGTGCATCACATCCTATACAAGACGCTCACGTACCGCCGCCATAATATTATTTAGCGAAAAATATTATATAAGGAATGTGTGTATGAAATACAATTATCGTGCCTATCAAGTAATATCCACAACTGATAAACTGAATGTTTTGCTAAGCAAATAATCCATATATTCTACAACAACAATAAGCGATATATTAATCTAGAATTTGGCCGAAAAAACAAAGTGAATTAGCGAACAAAAATTTTCTTTGACACTAAATTTTGGCAAACCAATCAAACGAATAAACAAAAATGATAAAGATAAACAAATCTAAATGCACCTGTAGCAGCTTTAAGAGGTAGGTCTGGTCGTGGATCCAGGGAGCAAAGGCGTCAGAGATGGCGCAACCAGGGAGGAGGGGCACCCGCTCACAGCGTTCTACACATCGGTTGTGCCGGTAGATTCACTTGCATTGGAAGCCTGAAAGGAGAGAGCGAGAGAAAGGATAAGCAATACGGGATCACTCATGAGCTGATACAGGCGAAAGGCTACATTACCATAATACCATGTGCTTTACAGTGGTACGATTTAAACAATTGTTTCTATCCTGTTGTTTTGGAGAGAAATCCACGTCCTGCTCGCCAACGTGCGCCACGGCATGCTCTCCCATGCCCGCCGTGCCCTGCGCGCGGCCGTCCGCCGCGTCATGCTCGTCTTCGGCCGCAGCATCTATGCTCGGCGAGCGTGGCGTCGGGAAAAGACGAGCGCGACGTGGAGAAGGAAACTCGAGCAGCTAAAGTTGGAAGGTTGAAACGGAAATATCGGCTGTGAAAGGTTGAAACGGAAAGACTACTAATTGTGAAAGGCAATCGTGCATGCATGCGGCAGATCATGCATGCATGCATCATTATGG
Organism: Otatea glauca; assembly: GCA_036346275.1. Lineage (NCBI taxonomy): Eukaryota > Viridiplantae > Streptophyta > Magnoliopsida > Poales > Poaceae > Otatea > Otatea glauca. The sequence goes on along the minus strand of CM070711.1, from coordinate 16,226,049 downwards.
CCAAACCACTGAACTCTATTGGAAGGTTGAACGTCAATTAATGCATGAGATTGTGCATGCATGCGCGGGATAAATATGGAAGAATCACAACAAATATACGAGGCGCTCTTTAATACTCCATAGAATTGTATGAAAAAAAACTAATACACCAGGGGCTTGCGCCGCGCGATCGGCTTGCCGGAGATGGACGCGTACCTTCGCGCGGAGCGGGAGGCGGCGGAGGCTGTTGACGCCGCGCTCGCGGAGGCGATGCTGGCGAGCGCGGTACGTGGAGGAGATCAAGGGCAACACCTTCGGGCTGGTGGTCGCGCAGGTGGAGAAGATCAGGAGGATGAGCACGCTGGAGGGGTGGGACGTGCGGCGCGTGGACTGCATGGAGGTGCTGATGCGCATGGCGGGCGGCATGAATGGAAGAAAATTATGTTGCAAATCTAAACCCATTTGATTTCGATTCAATATTTACCATACCAGTCAGTACCATGAATCGCGCGCTTAATTTTCTTCCATTCATGCATGTGCACCGATCTTCTGATAATATCTCACCAACTTTCCTCACGTTCATCTTCCTTTTCCTGGCCATCACCAACGCCGAAGAGCTTCACATTATCCTCCAAGGTCTTGCCCCTCGTCTCCGGCAGGAAGAAGAACATGAACATCCACCCGGCGGCAGCGATGCCAGCGTAGAGGTAGAAGCTCCGGCGATGGTGATGGCATTGTAGAGCGAGATGAAGGACATGGTGATGGCCCCGCTCATGATCCGATTCATCACCGTGCCAAGAGCGCAACCCTGAGCGCGCAGCCGCAGCGGGAAACTCCAAGAAATACTTGATGGTAGAAAACCTATGGACATTGATTGCTTTAATGCAGGGGTGCGCATGCTCGCAAGCGATGAAACCATGTATTTTAGGGATTCCATATGTCACTACCTAGATTTACAGTTATGCGTATGTTTTCATATTTTTGCGTTATATATGTACACATTATGCAATAATCAACTGCCTATTTTTTAATGTTTTAATTTATCACAGCCACTTTGTAATTACCGACGGTACCATAAGTTTCGTGTCAAGGTTGAAGATGAGAAGCTTGCAAAATTATTTGATGCTTGGCCTGAGACTGGAATTGCGTTGTCTGAATGCCGAATGGTAAGCTTTGCTTAATAAATTGTTTGACGCTTTATTATGTTATATATGTGTGCAAAAGATATAATGTCTATATTTGTAGATTATGCTGCCTTTTTATCACGGAGTACGATTCAACATGTTATCATTCGACATGAAGGACAGGGTTATCTCCGTTATTGATCCAACACCTCTACCCGTATGGGTTCCAACGGATAAACCATCCAGTTACTATCTTGATAGAATACAAAAAATTGGTATAATATTCGATCGCGCTATAAGGATAGTAAATCCCTCATGGAACGACGATATCTATGATTGGCGTATTGTAGCTCTAAAGTCTGTTCCAAAAACAATAGACCGGTAAGTTATTTATACATGATTAGTAAATAGTTAATTTTTTGTGTACTTACATGTAGCAATTAAATGTTGTGCAGGAACTTGACAGGTTATTTTGTCATGAAGTTCATGCACGGATCTGTATGGTCGGTACTCTCTATTTTATTAATCACTTTTTATAAGGTTGTAAAGTAGATCTATACTGATGATACTCTACAACGTACTTACAGGGTTCACCTATCCTCAGGAAGTGTTTCTTAATTGAAATACTAAAATACAAGTGGAATGAGTCTTGAAAAACATCCTCAAGACATAAGAACAAGTCTTAAGAGCATACGAGAAACGTTTAGCGAAAAATATTATTGAGTGTTATATCTTCATTTTTGTACTCGCATACGGGCACTGTGATTATTTATTATTAAGTGTTATATTCATACTTATCTTCTCATTTAATTGATAAACGGGTGTACTGCCGTCGTAGCGTTTGCACGGGCATTATACTAGTTCATTAAAGAAGGAGAACAACCACCAAGCTACAGACGCATACACAATACACCCCACTACTACAGAATCAGTGATCCTTCCCGCCATATCACTGTCGGTTCATCAAAAACTGGTAGTAATAATATTATCACTGCCGGTTTGGATGGAAAACCGGTAGTAACGACTTTTTCTGATGAACCGGTAGTGATAAATCCCTTATTACTGTCGGTTCGGACAAAAACCGACAGTAATACTATCATTGTCGGTTTTTAGAAGATCCGACAATGATAAACCCCTTGTTACTGCCAGTTCGGAACAAGAACCGATAGAGATAATGGATGACACGAACTGATAGTCATTTAGATATCCAAATAATCATCAAAAGTTTCGGAGACAAAGAAACAAAAGGAAAATATATCCTATATCAGTTGAGGATTGAGTGATAGGTGAGATGGTAAGGGGCACACGCGTGAAGCAGCAGGTCACCAATTCGACTCCTAGTAACTGCACGCGCGCGTATTTTGCGCGAAAATAATTTTTTTTTACCGAGTGTTTTTTGGATGAACGAATCGGGAGACTATCACTGCCGGTTTGCATACAAACCGACAGTGATGTCTGTATCACTGTCGGTTCTAAAACCGGCAGTGATAGTCCGACTATCACTGCCGATCAATCACTGCCGGTTCCCATATCCGACAGTAACAAGGATTTGGAACCGATAGTAATCACGTTTTCTGTAGTAGTGATCCCACACACACGCACCCACGCACGTGTGCTTGCACTCGACGCCACGAGTGCCCGCATCAAGCGGCGCACGAACCCGGACGGGTAGACACCGAGCAAGGCTCGGTCTGCCTTAGTTTTATATATAAACATGGTAACTCCGATAAACACCTTTAGTCGTTTGCTTTTCTTATTATATATTTTCAAAAACCATTTTTTTAAAATCCAGCTGCGACGCCAAAACGTGCATCCATACAACTAATGTAACGGACACAGGACTAAAATACAGCCGATGTTCGCTAATGAATTAATCTTAGGTAGCACCCGTTGGACACTTGGATCCAACCGCGCCGTGGTAATATTTGTTCCTCGCCGGTCGATCTGCATCGCATCTTTCTCCACGGCGGTCGTTGAAAAGTGTCCGCTCCATGCATAACCGGGCAGGGGATTGAATGCTGATATATGCAGGTGGATGGAGGTGGAGAGGCTGCGCGTGATGCATGCATGCATCCTGCAGCGTTGGCCGGGCCAGAGCGTACGTGCGAGCGTGTACGTAGTACATGGTGGTCGACCAGACGGCGAACGCGAGCCAGGGTTGCATATCACACTCATATATATATATACCCCACATGCACATACATATGTTCGTCATGTATACACGTTAAAGAGCACATGTACATATTTTTCACTGAAAACACATCGAACACGAGTGAGCGGTACGTCATCTAAGTTATTTATAGACAGCGCTAAAGCTATCTCCTAGGGTAGGTTGTCTTTTTATGATTCACTGTAGATAGCTCCACTACGAATTTTTTATTTAAATGATATTATTTTAATCAAAATTTATGAAAATAATACGCTGAAAAAAATAACAGATATACGTATCTGTCGCCATTTCAATTGGCTACAGGCTCTCTGTAGCCAATGGAAACGGCGACAGGCCACCAACGGCCACTCTGCCACCAATTGAATTGGCGACACAAAGCAGCTATAAAGCGCCGAGCGCCTGTCGCCAGTCGCGCGCCCGAGCCAGACAACAGCAAAAAGAGAAGAGAGGAAGGAGAAGAAAGAAAAGAGAAAGAGAGGAAAGGAGAGGAAGAGAGGGAGGAGGAGGAGGGGAACAAAAGGGAGAAAAGAACTTCGTTTTAGCAGGTAATAATTTTTTCTGTTTGTATTTAAATTTTAAATGTACAATGTAGTGATCAGATTAGATAGAGTAATACTCCCTCTGTAGATAAATATAAGGCGTATTTTGACTTTGCACAAGGATTAAGGTGATGGTGAAATTGAGAAAGACATGAGAGGAAATGACTTACATATCCCACTTAATTGTCTTGGAAGACGAGAGATAATGAATAAATGCATATGGTTGAGAGAGAATAAATAGGGGTATAAATGGAAAGGCTCATTAAATCTACATGCACGCCTTATATTTTTCAACAAGACCATTCAAACTATAGGCCTTATATTTATCAACGGAGGGAGTACTAGTTATTTGATTAGATGAGTTAGGTAGGGATTGAAATCTCGTAAATGATTTAGGTCGGGATTGTAATAATAGTTATTTGATTAGTTGATTTAGGCAAGATTTAGAAATTTCAGACAAATTTTGGACGAACCGCAAAAACGGATTTTCAAATCCAGTTTTTTTGTACCGAGAAAAACGAGATCTCGGCGAGATTTGTCGAGACCTTAGCAAAATTATACGTAGCGAAAAATGGCTCAAATGATGTCGAAAATTTTAAAATTTTTTGTGATGGTTCCTGACACATCAATGATGTTCCCATAAAAATTTCAAATGATTATCAAATCTGACGAATTTATAAAAGCTAGCATTGCCAACTAAGTGAGCGCTTTTATTTAAGAAATGCAGTTTCTTTGATGGTAACCGATATTGCACCATTCCTAATGATTTTTTATGTAAACATGGTAGCACAAACAAATGAAAAAAAAATGAAATTCTGGAGAAGGGACGCGGCTTCATTATTACTACACTTTGATTGTTTAACATGCCTGCCATAAACATTCCATTACATCACTGCAAGATATATGCAAATTTCAATCAACAACATGAAAAGCAACTCGTTTCTGGTAATTAATTCCTTTTCTAATTAAAGATACCAATAGCCATATCCTTATTAATAAAATTTTTCAGAAAAATAGAATATTGACTAGTTAAAAAAAGAATGAAAAGACAGAAAACAACCCAGTATTTCAAATTTGTGTAGTGCTAACAGCGATATGCAGCGATAACAGCATATATCTTCTATTATCCAAAATTTTGAAAAAAAAATTGGATGTTCGTTTCATAGAATGGTGCTGAGGCAATTCTTAAGTTCTCATAAAAATGGTGCTGAGGCAATTCTTAAGTTCTCATAAAAATATTGGATCATTATTAGTCTTACAATGTAGAGTTAAATTGTGCACGTGTTAAGAATTTGATGAAATACTTGACAGGTATGGATGAAAGAGTGAAATTTAAAATATACTACGGAGAAGGGGTTCCGCACATGGGTGTTGAAGGGGTAGTCTAAGTCATTTCGCAAGTGTCGAGGCTAGCCTATCACGTGTAGAGGAGCGTTAATGGGGCACGGTTATGAGATGGTTGTACCACATGTTCTTTTTGGACCGTGAATTGCATGATGTGAAGTTGCACGGAGTAGGTTGCCGGAGAATGGATTGCACGTACTAGGAGTTAGTGGAACTAAGGGGGCCGAAGTCTTGGAGTTCGTATATGAGAATTGCAATTAAGAAAGGATGGCCATTAGTGTTGTTAGCACAAGCATTTGAGAAAGCCAATACAAGCCATGTGACGCAACAGGAGGTTGTTGGTGAAGAACCGGAGGAAGTTGGGGAGAGCAGCAGAAGTAGAGAGGGCTTAGTAAGGTAGGATGTAGATTCAGGGCAGCGCGAAGTGCAAGGTGACAGAGCTGATGTTACAATGGGAGAGGTTCAGGAAGCAATTTGCTCTGGGGACGAGGGAGAAAACATTGAATCGGTGGTCGAAGTGATGGACACAGAGAGCTAGGACTATGAGGCTTTAAGTAATGATGAAGACGATGAAGGACCATTCCCTGCGGAGTGGGGCGAGTGTCAGTTCGACAAGCTGGTGGTCGACGACGGCTAACACTTCGCTTGGGAGTAGATAGAAATGAGGTGAGGCAAGGTGCAATTTATAAGAACAAGAGTGAGGTTCAGGAAGCAGTAACAGAATAGGGCAGTGTCGATGCACAGAACCTTCAAGGTTGCAAAGTCCGATCATATGGTGTATGATGTTAGATACCAGATGAAGGGTTGCCCGTGACGTGTCCATGCGTACCAGCCTAAGTGGGACACAATTTGGAGGTGTTCTATAGTCGTCCCATACACATGCATGCTAACGGAGTCCACGCAGTCCCACCGAAACATATCATCAGGCTTTATTGCCAATGCAATGTACGGAGAGATTGTGGGCAACCTGGATTTGGAGCCACGTGCCATCATACTCGCAATACAGCAAAGGTTCAAGTACGCCATAAGCTACGCGCAGACATAGAGAGCAAAGCAGAAGGCATTGGAAGTACAGTTCGGCACGTACGAAGACTCCTACCAGAACTTGCTAGGTTTGCTTCAAGTGATAAAGGACAGAAATCTTGGCACTTATGTAGACATTTGTGAGCATCCTTCGCAGCGCTTCCCTGTGAAGATGGTTCTGAAGCGGGCATTCTTTGCTTTTGGTGCATACATCAACGCGTTTAGGCAATGTCGTCTGTTGTTATATGTGGACGGGACATTTTTGACTGGTAAATACAAAGGGCAGATATTGAATGCCATAGGAGTGGACGGCAATAATCAGGTTTTTCCCGTAATGCTTGCTTTCGTGAAGGGTGAAAACACAGATAGCTGGCACTGGTTTCTACAGAATGTCAAAGCTAGTGTTGTTGGTCAGCGGCCTGGAGTGTGTATCATACACAATCGGCATACCGGGCTTTTGAGGGCAATCGTTCAGTTGCAGCAAGGTGTGGACGAGACTCATACATGGCATGATTATCGTAGTATGTGGTGCAAGCGCCACATGGGTGCCAACTTCTACAAGCAGTTCAGGAACAAGGAGCTGACAAAGCTTTTCAAGAGGCTGTGCGACCAGAACCAACAGAGGAAGTTCGATGCACTCTAGAAGAAGTTGGACGAGCTGACATCAATGCACACAGCGGAGGCAGCGAAGAGGGCAGCCTCGGCCATAGGGGAGGCCCTAGTCGCGCTGGAGGAGTTACCCACTGACCCTCCTCACCTGGTTCGGAGGAATGGAAGGGCCATGAAATGCTTCTCTGAATGGATAGAGAATGAGTCTAGGGAGAAATAGGCTCTGCTTTACGACACTGATGGTGTGAGGTATGGGTCATGACAACAAACCTTGCAGAGGTTTACAATTGAGTGATGCGAGGGTTGAGACCCCTTCCCTTGGTTGCTATAGTGGAGGGTGTTCTTCGTAGTATCACGAAGTACTTCGTCGATCGCCATGCAAGGGCGATCGCGCGCATGAATGATCCTGCTGTGAAGTACTCAGAGATGATTTTTGCATACATAGAGGACAAAGGCAAGAAGGGGGAGATGCACGCGACAATGAAGATGGGCACGAGGGAGCTTTGTTTCGAGGTGCTGTGCAAGGAGAAGGTTAGTCGTGGGACGAACCGACGAAAGGTTGCCCACGAATGTATCCTACACAGGCAAATTTGTGTCCGCACCTGCAACAAGCCTCGCCTATTACATAGGCTATGCTCCCATGTTATGGCTGCCTGCTCGATTATTCGTATGGATCCAGGTATATTCCTGTCCCAATTCTTCAGTGAGGAAGCTGTGGCTACAACTTGGAGCACGAAAATATACGATTTCTGAGTGATGGGTTTATTCACTGAGCATGAAAGATGGGAGGATACACGCTGGGTCCTAGATATCAACAGGCTGAAGGGATTAGGAAGAAGGCAATCCAGGTGTATAAGGAATGATATGGACAGCGCTGAAAGTGGCCGCCGCGAAAAGAAATGTTCTTTTTGCAAGGATACAGGGCACACTTTCAAGCATTGCCCGAAGATTCAAATGCCGTGAAGTGTTGTATGGCATTTTCGTACTAAATTGTGGTATAATTCACTCCGGTATCCTTATACTAGAATTTCATTTTGTTATATCGAATTCGTATGTGTAGTGAAAACATGTACTATGTATGTTCTTGTATTGGATTAAATTCGTCTGTATAACGAAAGCATGTACTACGTGTGTCCTAAATTTTATGTGTACTTATTGCGTTCATATTCTATTTGTAATTGTTGTATTCATTTCGTACCATATTTTCACTTTGCATTAACATGAAGCTTTTTATTTCCATGTACTATGTGTGTACTAAATTTTATGTGTACTTGTTGCATTCATATTCTATTTATAATTGTTGTATTCATTTACACTTTGCACTAACATGAACTTTTTTATTTGCAGGTATGGCGGGCGTGGAGTTGTAGAGTTGCTTGACCCGTTGGTCGACGCAACTCACCGGAGCTGCTTAGCGACCTTTCCCCCACGGGATGGGGAGGCGGCGTTCGAGCTTGGCGTGCTGTGCTTGCGCATCCCCATGAGGGCATGGCGTATCGATCCGCGATGGATCTCGAGGTGCCCCGCGATAATACTTGTCATTTTTGTTTGCAGGTTGAGGGCAGCTGGCCTACTCCCTGTAGCCCGAATGGTGGAGGCGACCAGCGCGGACGCGTAGGACCGACGAGGTGCCTCCAGGAGGTTCCCCTATGACAGGAGCTTGCTGACTGCTCTAGTGGACCGGTGGCGACCTGAGACCCACACTTTCCACCTACCGTGCAGTGAGATGGCTCCCACATTAGAGGACGTGAGTTATCTCCTGGGCTTGCCCTGCTCAGGGATGCGGTGTTTCCTGCAGACATCGACCCAGAGTGGCAGATGGATATCCTCCACCGGTTCGAGGGCGTGCTACCCCAAGCGGCAGGGTACACGCCTTTCACGTCTGTGCATGGTCCAACGCAGCGGTGGCTTGTGCAGTTCTACGTAAGTGTGATTTTTCCTCTTGGTACATAATTTTCATTGCAGTTAACGAACTAACCTTTACTTTTTGCAACCTGAGAGGATGGCAGACAGAGCTGGGGAGCACGCCGTCACCCGACACTTCGAGGCGTATCTTTTGTGGCTGTTCGGGTGGGTCCTATTCTGCTCAACGCATAGGGACAGCGTCGACAAGCACATGATCCAGTTTGCGAGGACGATCGCCAGCGCCGACTTGGAGGAGATCCCGCAGTTGGCTTGGGGACCTATGGTACTCGCCATGACGTACCGGGCCCTGTGTGGCGGGTGTGGCGCATGGCAGACTCGTCGGTTCTCGCCAGGTGCCCTTTGCTACTACAGATGTGGTCGTTCGAGAGGTTCTAGATTGGACGATCACAGTTGACCTGTCCTCTTACGGTGCAGGCTTCTACGGGGGCCCCGGGGATGAGGTTGATCGTCCGACAATGGGCACATTGTGGTGTCGCCGACCGGTCAGTAAAATCAATCTTAGCCATCCGTTGTTTTTTTTATTTTCCACGTGTTCAACTAACGTTCGTCTTTGTTGTTTTTTTGTAGCCGACGTTCACCCCGGTTACGACGCACGCTTCGTACCCTCAGTACAAAACGATGTTCGATCAGCTCACAGATGATCACGTCATATGGCGCCCCTACGTTCCTGAGCTCGTCGAGGCACGCGCACCGCACGGCCTGTCGCTGCAGTGCACTGCCGACACCGCATACTGGTTGACACGACGTTACCTGGTGTTCGACGTGTTCGTCGAGATGTACGTCGTCCACCGTGTGATGAGGCAGTTCGATCTGCGGTAGGCGTTCCCAGTACCCACTGGCGACATCGTCACAATGGTCGTGCACTCGTTCGTATTTCTTCATTTTTTGTACTTCCATTAGTCTTTATGATCTCGATGGCTTGAGAAGTTACGTTGCGTTTCGTTTTTGCAGGCACGCAGAGCTGGGTAGCACGCATGGTACCTTATGCTCAGCAGTGGGCGCAGGCTCTTGCGGACGTGATCGACGAGGTTGCCCCCTACGACCACAGCATGTACGACACGTACATCCAGTGGAACAACACGCGCACTCGTGTTCGAGTTGTGCGTGTCGTGGAGTCACCTCCTAGGCATCATATTTTGTACCATTTATGTTCTTTCTCTTTTTGATTTTTGAAATATAACAAATGAAGTTCAATGCTTACATATATTTGATTGAGCAAACCAAAAAATTTGAATTTTTTAAAAATTTTATAGAATGGTACTGAGGAAATTCTTAAGCTCTCATAAAAATTTTGGATCATGATCTCACTCGAACAGATTTATAAAATTTTGAAAAGTTTACTGTCCCAATTTTGTTCATTCTGTTTTTGATTTTTTTTAAAGATAAGAAATGAAGTTCAATTATTTTGAAACATTTTATGTATGATCCTACAATACTAGAGATAGTACCATAATTGTTTTAGGTCATTATAAAGCTTGTACAATTTTATAAAAATCAGACAATGTTTCTGCAAAAAATTTAAAATGTCTCAAAAATTCGGTTTTTTCAACAAATTTTCATAGAAGATGGCTTTCTTAAGAGTTATTGGACCAAATCCGGTCAAATCTGGCATAAAAGTTTAAAATCCAGTTTATTTTCCCAAAGTTTAAAATAAATTACTGTAGTAATTTTAATTTTTTTTAATTCGGTTGGTAATTTGGATTTTGTGGTGGCTCAAAATCCGAGATTTTGACGAAAATTCGCCAAATTTCAGCGAAATTTTGTTCCTCGGTGGTGACGTATCTTTGACTAGCATCCAGGTCTATCCTCCTCGGTCTCCCAGACGTGAGGCTTTGTGCTAAGTTCTACTTCTGATTGCAATGCTTCGCGTCAAGTTCTACACTGTGCATTTGTTGTTGCTCCCCGGAGGGCTGTCAAACCGACGCCAGCCTATTTGCTCCTAGCCGGTTAGGTCGAGGGCCGAGGCTTCAGATACACGGCTGCTACTGTTGTTTCGTTCCTATGAGCAGGTTCAATAACAAAACACATAACTTATTTTATCTCTTATTCATATTATCTAGAGTAATTAATAAAGTCATTTTGTATAATAATTATCTCTACAGTTTATCTCTAGAGAAATACTAAAACATTTAGTTTGGGTATTTAACACTAATTTTATCTTTGTGGCTATTGGCAAAACACTAACTTCAATACTAATAATCACTCGCGCTGGCTCCAACACAGGCTTTTGGCTGGCTATAACACATTGTTCCTTGTGCAATACTGGCTGCTAAATAAGAGTTGGTTCTCTTCTCTCGCATTTTTTCTCACTCTTCCGTATAGGACAAAGCTGATGTCTGCATGCTAATAGTAAGTTGGAGTGGCCTTATTATTCATACCCTAAGTAAATATTATTCTAGCTTTTAAATTTTATTTTTAAATACATGTCATTCTATAATTTTCAGACAGCTTTAAACTATTTTTCTTTTGTGTATCTATGCCATTAATCATTTGTAGGATCAAGGCGCACTAAGAGGGGGGTGAATTGGTGCAAACTAACACCTAAACTTAATTTTTTTTGTGTTTTTATTAATTCTGCAAATTAATAAGAATAATGATTAAACTGAACAAATCTATCTAGAGTAATTAATCTAAGTAGGACAGGTGCTTTCAATTTTTTTACCTCACGGGAGAAATCAATAACGCTACTCATAAGACTAGTCAAGCATACATTAACCTGTCTTTTCTTTCCTGTTGATGCAGTACAAACCTCCTTTTTCTTTGCTTGCTCAATAGCCAGTAGCTTCTCTTGCTTCTGTTGCTTGCCGTATGCACGTCACGCACTAATGCACGATACAAAGCCCGAGGCCGGCAACGTGAGGCTCCGCTCCTGCTCTTTCTTTGCACCGCTGCACGGAGCCTGACGTCTGCTGCTATCGCCGCCTGCTCCTCCTTTTCCTTGCGTCACAGCCGCCTCACGGAGCCCCACTCCTCAGGCGTCCTTTTTTTCTTGTGGCGCCTGCTCTTCTATTTTTTCTGCGATTTACTTCTTTTCTCACGCGTGCGCCGCTCTACTTTTCTCTCCGTGCGGCTAAATAAAATCAGGAGACATCCCTCCTATTTATACTCAACAAACCCTAACTTCTTAGCTCTAATAATCTACATGTATGTATATCCACCTGGCCCAATACATGCATATACCCAAAACTCTCATATACATGCGTACGGCCCATCTGCCGCTCTCGCATGACTTGTTCACCTGCACGGCCCGCTGGCCGCCACTCTGCGTCGTCCATCTGCGTAGACCTCTACGCGTCTCATCTCGCTGCACCTGCATCCTTCGCGTGCTGCGCCTCCTGCACCTGCGACCTCGCGTGCCACCTGCACCTCTGCGATCTCGCGTGTTGCTCTCGGGCTACGCGCCACCTGCGCGGATTCTCTCCGACCTGTAGTGTACGCCCATCTGCGTCTGCCTGTGCTGCAACGTGCATCCCGCGTCTGTCACAAATAAAACAACCTCTCACAGTACCTTGTTTCATAACAAATATTGTTATCTATAAAACATCACACATATATTATATTGTTGTCAAATTAATCATCACATATAAAAATCACAAATAGAATTAACAATCTCCCCCTTGATGAGTGATTTGACAACACACAAGTAATCCATAATTTTTATTAACATATCATTCAATAACTCCCCCTTAATTATCTCAGGTTAAGCATATTTAGCATATTATTTCTCCCCCTTGGGCAAAACACACATCAAGGTTGAATAAAAAATGTTATTAGAGCAATAAATAATTGAAATAAATCCATGCACTTAGAATATATCATGAGCAATCGAGTTAAATAAAAAATACACATACCGATGCAACATCTACTCCAACAGTAAGTAGTAGGAAGGAACATTTAAATATCTAGAAACCGTCCACTAGATCACACCTCATTTCAACTTACAAATCAAAGTAGGCATTTCATTCACACGAGCAAATATCAGGACTGCATAATAAATTTTTGTGTAGCATAAGCAAGAATCTTTCTTCAAGATTTTAGAAGGCTATACATACTCATTTTACTCCATCCAGTCACTCACACCACAGTTATTTGTCTAGTATGCCCACAATATTTGTTCACTTGTACCACTTTGAGGTACTTCTTTTTTTCTTTTTCCTTTCGCATCCACTTTGAAGAAGCCCTTTTTTTTATTTGACTACCCCGATTTTTCGAGTTTATAGTCATAGGCTTGACATAGGAACATGTTATCTTGGGCATATGTCGATTACTACCATGGTATTAGAAAGTAACGGAAGTAACTTACATTTAGCATAACCAACTAAATCTTATGTACTAGTGAACACTCATGGTATTATTAAATGTGATTTTAGCAAGTCTCAAATATTACTCAGTAAAGAACAAAAGTGCCCAACATTCAATAAGTAAGTAACTCGGTCATGAACTAATGGGGACTAGACATTCTAAAGTAACTTGCTATATACCACTATCAAGAACAGATGTCGACAGATATTTACATATATATAGATTTTTAAGAGATATTGCTCACAATACTTCTAAATAAATGTATCTATTTCAACACAAATAAATATGCTCCCCCTCAATTGTTGCATTTATATGACATTATTTGAGTGTAAGATACCCAATTCTCCCCTCAACCTAGAAAAATCAGAATATGCCAAAGGTTTAGTAAAAATGTCCATAATTGTTTTTCAGTTTTCACAAAGACCATTTTAATTGTGCCTTTCTCCATATGATCTCTAATAAAATGATGTCGAATGTCAATATGTTTTGTTCTACTATGTTGAACTGGATTTTTAGCTATATTTAAGGCACTTTGATTATCACAGAATAATGGAACTGAACCAAATTCAAGACCAAAATCATGTAAAGTAGATTTCATCCAAATCAATTGAGCACAACAACTAGCAGCGGCAACATATTCAGCTTCAGCAGTAGATAAAGCAATAGAATTTTGCTTTTTAGATGACCATGCCACCAATGAATTACCAAGTAAATTGCATACACCAGTAGTGCTAGTTCTATCAATCCTATCACCAGCAAAATCAGCATCTGAATATCCTACCAGGTCCAAAGATGAATCATGAGAGTACCATAGGCCAAAAGTACATGTACCTTTTAAATATCGAAGAATCCTCTTGACCGCTTGCAAGTGTGACTCCATGGGAGAACTTTGATACCTGGCACACTTACAGACAGAAAATTGTATATCTGGACGTGAAGCGGTTAGGTACATGAGAGCACCAATCATACTTCTGAACTTTGTTGGATTAATAGGAGTACCATTCAAATCTGGATCAAGTTTCAGTGAAGTGGCCATGGGAGTATCCAAAGATTTACAATCAAACATATCAAACCGTTTTAATAAATCAATGCAATATTTGGTTTGATGAATAAATGTACCTTGAGCAGTTTGTTTGATTTGAAGACCAAGAAAAAAATTCAATTCACCTATCATACTCATTTCAAATTCTTTGGTCATGGTTTGAGCAAAATTATCAACAAGTGTTTTACTAGAGCCACCAAATATGATATCATCAACATAAATTTGCACAATCAAGAATCCATTCACTTTTCTTTGTATAAACAGAGTTTTATCGACATTGCCCATAATGAAGCCAATTTCTAATAGGAAATTCTTAAGTCTCTCATACCATGCCCGTGGAGCTTGTTTCAAACCATATAAAGCCTTAGACAATTTGAGCACATGATTAGGAAATTTTTCATCTTCAAAACCAGGGGGTTGCTTTACATACACTTCTTCGTTAATAAAACCATTAAGAAAAGCACTTTTCACATCCATTTGATATAACTTGAAATTATTAGAAGAAGCAAATGCTAAAAGAATACGAATTGATTCCAAGCGAGCAACAGGGGCAAAGGTTTCATCAAAATCAATTCCTTCTATTTGAGAGTAACCCTGAGCTACCAACCTAGCCTTATTTCTCACAACTTCCCCTTTCTCATTTTGTTTGTTCTTGAAAATCCATTCAGTGCCAATCACATGTTTATCAGAGGGAAGATCAACTAATTCCCACACTTTATTTCTCTCAAAATTATTTAAGTCATCATGCATAGCATTGACCCAATATGTATCACTTAAAGCATCATTAACATTGTTGGGCTCAACTAATGACACAAAAGCATGAGAAAATAGAGAATTTTCAGCATCACGACTAATTGATCTTGTAGTTCTAACATTGAGCTCACCAATAATTTGAGTTGGGGGATGTCTTACTTGATGTATTCTTGCTGACCCGTGTGATACCTGTTGTGATGTAGATGGTTCTTGAAGTGTTTCTGGACTTGCTTGTTGTTCATCTTGTCCATGGCCATGTTCACTTTGAGGCAAGAGTTCTTCCAAAATATTTGTCTCAACAGTGGGTTCAGGATTGGTTGTAGGTATTGCCTCATCATCACTTTCATCCAATGGCAAATTTGCACTTTGTGAAACAGTTCTAGTATAGGAACTAGACTCATCAAAAGTGACATCAAATGACTCCTCGAGTCGGTTAGTCTCAACATTATATACACGATAAGCTCTAGAGATAGATGCATAGCCCATGAAAATTCCATCGCATGTTCTAGATTCAAATTTTCCCAAACCACCTCTTTTCTTCAATACGAAACATTTGCAACCAAATACTCTAAAATAGCCAATTTTGGGTTTCTTTTGGTATAGCAATTCATAAGGTGTTTTCTCTAATAAAGGTCTAATGAGCACACGATTAGAAATGTAACATGCAGTATTAATAGCTTCGGCCCAAGATTTCAAAGGAGTATCATGTTCATGCATCATAGATCTAGCCAATTCAACAAGAGTGCGATTCTTCCTTTCTACAATGCCATTTTGTGGAGGAGTGTAAGGAGATGAAACTTGATGAGAGATGCCCTTTTCATCACAAAATTCTTCAAAATTTTTATTAAGAAATTATGTACCTCTATCACTACGAATATGTACAATGCTTAATTGAAATTGATTCGTCGCTTTTAGTACCCATGATCTAAACAATCCAAATACATTACCCTTAGAAGCAATAAAGAACACCCATGAGTACCTAGAATAATCATCAACGATAACAAAACAATATAACTTACCACCAACACTTTTGCATCTTGCGGGTCCCATTGTATCCATGTGCAATAATTCGAAAGGTCGACTTGTTCTTACCTCAGTGATTGAATTGTGACTTTTAGCAACTTGTTTACCTTTTTGACATGGATGACATACACCATATTTTACATTTTTAATTTTAGGCAATTGATTCACAATGTCAAGAGAGCTAATTTTTGCTAAATATTTAAAACTAATGTGACCCAAACGTCTATGCCATAACCAAGTGTTATTAAAATCATTCGAAGCAACTAAACATTTAAGTGAAGAACAATTTGCTTCAAATATGGCACCAAAGACATTTACAAGAGGCTCAATCTTAAAAATTAAGTTATCATTTTTATCATAAACGGAAGATTGACCAAATATAAAGCAAACTTTGTAACCTTTCTCAAGAAGTGAGCGAACAGACAGAAGATTATATTTCAAGCAAGTAACCAAACTCACATCATGTAGCAAAAAATTATCATTAATCATTATGGAACCCTTAGCAATAATTTTACCTTTTGTATTATCTCCAAATAACACACTACCACCATTCTTCACTCTTTCTAGACTTGAAAACCATTTTTTATCGCCAGTCATGTGTCTTGAACAACCAGAATCAATTATCCATCGGTTCTCAAGTCCTTTACCTTTAATCTCATTGTCGTTGTCGATGTCCTCATCATCGTAGTCCTCATTTTCTATGTTCCTCCCTACAAGACATAGATCAGCAATATCATCATCCTTGCCAAGAGTAGCCAATGGATCATCCTCATCACCATCACTTGAAAGTTCTAACTCTTCTGCCATGTTCAAGAATGCTTTGTGAAGTGCCTTCTTCACTCTCGAACCTGAAAACTTGCTTTTGCGAAAAGAACTAGACTTCTTGTTAGTAAGCTTGGGACAATCACTTTTAAAATGACCAAATTTATCACACTCAAAGCATTGTATATGACTAAGATCACTTCTCCTTTTTTGAAAGCCTTTTTCATTGTTTTTAGAAAACTTTGTTCTTAAAACCTTGTTTATTCTATTAGACAAAAGTGAGAGCTCATCAAAATCCATATCATCAATATCCTTTTCTTTTTTAACAGTTGCCAATGCAATGGAAGTATCATTAGAAGCATCATTATTAAATTGACTCATACTCATCTCATATGTCATCAATGAACCAATTAAAGAATCTAGTTTCAAAGAGCTCAATTCCTTAGACTCATTTATTGCAGTCACTTTAACATGCCAAATTTTTTGATCTAGAGACCTAAGCAATTTTCTACATTGATCTTCCTGTGAGAGCACTTTTCCTAGGGCAGAAAGTTTATTAACAAGTTCATTAAAGCGAGTACCAAAATCTTTAATTGTCTCCTCAGGATTCATCTTGAATAGCTCATACCCACGTGTGTACAATTCAATTTTAGCATTTTTAACTTCATTAGTACCTTCATGAATAATCTCTAAAGAATGCCAAATTTCATGAGCAGTTGTCAATGTAGAAATTCTATTAAACTCATCTCTAGACAATGCACCATAAAAATAACTCATAGCTTTTTTATTCAAAGTGTAAAGCTCTTTTTCTTCCTTAGTGATGATATTTTCAGGTTTTACATATTTCTTAGCTATAATTTCCCACAATTCATACCCTTGGGACTTTAAAAATGACTCCATGCGAACTTTCCAATAAGGGTAATCATCACCACTAAAAACAGGAGGTTTAGACAAAGAAAAAGATGCAACATGCGCCATGCTTTTTAATTGTTAAATTAAATCTAAAGCAAACCCGCTCTGATACCAATTGTAGGATCAAGGCGCACCAAGAGGAGGGTGAATTGGTGCAAACTAACACCTAAACTTAATTTTTTTTTGTTTTTATTAATTCTGCAAATTAATAAAAATAATGATTAAACTGAACAAATCAATCTAGAGTAATTAATCTAAGTAGGACAGGTGCTTTCAATTTTTTACCTCACGGGAGAAATCAACAACGCTACTCATAAGACTAGTCAAGCATACATTAACCTGCCTTTTCTTTCCTGTTGATGCAGTACAAACCTCCTTTTTCTTTGCTTGCTCAATAGCCAGTAGCTTCTCTTGCTTCTGTTGCTTGCCGTATGCACGTCACGCACTAATGCACGATACAAAGCCCGAGGCCGGCAACGTGAGGCTCCGCTCCTGCTCTTTCTTTGCACCACACGGAGCTCGACGTCTCACGCTATCGCCGCTGCTCCTCCTTTTCCTTGCGTCACGGTAGCCTCCTCACGAGCCCCACTCCTCAGGCGTCCTTTTTTTCTTGTGGCGCCTGCTCTTCTATTTTTTCTGCGATTTACTTCTTTTCTCACGCGTGCGCCGTTCTACTTTTCTCTCCGTGCGGCTAAATAAAACCAGGAGACATCCCTCCTATTTATACTCAACAAACCCTAACTTTTTAGCTCTAATAATCTACATGTATGTATATCCACCTGGCCCAATTACTCATGACCCAATACATGCATATACCCAAAACTCTCATATACATGCGTACGGCCCACCTGCCGCTCTCGCATGACTTGTTCACCTGCACGGCCCGCTGACCGCCACTCTGCGTCGTCCATCTGCGTAGACCTCTACACGTCTCATCTCGCTGCACCTGCATCCTTCGCGTGCTGCGCCTCCTGCACCTGCGACCTCGCGTGCCACCTGCACCTCTGCGATCTCGCGTGTTGCTCTCGGGCTACGCGCCACCTGCGCGGATTCTCTCCGACTGCGGTGTCGTCCATCTGCGTGCACTGCGTTGCAACGTGCATCCCGCGTCTGTCACAAATAAAACAACCTCTCACAGTACCTTGTTTCATAACAAATATTGTTGTCTATAAAACATCACACATATATTATATTGTTGTCAAATTAATCATCACATATAAAAATCACAAATAGAATTAACATAATTCTTAATGTTATTTATTACCGTGAATTAGAGTATTACACACGTTCTAAGAAAAATAAGTGACCTAACGAGGGAGGACATTCCATCATTTCTACGTGTCATCTATTCAAAAATAGAGAGAGTACCGATTACTACATTTTAATTTTCGTTTCTCCCCATCTTAAGTTTATGAGGTATATTTCTTCTAGTTATATAGACCAAGAAGATATTAAAAATGACTATATAACCATTAATTATTATCGTAAGCACTATATTCAATACATGTATGTAGAGAATATAAAGTAAAGATATTAGAGATATACAGAGAATATCACACTAATTTTACATTAAAATATAAAATATGTCTTATATTTATGATAAATCCATTTAAATAAATAATCTTTATGAACGGGAAAAGTACCGTCAAATCAAACTCGGTGAAAAGGTCTCCAGTGTCCAGTCTCTGCATCTGCCCATCTTTGAGTTGAAGTGCGAATCAATGTCCTTTTGGACGCAACGAAGCTAGCTAGGTCAAGACTTTTAAGCCAGGTCCGAGAAAAAGTTAATTTGCAGTACGAAATAAGTCCAGCCTAGGGGCTGGGGAATCCTTGTGTAGTTGTGTGCTGCAGACATGTGATGGAAGCTAGTTCTAGACAAACCTCTTAAGCGTATAACCATCTATTAGGTACTGTCAAGGTTTAGGGTCTATTTAGTTTAAAGCTAATTCTACCATAATTAACTTTAGTTAAGTATGACTTGTCTTATTTTTGTGGTAATAAAATTTAGCGTCATAAGTGTAGCAAAGTTTAGCAAAAAATTAAGTTTATATCACATGAGACATAGGGCTAAGAAAGTTGTTCAAACTAAACAAACCCTCAATTCGTTTTGGCTAGGCTTTAACTTCGCGTTGCGGTGGCTTTTAGTAAGCTACCTTTTTGTTTTACTGTTTTTAAAATCAACAGAAGCGTGGTACTAAAACTGGTAAATATTCTTCTATTAAGTAACGGCCGGTAAAGCCACACTGGCCCATGTTAAGGAGGCTTTCTTGCGGCCAGTTCGTCATTGCAGTGCTTTGTTGCGATGTGAAATGGTATCTACCTCGTTAATAGATCTTTGTCAATTCAAGTAAAACCTACCTGATTTGCCTCTAAAATAGATGTTTAGATGGTTTTATATGTCTGTATCAAAAACATGCAGTGAAACAGTGTTTTCTAAAGCCACCGCAATGCCAAATAGCGCCCAGCCTTTGAAACGACGTAAAATGGTGCCGCGGCCCGCAAGCCCCTAACAACTCAAGTGTAAGGGTGTAAGAAGACGAAAGCAACAGTGATGTAGATAGTAAAACTAAGAATTTTTTTTAAATAATACATTTTTTAAAAGTAAATGCGGTATTAATACGCGGATTGAAAAATTTGCAAAAATAATACGTCGTCACCAGATGGTTTGGCGAAAATCCAGTAGTCGCCATGTGGTTGGGCGAAAATGATATTTTCGTCAAATGGTTTGGCGAAATTAGGCTAATTGCGCAATTTAGAGTGCCTGACAGTTTTTTTGGGTGGGACACCCTATTTTCGCCATACCATTTGGCGAAAATAGGGGCATTTTTTGCCTGCCTCAGCCGGCCCTGGCTTCATTCGCGCGGAGGAGGAAAAAAAGGGCTCGAGCAAAGAAGACAGGCGACCGAGAGAGAGAGAGAGAGAGAAAGGGAGAGAGAGAGAGAGAGGAGAGAGGGAGCTCGGGTAGGGAGAGAGGGAGAGAGAGGGAGGAGGAGGAGGAAGGAGAAAAAAAGGTAATTTTCTTTTTTTGTAATATTTAATTTTTGTAATTGCGTATAAAAACAATGTCGAAAAATATTATAGTTGATGTTAGATTTAATCTAATCAGTGTATGTATTTTAGGTTAGCGATATTAGATTTGTACTTTAATGTTGTAGTATCCGTAGCGAGATAATTAATTAGCGTTCTTTAATTTAGGTTAGTGAAATTACGTGTTAGTGGTGATCTAAAAATTTATTTCATATATATGGTCGCAGTGATGTCGGATCCTGTGAAATTTAGGGTATATTATGGCGACAGTGAAATAAAAAGTACGCAAAATGGTGTTGATTTAAACAAGTTTTCGGTCACCATGATTGAGCACTCGTTCCCCGAAAGAGTTAGCATTCGTGATATAAAATTTTGGTTGACCCAATATTTTTCCCTGGATCCAAGTGTGTACTCTGTTACCATTGAAATCCTATTCACACGTAGCAAGAGTGATCCGGCTATTTGGGAGTTAAAGAAAATATATCGGACATACTTGTGGCAGAAATGGTTAAGGTGGTGCAAGGGATCTCGCCTTGAATGTGTGATGCTGGTGCAGGTTTGCCCTAGAGAAGAGGTGGATATTAGTGATATGGGCGAGAGCAGTACATCGGTTAGAGCTGAACAAGTTCAGGAAGTGGTGCCGGTTGAGATAGCGGCGGGGGAAGATAATAGGGATGCAGCAAACACAGAAGGTTGGGCCGATGAAGGTGAGGAAATCGAGCAACTTGTTGATCAGTTGGAGTTAGTGGACCGTATAGCGGCACAGGATGAAGCTGAAATGTTGGAATGTGATGATGACATAAGCGAAAATGATGAAGATGAGGATGATGATGAAATGCCTTGTAGTACTGGGGTAGCGGAACCTGACTAATGGAACAAGAATAACCAATCTGGTATGGAAGTTTTGTGGGGCCATGAGTCGCGTTGGGAATATGGTGCAAATGTCATTCGGCTGAATCAAATATTCTCGAGCAATTCTGAATTGAAGTTGGCAGTGAGGCTTTGGGCATTGTCGCAGCAGAGAGAGTTCTGGGTTGTCTTGTCCAGTCCAGATAGATACACAGTGAAGTGCAGAACCGATTGATGTGAATTCCGAGTTCATGCATACCAGCCAAAACGCGAGACGTTTTGGATCAGATCACGCGTGAGAGGAGCACACATGCGGACTAGAAAATATTCGGTGAAACACCGCAACTTTGAATGCATTTGTAATTGCTAGTGTGATGTTCAATGAAATCATTGAGAAGCGGGACATTGAGTGTTCGTATATTCAGAAAGCAATCTTGAGAACCTTTAAGTACCAGATAAGTTACTCGATGGCCTGGCGTGCAAAGTAAAAAGCATTAGAGAAGAGGTTTGGTACAGACGAGGCTTCGTATTGTAACTTACCTCGTGTGCTTAATGTCTTGAAGCAAACGAACTCCGGCACATACACCGCTTTCAACGAGAGTGAAGCAGATGCTAACGGGATCTGCACATTTCGTCGTGCGTTCTTTTCATTGGGTCCTTGCATTGCGTCATTCAGGTACTGCCGTCCGTTGCTTTGTGTTGATGGTACATTTTTGACTGGAAAATACAAGGGGCAGATTGTTGTTGATGCGAACAACCACATACTTCCATTGGCCTTTGCTTTTGTTGAGGGTGAGAACCGGGATAGCTGGCTGTGGTTTTTCAGACATCTGAATTTCGGGGTAGTTGGTAATCGACCCAACGTATGCATCATTCATGATCGTCACAAAGGTATTCTTTCGGCAATTAAGTCTCTACAGGAGGATCCTAATGAGCCATTCCCATGGAGTGACTTGCAGAACAGGTGGTGCATGAGACATTTAGGAGAAAATTTCTTCAGACGGTTCAAGAGTAAGAAACTGATGAACTTATTTAAGAGGTTATGCAAGCAGAATTAGGCCCGCAAGTTCAACGCGCTGTTGGCTGAGTTGGATAAGCACACTAGTGTGTATATCGAAGAGATGAAAAAGCAACCACCTACGCCGAATGACTGCCCACCCAAAAGGCTAACACCACTTGGGGAGCTCGATCCTCCTAATATGAGGAGGCGATCTTCAAGGAACATAAAATGTTTCTCGCACTGGATAGAGGCGGAGCCTTTAGAGAAGTGGGCATTGCTCCATGACACTGGTGGCGCTAGGTTAGTATAGTAAACTGTTATATTTATGATGGTTGAACGAATAGGGGTGTTGTACTAACCGATATGTGTTGATCAGGTTTAGGGTCATGACAACGAATATAGCCGAGGTTTACAATTGGGTCATAAGAGGCCTCCGTCCGCTACCCCTTGTGGCCATCCTGGAAGGCATGTTGCACGGTATTGTTGCCTATTTCCAGAAAAGGCATGCGGAGGCTGTTCTTCATGCCATGACATTGCAAATGCCATATTGTTGTCGGATGATGATCTACATGGAGGAACAAACCATTAAAGCTCAGCAGCATGTGGTGCGTAGCTTCGGGATTAGTGAGTACCGCTTTGAAGTGACTCTTCGGTGCAAAGGGGGATTGGGAACCAATACAGCGGTTATTACACATGAGGTTAATCTGGGCCAAGGGGCCACTGGATGGTGCGAATGCACCTGCAATAAGCCAAGACTTTTTCATATTCCTTGCTCACATGTGATAGCTGCGTGTGGGCAAATTGGGATGAACACGTTGCAATACGTATCCCCTTTCTACTTGAAGGATCATGTTGTCCATACCTGGTCTGGTGAGTTCTATGGTCTTCGTACACACGGTGATTTCGCTGGGATTAACAGAGATGAGCGCATTTGTCTACCGGATGCAACCTTGCGGAGGTGCACGGAAGGCCACCGTCGTCCATGAGTAGGCGCGTCGCAAACGACATGGATGAATATGAGGTGGGTGGCTGTGTTAGGAGGTGTTCTGAGTGCGGTGAGGATGGGCATAAGGCAAAGCAATGCCGGTAGCACGTGTAATGTGTACTGTGAGGTGTGCATTGAATTATGTATTATGTACTGTCAGGTGTGTATCGAATTATGTATTATGTATTTTCAGATCTATAAAGAATTATGTAATCTTATTTACGTGACCATATTTATGTAATGTGTACTGTCAGTTATGTATCAAAATATGTGATCTTATTTATGTATTCTCATTTACGAAATATTATTCATGTTTGTGGGATGTTATGTAATATTATTTAAGATGGACGCTTGTCACATGTAGTTTTTGTCATATGTTTCGTAGTATTATTCATGTTGTACGCTTTTGTCGTTTTACTTATATATATATCGTGTTTAATATATGTCTTGTGTAATAAATATCTCCTTATTTACTTGCAGGGATGGAGCACCCCGAGTCACTTCTAGACACTGCATTGGACCGGCGGCACCGTGCGTTTGTCCACGCGACAGTAGGCAACGACAAGGTGCCTCTGCTTCGGATCCGAGCGCCCAGGAAGGCATGGTGTGTTGACCCACGCTTTCACACGAGGTAAGTTGTACTACGTTAAATGTTATATTGTTCGCATAATTTTAGGTTGTATGATTTATATTTAAATAATGCAACCTTTTTTTGCATCCATAGGCTGTCACGTGCTGGCTTGCTTCCTCTTGTTCGCATGGTTGAGGGGTCACCTCAGGACGCAGCTGCGCCCGATGAGCAGGCCGAGGGTGAGGATGGTCCAGAGTGGTCACGGCGTTTTCCGTTCGACCGTTCCCTACTGGCGTCTTTGGTCGACCGTTGAAGGCCAGAGACGCACACTTTTCGCCTTCCCATCGGTGAGCTGACAGTGACCCTGCAGGACGTCGTCATGCTGTAGGATCGATATGGCCTAGAGGGGGGGTGAATAGGCAATTTCACAAATTCTTGCAATTTTAATTTACTAACTTATTTTAACGAGAGAAACTTATAGCAAGAGTAAAGCAGATATCAAGCAACAAACAAATACAAATAAAGCAATAAAGAGAAGATCTTGGAGAGACAAAGAATTTATCCGTGGTTGAGCCGCACTCTAATCCACGTTGAAGCACTTCTTCCGAAGTTCCTTCTCCAAAGCTAGTCGCAGTAGCTCTGGTGTTCACTCGGGTAACTCTTTCACTTCTCCAGTGAGGTGAGTTCCAAACCTCTCACAAACACAGTTGCCTTCCACAAACACCTTTGGACAGGTCACACTGTTTTACTTCCTCAAAGCTGTCTAGGATCACCAAGATCCAAGAGTAATAAACCTCGCACAAGTTCTGTCTCTTGGTTCACTATGCAAATCACAAAACTAGACACTTGCTTGGAGCTTACACACTTAGGGAAGTATGAAGATTTTTGTGTGAAAATGAAGCACAGACTCCTTTTTGAGAATGAGAGCTATATGTCAATGCCAAAATGTAAGGAGTTCATGTATATTACAGGTAGATGGCTTAGGAAGTGCTTATATAGCCATTTTGAGTGAATATAGCCGTTACACCTGCTACAGTAGCCGTTGGACGTGTCAGATGTCAGAAACAACAGAAAAACACACGTACAGCGGACTATGTATCGCTGCTTAGCGATCTTGGTATGTGTATGATGCGGACCAAATTCTCGAGTTCACGACGGACCAAATATTTTGGTCCATGGTACATGGGTTGATCAAGAAGATGGTCCGGCATACAATCGGGAGATATATATGAGTATCGGACTAAGTGACTTGGTCCGTTACACATGACTTTCAAAAGATTTTGCTTAGACATAGAGATCTATATGCAGCAGGACCAAAATTTTGGTCCGTCATATATGGACTAAGAAACAAATTTGCGGGGATAGAGACACATGTATTTTGGACCAAAAATTTGGTCCGTGATACATGGACTTTAGAGAAGATAGGTAATCTTGCGAGAAGACACATGTACTTGGACCAAATTTTTGGTCCGTGTTGCATGGACTTCACGTAAGATTTGTGCCAAGAACCTTTTCTATTATAGATATAAATTATCCCGGCTTTTCAATCTAGCAGCGGTTTTAAAGAAATTAAGCACAAATATTTTGTCCGTTTCGAGTAGAAACTTCTTTTGAAGATAGAGAATACCCTCTTTCTTTTTTTTGGTTTCGATTTAAAAGAACATCGAGATTTAGTCCGACCAACACTTGTACAGAAAAGGAATGCTGACCAAATCTTTTGGTCTGCTGAGAAGAAAACCTAGGACATCTTTGGTCCGACATCTTGAGGAGTGAAAAATGCATGTATCTGGGACCAAAATTTTAGTCCGTCATACATAGGCGAACTTCGACTAAGATGATTTTCAGGAATGTTTGTCGAGAATATGAGGATATGAAAGCGAGTATATTTTAATCAAAAAGCAGATGTATAAAGGAAGTTTTGACAAAGAATAGATTCAAGGTTTGCAATGATGAAGAATATAGATAGGAAATTTTTGTCCATTGAACTGAAAGGTATATTTTCAAAGGGTAAAGATTTAGTGTCTTTTGCTCCAAGTGGTGCAGTTTTGCCTTTGCCTAACAAACTATTTCCTTGTGCAAAGTCCCTCTTTTGGACAGACTATACAAAAACAAAACACCTACGCTATTTGACTTAGAACACTTTCCAAGTCATAAATTATAAATCAAAAGCCTTAATCTTGTTGTCCCAGCTTATCTCATCATAAGTTCCAGCTCACTTTCTTTAGGCTTTGAATATTACTAACTTAGTCATCAATACCAAAACCATAACAATATAAAAATAAAATTGAGGGGTGCCTAGATGCTATCATCATGCTTACTGGGTTGCCGATCGCTGGGACACCGGTCGGACCCTCGGTGACTCCTGCCGGGTGGGTGGCGGACCTGGAGGAGAGGTTTGCCGGAGTGGTGCCCCTTGATCTAGAAATACGGATCGGCAAGAGGCACGGCCCATCGAGGAGGTGGTTGGCCTAGTTTGAGGTTGGTACTTTTACATTCCAACACTAAGTCCGTACACACAAAATTATTATTCTGTTTTTATGTAATATTGACATGATATTTCACTTGTTAAATTGTTGCATTGTCGCAGGTGCAACGGATGGCGGCGATGCCCACAGACTACCAGGTTGCACGGCACCTCGAGCCATATCTACTTTGGTTGCTCGGGTGCGTGATGTTCATGTCGACACACGGCGACAGCATCGACGCGCGTTGGGTAACCTATGCACGGGCTATTGCCGATGCTGAGCTCGAGGACGTACCACAGGTATCCTGGGGTTCGGCGGTTCTTGCTGCCACGTACCGCACCCTTTGCGACGCATGCGTGAAGAAAAGCAAGTCCACCAATCTCGCTGGGATGCCTCTTCTTCTTCAGCTCTGGTCGTTCGAGCGCTTCCCTGTTGGTCGACCCTACATCGAGCCACGACACTACACGGCCGAGTTGTACGGAGGCGATGCAATCGACCGTCCGACGATGGGATCCCTTTGGACGAGGCGACGGGTACGTCCTTTTGAGTACTTATGTAGTTTTATTTGCAATCGCATATGATAACCAACCTTTTTTGAACTGCAGCCCGGTGGCGGGATCGCGAGTGCGCTCAGCGTACTCATCCTTCACGGAGGCGTTTGACCACCTTAGGGCGGATCGGTGATGCAGGACCCCTCGGCGACCGTTGTGTAGTGGAGAGAGCCGGGCGCGGGGTCTCCACACTTTACTACAGGGACCAGGCTTACTGGCTTACTAGGAGGAAGCTCATCTTCGACGTCTTCGTAGAGGACTACGCGCCACAGCGAGTCATGAGGTAGTTCGGACTACGCCAGCTGGTCCCTGTTCCTTTAGGGGATCGAGTGCCACGAGAGAGTGCCTTTGGTGAGTTACTCGCCGCTATATAATTATGATAAATGCTTATGTTATATTTGTACTTATGTGTATTTCTTTTCAGGTACGCCACCCAGGGACCTCAGAAGACGATGGTGACCTTGGCACGGAGGATGGAGCCGTGGCTCGCCCAGTGGGCTGGGGCACTAGAGGATGTCGTCGACGAGGACACGCCATATGACGACTCCTCCTACCAGCAGTACCAAGCCTGGTACGTGGCACGGATGCGTACTCACCTCGTACTTGTGGAGGAGCCACCCACCTAGACGTATGCTTCGAGTGTGGCAGACTTGTACCCGGGCCAGGCAGGAGCAGCCATGCACGCGATGGTAAGTCTTACTGCATAAGGTATGTCATGTGTTCCTTGCACTGTCGTTGTATTTATGATTCATTCGTACGTGGCAGGTGGACCACGCCAGGGACTTGCACGAGTATGGCCACGACATTTTGAGTAGGCTGCGGGGCGGAGTCGCGGTCACACTGGATGAGATGACAGAGGCGTGGAGACGCGTGGTGGCCGGGACTCGACGGATCGTGGAGCTCTGTTCTTGTCGGCAGGTGGACGCGACTGACCGTGGTACCTCATCCAGGCCGCCACTCGTGCCTTCGTACCACACACCGGCCCCAGCTCCTGCCTACGCAATGGAGGCAGAGTCCAGCTACCACACCTCTGTGCCTCCGGCCCCACACGTGGCTGGAGGGTCCAGTTGGCAGGCACCACGCGGTCCCACCATGGTCCCCACACTAGGTTAGTCGAGCGATATTCAATTGTTGGCATTGGTATCAGTACCACCTGATTATGATTACATGTTACTACCTTAACTGCAGGTTGCCCACAGGTTGGAGTACAGTTCTCTTCGTCGCCTCACTCGTCGAGCCACTTCGGCGAAAGCGATACTCTTGGCGGATCGGTTCTTCACCGCAAGACGCGATTCACGCAGCCCCCTCCGGCAACGCAGTCGACGCAACCTCCTCCAGCGACACAGATGACGCAGCAGGACTACGGCACCTCCTCCGGGTACGCGTTGCCTCCCTACGAGCGTCGCCCGGTGCAGCGGTTCAGCCCTTCAGATTACGGGCAGGCGCGACCATCCCAACAGCTTCACACACGACCTCTAGACGATGCACTGGCTTCAGCACGTAGGACAAAGAGAGGTCGTGGCAGGGGTAGGGGTGCTTAGGGGGGTGGCTAGGAGTAGTACCTCATTTTGTTGTCATCATATACATGTCTCGTGCTTCCTTACCTAACGTACGATTTACTATTTCACACCATTTAGTGTGCTGTGATCGCGTTTTGTTTCATTTATCGTAATATGTTTCGTAGTATATAACCGTTTCATCGCCCTACGAACAGGCGTTTCAAACCATGATAGGGTGCTCGCATCCACGTTCTACGAAAAAGGCGTTCCGCACATTTTCCATCCCTCTTCAATCCTTTTCACCCCGATTTTACGGCAAGAGACCATCACTATTGCCAGACCAATTTGACAACACGCTACCATCAGCTTTGTCAGTCCTAACACTGCACGCACGACTACCTTTTCAAATTCGGCCCAGACTAGGCGGCACTCCAATTTTTCTATCCCTCTATATGTTTCAATCCTACATTCCAACACTTAGTCCATACACCACCGCTTCGAGTCTATGAAAGGCCAAACCGCAAGCATACAACCGCAGCGCCCACTCACACTTCTTCACCATGGCTGGATCCTCTAGCAGAGCATTTTCGTGGACACCTGATATGAGCAACGTAGCTCTTAATTGCACGTTGAAGGTTACGCGTGGTGGGAAGGACGATCCATTCAAGTAGGAGAACCTGAGTAAAGTGCTGTCCAAATTGCAAGAGTGGCGCCCGACATTACGGAGGCATAGCATGACAACCTCTAGCCTGAACCTTGCGATCGCCGACGACCTGAAGGCGCACTTGCAATGGTGGCGTCAAAGGTATTTCAGGGTGTGCGAACTAGCCGACCACCCTTCTACTACATGTTTCTCTAGAAGATATTACAGGATACTAATGCTACCCGATCGGTATGCAGAGCACATTAATGTTAGTTATTCCTTATTTTTTCACCGTACTAATCTTTTTACCATTATACATAAGTTCACTACTTTGCATGCTCGTGTGCTAGTTATTCCCCGAGGATGAAGAGTTGCTGAACAAAGATATCCCAGAATTCTTAGCGATGTACATGCTCTTCGGCAGTGGCGTGATGCCCGGTTCGAGCAGAAGAGGCAGAAGCGGATCCAGCTGCAGGGGTAGAATCGACACACTACTACTGCAGCAGCAATTTCAAGAGGACGTTCAACCACCACTGGAGGGAGGCTCACTCCTAACTATGCAAATGATGATGACGATGACTATGACGATTTCGTGTCACCTCCACCTCGACGTTCAAGCACTTGCACAGCAGGTCGTTCAAGAAACAATGGAAGAGGACGTTCAACCAGCACTAGAGGCGGGCTAGTTCCCAACCATACGGATAGCGATGACGAAGATGATGACGATTTCGTGTCACCTCCACCTCGACGTTCAAGCACTTCCGCAGCAGGTCGTTCAAGAAACAATGGAGGAGGATGTCCAACTAGAACTAGAGGCGGGCTAGCTCCCAACCATACAGATGACGATGACGATGATGACGATTTCATATCACCTCCACCTCGACGCTCAAGCGCTACCGCCAGTAGATGACTTTCATCTTTATCAACCGATGAATATGGCCATAGAATGTATCGTATTCTCACTTATGTTGTATCCCAGTTTTATCAATTCTCTGAGGCATGTATAGACCTATGTTGTACCTCAGTTCTATGAATTCTAAGGTACGTATCTATATTGTATCAATGTCGAGTCATGACGCAGTTTCAAATATCAATGTCGAGTTTTATTTGTCGTCAAATTTGGCGCACATCGAAAGACGAACAACGAAATTTCATTTTTTCCTCATAAATAATAAACTGACAAATAATTTTGTAAAGCACTACGTTAATTGTGAAATACAAATACAATTAATTTTTCTGAATTAATTGTATCCACTTTGAACTGTACAATTCTACTGCCCGTCAAAATAACAATGACTGATTCTCAAAAATTAAATTTCCTTTCAAATAGTTTTGATAAAAAAAAATTCGAACAACGAAATTTCATTTTTTCCTTAGAAATAATAAACTGACAAATAATTTTGTAAAGCACTACGTTAATTATGAAATACAAATACAATTAATTTTTCTGAATTAATTGTATCCACTTTGAACTGTACAATTCTACCGCCCGTCAAAATAACAATGACTGATTCTCAAAAATTAAATTTCCTTTCAAATAGTTTTGATAAAAAAAAATTCCCGAGCGGCCGGCGAATGAGGTGTACTCTTGCAATTTTTGGGGCGCAACATACATTTCGCTAATTTAAATATAAAATTGTGTTATTCATAACAAAAAATCATACTTCAATTATCACAGACACATATAAAATTTTTTCCATTTATTGATCCTACTTTTAACCACACGAATTATCATTAACTGGATTTATTATTTACAAAATTTTCGCGCGAATTCTCTCTCTTTCTCTCCCCCCCCCTCTCTCTCCCTCCCTGTTTTTCACCCTGGCCGAAAATCCCCCCTATTTTCGCCAAACCAGTTGGCGAAAATAGGGTTGTCCCCAACTGGTTTGGCGACAACCCTATTTTCGGCAACTGGTTTGGCGAAAATATTTGGCTATTACCTGATTGTTGCCAAACGGTACAGCGACGAAGTATTATTTTTGCAAATTTTTCAATCCTTGTATTAATGCCGCAATTACTTTTGAAAAATGTATTATTTAAAAAAAAATCGTAAAACTAATTTGCCATGTACCAGTACCACGTGCAGTGGTCATATGCGTTATTGCTAAAAGACCATTATAAACGTACTAGCTCATAATTTTGGATCTACTTTTGTCATATGCGTTATTGCTGAAAGACCATTATAAACGTACTAGCTCATAATTTTGGATCTACTTGTACGCACTCATAAAAAATCCGGATGTACTGGTACTTTAAATCTCTAGTTCTAAAAAATTAGAGAATAATAACTAGCAATCGATCACTGTTCATTTCTCGGACGTATCGGTGCAACATTTTTTCTCAACGTCTACAACATTTTTTTCAACATCCGCAACATTTTTTTCCGCGCGGACATTTCTACTGTTATCGAAGGAACATGTTGCACGCATAGGGAAAAAATGTTGCAGGAGTGGAAAAAATATTGCAAGCGTCAAAAAAACGGACGTCCGGGCACAAATCATTCCGAAAAAATTATCATTTACTTGTACTTGGACGAATCACATGCTGCAGACTTGCAGAGAACATAGCAAGTAACCCACCAGAGAAGTAAAAGACACTCCGGAGTAGAGCTGGCCAGATGGGCGGCCCGGCCTGGCCGAGGTACGGCCCATCTAGGCACGAAGGCCCGGCCGTGCCCACCCATGGGCCGAGGTCGAGGCCCAGGCACGGCACGCGGGGCACATGGGCCGTCTTGCCTGCGGCACACGCACGACTTCGACGCGGTGGGCCTCGGCCGCCACGGCACGTGTGCAAAAAAAAGGAAAAAAAAATAGGGAAAAAATTAGGAAAAATTATAAAAAATGAGAAAAAATATGTAGAGTTAGAAAATAGTATAAAAATAACGTACAATAAATTGAGACAAAAAAATGTAGAACATGTAACAAAGAGCTTTATTAATGTTTGGATGGTTGCCTCGTTAAAAACTTTGCCAAGTAAAAACTCATCCAGAGAAAACCTTGACAAAGAAAAGAGTACAACTAAAGCTCTAAACCTCTAATACATACTAAGAGGTAGATGGAGGGTCTTCGTCATTGTCGAGGTAGAGATTTTCGAAGGCTTCCTCTAGTTCTGGGTTTTCAGCGGAATGTTGAGCTCTTGCATCAGCGTGTTCCAAGTCTTTGATAGTCATGAGCATCTCCACCATATCACTCGATAGGCTTGTTCTTCTCTCCTCCAATAATCTGCCGAAGAGACTGAATGTAACATCCCAAAAATTGAGTTTTGGAATGTTTGATTTCAAAAATAAACCATTTGCATTTTCTTCAATTAGTTCCAGCTTAATTTGAATTTTCCATAAATGAAAGGATTTAATTTGACTAAACTATTCATCAAACTCAAGATTTTTAGTTTTAGTTGGGTTCATTGTGCTCCAAGGAATTTTTCTGTATTTTTGGGGGATTTTTCTGAATTTATTTGATATTTATTTGAATTTATTTGCATTTATTAGAATTTCTGGATTTTTCTTAAATCGGAAAAATAAATTTTATTTCCAAAAAGCCTCCGGGCCGAATCTTCTCCGCCCATCCGTTTTCCCGCCGCCCGCTTCACTCGCCACCGGCCGCTCACTTCAGCTTAACTCCACTCGCTACACACGCCCATCTGCCCGGCTCCTCGCAAGAACCGCCGCAGACGCGCCAAAACCCTAGCCGCGCGCGCCGTGCTCGAGTCCGCCTCGCTCACGCCTTGGCGTCCGTGCCGCGTCCGATGCGCGTCCCCCGAGGCTAAAAAAGCCGTGCCTCGCGCCTCCCGAGGTTTCCTCGCGCCGCTTCTATTGCCTCTCTTCCGTCGCTCTGACCCGTCGTCCGCTGTGCGCCCTCGCCGAGTGGTGCTTCCATCCGCCGCCGCCGCCTTTTCTTCGCCTCGGTTGGTCTCCGCCGTCCCGATTGCATCTTCGAGTCGGCCGTGACCCCCTTTTTCCGATCTGCTCCGAGCTGTGCCCGTTCCGTCGCGTTTCCGCCGTGGGCCTCGTCTTCTTCCTCGTCTCCGGTAAACCCCACGTCGCCGCTCGCCGCCGTCTGGTTTCGCGCGATCGTGGCCGTTCGATCTCGTGTCGGGTCCCGGATGGCGCCACGTCCCGCCGCCGCGACTTCGCCTTCGCCGTCCGTCCGCCTTCGCCAAATGAGCGACGCGTGGCTCGCTTCTGCGTCATCGCTATCGGCAAGATCGTCGGCCGTCGCGCCGGGTGCACGTGAACCGGCGCGATGCCGTGGACCCAGATCCACCGTGAACCCGATGACGTCGCGATTGCGCAATAAATACTTTTTCCGTATAAAAATAAATCCAGAAATTCCGAATTTCTGATTTTCAGTCCTTTTCTCTGATTTAATTTTCCAGAAGCCCGTTCTCGCTCATATGAACTCCGATTGAGGCGATTCAAGTTTCTAAATTTTTCTAAAATCAAGATCTATCTTCCAGAGCCATTTATTTTCAGTTTTGAGCTTGTTTCAGCCTTTGTTTTGTATTTATTTGGTTTCGTTGCTTCTTTCCGGTAGACGCTAATTCCGAGGGAGTGAACGAAGACTTTGAAGACCAAGACCCAGCACTAGATCAGCAAGGCAAGTCGTAATCCTTTGATCATATTGATGCTATGTTTGCAAAAGTAATTTACTTTATTACAATTGCATGCTATTTTGTGTATCAATGCTTATTTAATGGGAGTAGATGTATACCTAGTTGACATTATGCCACCTTGATTAATTGTATGCCATGTATCCATTGATAAACCTAGGTTGGGACATTACTAGTTGGACATAATCATTATACCAACATTGGGTTACGTAGCTATGCTTAGACATGCTTAGATATAGTTGGGATTCATGTCACATATTGAATAATGTTAATCTTGACTTAATGAGATATTGAATCGTGACCGTTAGCCACTGTTGTAAAATTTGTTGTACCATGGCGTGGATTAGGAAGGCGTTCCCCAGACGATTGCCTGTGGCATGTCGAATGGCTCAAGTTATCTTTTCCGCTGCAATAGTATTTGTTTCTTAAGCCCTTAAGGCGTAATGGTGTAAACATTGACCATAAGGTCGTTTGCTTTATTCAATAATAAATTGCTTCTTTTTAGTTAATTCGTTGTATGGAATGGTATTTCATCTATGTTTCCACTGTGTGCACTAGCGTGATCTGGATCGTGCGGTATACAGAGGGTTTGGATTTGCAAATCCGGGTCCCGACAGAGATGGTATCAGAGCCATATCGACTGTAGGTCGCATCCTAGTTAGCATGGTCTTCAAAATTATTTTCTAAATCAAACCAACAAATTGGTACTTAATAGTTTTCGTCTCCTCTCGTCTTATTCTTAGGTTCTTATTCCTCTCCTTTGCTGAAACATTGATTTAAATTGATCTTATCTCATGAAACTTCTCAAAGCCTCGAGTCTTCTACAAGGAATCAAATCAAGGAAGATGATGATCTAGCCGTCCAGAGTTTGCCCAGAAGACTACCATATAAGATAGGTTTTTGGTTCTCAACAGTGTTTGAGCATGTCTTCCCCTTTTCAGTTCAGTTACGTATAGTCTGCGTATACTAAGATTTTCTTTGCTTGTGTGCGGGTATGTTGTACACTTGCCCTAGCACAGTGTTGCAACCATACCTTTAGTTGAAAAAGCTTTATTTGACTCTTTAAATTTTAGCCTTTTCGGCTGTGTCCTCTTTGGTCCCTGGGTATTACCTTC
Source organism: Otatea glauca (assembly GCA_036346275.1). Lineage (NCBI taxonomy): Eukaryota > Viridiplantae > Streptophyta > Magnoliopsida > Poales > Poaceae > Otatea > Otatea glauca. The sequence continues at coordinate 16,191,228 of CM070711.1, read as the reverse complement.
TCCCCTAGATGATCTTACCACTCGTCTACTGCTTTTCCCTCTCACCTATCAACCCTTGTGCTGCATCTCAGATGGTTAACACTCGTTCTGGAGCCGGTCGCGGTTCACCCGTGGATGCCAGTGCCAGTGCCAACACCAACTCCAACCCCAATGCACCACCGCCACCACCAGCAGCGACAGATCGAAACATGGGACATTTTCTGGCAGCTCAAACTCAGCTAATGAACACAATGATGCAGAACATGAACAATATGATGAATCAATGAGAACCAGATCATAGCTTGCCTAGCTAACCTGTTGAACCAACAGAACCAAGCTGCTGTTGCACCTCCTCAAGCTCGTCTCCAGTCCAAGCTAGCAGAATTTATGAGGACTCGTCCGCCAACTTTCTCCAACTCTTCAGAACCATTGGATGCCGACGATTGGATTCGCTCCATTGAGAAGAAGCTTGCAATTGCCCAGTCTGCACCAGACGTCATACTAGGTAAGTTCCTAGTCAACTCAGCATCTGCCATGGTTTTGTTTGATTCTGGAGCTACGCATTCGTTTGTTTCTCGGAGTTTTGCTGCAAATCATCAATTAAAGACAATGCCTCTTAAGACTATTTTATTAGTGCAATCTCCTGGTTCTGATTTGAGTTCGAACCAAGGCTGCCCCGAAGTTAAGATATTAATTGTAGGGGTAGAATTTCTGGCCAACCTGATTGTCCTAGACACCAAGTCCCTAGATGTGATCCTAGGAATGGATTGGCTTTCCAAGAACCAAGCAGTTTTGGATTGTGAGAATAGAGAGATCACCCTAACCAGTCCAGATGGAGCCAAGTTAAAAGTTCAAGCCGCCTCAGATCAGTCCGAAGGGATTAAAGTTTGTAGTGCCAAAGGGATAAGTTTGGAAGATGTGCCAGTCGCCAGCGAATTTCCTGATGTGTTTCCAGATGAGTTGCCTGGAATGCCACCGGACCGAGATATAGAGTTCTTGATAGAACTAGTGCCTGGAACACCACCCATTTCCAAGAGACCTTATAGGATGCCAGCTAATGAGTTAGCCGAAGTAAAGAGACAGATCAAAGAGCTGCAAGATCAAGGTTTTGTTCGACCAAGTTCTTCGCCATGGGGAGCGGCAGTTTTTTTAGTTGAAAAGAAAGATGGAACTCAGAGAATGTGTGTAGATTATCGCTCACTTAATGAGGTCACCATCAAAAATAAGTACCCTCTGCCAAGAATCGATGATTTGTTTGATCAACTTCAAGGAGCCGGAGTGTTCTCGAAGATTGACTTAAGATCAGGTTACCACCAATTGAAGATTCGTCAAGAGGATATACCCAAAACAGCTTTTGTTACTCGGTATGGACAGTATGAGTATACTGTGATGTCTTTTGGATTGACCAATGCCCCTGCCTACTTCATGACCATGATGAATAAGGTATTCATGGAATATTTGGATAAGTTTGTTGTTATTTTCATTGATGACATTCTGATCTACTCCAAGAGTGAGGAAGAACATGAGGATCACTTGCGCGAAGTTTTAACGAAGTTAAGAGAGAATCAGCTTTATGCAAAGTTCAGTAAATGTGAGTTCTGGATGAAAGAAGTTGCTTTCCTAGGACATGTCATATCAGCAGAAGGAGTCGCAGTTGACCCTGGTAAGGTACGAGATGTGCTAAGTTGGGAGTCACCCAAGACGGTACCCCAAATCCGAAGTTTTCTTGGAATGGCGGGATATTATCGCCGTTTCATAGAAGGGTTTTCTAGAAAAGCTAGACCGCTCACTTAACTCTTAAAGAAGGAGAAGAAATTTGTTTGGACACCAGAGTGTGAGCAAAGTTTTCAAGAGTTAAAAAAGTGTTTGACAATTGCCCCAGTGCTTATCCTGCCAGATAATAGGAAGGATTTTGAGATATTCTGTGATGCATCCCGACAAAGACTCGGTTGTGTGCTAATGCAAGATAAGAAGGTTGTAGCGTATGCTTCGTGACAACTAAGGCCACATGAAGTTAATTATCCTACCAATGATTTGGAATTAGCAGCTGTAGTGCATGCTTTGAAGATTTGGCATCACTATCTCATTGGTAATCATTGTGAGGTTTACACGGATCACAAGAGTCTGAAGTATATCTTTACCCAAGCTGACCTCAATATGAGACAAAGAAGATGGTTGGAATTGATCAAGGACTATGACATTGGAATTCATTATCATCCAGGCAAAGCCAATGTCGTAGCTGATGCTTTGAGTAGAAAGAGCTACTGCAATACTCTGATGATTAAGGAAAGTCAGCCAGCCTTTTATAAGGAATTTCAGAAGCTTAGATTGGAATTGGTCCAGGAAGGTTATTTAGCCACTTTGGAAGTACGCCCTACATTGGAAGATCAGATTCGAGAAGCACAAGTAGATGATGCTGATGTCAAGGAGATTAAGAGCAATATAAAGAAAGGAAAAGCCCTAGGTTTCACTGAAGATGAACAAGGTACTATTTGGTATGAGAAGCGTATTTGCGTACCAGATCAGAAAGAGCTTAAGGAGTTGATACTTAAAGAAGCGCATGGGACTTTATACTCCATTCATCCTGGAAGTACCAAGATGTATCAAGACCTCAAGGAAAGGTATTGGTGGCCTAGTATGAAGCGTGAGATTGCAGAATATGTTGCACTTTGTGATGTCCGCGAAGGTCAAGGCAGAGCATCGAGACCAAAGGATTGCTGCGACCATTGAAGATTCCCGAGTGGAAGTGGGAAGAAATTGGTATGGATTTCATTACCAGATTTCCTAAGACCCAAGCAGGTTATGACTCGATCTGGGTAATAGTGGATCGATTGACTAAGGTAGCTCACTTCATTCCAGTTAAGACTACCTATGCAGGAGATAAATTAGCAGAGTTATATATGTCAAGGATCGTCAGTCTTCACGGAGTGCCTAAGAAGATAGTGTCTGATAGAGGAAGCCAGTTTACCTCTCGTTTTTGGTAGAGTCTGCATGAAGCCATGGGAACTCATCTCAGATTCAGTACTGCCCATCACCCTCAAACCGATGGACAGACTGAGCGTGTGTATCAGATTCTTGAAGATATGTTAAGAGCTTGTGCCTTAACTTATGGTGCTAAGTGGGATAAGTGTTTGCCCTATGCCGAGTTTTCGTACAACAATAGTTATCAAGCCAGTCTGCAAATGTCGCCTTTTGAAGCCTTATATGGAAGGAAGTGCAGAACCCCTCTCAACTGGAAGGAATCAGGAGAAAGACAATTGTTTGGCCCCGCCATTCTGCAAGAAGCCGAAGAGCAAGTCCAATTAATTCGAGACCGTTTAAAGATCGCTCAAAGCAGACAGAAGAGTTATGCAGATAATCGTCGCCGAGATTTAAGTTTTGAGCCCAATGATTATGTTTATCTCAGAGTCACCCCTCTTAAAGGAGTTAAGAGATTTCAAGTAAAAGGAAAGCTTGCCCCTAGATATGTGGGACCGTTCAAGATCTTGGAACGAAGAGGAGAGGTTGCCTACAAGTTAGAATTGCCTCAGTCTTTTGCCGGAATCTATGATGTGTTCCATGTATCGCAGTTGAAGAAATGCATGCGTGTGCCAGAGGAACAGATGCCATTGGAAGCCATTGATTTGCAGGAGGATCTTACCTACAAGGAGCACCCAGTGAAAATTTTGGATATAGCAGAGCGTATCACGAGGAGCAAGATCATCCGTTTTTGCAAGGTCCAGTGGAGCCACCATTCAGAAGAGGAAGCAACCTGAAAGTGCATCTAGGCCCCTTAAAAAGTTTTGGTGATAGATGGCAACACAATTGAACAACTAATGTCCAAATGAGAATTTGTGCAGAGGTTGAAGCTATATCATCCTAGAAAAGGCAAATTAAAGATCACAGAAGAGTCTAAAATTTGTGAAGACGGCATCAAGACTCGTTGTAAAGTTTTCTATTTTAATTGAGTCTAAGGATAGCCGTACTATTAAGAGGGATACAACGAGAAATCACTTTTAGGATATACGTGTGCTCAAGGATAAAAATTGCACTGCATAAATACTCTAAAAACACTTCTTTTAGTCAAAATGCACACTTCTGGCCGAATGGGCCAACCCGGAGTATCCGGACTTTTGTCCGGACTCTCCGGGTTGGGACTCTCGGTTGCCCTCCCTGAACAGTCCGGAGCATCCGGACACTCCGGGTTAATTAATCCGGAGTCTCCGGGTTTTTATCCGGAGTATCCGGGTTAGCCGTCTCGGTTTGTTCTAAATTCTTCCCAATCCGAGTCTCCGGTTGTAAGTCCGAGTCTCGGGTTGAGCGCACTCACCCCAACTACCGGATTTTGGAGCACCTATATAAGCCATCACTCTCCACCTAACTTGGTAGCTCCATTAATTTTCACTTGCTCATCCAAAATCACTCATTCTCTCTTGAGCAAAATCCTCTTTCTCCACTTGAAGCTTTTGATAGATTTGATTCTTTTGGGAGAAAGGAGTGGATTTGAGTAATTAGTTCTTGCATCTTTCTTTCTTGAGCACAAGTTTCATCCTCCAAGTTGATTTCGCGAAGTATTTGTTACTCTTGGAGTTTGAAGGGCTCCTAGACGGCAAGGAGTCACCGGGAGCTTCCAAATCTTGGTGTGGTAAGCCCCGGAAGTTTGTGAAGGCAAGTCTCGCCTCCGAAAGGCAAGAGGAAAGAAGTGAAGACCGGCGAGTGCTTTGTGCAACACCAGGAGGATAGTGGTCAAGAGGGACTCGGGCTTTGTGCCTCCTCAACGGAGACGTAGGATTCCCTTCAAGAATCCGAACTTCGGGTAAAAATCTTTGTCTTTGTGTTCTTGGTTAAGTTCTTGCTTGAGTTTATTGTGGTAGACCTTTGGAAGACCCGATCTACTCTCTTGTTGCTTGTGACTTCAGATCTACTATACTCTCAGGTACCTGACATCATTAAGATCTTTTGTATTCAAGTAGATTGTCGAAATATTGCAGGGATTTAAAATCTCTCTTCGAGACCTTCAATCCGGAGTATCCGAACCACTTAACCCGGACAGTCCGGATAATCCGGAGTATCCGGGTTATATACCCCAGACATTCCGGGTTGAGGCCCTCGGGAGTTTTTATTTGACTGCAATTTTTTTAATCCGCCTATTCACCCCCCCTCTAGGCTACATCTCACGTCCTTTCACAACCTGGGAGCGAGAAGAGGATCTGAAGTACGAGTTTCCCCACCTATTCCCTATCCAGCCTGAATCTCGGGGTTGAGATTTCATTTAAGGGGGGAGGTTTGTAACATCCCAAAATTTGAGTTTTGGAATGTTTGATTTCAAAAATAAACCATTTGCATTTTCTTGAATTAGTTCCAGCTTAATTTGAATTTTCCATAAATGAAAGGATTTAATTTGACTAAACTATTCATCAAACTCAAGATTTTAAGTTTTAGTTGGGTTCATTGTGCTCAAAAGAATTTTTCTGTATTTTTGGGGGATTTTTCTGAATTTATTTGATATTTATTTGAATTTATTTTCATTTATTAGAATTTTTGGATTTTTCTTAAATCGGAAAAATGAATTTTATTTCCAAAAAGCCTCCGGGCCGAATCTTCTCCGGCCCATCCCGTTTTTCCCTGTCGGCCCGCTTCACCTCGCCAGGCCAGTCGCTCACTTTGCCCGCTTCTGCCGACGGCCCATCCGCCCAGCCCATGCGCGCCACCACACGCGCCGCGAAACCCTAGCCGCGCACCGCCGCCGCCTGGAGTCCGCCTCGCTCACGCCTTGGCGTCCGTGCCGCGTCCGATGCATGTCCCCCGAGGCTATAAAGCCGTGCGCGCGCCCAGAGGTTTCCTCGCGCGCGCTTCTTTTGCCCTCCTTCGCCGCTCTGACCCCGTCGTCGGCCCGTGCGCCCTCGCCGGAGTTGTGCTTCCATCCGTCGCTTTTCCGCCGCCTTTTCTTTGCCTCCGGTTGGTCTCCGCCGTCCCCGATTGCATCTTCGAGTCGGCCGTGACCCACTTTTTTCGATCTGCTCCGAGCCGTGCCCGTTCCGTCGCGTTTCCGCTGCGGGCCTCATCTTCTTCCTCGTCTCCGGTAAACCCCACGCCGCCGCTCGCCGCCGTCTGGTTTCGCGCGATCGTGGCCGTTCGATCTCGTGTCTGCGTCCCCGATGGCGCCACGTCCTTCGCCGCCCGCGACTTGCCTTCCGCCGTCCGATCTGGCCCTCTCATCGCTTGCGTCAGCACTGACGTCAACCGTGCGCCGGGTGCACGGTGAACCGGCGCAGTGCCGTGGACCCAGTCCACCGTGAACCCGATGACGTCAGCGATTGCGCAATAAATACTTTTTCCGTATAAAAAATAAATCCAGAAATTCCGAATTTCTGATTTTCAGTCCTTTTCTCTGATTTAATTTTTCAGAAGCCCGTTCTCGCTCATACTAACTCCGATTGAGGCGATTCAAGTTTCTAAATTTTTCTAAAATCAAGATCTATCTTCCAGAGCCATTTATTTTCAGTTTTGAGCTTGTTTCAGCCTCTGTTTTGTATTTATTTGGTTTCGTTGCTTCTTTCCGGTAGACGCTAATTCCGAGGGAGCGAACGAAGACTTTGAAGACCAAGACCCAGCACTAGATCAGCAAGGCAAGTCGTAATCCTTTGATCATATTGATCCTATGTTTGCAAAAGTAATTTACTTTATTACAATTGCATGCTATTTTGTGTATCAATGCTTATTTAATGGGAGTAGATGTATACCTAGTTGACATTATGCCACCTTGATTAATTGTATGACATGTATCCATTGATAAACCTAGGTTGGGACATTACTAGTTGGACATAATCATTATACCAACATTGGGTTACGTAGCTATGCTTAGACATGCTTAGATATAGTTGGGATTCATGTCACATATTGAATAATGTTAATCTTGACTTAATGAGATATTGAATCGTGACCGTTAGCCACTGTTGTAAAATTTGTTGTACCATGGCGGGGTTTGCCATTGGTCTTGGTTAAACGAATTGTTTTCCCTCAGGCAAGTGATCGTGCAGTAAAGGGGGTGCTTTCTAGCACATTGGGATGTAGAGGTCTTGCCTGAGACAATTTAAGGATTTAATCTTGTGCGCCATTGAACTGGGCCTAACCGTACTACCACATGTCTGGAATGGGACAGACTTAGCTGATTAATTTGCAATGTCTAGTCTTGAGTACTGCCAGTTGGTGGTGTGGGTTCCGGGATGGACGGGTAGATTCGCAAGGCGCAAGAGGGGCCCTAAGGGCGAAACCTTAGCGGCGTCTGGAGTTTAGACAGTGCATTGTAAAGGCTTTGTCATGATATCTCTGCGACACACCAAAGGAAGTGTGTTAGTAACGTTTGCACAAAGAGATGTTCATGTTTTGTGGGTAAAGTTGTACAACCTCTGCAGAGTGTAAAACTATTCGAATAGCCGTGTCCGCGGTCATGGACAAAGCCCGGGAATTTCACACGGGGTATAGAGTGTTTCATAAAATGTGGAATGTGGAATTGTTGGGATGTGAACGGGGAGTTCACTGTTGTTTTGTTGTATATCATTGATCTATCAATCATTTATCTATCTTTTTATAAATATGCTTTCAATCTATTTATTGTATTTCAATTCAAGTTACTGCTTTCTGCAAATGAAACATATAGCCATCCTTGTCAAGCCGTGCATGAATATATTGCATCAATTTCCTACGGCTTGCTGAGTACCTTTGTACTCACGGCTTTATGCCCTTGTTGATCAGTTGATGAAGGAGATAATGAATATCATGAGGAGGAATTCTATGAAGACTACGTGGATTAGGAAGGCGTTCCCCAGACGATTGCATGTGACATGTCGAATGGCTCAAGTTATCTTTTCCGCTGCAATAGTATTTGTTTCTTAAGCCCTTAAGGCGTAATAGTGTAAACATTGACCATAAGGTCGTTTGCTTTATTCAATAATAAATTGCTTCTTCTTAGTTAATTCGTTGTATGGAATGGTATTCATCTATGTTTCCACTGTGTGCACTAGCGTGATCCTGGATTGTTGCAGTATACACAGAGGGTTTCGGATTTGCAAATCTGGGTCCTGACACTGAAGGAAGACTCGGAGGAAACCGTCGAGACTGAAACAGTTAACACATCTCGAGCTAATATGGATAGCACGGGATATGTTAGCTTGTGCTCATGCCACCATTGAACAATATTGAAGACATCGTCTCCTTCTTGTTGGTAATCCAACGCGTCGCTGTCCATATAGGTAGATAGTTCCCCAGAGGAGACTTGTTGGCTGCGGCTTGTATCACCACCTGTTGTAGAACCTGTACCTGAAGAAGAAGAAGAACCCCAGATTTTGCCCCACGCGGTCTTTTTCTTACCCGCGATAGGTGCAGGAGGTCGCTAAAACGAACTCCTTGATGCTTTGTTCGTACTTGTTGTAAACTTGGTTAGTTTAGTACGAACAAGAGTAAAATAAATTGAATAATCTTCCCTAGAACATCACCTAAAATGGAGAGGACGTTACCAAATCCTCTAAGTTTTGCTCTAGGATCTAAAATAAAGCGCAGCATATAGAAGCGGAATTTCTTTCCAATATTTCAAATATTTTGTTTTCATTGCGGTGACAGAATCTCTTAAAATCATGTCATTTTCGTTGTTCTTAAAATGGGTAGCCATATCTAAGATATAATGCACAATTAGAGGAGATGTGGGTTCAAAAACTGCGGATAAAGCAACTGTGGAGTCATAAAAAACTTCAAGAAACTCAAGTAACTTTGATGCAACATACCAATGTTCTTGAGATAATAAATCACGTTCAGGGTGATGTGTTTGAATGAAAACCTCAAATGTGCTCTTATATGGCAGAAGGTTCTTAAGCATTAAGTAAGTAGAATTCCATCTTACTAGCATATCTAAACCAAATATTCTTGGACGTACGCCCATTGCAATGCAAAAGTTCTTATAAGATGCTATTCTAGCATTAGAATGATTCATAAAAGAAATTGCAGAACGGAAAGGTGCAATGTAATGTTCTAACGGGGCAAGTCCACTTTTGACTATAAGGTTAATAATATGACAGGCACAACGTTGATGAAGCAAAAATGATTCAGCATAAGTACCAAATATTGGAGTGAGAATATTCATTGCGGAGGTGTTTGCGGAGGCATTATCTAAAGTTATAGTAAAAATCTTATTACTGAGACCAAAGTCCTCCACCACCCTAATAATACTCTCAGCAATATTCTCTCCCGTATGTGTGACATCAATTAGTTTTAAACCTATAATTCTTTTTTCTAGTTGCCAGTTTTGGTTGACATAATGAGCAACTACACTAATATAATCTTGCTTAGCCCTACCACTACATATGTCTGAAGTCAAAGATACGGAAAATGTGCAAGTACTGAACATTTTTTTAAAATTTTCACGACAACTATTGTAATACTTAACTACATCTCTACTAGTTGTCTGTCTAGATACTTTATTAAATTTTGGATTATGTGCATGTTTAATGTAATTTTGAAAATCAGCACTCTCGCCAAAGTTTAAAGGTAAATCCTGTGATGCAATTAAGCGTATAAGAGATTGCCTAGCTAATTCGCCACTATATTCCCAGTTACGGACCGAACCGTTCGGGTTGTATATTAGTTGTGTCTGTCTCATAGCTGCTCCTATTTTCGCTTTGCAACTTTCAATATGTCTATGCAAGTGTCCCGTACCCCCAGTAGATTTTGCAGATAAAACTTGATGACATTGTTTACAAACAGCAACTCTTACCTCTTTTCCTTTCGCATCTGTCCTCACTTGCTTGTCGAAAAAATCCCAAACTCTTGATGTCTGCCTCGCTCTCTTCGCTCCAGTGGATGTCGAGCCAGAAGCACTCATGATGGACATGGAGCCTGATGGTTCTTCTTCTACATGATGTTCTTCAGGTGCTTGTGTTTCGGGTACGGCGGACAAATCTTGGAAGGATTCAAGGTCCTCTGGAGCGATCCCGAAATCGGAGATAGGGAAATGATCCATGCAAAAAATTGCAAATTGAATATTTCGAACATTAGTAAAAATAATAAAAACAATACAATTAGCAAAATTCAGTATGACAAACCTCTTGTGTTACCGAAAGCTCGAGTTTGAATTTCTCCGAAATTTTAGAAAAAAATTCTCCGAATTTTGCTAAATAACTACAAACAATATCACAATTTTTACAAGATGACCAATAGAGAAGATGATGAGTGAATGGGTGCTAAATGAGGAGAGGGGTCCTCCCTATTTATAGGGGAAAAAATTCGGGATTTTTTGCCCGTTTTTTCAATTTTTTATCAATTTTTTAACACCTAACGGCTATAAAACAGTCAAAATATTCAAAAAATCCGGTCGTGCGTGCGCGTTCGCCGCCAAGACGCCCACGCCTAACGGTCGGCAACGATCGGTAGGCAAGTACCACCGTGTCGCGTGCCCCGCCTCTCTCCCCTGGTCCGGTCGTGCTCGTCGTGGGGCGTGCCTCGCCATCAGCCTAGGCGGCCGGCCTTCACTGCGTCTTGCGTCTTGTGCCGACCCATGGCGGTGCCTCGGCCAAGCACGGCCGCGACCTCGTCGGCTATCTCGCCCACCCGCCGTCGTGCCGTGCCGTGTCGTGGGTCGGGCCCATAGTACCGGGCCGTGGGCGGCACGGCCGGGCCCGGCCCATATGGCCACCTCTACTCCGGAGTCCAGAGGAACAAGGACCATCAATGGTCTAGGAGAGAAGCAATCATCTTACCTAGGAGTGTAATCGGATCGGATAATTTCTGACCGACCGACCGACCGGATGTTTTCGGATCGGATTTGGTATCGGTTTCGGATACTTTATTTCAGATTCGGATTCGGATTCGGATTCGGCATATTAATATCCGTCGGATCGGGATATATTTCGAATCTTTTCTCGGATATATCCGGTTAAACTTTTTCGGATATCCGACCGATCCAAACCAATCCCAACCCTACTCCCGTCATCGTCATCTCCAAATTCCCCATCTCCGTGAGACCTGAGCGGCCCAGGCATCCCGCCGCCACCCTCCCGTCGCCACCCAGCCGCCGCGCAGGCCTCCCGCCGCCGCCGCCCAGGCCGCCCTCTGCCCGTCCCGAGCCTCTCGGCGCCCTCCGCCCACCTCGCCTCCCGGAGTCCTCGGCCCGTCCCGAGCCGCCCTCGACATGTCCCAACGCCCCCCTCATCTGCCCCCTTTGTGGCGGCCCTGACCCCTCCTCCTCCTTCCAGTTCCTTCTAAGAAGCTGCGCCGCCGAGACGCATCGCCTCTCCTGCGTTCGCCGCTTCCTCGCAGCTACTCCTGTTTGCCGCGGCCACGCCGGCTGGGAGGCCTCCCCTTGCTCCTGCGCCTGCTCTGCTCTGCTCCCTTGCTCGTCCGCCGGAGGCATCACAAGGAGGTAGGTCGCCCTGGCGTGGTACGTGGCAAGTTTCGACTATAAAATGTGTGGTTAGATTGGAATCGGGGAGAAATTTTGACGCAAATCCATGTCTATCGTCCCTTAGAATGAATTGAGCGCCCAATCCGAAGAGTACTCCTTCTACGTTTGGTGCTCAACAGAAGAACACACCGAAACTTTCGCATGCTGATCTCAGTGGGATCATCCTAAGCGGTCTACATCTCTTCAGCAATGTACTGCACTCACTAGTCACTATGCCGATTACTGCCCATACATAAGGGACCCTGACAAAGGATACGTGTGAGACATCACTTCCTCTTCTTTCTTTCTTCTTCTAATTGGATGCAAAATTAGCCGGTATAATTGTTTGTGAATATGGCCTTATTGACCACTCTATTAATTGTTGCTCGATGGATTTGTATGAAGCTGCTTTAACACTTGTGCATGTTTGTCGATTTGTTTTTGCCATGTTTGATGATCAGATGCTGTGGTACGTGTGGGAAGGTCCTTGATCAGGAGATTTACACTGATGGGCCTACTTTTGTCAAGGACAGCTCGGGGCATGTTGGTATTGCTGTTGTGCTTCTTAATATTTCGTTTCTTGATTGTCTATGTAATTTTCAGGTTGATTTATTTTGGATCTGTACAGAACCGGTTGTCAGGAAATATTTTGAAATCCATTGAGAGCGGCACTTCGATATCCCATGATTATTTTGTCAAGCCCACGCAGTGGGTTTGGTAAACCTTCTAAATTATAAGGAATTGTCTACTACTGAGATTATTCTGTCCTAAATTTTCTACTGTAGAGTTTTTCTCAGCAGCCTGGTTATGTTAACTTTTTTATAACTTAATACTTCCTGCAATTGTACAATAAGTCATCCTAGAATCCATACTGGTCAAACATTTTTAAGTTTGACTATCATTATATAAATGGTCATCTAGATCATCCACGAGAAATTGCTATTAGATAAATCAAGACATGCGCTTTTATAACGAATGCTTCATGTGATTTTTAATAACTTATTGTGACAGAAATTAGCAGTCAAAGTGGCACCTTGTAGATTCTGTAAATGTCCAAAATGGCATACTATATTTGCAATCGAAGCCACTGCACAGTTATGTTTCATTAATTATCACTTAAACTGTCAAGAATTTCAATTTCTTTTTTGTGCTTTGTCCCTAAAAATCTGCTGTCTTTAACATTCATGCTTGTGTTGATGTTTGTTCCTGGTACTCGTAATGATTGTCTGTTTGGTGTTGGCAAGCTATATGGGTAATACTAATGGCCAAGTTTACCTACTTTTCTTGTCAGGCAAAGTACAAAAGCTTATCTTCTTATCGATTTCTCGGAATATTTGCGGATAAGTGTGTAAGTACCTGCACCCCATTGTCCTGCCCTTTATCTTGTAGTCCTTACTGAAAAGGCTCATATGGATTTTTTGTTTCAGTTATGTCCTATGTGCTGTTTTTCTGTAGCTTTGCCAAATTTTGCTACTCGAAAAGCACCCAATCGTTTAGAAGCTCATAGACCCTAGCCTTTTCATCCATCGTTTTACGGAATGTAAGTTGACCACACATATATAAGATTGTGTAATTGTTGATTCTTCTGTCTGTACGATGTAATCTAAATATTATCGACTCGTCGTATTGTCTCTTTCATGAAAACATGAAGTTATGCACCTCATGGTCATGTTATCAACTTATCGTAATATTATTTACATATCATTTTGTGTTTCGAAATTTGTCATATGTGTACCGTTCAAATTTAGTGTACTTTTGTAACTTTGTTAGACTGTCCGATAAAATGACTTGTTAGACTGCGATAATCTTGTTGCATGTTGAACTCATACGGTTGGTTAATCAGTACTATATGTGTGCTTTATACGGTATCTGTTTTTGTTCGTTATCCGACAAAAATTATTCGATACCGTACCAATTCCGCTCCGTATTCGATTCGAATCCGCGACCGATATTATCTGTGCCGTATTCGTATCCGGTACTATCCGAATCCGATTCCGAATCTGACAAAAAATATGGTTTAGGATATGAAAAGAGCGATATCCGACCGAATCCGATCAGATTGCACCCCTAATCTTACCTATTGCTCGCCAGTTCACCGAGACGCGGGCGCTAGTGACGGATCTGTGCCTAGCGTCTAAGGGCTGATTAAACAGGCTAGATGACTAACTAAGGCTGTCTAAAATCTCCACCCATCCATAAAAATCCCGACCAGGTTAAATCAGCCTAGACGGAAGAATGGAGCCTAGCGCCCGCATGCTCGTCTTCGAGAAAGAAGAAAAAACCAATGGCAAATCAGGTGGTTTGCCCAAAACAAGAAGAAAAAAAAAGACATGATGTATAGCTCACATCCTAAACAACCAACGACGACAGCACGTCTTAAACTCCAGGATCTATAATTTGTCCATTTAATAAAAGTAATTATTCTATCTCTATGTACAAATCCCACACAGGTGCCAGGAAGATAATGAGGAAAAAAGGAAGAGGAAAATTTCCTGGACAGCCATAGGTATCGGCAGGGGAGAGCAAAATCTGCACAGAGGTGTCTACTCAAATCCTTAGTTTTCACCAAACAAAAACGTTGCTACCTTCTCCTTTGTGGGATGACCATCAAAATTTCATGCCGAGCTTGGACCTAATTAGCCTCAGCCTTATTATGGCTTGCCGCCGCAGTGTTGCTGCTACTGCTGCCGACTTCTTTCTCTGCCGCCTTCCGTGCCTTCTCCTTCGCCTTGAAGTCCTCGATGGTTCGGAACTCCTCCCTTAGGAGCTTCTCCAGCTCTGGACGCTTGTTTATGGGACTGCTATCCAGATTTCGGTAATGATGAAATGCCCTGGTTCAATAAGAAAAAGAAGAATTTGTCAGCGACAAAGTATCACAATCTTATAACTGCAAAGATTAAGCAAGCCAAGTTTGTAAGAAATTAACTTTATAATTTCCCTTTTCAGGCTTCCTTACGGAACACCCCACCCCCCCTAAAATAAACTAAAAAATAAGAGGATCCTAGGCTATACTGGGTTTGATATATCAGTTTACACTCTTTCATCCTTTCATGTAGCAATTGTATGTATATTCTCATATAATAGGAACTTGCAGCAACTTTAGCATGCGTGCGGCATCCATGGGATGATCCAACAACAATAAAGCCACAAGTATTAGATATTGCAAACACATAATTGAATTGCAGCACCTGTTTGTTTCTTCACTAAAGATGAAAAAAAATCCATGCCAACAATTTCCACACAGAGTGGCATTGCAGTTAAATTACTAGAGCGCAGTAAGTCAGTAACAGAGGAATGCAAACAAATAATAGCGCCACAATTACCAATATTTTTCAAGACCGTAAAGATCACCCTTATGGTAGAATTTGAGTGTCAGCTGCTCAAAATCTTCATATACATTTCGTTGGAAGTTTTTCTCCAAACCATAACTGCAAAAAAAAAAGGCGCTAACTCTATAGAACATGTAAATACAAGATTATGGGAAGGTTATTTTTGAAACTTCCATGTCCTGTACCTATAAAATCTGAAGAGACACTCAAGTCCATATCTGTAGTTTGCCGCTGCATCATCTAGTGCAAAGTTCTTGAAATGCTTGTACATATCTTCGTTAAAATTATCTCTCAGATAATATGACCAAAAACGATAAAGCGAATTCATTTCCTGCATGCCATTGGATACATACAATATGTAAAGAATACTGAAGCATAGCTTTTGAGAATAGAACAAGGGCATGAGTACAATTTATCAAACCTAACTTAAGTGTTCAACGCAAAATACAATCAGCAATGACCAAAACATGAATGAGACAAGAAATTCCCATCCCAAGAAAATGTATTTAGTGAACATAAAATTAAACTTGATCATTATATATTTGTCTAGTTATAAAGTTTCACTTGCAAGAGAAATATATGAGAGGAAGCTGCACCTCACTGCAACCAATCCCTAACTTCTTGCGTTCAGTGAGACATCGGTTTTTGAACTTATTGTACCTTCACAAAAGAAAAGAAAAACTTCAACATATCAATTTACGGACAACATATCAAGTGTAAACCCACCTTAAGGTATTACCCATGAAACCCTCAACGTGAACTATCCGATCTAGACTCAACGCATGAGATGGCAGTGAGATGGACTCCCCCATCCACTTAAGATAAAACCCCCTGGACTCCATCTTAAGTGGTTAGCAAGTCCATCCCACCTCCATCTCGTGCGTTGAGTCACGTTGAGGGTTGCATGGATAACACCCAAAGGTGGGTTTACGATGAAACAAAGGAATGGAGGGTATTCATAAATAGTATTTAAAGCACATTAGAACTTATAAGTACACTGCAACTCATTTGGCCACTTACCTTTGTTGCTGGAATTTATTTTTCTCTAAAAGCTGATGACTTGGATGCTGAAATGGTGGGAAAGATTTGGGCACAGACCCGACAGGTGAGCTCCCAGTAGGAATCCCATGAGGAGATGAGCTCAGCTTCGAACTTTTATAGCTAAACAACAACAATAGTCAATTAAAAGAACCTCAATATGAGATAAAGGGATAAGGATAGGTTTTACTGAAATAACCTCAATTATTAATCCAACCTGAGGTTTTCTGGAGTAGATCCATAGAAATATCCAATTGAATTGCTTGGGGGACTTTCTGATACACCACCATAGTGAGATCGGCTGTTGGGATTATTCATAAAATTACCAGCAAAGAACCTCTGCTTACAAGAGCTGTGTGATTTTCTATTGCCTCTATTTTGCCGCCTTCGTGGGATAGGTTGTCCAGCTTCTTCAGTACCACTAATTCCGATGCTAATGTGGTTCCCTTTTGAACCACCAGATGGTTTAGAATCAACATCAGCATTATCAGCCTGGGAACTTCTTTGATTATTAGTGCGCCGACCGTGTACACTCTGAAGTCAGAAGTAACATTATAATATTAGCATAAGAAAAGCCAAAATAATATAATTTGGTAGGTATATAGGACCATCATATTACCATCTCAGAATGGGTTACCAAAAATAAAAAGGAAAAGAAAATGAAAAAAGAAGCAAGCACAGGTCAACTCAAATCTGAGCTCAACCCAGCTTGATTTAAACTCGATGTAGATCCACAATAATGCTTGTCTTCAGACCTTTATTCCAACACTCAGTTCAGGTTCAAATGATTCCCAAATTTGCACAATCAAACATGTGAACTAATGCTACAACTGATTAGTCATTAAAATATTTGAAACAGCAATTCAGAACTCAAAATTGAAACATCACAAACCCTTACAAATATCTATAATATATATACATTGCCTTAATAAGTTTAACGGGGGTAGTTCTCACATTAGAACTTAAAAGTTAACATGTAATAACTTCTCAAGAACAAATAGATCGAAAAATAAATTCTTCAAAGATTTATACTGTTCAAAAAAACATTGGCTGTGTTTCCCAGAAAAAAATATTATTCCAAAAATGAATCCAGTGATTTTTTAGTGAAGTAGCGATAACTAGGGGAGTTAATCCACAAACAATCTGTGGCTATTAGATTTCTTATATTAAGAAATGCTAATTTAAACCACATTTATCACAAAGCATGGCAAGAAAGTGAATTTGACTGGTGAATGGACTGCTTAATGACAGACACGAATCATCCAGAGTAATAGGTGCAAGAAAGGCGGAATAACTTTCAAAATTCAAAGCTCCTATTTTATATATCAGTATAGATAATTCATGAGAAAACAGGATGATAACCTAAAACAGCATGCCTAAAACAGAGCTTATATACTTGTATAAAATCAAGCAGGAATTTTACAGGTGTGTTGGAGTGGATGGCATTTCTCAAGCCAACATAGCATTTGTGCTAAAATCTTTTATTGACCCCTAGAATGCGCATGCAATCTGATAATTTGAAAATTTCTAATGTTCTATACATAACACGTCACCTCATAATAATACAAGGCATCACTGATTCTTGATGCTTCCTCTGTTGAAAATGCTTGAGGCATACTTGAGCGGCTTTTTTCGTCCTTTCCTGATGTAATATCCTGTGAGGTAGATAAATGAAACAAGTTCTCAGTGCAGTATTAATAAATAATACTTGCATTAATATGCTAGGACAATCATTGGTCCCAGCAAACAACAAAACAACATACTGTAAGATTTGCAAGCCAGAGAAGAAACTAACAATTGGTTACTCATTAACAGATGTTATTTAGAATAAAAAAAATAGGTCATTTCAGAACCAGCAAACAAGAGTTCAAATAAGAGATGTAACATAAGGCATTGAAATGCATCTCAATCAAGTCAAAAGCTTCTAAGAGAATACATCAAAATAAAAAGGAGGACACGTTCCTACAAAGCATAAAATTCTCTTGGCAATTAACTATCAGTCTGTCATCTACAGCTAATTCTCACCCTCAAAGGCACCGGAAGTCCACAAAACCACAACAATTCCAAATAACTGAATCAGCTAAACTATCAAGTATTATCATCCTTAAGAATGCTTTCTGATGTATCATCACAACACTACCGAATATGCAAAACATAAGCTCATGTCAATGGTCAAAGAAACAATATTGTACAACAACAACAACCAAGCCTTTTGTCCCAAACAAGAAAACCAATCAAAGTCAATAAAACCCCTAAACTTTCGATAAAGAAACAATATTGTAAATGTAAAAAAAAACATTAGCATCAATAGCTTCAATAAGCAGTTGAGTAGCTATTGCTAGGAGAAATCATCCAAGATGTAACATTAGTGTATTATGCAGCAGAAATTCAATAGGTAATTTACATTCTTTTGGACCCACTGACCCACATCAACATTTCTTCAAAAACTACTTTCTACTCTAGAATTAACTATGAATGTACTCTCCTAGAAAGGCACTCAACACTCAATAGTAATGCAAATGCCAAGGATGGTATAAATACAAAAATTTGAAAACAGGCAAAGCACATACACCATTTCTTAATTGAAATATGCCAAAAATCTGGATTTTATTGCTGTCTGTACAAGCAGTTTCAATTTGCAACACGTAAGTATAGCAAGATATAAGTGGTATGAAAAAGTGCATAAAAAAGAATGCTGTACAGAGGGCCTACATTCTAGTGAATTTTTCATGAAAATTACCAAACACTATTCAACATTTGTTCAAATTTATTTGTGTATGGTTCATATTAAAGCACCAACAGACACTAAGTCATAATGCATTATGGATTATGGTGGCAAGAAACTGGGAAACAAAAGGCAATATATCACCAAACAAAGTCAGGAGCACAAAATATCTTGAAACCCAACCTGCGTAACGATTATTAGCCTATTCACATCTTGGTCATCGACAAAACAATCATCATCCTCATCATCAACCTTGCTGGAACAAACATATTGCAAAAGAAAATCAATTTTCCATAGACAATTTCTGGTCACTATAGCATAGTAGAAAAGAGATGAAAAATAGCTATGAGTGATACATGGCAATTATCAAAATGACTTTTGATCTTCTGAAAATAAATGGCGCCTAGTACTCCAAAATTCAATAAGAGTAGAAATATACAATTATACGATGGAAATGGAACATTAACTGCTTTTAAAATTTTATAAATGCAACTAATTTACACAACTGTTTGAGTAATAATGGCTCAAATACGTTCTGACGTTTATTTAGTTCAACCTACAATTGCTTGTTGCTTGAAGTTTCGATTTTAGAGACTTTAACATCTATTTTTCACAGATCATAGCATATATATTTTTACGATAGATCAAATACAAACCAGCATAAGTGCATAACTATACAAAATCATCTACTATCACAAAATTACTGCTATCACAATAGGCCTGGGTACATCTCTCATATCATAAATATGATAAATAGAAAAGGCAGCAAATATTAAACAACCCCCACCAGCAACAATCCCATAGTACAATCAGCCCTGTTAACGACATAACATCACTACCAATCAATTGTAGACAATTTGAATCTCCCAGGAAGCTATGAACTATAACCTACCACATGCATAGTTGCATACCAAAACTAAGGATAGAAATCATGACGCATGAAATGAAATCAAAGATCATATGCCAGTTAAAATTTACCTTTTGTGTGAATAAAGATCATCACGTGAAAGTTCCACATGTTCCAATTCCAATTCCTCGTCAAGCAAGAATGTGCTTTGATCACCACTGAAGCTAGGGGAGTCACTTGGTAAATAATTACAGAAACCTCTTTCATTTTGAGAATCAGGTACTTTTGTCTTTGTGTTTACTTTCTGAATTTTAAAATCATCAGTTCTAAAAGCAGCTTCGTCTTTGTGTGAATTCAAAAAGCATGCAGGGATACTCTTTGGCTTTTCATCAATGCTAATGGAAGCTAAATCCTTATTCAATGAACAGCTATGTGCATCGTGGGCTAGTTGTTCATCAGCAACTTTTGCCTCCAAACCAATACAATATATGTTGCCTCTAATATCTTGAGAATGAGGATGCTTCTTTTGATCTTCAGAATAAGCATCCTTGTTTGAGAAGCCACCAGCATTGCTCTTACCCATACTGGTAGATGATGGACTCAGAACAGATGGTGTCCCAGAAAAAGAAACCCACTTTGACCAATCAGAACGCCTTCTGATCTTGTCATCCTGGTAGTACACAAAAAGAGGCATCAGATAGGGATTTAAACAATAATCATTGAAATAAACATAACAAGTTAACAACCTGGACTTCTAGAAGGCTTGAGCTTGCCAATGCATCTACAATGAGATGTATATCCGTGGTCATTTTCTTAAGCTGCAAATGAGCCAAGCAATAATAGAGTTGTTCTCTAGCACAAGGGCGAAAAATAATAATATAGTTTCTGACAAATTAAAATCTGCATAGAAGGCATACTCTATTGAAGTCTGCAACTTTTGAAATAAGAACCCAGCCATGCTCATCCATTAAAGATTTCAAGAAATCATCGCGCTCTAGATTATTATCACTGAAAAACAACATAATGAGTAAACAAAAGACTATGGTATATATGTTACCAGCATATTCAATCACACATGACATATTACACACATATAAGATTGCTTTAAATAGTGCACTATAGTGGTGTTTGCATGTATACATGGTTGTCATGGCATCATCTAGATGTCGCCTAAATGCAAAGGCAGCCCAGGGTGGACGCCATGGGGCTCTCCTCAGCTCCTTGCCTTACCCCATTAGGCTGTCGCCGAGGTTTTCTGATCATCCATGGTGTTGCCTGGACGTCCACGGCGAAGAGCTGGGTGGTCGCCTTTGCCTGGGAGGTGGGGACTTAAGTGACTGGCTGCACACACGTGAGACAGAGACACACAGACTGAGTGAGAGTGAGAGAGCTGAGAATGGCGAGGGAACCCTAGCCACCGCCACCCCTCATTGCGCTAGCCACCACAGTCACCAGCCAAGATCCCTCCGGCAAGCACTCCTCCCTCCACTCCCTCCCTGTCTCAATGTCTCCCTCGACGGCTGGTCCCCAGATCTGAAGCTCCAGATACTTCTTTCTCCTCCTGTCCTTTGTTTCATTGTTCCTCTTCCTCTGCTTTGCTTCTTTGTTTCTTCGGTTATTTCATTTCTTTGTTCCTCTGCATCCCTCCAATCCAGCACTCCATCCCTCGAAGATTGTCTCCAGATCTGGATGTATGACCGCTCCCTCTTCTCCCCCGTCTTCTTCTCTGATCATTCTGCCCTCTCTGCTTCTCTACTCTAATCGATCTGCTCTCTCTGCTTCTCTGTTCTCCAGATCTGCTCTGCTGTTCTTCTTCTTTCTCCCCAATCTGCTGCTTTGTTCCTCTTCCCCTTTCTCCCAGATCTGCTCTCTTGCTCTGCTGCCCTCTGCTGTGTGCACTGCTGCTCTCTTCAATATTGTAGTAGTAGTAGTTTGCACAAGGGTAATGTGAAGTGCGTAGAGGTGTAGTGCTGCCGATGCTCTCTTCTCTGCTGCTCTCTTCTCTAGTGTTGACCAATATAATTTGTTGAATTGTTGTTTAATGCATGCCTTTATGTCGCCCTGGCGACAACCTAGTTGACTAGTGGGCAAGGCGCCTGTTAGGCGCCGTGATAGCCTAATGTGCCGTGACAACCATGGATGTATATTGTATAATGACAATGCAACTGTCAAAGAAAACAGAACTTTATATAGGTCATATATTCTGAAGGCCAACAGATAGACAATGAAAACAAATTACTTAGCACCACTACCCACTGAAATTGCATAAAAACTTTATCAGCACAGGTTAAAAACTCAGAACATAGAATTCAACAGAAGAAACTAACAATTTACCTAAAATAATACTCCACTTGAGTTACTATATTAGCTCTTAACTCCACATCTTCAGGAGATAAAACAGGGTAAGGAGAAGGTTGATTTTGGACAAAATGTGGTGGACCTCTCATTGGCTCCATGGGTACAGCAGGCATGTAATAATACATGGGAGGAATAGGCCCTGGGTTCAAAGCATTCTTGAATATTAGAGCATCAAAAGCTTCAACATACCAAACATGAAAGGGGATGTCATTAAAGTGAGTATAGCATTACCAGGGTATGGTGGTCCATTGATGTACCCAGGAGTAGGAGACAGATGCACCATTGGTCTGACAAAAGTTCTTGGCCCAACACCTTGTGCTGCACTTGAGTTTTCTCTCGTACCAAACATCTGAGGATTTTGCCCAGCGTGGTTAAAATGGCCACGGCCTTCAAGACCAGAATGGGGCCTAGCACCATGAGTACCAACAGGAGGCCGCCAAGCATGAGGATTTCCTCTCGACTGTGGACGCATTGGCCTGTTACCTTCATTGCCACCAATTTGATCTACTGGAACAAACGGAGGCATAGAGTTCTCATATCCAGATTTTCGAACATGTGGGTCATGAGTTGGGACTGGAACAGCAAAAGGATGGCAAGAATATTCATGTGGTATCATTGGACTTGGGAGAACAGGGTAGAAAATAGGTCGCCCTGGATGCTGGTGATACGGTATCATGGCAGGGTATGATGGTGCACCATTTGCAGCAGGAGAACGTCGCTTGGGCCCATTTTTATGGTGTGTTTGGTGATTCTTGCTGGGATTCCCATGGCCATCAAACTTGTGCATACGATTCGACACCTAAAGTGAGTTTTTAAATCAGAATAGGAATAGTATAGGACGAATGCATATAGGACCTTAGCAACGAAAAATGACTGTATAGAACAGTAATAGAAGTCCTATAACTTCTGTACAAAAAGGCACCAAAATAAAAATATCATTTACTTAAAGCAATTTCTAACCTTTTGAGTGGTTGTACTAAAGGTGTGTGAGAACGATTTTACCATTTTTTAAAAAATAACCATGTGAGAACCACAAAACAATATGTTTTTATTTAACTATTTGTTTTACAGGGAAGGCGACCAAAACAAATAAGATGGATATTTTCCCTAGGAAAGGAAGGATATAATCAGAGCAGGTCACAAGACCTACGTCATTATGGAAATACCTACAATCCTAACAGAGTGGTCCTTCGGACAAAGCAATTTTGTGGGATCACCTGCTCATGTAATCCAACAATCAAGATCATGATAATGACAACACTGCCACTAATGCAAAGTTCCCCAACTTGACCATGAGACGATTCCCAGAAGAGGCACATCAGACAAAAGTTTATTATCTAACTACGCTGCCACAAGAAGTTGCTTTCAGAGGTTCAGCTAGGGAACCTTTCAGACAGCACGCCTGTGCGGTTGCAGTCAAACAATTAATCCTTACAAACAAGATCGCTACAGGAGCAGGAGCAAAAATCACACAAAATCCAATTGCAGCAGAGCTTAAGTAGAAATCTAACAATAGGTTATGAGGAACATACATTGAATACTGACACATATCGAATATATCATTGAACCCCTAAAATTCATCAATCACCTCACCGTCGTGGCTAGGCCAGAGAGTCTTACCTCAAAAAAAGCAACAAACTTACATTGTCATGAGAAGTGTAACCTGCTTCCAACATAAGTAAAGGTACAATCCGGTCAGCAAAAACCACACCCTAACATGAACAGCTGAACACACTCCACAAAGTTGGAACCAATTTATCTGGGCATTAAAAACAGCAAAGCTTTACTACTCACCAACAAAACAATGCATACCCAGACCCGATCAATTAGCATCAAAAGCAAAATCAATACATATCCACCTAAATAAGCAAACGTTTATACGTGTACTAAAATTGCCTAAACAAACTAATTATACCAAAATAGACAGATACAATCAGAGCAAACATATCCCCACGAAGGGCCAGATTATACCTGCGATGGAGGCGGAGAAGGGGGCGCCTGCTGTGCCTGGGCCCCCTTCGTCGCGTCGCCGCCGGCATTGCCCGCGCCGGGCTTCGCCGCGGCCTCCACCACGACCTTCTGTCTGGCCTCCTCCAGCGCGGGCCATGACTCCGCCCCCATGACCGCCGCCTCGCCCACCGCCGGCGGCGGCGTGGTCTTCCTCCACGGAGACACGCAGGCACCGGGGCCGGCACCGCCGCCGCCGCCAGCCGGATCCGCCACCACCTCCGCCGCAGCCACGGCCCCTCCGCCCACATTCAGCTCCTCCATCGCTGACGCCTACACGCCCACCACAAAACAAAACTCAGAGCACACAGCGGTCAAGGGTTCTAGCCCCGCCGCTCCCGCCGCCGAGACCACGAGAGACACACAAGAGACGGTTTTCGGATGGGACGAACGAGGCTTAGCCTAGCCTAGCCAGTGGTTGGTGCAGCCATGGGGACGCCGCCGATGGGAGGGTGGTGGCACGGGTTAGGGTTTTGGGCGCGAGGGAAGGGGTGACTAGGGTTTTGGGGGGTGAGAGAGAGAGACAGCACGGGAGATAGGACAGCGACAGTGGTGTGCGTGAGGTAAGAGAGAGAGAGAGGGGGATGGGGATTTGGGGGCAAAGTGGCTAAGAATGCGCGGATTTGCTCGAGTTGCGACTTGCGAGGGGGTTTAACCGGATTCGGGAATAGGATGTCAACGCGGACGTTCCCGGCGGGGAGCGAAGGAACGTTCTCATCCTCAAAAGATAAAAATCTCTTTTTCCCCGGTCTCATCCTCGGCATCAGAGGCCACTTCACCCTGTCTCCTGTCTCTGTTGGGTAGTAATGCACAGATTCAAAACATAAATCATAAATTTAAAAGCACAAGTATCAATCTGGAGTTCTAAAGGAGGAGGATGAAATAGGGATTGAGGAGCTCACTCCCTGCTAGCCTCACTGGTGCCGTAGCGGAGGGGAAGGCGAAGACGACCATCGTCGCCCGTGCCATGCTCGTCGCTCGCGTCCCAGCCAACGAGGCGGCTGTGGCCCATGGCGGAGGGGGAGGGGGAGACAGCCACTGACGCCCACGCCAGTCATCATGCTCGCCGCGCGCTCCCCAACCATTGAGGCAGCCATGGCGAAGGCGGAGAGGGTGAGGCCGCTAGGGGAAGGGCGAGGTCGCGAGGGGGAAGACGAGGAGACTATAGCAGAGGGGAGAGGGCGAGGCTGCGAGGGGGAGCCAGGAGGGCGAGGCCGTGAGGGGGAGTCGGAGGAGGTGAGGCGGAGGCGGAGGAGGCGAGACGGAGAGGGCGACGAGGCGGACTAGCAGAGAGGGAGGCGAGCCGGAGAGAGCGAGGCGGAGGCGGAGGGGGCGAGGCGGAGAGCGAGGGCGAGACAGAGGGGGCGAGATGGAGAGGGCGAGGCGAGGCGGACGCTTCGGGACTCGGGAGCAAGAGTGCGACTACGAGTGGCCAACGGGATTTGGGGATTTAGGGTTTACGTTCATGGGGGTGTGGTGGGTAACGGGGACAGGAAGCTATGGAACGCCCCCGTCCCCGATTCCCCCCATGGGGGCAATTTTTCCCTGTTACTAGCTCTGTGGGGTAAAACCCTCCCACTCCCCGTCCCATAATAGGTGAATTCCCCGGCGGGGAACGGGGCCCCATTGCCATGCCTATTCAAGAACTTTTGCAGATGGTTTGTAGATGAATTCGGGTTTGGACTTTGGAGGGATTCGGTTATCTAGAGATACATCTAAACTCCGTCTTTAGAGTTTTATCTTAGATTTTGTGGGCTATTAACACTAATCTCAAAGTAATCCCTTCTCTTCTTTATCTCACGCTTTCTCCATGGATGCACTCTGGCTCCCTCTCCCGTCCCGAGCTCCGATGAGCCGTGGCTCTAGCGTGGTAGGCAATGGTGGTAGAGGGGCGTCGGCGTGGGATGGTGGATGGGGAGGAAGCCAATGGCATGGTGCTTTGGCGGATAGCGACATGAGAATTGGGGAAGAGAGAGATGAGAGATAAGAGACATGTGGAGACAAAGGGATAAAGAAGAGGAGTGGATTGCTTTGATATTGGTGTTGGCGGTTAGATGGCAATATCCGTGATAGGGCCTCTAAAGAGGGGGGTTTAGGGGCCTTACCTAGAGAATTTTCACTGGTTCGGGGTGGATAACGAGTCGACTCGATTAAACTCGTTAAGAAACTTGGCTCAGGTCATTAAGGAAATAAGTAAAAAAAGGCCTTGCTCGGCTTGGCTCAACCAAAGGGCTCGAGCTAGCTTGTTAGGCTCATTAGGCACGAAATCTAACCGAGCTGAACCAAGGCGACTCGCGAGTTTTGAACTTTTTTTCCACCTATAGTTTAGGTCGGGGTGCAATGACTAACGCGTGGAGCCACCAACTGTGGCACCGCCTACTCTTAGAGGTTTTATCAAGTTGATAGGTGGGGTATAAAATAAGCAGCACACATAAATGCAGAGTCTTAAAAAACTATAAATGCCATCTCAAAAAAATAAAAAATGCAGTAGTCCTAGTATTATATTTGAGGGAAGAAATATCTTTCCAAGGTTTGTCTCCATAAATGACAGATGACTTTATATGCAAAAGGAAATAGAGAGACAGTCCATTCTTGGTATTATGATTGACATGAGAATCGAATTCTCTAAAATAAATAGATACAGATTGCATATCCACCGATTTTGCAGAGATTTGTATTGATGCTATATAATCATCCCAAAGTTTAGTGACCTTAGGGATCAGCTACTCCTCACAATCATGAATGGGTGCAATGGTTTTTTTTAATGGATTGGTGCAATACTTAATAATGGAGAAGGTACTATGTCACTAGAATAAGAAATTTTTTAGCATGTAAAACATACCTCTTGTGCATGAGGACAACAACAAAGGCCACCACTTTGAGTATTTATGTATGGTAGATAGGGATCATCAACATAGATGAGAACCAAATTGGAGACTAGATTAAAAGGTGGCTTTTTTCTGCATCAACTAAATGGAATATATAAAAAATTCTTCTAAAATAAAGTTTGTCATCCTCTCGCTAACTTCACAACAGTTAAACACAAGATAAAAGAAATAACTTATTTTGACAAAATAAAACCACCCTATGATGGGAGATTTGTGACAAGCTCATTAACACTCACCTGCACAAAAAAAAAGTTAAATGGAATGAAGGTGAAATGGCACTAATGTTGTGTGTGGAATTTGACTATGCAATATTTCTAAAAACGTCTTTACATTTTGATCCTTTCTGATGGATTAGTTAATAGATTTAATATACATTTATAGTACAAAAAGTTTAGGGTTTGTAAGCATCTAGGCTTCTAATTTTAGTGATGTATGTGTTTTGATGATTAATGATGTTTGATTGTCAAGATTAACAATATTTAAAGGTTTCAAGATGAGTTACTACTTAACTTTGGCATAATGAGAGCTCTTGGAATTCATGAATTCCCGGATAGGTATAATTGATGGCAAAGCATAAAGATCAATGACATTGTGTTTAGAAATGATACAAAGTGTTGAGGATGGATCATTGTAGTGTTACGTCTTTATTTTGCTTTAGCCGTACTATTAAAAGGGGTCTTTGCTAATAGCTTGAGCTTGGTTAGGTTGGTAGCTAGTGGTAACGCACGTTATACTTTTCTAGCTCATCTATAGTCAAAGGAAGCCCATGAAAAGTTAAGGTTACAACATAATCAAAGATAGAGCAAATATTGGCTTAATTTGAAAATTTTCAATACATTCAGGATGATCATATAGCTATCGAACAAGAGAGATGATCATTAGAGCTAAATGTGGTATTTTTCCATGTGTTGAAAAAATTACACATTCCGGATGATCCTATAGCTATCAGACAAATGAGAGGATCATTAGAGCCAAAGGTAGTATTTTTCAATGTGTAGAAAAGTTACACATTCCATACAATTCTATTTTCAAGGTATTTGAAAGTTACACCTTTCGGATAATCGTATAGCTATGAAACAAGCAAGTGGATCATTGGGACATAGAGTTGGTTTTTGGCATAGGCTGAAATTTTTTAGAGTTGGTTTTCGGATAGGTTAAAATTTTTGTACATTTTAGAGAGGATCATCTAGGTGTAAGGATGATCTAGAAGCTATCGGATGATACTTTAGGCCTATAACAGGTAGATTTTTGACCGCTTAACTTCAAGCTTTCAGATGATCTGAAAGGACTCCGGATGATTCAGAAGTTGTTGATTTCTCAGGGAAGTGAGTGTAACAGCTAGTTTCTTCAAGTGGGCTATAAATACTTGGTATGGATGTCTTTGTGAGCTCTCTTGGCTACTCTATAGGTTCATCTCATACCAAGGGAAGAGCAAGAGCATATTTTCAGAGATTTAAGAGGTAACATAGGCTTTTAGTGTGCATTACTTTAGTTGCTTGACCTCTTTAGGTTCAAGCAATGGTCTAGGCTTGTTATCTTTGGAGATCGGTGTGTCCTAGATGGCTTGGAGGCATGGTTCTTGGTGACCTTCTAAGGAGTAGCTTGTGGAAAGGCACCGGTAGGTTTGTGAAGGTTTGCAGTCCACCTATCCAGAGCAGAAAAGGACTACCTCGAGTGGATGGCCTGATTCCTTGCGCGATTTCAAGTCTGAGTAATACTCTGTAACATTCCAAAAATTGGATTTTAGAATGTTTGAATTTCAAAATTCACCATTTGCAATTTCTTTGAATTAATTTCACTTAATATGCATTTTCTATTTACAAAAGGATTTAATTAGGCGAATCTATCCATCAAACATTAGATTTTCGCTTTTTGCTCGGTTCATTACTGCTGCAAGGAATTTTTCTGTATTTTTGGAGATTTTTCAATTTATTTGATATTTGTTTGAATCTATTTGCTTTTATTTGAAGTTCGAATTTCTTAAATTCGAAAATGATTTTTATTCGATTCCTCCTCGGGCGAATCCTTTTCCCGCCCGCTTTCCCGCCCATCTCCCTTCGCTCGCCCGCTCGCCTCTCCCTCGCCCGCTTCCCTGGCCGCCTTCCTGCATGGCCCACCAATTCGCCTCCCTGCTGCTCGATGCGCGCCGCGCGTCGCGCTCGGATGTTGCCACGCCGCCGCGCCGCACAAGGCCGCGAAACCCTAACCGCCTCACGCTGTTTGGCGTCGTCTTGCGCCGCCTCCGAGGCTATTTAAAGCCTCGTGGACCCCATCCCGAGGTTCGCCTCCTCGCGCGCATCCGCCCCTTTCTCGCCGCCGAGACGCCGCCGTCCTCTTCCGCGAAGCTCGCTGGTCGCGCTGCCCCCGGCCGTCTCCGCCGTTTTTTCTCTTTCTCCGGTGAGCCTCGCTTGGTTTTGGTTCCGCCGTTCTCCTTTGTCCTCGCATCTTTTGCCTTAGTCCTGCCGCCTCATCGCGCTTTTGTTGCGCTGCCGAGGTCTTCTTCGCCTCCGGCGAAGTTCGCGCCGCCGCCGCCCGTTCCGCCGCCATCGCTCCGTCGCGAGTCGTGGCCGTCCGACGCTCGCGAACGCCCCAGATCTCTCCACGCCGCCGTTGCCTCGCATTGTCCGACCGCCTCGGCCGGTGGATGCGTCGCGCGGATCGCTAGATCGGTCCGCGCCGCCTCGTCTTCGTGCTAACGCCGCGTCGCCGCCTCGGTTCGCCGCGCTGCCGCGTCGGCCGCCTCATTGCCGCCTCGTCGGCCGCCAGTGTCGCTTTTGCCGCCGCGTGGCTTGCCACGCGTCGGCCGATCTGCCGCGTCACCGAAGCCTCCTCGGTGGGCACGATCCACCGTGAGTCGTGTCTCGACGCGTGGGTCCCACGTGTCACCGCAAATCTTTTTCTTTTATTCTTTCCGAAATTCCAAAATTCCAGCCAATCACGTGATGCCACGTGTCGACTTTCGATTTTTTCGATTTTCCGATCCGAAATCTTCCAGAGCCCGTTCTCCTTCGCTCGAGCTCCGATTCCAGTGATTCAAAATTCTAAATTCATCTAAATTCAAGATCTATCTTCCAGTACCATTCTTTTCAATTTTTGAATTTTATTTGAATTTGTTTTATTTATTTGCCTCGTTTAGCGTGTAGGCAGCGCGAATCGAAGATCACGAATCAACGAATGAGGTAGAACCAAAGAAGAGGCAAATAAGGCAAGTTTTCCTTGAACATATTGATCCCAAATTTTACAAAATGCCTATATTGTTTTAAATTATGCATGCTTACTTTTATGCAATGTACTTTAAACATAGTTTTAGAGTATAGTTAAATTCCATTTGTTATACCCTCATTGGTATTGATCATGTCGAACCTTTGACACCCTAGATGATATATACTAGCTATTTTATTTGGTGATAACCAGAGATTAGCATGGAACGGTAGAATTGCTTAGTCCAAATAAGCGTTTGTATTGTGCCATTATGGGAATCATTTCAATTGTTGTTTATACTTATTTGTGGAATTGCGGCAATTGGTGTTACTGCTGTGATTTAAATGAATTAAAGTGGAAATGGTTTAGACCGGGGCGGATGGATGTTTGGCGGGTGCAGAAAGCACGAGACCTTGGTATGTGAATGTTCCGCCTAGTCAATTAAGGACCAAGCGTGTGTTACCATGGACCGAGCACTACCGCACAACCACAAGTCTATATGGGTACGACTGGCTAAATAATTTGTGCGTCTCATTATTAGCTTCGATACTGGAGAGTGCCGGATGTTGGCAGCGCAAGAGGGGCTTCAGATCGGCGCCTAGAACCCTAACAATGGTGAAACCTTAGCGGGCGAGGTTAATAGTGGGGTTGTGCATTGTAAAGGCCTTGTCATGATCTCTCTGCCGACACACCAAAGGAAGTGTGTTAATTGCATGGCAACAAGAGTCGATCATGTCTTGTGGGTAAAGTGTACACACTCTGCAGAGTTAAAACTACTTAAGTAGCCGTGCCCACGGTCAAGGGCAGGCGAGGTACGCTTGCACATTGTAGATTTTATGGTTTTGTTTTAAAGGAAAATGATGGTTTGGGAATCCGAGAGCAGATGGAACTCTCGGGTTATGGTTTGGCGGATGGAGCCAGTCAGGTAGATGGAACCTGCTTTAATTGTCATATCAAATTCAATTACTATGCTATTACATTTTGTTCAAAGGATGCTTTATGAAATTACTATTGGTATTTACAGTTAAACTTTGCTTTATGCTAAAAGAGCCATATTATGCCTTCAATTGCTTAGCCTTGCATATAGTTACCATGCATTATGTTTCCAAGACTTGCGGAGTACATTTTGTGCTCACCCTTGCAACATCCCCAACTTTCCACAGAAGAGGGTGCAGAAGCTGAAGCTGACTACGATTTCTACGCTTGTGGTTATGATGAAGGCGACCCGGAATGCTAGGACGCGAACCCCAGTCGATTGCCTGTTGGGCAAATGGATGGGCTTACTTACTTTGCTGTTGTTATTTCGTTTCCGCTGTTTCTTATTGAACTCTAGCTATGATGCTTCTTATTTGTAATATTTGGCCATAAGGCTAATACTCTTTTGCTTAATGAATATTATTTGATTCGTGATATGGATGTGTTGTCATCACTGTTTCACTGTGTGTGCTAGCTTTTCCTGGACTAGCACAGGTTATACACAGAGGGTTCGGATTTGGAAATCCGGTCCCGACATACTCTTGCGTGAGTGCTCCAACGAGGAGTAGGGGAGATCGCCGAATTTTCGAGACCTCGATAAAAAATTGGTTATGCTCCTTGTCTATTTTATGTTTCCGCATTTACTTCCATGTTATTCAATTCCTAGATAATAGCTTGTATAGGATTGGAACTTAGGTTGCAAAACTTCATTAGACTTGTGTAGGAATTGTTTTGGCTACACTAGAAACCATAGGCATATACGTTGGGCTAGAAAAGCTTAAGTTTTTAATTTGGCTATTAGCAAAAAGAATCCCAATTCACCCCCCTCTTGAGCATTCGATCCACTTTAGGATTGTCAACCGAATTTTTTACCAATGGATATGTTATCATATTCTTATGTTGCCACTCCTTTGGCTTTGGCAAGTGTTGCCGCTTCTAACAACATGCGAAAGCCACGAGCAAGCCAGAGTTGACTCGGGCTTGCTAGTGCCTCGCAGCGCACCTCTAACAAAGTTGGCTTGCCATCGATGAATCTACACCAAATTCCCCCTCTTCCTCCTTTGATTTAGGTTTCTTGAGTTGTCACACTGCTAAAGACATCATAGAGTGGCGACGAGGAGACACACGATGTGGGGAAAAGCATGGAGCACTAGAGGAGAGCCGGTGGCGGTGAGCATTAGGTAGGGTTTAGGGGAGGAGGTGAGGATAGAGATTATTAAAGGGTGGGGAGAAAGCATATCCATAGCATCTAAGTGAATGTACTGAGATTCAAATAATTTTGTGGGAAACATTAGTACATATTGCATAGACATACCAATTGATTAATTAGTTTTTAAATACATAATAAAAGAAGATTTAGTAGATCTGAGAAACAACTCGTGGAGCCAACTTTATTCTATTGCCTTCTTAGCAAAACACAACAATAGCAAATTGTCACTAAGACCCTACCTAGGCAAATCGACAATGTCCTTCTCACTCTCCGAGGTGGATGAGGTGTTCTAGCAATCGTTGGTCTAAGCTACTTATATGCTGAGGCAAGTAGGCTTAAAACTCTGTTTTTTAGTAGGGAAAACATTTTCATCTGAAATGGCGTGAGAACTTAATTTCTCAAGGGGTAGCGAGATTTGAGCAAATCGACCAAATTTTTTGGTTTCATTGGAATTGTTAGAACAAAAGAAGGTACAACCAAGTTTTTAACAAAAGTGTGCAACTAAGGCAGCGGTTAGACCACAGGATTGTGTGTTTGAGGTGTTGGGCTTGACTACCATTTTTCTTTTTCTTTTTTTATATGTGGGACCCACTCATCATTTATATATTTTTTCAAGGTGACAGAGTACAAGGGAGGTAGAGGTGGGGCAAAGGAAGGATGTGAGGTGGTGCAGAGATAGGTTTGGCAAGGGGTATCGAGGTGAGCAAGTAGTATGGAAGTTGGGGGAGGGGGATGTAGACCGTTGGATTTACATTCCATTGTCCAGAAATCTTTTTGAAGGAAAATATATCTACTATGGTACAGGTTCCAAAAGTCACTTTGAAGGAAAATCTATGTATTAAAGCATAAGGTGCTATACCTATCCATTGCAATGTACTAGGACTCCATTTTCTTTTGAGTTTTACATTCTGTACATAGAAAAAGTTACTTTTGTATGTTTTTTATTATGGTGGGTGGGGGTGGGGGATTAGAACACATTCAGCTAGTATTTCAAAAAAAAATCAAACAAAAAGAGCTTTACTATTTTATTTTATATAGAGTGAGGTAAATACTCCCACATGATTTATACATAAAATGTTGCTCTCACACATGAGTGGTGACATGATCCCTGCTTAGTAACCAATAGGGTGATTTCTAGTTTTCTATGAAATGACTTCTAGTTTTCTATGTAAGTATGAAGTCTAAACCTTTTGTTCCTGCAGTACTCCTCGACGCGACTTCTCATTTCAAACGTTGTACTCCTACAGGGGAAAATGTTTCAACATGTTTATAAAGTCTCATGTTTTAAAGAAAATGTTGCGACGAGATTTCTCAATATATGATTGATGCAGCAATGAAAAAAGCGCCTTTACACACACAAAAACAACAATTCACTTCGTGACCCAGCAACAGACAAAATTGGGACTAAAGTGAAGTTAGTCTATCAGCAGTACTCAACAAATCAAACAGTTTGGGACTAGAAAAACTTGCGGATCTAAACAAACACAAATTATTAGTGGAGTTGAAAATATTACTGTGTATTGTGCTAAGAGGGTAAATTCACAATTCAAAATAAAAGTCTCAACAATTCTGAGATTGATTTACATCAGTATTTGTAAAACTAAAAATGTGATAAATGGATGAATCCAAAATATAAGGAGATCGCTAGTTCGAACTCAGACCTCAAGTCTTCTAACTGTTATCACAGGAGAGTTGCTAATTCAAGTCGTTATTTAGGAGTTCTAACAACACTATAGAGAACTATGTGCTCAACTTTGTACATTTCAATGTAACATTAAACGAAATGAACAAAAATGTACCTCTAGAGCTTTCGCCAAATCTATGTCTTCAATGCTGCTAAGAAAGTTCCGGGAAACAAGCTTGAAACAAGGGAAATTGGTATGATCCACTTATCAGAAAATATAGAATAAGAACATACAACAAAAATAAATTAAGCGTTTCTTATAAGCCAGAGCAAAAGGTTCTAAAATTTACTAATGCACAAAAATAATAAATAATGAAAATCCTTGCATAACAATTTCACATGTTAATAAAAAAAGTAGATTTAGACCAAGTTACCCCATTAAGTTGCCCAACAGCCATATGTGTATGGCGTTATGTATTGGATATCGATACGCTCCAATACGATTATTTTCTTTTTTTCCAAAAGGCAAAATAAATCCCCTAACACAGGCAATATGGCTCGACACACCTCGATATGGCAACACATACCTAAAATCACCACAATAATGGACTTATGGCAGAAGAGGAAGGAGGGGAAGCGAGAGCATGGAGTTAAAAAATACTAGCAAGAGGGAGAGGTCAAGTGGGGAGCTTGGGCTCATGCTGCACTAGGGATGGCAATCAGGCACGATGGGCATGGGTAGTGTCCACTCATGCTCGTTATCGCTATGCTTTTCTGTCTGTAGGCATGCCCACCACCCGCGATGGGCAAGGATCTTCGCCCATGCCTGCCACTCTGTGTGCTTGTCACAACAAGATAATGCAAAAATTGTCCACATGCAAAGTGATGAAAGAAATGAGAATATAAGAGAAAAATAGGAACATCAATAACATGATTCTAAAAAAAGGACAAATGGGGTTGGATTAGGCCATATCTAAAAAGAACAAAGTGCCCACTACCCGTGATATTGATTCCGAGATCTTGACAGCATATGGAGCAAGAGCGATGAAGGTTGGATGGCATACCTCTGGCGACAACAAATGAGTCAACAGAGGCTCCAACGCTGCACTCACAACGATGAGTAGAATCATAAAATGGTGGTAGCGGTGATAGATTGGGCCTAATCCGATGAGAAATGGAGCCACTGTAAGATTGAGGATGCTGACTAGAGGGGGTGAATAGGTAGTTTTTAAAAATTATCTCTAAACGCTCTTTGGCCAAAACCTAATTTATATGCGAAAGCAATAAACAAATAGTTTTGACCAATTAAAGCCTAAATCATCTAGTCCTAACTAAGTGCACCAACAAGCTGAGTCTAAATCAAGGTTTGCAATCCTAAATATATAAACAAGCAATTCAATTCTATGAATGTAAATTGCAAGAATGTAAATAGCAATAGAAAGCAAACCAAGAGATTGACACACAATATTTTTACCGTGGTGTTTGGAGGCTTGCAAGTCTTCCCTAATCTATGTTGAGGTGAACCCAAACGAATTAGACCGGCTCCACAAATTAAGCCAAGCACCTCGAATCCACTAGAGGTAGCTCTTTCCCTCTCCGGTAGGTGAGCTCCAACCTTCACAACTTGTCGGGCCTTCTCACAACCTTCTTGAGAAAATAACCAGACCACGATGCCTCCATGCCATCTAGGTGTCGGCAAACACTAAGAGTAATAGGTCAAGCCTCTTGCTTGATCCTCACCAAGTGCAACACATGCACAAGGGTGCTCA
The DNA here is from genome assembly GCA_036346275.1 of Otatea glauca. Lineage (NCBI taxonomy): Eukaryota > Viridiplantae > Streptophyta > Magnoliopsida > Poales > Poaceae > Otatea > Otatea glauca. The sequence continues at coordinate 16,155,868 of CM070711.1, read as the reverse complement.
ATCCTTCTCTAGATGCAACACATGTAACCGGAGACCTTCTTTTCTTACTCATAAGGTGCAACACATGCACAATTGAGAGAAGAGGCTTTCACTAGCTCAAGAGAACGCAAATCAAATGCCAAAGAATCAACACAAGAAAACTTTAGCTTAAATGTCACTCAAATCTCTCAATCATAGTTCTATGAGCTCTTGAGCTTTTGCACTCAAAGAATAGCTCAAATGGGTGTTAAAGTAGCAGCAAAACCCTCTCCATTCGGTCTCTTATAAAACCCCTTAAAGAAACTAGCCGTTTCGGGGTAAAATCAGAAGAAAAAAAAAACTCAGCAAAACTAGCACTACTTCCCATGTAGAACTGGTAGTGCCAATCTCAAAAATAACAAATAGTTTCTGAGCATTAAATGCACTGAAACTAGCTGTTGCTACAGTACCCCCGGCACTACCGCCCATGTAGGATCGATAGTACTGACCTTTAACCCCAAAACAACTCAAAAACACCTTCTCTGAAAAATAATTACCGTAATATTCAGCGTTAGTGCTGCTCGAGCGGCACTACCACCTATGTAGGATCGGTAATGCTACATTTTCAGCAGTAAAAAGATCATAACTTTTTACTCCGAAGTCCGATTTAAGTGTTCTTGGATTCTATAGAAAACTTATCAAGAATGCTACAATTTCTACCCTTTTTTAAGATTTAAGCAACCATAGATATTTCCAAAGAACACTAAAACTCCAATGCAACCACAAGAGTCCAAAATCTGATTTTCTCAAAATCCTTCACATAGACTTGATCAAGAGCATGACTACAAGCTAGCAGGAGTCAACAAGATTAAATCTTGAGCCATGTGATGATCAACTCATGATCAAAACAATTTGTAAAACACATTTGCAAATCCTAGTCACATGCTCGAAGACCAAATTCATAAATATTAGCTTATTTGTAAAACACATTTGCAAATAACAAATCTATGCAAACAAAAGCACAAAGAACAGCATGGACTCAAACATAGCCATGTGATGATCAACACATGATCTCTAGCAATTTGCAAAACACATTTGCAAACTCTAATCACATGTTAAGAAGAGTGCTTGCATGAACTTCAACATTTTTGCAAAACACATTTTGCAAATACCATCATGCAACAAAGAACAATCAAGATCACATCTTTGAGTCATGTGATGATCAATACATGATCTTTAGCCGTTTGCAAAACACATTTGCAAACTCTACTCACATGCTCCAAAGTTAGATGATCTTGAGCTCAAATTGCAAAACACATTTGCAAATCAACATCAAGCATGAGCTACAACTACTTGCAAAACACATTCACAAATACTTAGCTCCATGCAAAGAATCAAGTCAATAAGATAGCAAGCATGAGTTATGATTATTTGCAAAACACATTCGTAAATAATTGCTTCATACAAAAACCAAATCAATAGAGTGCGAGCTAGAGCAAACGGAATTGAGCCATCAACACACGATGAGACTCAAGCTATAAGACTCAACCCCTCTTCATAGTAGGGCAACCTATACTAGCAACACGTTCTCCTAACCAAACACCGAGACTGGTAAAAGACTAGGAACACATCATTAGATCTATGCTAGTTATACCTTTGCCTCGCGCAACCACTTGGAGTTTTTGCTTGATGACTATCATCATCTCTCCAAGTTCGGGTTTTCGTCTTGTTCATCAACACAAGATGAACTCCCTTTTCTTCGGGATCCATCTTTGATGCTCATCAACACATGATGAAATCCTTCTTCCCGACTCTTGACTTGATGACTATCAACATATGATGCCATCCAAAATCTTCATCTTTGGACTTAATCTATTTCACAACTCATTGAAAATGTTAGTCCAATATGCATGGCTGTCCCAATCATCAATACACTCCATTAACACATAATGGATGCCCCAAGATTTTTTTGATCTACTCCTTTGATGATTAACCACAACCCAAATCAATTGAATGGAATTTTATATTTGTCTTGAGTATATTAGTGCTACTAAAGTTTCATATACTCAAGCACTTTTGATTGTCCTTAATCAACAAGACACACCATCAACACATGATGGAGAGCCTAGATCCATTGATCTAGTTCTTTGGTGATTGAACGACAATCAAACATAATTTAAATTGAATTTAAATTGTTATAAGTATATTTCAACTACGCAAGCTTCATATACTCAATTTGATGAGTTTCAAATGAATGATCCAATTGATATAGAATGATGGAAAGGGATCAATACTATTGAGACCATCAAACATAGAATAAACTCTATTAAATGTGTGCATATATATAATTGAACTTGAACCAATATGCACATATTCAATTTGAGATTTCTTTGGAGTTTATCCTATATTTGACATGAGTATACTACAACTACACAGGTTTTATATACTCAATGATTTGTTTCAAAGTAAAGATCCTTGAAATATGTGGCAAGATGAAAGGGATCGATACTATTGAAACTTCAAGATAAAGCATGAACTCCCCCTAAATGTGTGCATTTATGTATATATGGAATTTGAAACATTATGCACATCTTAAGATTGAAACTATGGTGAAGTTCATCATTTATCTTGAATCTAAGGAATGCATCTAGAAATAATAGAGTGTTATTTGTTGTATACCTTTGGGATTTCTATTTTTCAGTGAGATGAGACTAATCAAAGATATACTCAATAGAAGAGTTAGTCTCATATTTGGATTTATCAATATGATCATGAATATTATATCCAAGGAATACAACAAGATATGATAGTATGAACTCGAATGCATACCTTTGATATTTTCATCTTTTTCATCCAAAAGAGACTAATAAGAGTTAAGCTTAACAAAAGAGTTAGTCTCATAGAAAGATTTGTCATTAATTAGCAGTTGAGACTAATCAATATTATGATTATCAAAAGTGTTAGTCTCAATATTAGATTTGTCATTAACACCAAAACCAAATTAATGGAGCTTGAACTTTCAACCACAAAAGGGGGTAGGATGGCAGACAGCAACAGCCGATGGCCTCAGCAGTGGCAGTGGCAGTTGGCGGCGCATCGCCTTCCATCTCTAGTCTTGCATCTATGTATGTGTCTGTTTGTGCGGTAGCAGCGGTACTTGTGTTGTAAATATGTGCAATATTTTAATTCCAGATTTTATTAGGAGGTAAATAAGACAGAACTAGAGATGCATAAATCATCAACAACACATTTTAATTTGAAATATGCTCAAGAATTGAAAGTTAACAAGTCGATCGGTTACACGAATGACTTACAGTTGGGATTGATGAAGAATAGGAAGTAGTGCAGACACGAACGTGGAAGTAGTCGACGTCGAGAAAGAAGCCAAGCAGTCACGCGGATGCACTGCCTAGAAACCTTATTGCCACCCCGTGCAGGTGATCTCTGCTGCAACGTCTCAGAGATACCGCTCAACACAATGTTACAGCTATCCAGAGAACAGGAATAAGAATAGAGCAGGAATTCAGTGTCTCTTGGCCTGGATGTCTCCAGATCTTTATATTAGTCATTAGTAACTAACGACATTTTATAAATTAAGTCAAATTGCATTAGACATTTAAATCACATTTAAACAGAATGAATAGAGAGATAATTGCATGATTCAATAAAATAAAAGGTGGATTTAATGTGCTAGGAGATGCTCTATGAAACAGTCGCTCGTCACAAATCATGCGATTTTTCACAAAAAAAATACACAAATATGTATGCATGTGTGTTTAGCCAAAGTCTACCCCTATGACATCCTCATGCCATATGTCACATTATTCAAGGAGCGGCAAGGACTCTACCTTATAAACTGTTTTCCCTCCACTTGACTAGGTAAAATAGTACTAAACTATGCATGCTTTGGAATGATTAAGGAAATGGGCCTCTCTTGGACCAATTTCTAACAACTTGCGCTATTCTATACTAATGTACATGTGTATGTCATGGACTCATGGTGTGGGAGGTTTGGCTTCATGGGCCGGTCCAACTAATTCATCGTCAATCACCTTGATAGCTTCAGAAGTGTCTGTTGGTAGTAAATTGGACTAATAATGCGTAATGATCTAAATTTATATTGCCCCCATATGACAGTATAATTTGTGAGTGCACGGGCGAAGCGTCATGGGTGGGGGTGGAATATGACCATGCCCGTTTACGTGTCGGGCATGACTTTTCATGCATGAACAAGCCCACGGGCAAAAAACCTAGAACATACCCACCCTCATTAGGGTAATTACCATGGGTAAACAGGTGAGATTGTGATATCCCTACACTGCACTATGAAGCTCATGCTATTGGGTGGACCGCCTGCATGGTAGAAGACAAGCCCATCGATGATGTACACCTCATCAGCATGGATCTAACGATGGGGTACTGTGTGCAAAATCAATGCTCTATTGGTATTAAGTGAGTCTGATGTGGACATAACATGAACATGTGGTGGTAATAAGGCAAGAGAGGAAAAATATGGAGTACAAAGAATGGTTGTAGGCTGTGCGACAACATTGTGGCAGAATGAATTCCTTGTTGTGATCCTTGCGAGGAAGATCCAATTATTATGGTTGATTCTAATGTAAATAGACCAGGTTATATATGCATACTCTTATATTCGTCTGATGCAAATTCTCGTTAATTAATTAGGTTATGTATGCATACTATTACATTATCCTGATGCAAATGTGTATGCTTGATTTCTTTATGTAAATCAGCTTTGGTTAATTGCTTATTAAGGGACTAGGATCATTTTGCTAAACAGCTAAGCTCCGTTTGTATTTAACAATCTATGGCTTTGTTGTCATTTAGGACAAGCTTGGTGAAAGCTTTAGTGCCTACGAGCTTAATTTTATGTCGTGAAATTCCCTGCTTCTTTTGTATTGGCATATTAGATCTTAGGTGTCCTTCACAAATACTTGTATTGGTGATTTCTTCCTCAAATCCTTCCCTCAGAGAAGTCACACATATTTTTTGTGGGTGTTGCTTTCCTTACCTGCGGCCATGGTGATGTTTCGGTGTGCTCTTCCCTATTTGGTATTTACAGCGTCTTTGCCTAGCTTGACTCCGAGCTTCGTGACTTGAGTATGGTAATGTGGAATGTGGATGATGGAATTATCCCTGAGATATGTTCATGTAGTGTACCTTATTTGCAACAATTTTCATTTCAAGTTTTAAAATATTTCTTTGGTTATTTATAATATTTGTTACAATGAAATGAATAGTTGGTTTCTTTCTAAGGCTTTAATTGTTTGTAAAACCAGATTGAAATGGATAAGCAGTTTGTTAAAGAAATCAATGGTTCTTATTCATTTGTCTTTAACTTTGATATGGTAAAGAAACATTTATAAGTGTCTATTTTGCTCTATATCATGTTCTTGTGTTATTGGTAGTCCATACGCTTTCGATCTTGATTATATGTACTTGTGTTACATGTGTATGAATATCTGCTAATGGTTGAAGCTCATGTGCAAGATGAAATAAATAGAATGTGTGAGTTAAAATCTTTCATTGATAATAAAAGCTCAATCCTCGAGCTATCAACAAAATCCTTAGATCCAAATCATCAAAAACGGACAAAGTCCGCTACAAGGAGAGGTATCAAAATGCAGGAATCAATCAACTTCCACATGATGCATCTAGGTGAGATGCAACTGTTGAAAACAAAAGCTAAAGCCTACTACAAATCCTACACCTTTATCATCGATTGACATGTGGCAATTATGTTAGTGAGGAAGGTGAGCCACTGTTAGGTTATCTTTGCCCATATCATGAGGATGGATTAGTGTTATCTTGTCCATATCATGAGATGGATTAGTTTTTGTAATTGTATCAAGCTAAAAGCATTGAGTAAAGATTGTATAGGCTTATGGTGTCAAAGCTGTAGACGGTTTTTCCTCTTGTCTAGGTCGGATTGTGGAGCTGAGTGTATACTGTCACAATTTGTCTATGTTTGTTTTTCAATGTTTACCTACTTTTTTCTCTCTAGTGGAGCAGCTTATGTTAAAGCCTCTGTTGTGATTTTGGGTGGTCGAGCCACTCACATTAAAGCCAGAACTGTTGTGATTCCGAGCAACTGAACTGCTCATGTGAAATCACAACCCAAAGTACTAAATACTATAAGTATGGCTTACTAGAGAGATCACACTTTACACAAGGGAGGGATAGAACTTTTATTCACGGCTAACAAACTTGATATAAAAATTCACACTACTCTAGTGGTTATCCTAACTCTCACTCTCTACCTAAGGCCTTCTCATGGCTTCATACTACCTCTCCATACTCATGGTAGCCCTAGATGGCTCATACATGGCACACACACTAGACAAATCATCCCTTTTCTAGCCTCTTCTACCAGTTTTTTTGTGCACATTTAGCCCCTGCGAACGCATTTGCAGATTGAGCCTCATCCCTGACAGTGGAAGCATCAAAAGGTGACATGTGTCACCTTCCGCACAACCCTACCGCGGAAGGTTGCCGAAGCTCCCGGGACCATGGTAGCCCACTCGCGTTGTAACATCCCAAAATTTGCTTTAATATCACTTTATTGGTTATTTGTCCATTTTATGTTTTTCTGGAATTTATTGGATTTGTTTTGGATTTATTTGAATTTACTTTAAAATTAAATATATTGATCCTTTGATTAAAATTATTTAAATTTATGCAAAGTTAAAATAAAGTTTTGTCAAAAAAATTTATTTAAGTCAAAAATGTTCCAAAGTATTTTTGAGATTTTTCTGGGATTTTTCCTGATAATTTATTTGCCTAAAATCATTTAATCGAATTATCAGAATTAGTTTAATTAATAAATTCGGGAAAAATCGTTGAACAGTAATGGGCCGAGCCCAGTTACTGTGCGCGTGCATGCGGCCTGTTTGGCCCGTGTTCTAGAAGCCGCCGTTGGATCAAAAAGGCATGGTCAAGATTTGATGAGGAGATGCGAAACCCTAATTTTGCAGATCGTTGGATTGAGAATGGACGGCTTTGATTTAGTGCAACAGTAAAGGTCATCTGCGAATCATCGCCGTTGGTTGATGCTAGTGGATCAGATTGCGCCACGTCATCAAGGATCTCAACCGTTGGTCGCAGAATGGACGGTCGAAGAGAGTTCGTCTCCGTTCCGTCGTCGGAGTCCAGGTCCAAGACGTTTCCGCCGCTGTGTAGGCTTGGAGTCCGTGTATAGCATGAATCCTAACGCTATAAAAGTTGCGCCCGCCTGACGAGGTTTCCCTTTGAGCGCTGCACCTTTTGGCCCAAGCATCATCGCCGGAGACACCATGGTTCCAGCTTGGAGGGTCGTCGGAGTTTGTGAGGACGCCGTCGCATTTTTCCGTCAAGAACGTCGTCGTCGAGGAGCCTCCGCCGAAGTCAAGCCCGGATTTGCGATCACCGCCTCGAGCCGCGTCGGATTCAGTCAGTACCGCGCCAAGGAAATCACCGAAGCGCCAGTTCCATAGTCGTCTTCCTCGCATCCGGTGGGTTCGTGCCACCGACTTCGCCATCGCGCCGTTCTTCAGCTCGTAGCCGTCGATCTCCGGTTTAACGATCGATAGCGCCGTGTTCGTGATCTTCAGAAATCTCTCTGTGCGACCGCCATTCAATCTCATCCAACGGTTCGGATCGCACCGTCGTTGCGGCCAATCGGGGAAAGCCGCGTGTCGGCACGAGTGCCGAAGGGACGTGGACCGGGTCCATGGTGGACCAGATCCAAACCATGGACCGGGTCTATGGACCAGTGCGACGTGGCGGCACGTGATTGGTTCGGGCGATGATGACATCACCCTAACGTCAGCATGATGCAATAAATCTATTTTTCAGAATAAAAATAATTTAGTTAATACTGATTTTCTAATTTCTGTATTTTCAGTATTTATTCAAACTTCAAAAGGCTATAACTTTTGCATTTTAACTCGGATTTGGGTGATTCAAATTTCTAAAAATTTGTAAAATTGAGATCTATTTAATGGTGGATTTTATTTAATTTTTGGAGTTCATTTGCTTTCTGTTTTGGTATTTATTTGCTTTTCTTTTTCGGTACGCGTAGACGTTGAATTGTGCGACGCTTCGGAGGAAGATTCAACAACTCAAGATCAAGGTCCAGAATAAGAATAAGGGCTTTTATAAGGAAAGTTGTGTTTTGATCATGTTGAACCCATGTTTATAAAATTGCTATATTTGTTTTACCCTATTGCATATTATTTCAAGTATACAATTGTTTCAAATTAAATTGGGACTTAGCTATTATACCAATTTGATCTATACCCTACCTTGTCATTGTATGCCATGATCTATTGTCACCCTAGATTGGTTCATTATAGTTGGTTAGTAATAATAATCAACACAGGATGATTAGACCGTATTAGTTGCTTAGCCATGCCACATCATCACATGTGTTTGAATCATTGACAATTAATCTTGATTAACGGAATATGGAACAACATTATGAACTTGTGTGTCATGTGGGATCACACGATGAGATTGAGTTGTTGTGGCGAGTCATGTCACGCAACGATGTTGAATTGTTGATAGCACATGGTGCTTGGTAATCAACCTAGGTGATAATCATTTAGATTGGAGCAAGTGGCAAGGGGCGAGTATGCCAAGGTGGGCCCGATGGGCAGAGGGAATGTGGATGTCTTGCCTTGATCACTCTAAGGACTTAACCTTGCAAGCCTTTGACCTGAGTCAATCATGCAACCACATGTCTGGTATGGGTCAGCTTAGCTGAGTAATTTGCAATGTCTTAACTTTGGTACTATCTTGGTCAGTGTGAGTTCCCGAGTTATGGAGTAATTCACATGGCGCAAAAGGGGGGCCCTAGATGTGGTAACCAGTCCCACCAGTGTTGAAACCTTAGCGGGTGGTACCGGGTTAAGCCAAAGCATTGTAAAGGCTTTGTCATGATCTCTTCGCCGACACACCAAAGGAAGTGTGTTAACCCGGAAGGCACCAAGAGACGATCATGTCATGTGGGCAAAGTGCATAACCTCTGCAGAGTGTAAACCTATTCGAATAGCCATGCTCGCGGTATTGAGCAATGCTCGGGAATTACAGTTAAGGGTTAGTTTAATTAAATGGAAAACTTGGTTGGGATGGTGGGATTGCCATATGGAAGGTTGGAATTTGTCTTAGGATTGGAAACTTGGTTTACTTGAGAAATGCTGAATCTATCTATTACTGATATTTGCTTTACAGTCTTTGCAATCTATTTATTGTATTTGTTCATAAATGATGCTTTGTTGCAAAATAGCCATGATAACCTACCCTTTGGAATAAGCCTTGCATATAGCTATGTTAGAATTGCATTCTGTGCACAACTTGTTGAGTGCTTTAAGTACTCACCCTTGCCAACAACAACGTCACCAGTTGAAGAGTCTACATCAATGCTGGAGGAAAAGTTCCCGGAGGAGACGAATGTTTAGGGCGCAAGCCTTGTCAGTTGCCTGTGGTATACTGAGGGGTTGTCTACGTTTTCATTCCGCTGTAGTTTAATATGTCATTCAGCCTTGCGAGGCATTGTCATGTAAGTTGACCATAAGGTCATTCAACTAGTAGTATACAATATATGATGTCTTTCATAATATTTCCGCTATGTATGATTGTGATATTTACTGATGTTGAGCCTGTGTGCACTAGCGTGATCCTGGACTAGTGCGGTATACACAGAGGGTCCGGATTTGCATATTCGGGTCCCGACACGCGTGCTCTACAGTAGCGGCACCCTGCCTCTCTATAAGATCGAGGATACCGACTAGAGGGGGGTAAATAGGCGCCATTAAAAATTTATTCTACGATTAATTAAAATCTCGCCTAAGTACTCTTATGACAAAATCTAAATGATAATAGATGCGGAAGCGATAAACTATGATTTTGCCAATTAAGACCTAAGTCAACTAGGCTCACCAAGTACACTAACTATTTATGTCTCTAACAATAATTTAGAATCCTAAGAACAAGCAATCAAACCATCAGTTCAATAAATATAAATTGCTTGAGTATAAATGAAGAATAGAATGCAAATCACAAGAGACACACCGATATTTTACCGTGGTGTTCGGAGACTTGCTAGTCTCCCCTAATCCACATTGAGGTAAGCTCAAAACACTTGGAACCTGCTCCACAAATTGAGCACCCGCCTCGATTCCACTAGTGGTAGCTCTTTCCCCCTCTGAGTAGGTGAACTCCAACCTTCACACTCGTCAGGCCTTCTCACAACCTTCTTGAGAATATCACCGGACCACGACACCTCCACGCCGTTGAAGAGGAACGCGGTATGCTACACTAGCACAAAAAAAACCTACCGCATAACCAGAAAGCTACTCGCAAGAAGGGGATCACAGATTACATTACCACTAGACGCGCAGTTGGGGAATCCTTCGCGCGTTAATGTAGTGGATCGTCCTCGCCTCAGTCGTTGCGTCGATGGAGTGGATCGTCCTCGCCTCGCCGTGGATCGTCCTCCCACGCCGCAGTCGCAGCAGCGTCACCGCAGTAGTCCACACGTCCAGGGATGGAACGCCGTGCGTCGGTGTGCAAGCACCTGGTCGCTCGGCAGGGGCAGCGAGAGGAGGAGGCTAGGGTTTTGGGTGAATCACTTCTAAACCGTGGGAAAGCACACCCTGCGCCCACCCTCCTCCCCTCCTTATATAGCCACGAGATGAAACCCTAAACCAGGGCCCATCAGCGTGCTAAGCCCACGAGGTCCATTAATTACGAATCCAATCCAAATTAATGTGTCCCAGCCTATTAAGTGTGTGACCCTGCAGGTTCACGTACGTTTGGACATTGATTCGAAAAACTCCTTTTCAATCCAATAGTTGGTAGCGGCTCCTTGCAAAGTATGCCAACTCCCAAACATACTATGATCAAATCGGACAGAACCTATCAAAAGTACTCATGTAATAATCCCTTTGCCAAGTATATGAAGATTGAACTCAAGGAGAGAAGCATGTCATCCTTTGATGATTCAATCCATCTCTCGTATCCGTAATATATTAATAAGTTGTGATTGACTCCTCAATCACGGCATGGCCATGCACTTCCTTAATCATATCACACGAGTGGCCTTATCATATATCTCCGTTTCATTGGAGTGGCAAATTCCATCTTGACTGCTCACTTCCATCTGCACGTTTTATAGTAAACATGAAAGCTACCTTTATAACTATTCGGTTAGGAAGTAGTGTTTGATAGCCCCAAGGAAAACTATTACACATGTAGGGAATATGACAATCTCAAGTCTAAGGATCATACATCTACTATGTATGAGATACACTGATGACACATAAGAATGAAACATTCTCGCAGTGTCCCATTGCGGGTCTATCTAACTCATGTTCTTCAACATGCGTCCACAATGTATAGATGATATATCCATATCCCATGATCTATGAAGCATGATCATCGATCACTACATGTGCTGATCTATTCATCGTTGTCCTATACGATGATATCCGATCAGAGATATTTATCGAATCACATCAATAAGTAAAGAGCTTCATAAGCAAGTCACATACTTGTTAATCAATACAATGATATACATTCATTGGACCAATAATCATATTATTATTCATAAACACAGTCATGTTACAATCATCTAAATGATTGCCTCAAGGGCATAACACTAACAATCTCTCACTTACACTTGAGTCAATCAATTAAGTATCTAATACCAATAGACCTCGTGCGCGCTCATGCTTAGGTCAGTGGCGGTGGCTTCACAACGGATCGGCCACATTGGCTTCCGTATGTACTTTGCATATTCTCACATCACCTCTATCCACAATCTCGCGAATAAGATGAAAGCACCAGAGTATGTGTTTAGATTTCTGATGTGATCTAGGCTCTTTTGCTTGTGCAATGGCACCACTACTATCACAATAGATGTCCATTGGACTAGAGGCATGCGACCATACCAAGCTCTGTGATAAAATTCTTAATCCACACAGCTTCTTTTGCGGCCTCCGAAGCCGCAATGTACTCCGCTTCTGTCGTTGAGTCGGCCACCGTGTTTTGCTTGGTACTCTTCTAGCTTACTGCTCCTCCATTTAGTGTAAACACAAACCCGGATTGCGATCGAAAATCATCTTTGTCAGTTTGGAAGCTTACATCGGTGTAACCCTTTGCAACCAGATCTTCCTCACCTCCAAAAACAAGGAACACACCCTTAGTTCTTCTCAAGTACTTCAGGATATTTTTACGGCTATCCAATGACCATCACCAGATCCGCTTGGTATCCGCCGTGACACTTAGAGCATATGAGACATCCGGCGTGTACATATCATGGCATACATAATAGACCCAATAGTCAAGCATATGGAATCTTGCTCATCCTGTCTCGCCATCGATGTCGAAGGACACCGATTCTTGCAGAGATCGATGCCATGTGACATTGGCATGAAACCCCTCTTGGATTCATGCATATTGAACCTTTTCAATATCTTGTCAATGTATGTTTTTGACTTAATCCAATTAACCTTTTTGATCTATCTCTATAGATTTTTATGCCCAAGATATAGCATGCTTCTTCCAAGTCCTTCATTGAGAAACTCCTTTTCAATGAAGTCTTAACATCTTCAAGCATAGAAATATCATTCCCGATCAATAATATGTCATCCACATACAAAATCAGAAACACAAGTGCGCTGCCACTAGCCTTCTTGTAAACACAAGGCTCTACTTCGTTTTTGATAAAGTCAAAACCTTTGACCACTTCATCAAAACGAATGTTTCAACTCCGAGATGCTTGCTTTAACCCATAAATGGATCTTTGAAGCTTTCATACCCTTTTAGCATATTTAGGATCAACAAAACCTTCAGGTTGTATCATGTATACATCCTCAGATAGATTCCCATTAAGGAAGGCTGTTTTGACATTCATCTGTCATATTTCATAATTGAAATATGCAGCAATAGCTAAAATGATCCGGACAGACTTGAGCATGGCTACCGGTGAGAAGGTTTCATCATAATCAACTCCTTGAACTTGTTTGAAACCCTTTGCCCCCAACCGTGCCTTATAGATCTGAACATTTCCATCTACGTCTATCTTCTTCTTGAAAATCCATTTGCATTCAATGGTTTTTACACCATCAGGAGAATCGACCAAGTTCTAAACTTGATTGTCATGCATGGATTGAATTTCGGATCTCATGGCTTCAAGCCATTTTTTGGAGTTTGGGTCCATCATTGCTTCTTCATAAGTCGTGGGCTCATCATTGTCCAACAATAATATGTCATTCTCATATCTTATAGGTACATGACGTGGCCTCCCCGACCTGCGTGGGGTTGGAGTCTCTTCCACAGGTTGTACAACACTTTGTACATGTTGTGAAGGTTCAGTGGTAGCTTGAACATATTCATGTGATTCTCGAACTTCATCAAGATACACATCACTCCTACTGATTTCTTTTAAAAGAAACTCTTTCTTCAAAAAGACACCATTTCGAGCAACAAAAACTTTGTTCTCGTTTCTTTTGTAAAAGTAATATCCTTTTGTTTCTTTAGGATACCCCACAAAAAAGCATTTTTCTGATTTAGGTGCGAGTTTATCTGATTATAAACGTTTTACATAAGCCTCACATCCCCATATCTTGAGAAATGATAACATGGGTCTTCTCCTAGTCCATATCTCATATGGTGTCTTCTCAACAGATTTTGATGGGACCCTATTTAAAGTGAACGCAGCTGTCTCTAGAGCGAAACCCCAAAAGGATAATGGCAGATCTGTTTAGCTCATCATTGACCGAACCATATCTAATAAAGTTCGGTTTCATCGTTAGGACACGCCATTCCATTGAGGCGTTCCTAGCGGAGTAAGTTGCGGAACGATTCCACATTGCTTTAGATGATCACCAAACTCTTGGCTCAAGTATTCGCCACCACGATCTGATCGTAAGTGTTTTATTGATTTGCCAAGTTGATTTTGTACTTCGTTTTGAAACTCTTTGAACCTTTCAAAAGTTTCAGATTTATGCCTCATTAAATAGATATATCCATATCTACTAAAGTCATCGGTAAAAGTTACAAAGTACTGAAACCCACCCCTAGCAGTCGAGCTCATTGGTCCACATACATCTATATGTACTAGGGCCAATAATTTACTCGCTTTCTCACTAAAACCTGTGAAAGGGGCTTTTGTCGTCTTGCCAAGTAAACAAGATTCACATGTTTCAAATGATTCAAAATCAAATGAGGTTAGAAGTCCATCACCATGGAGCTTCTTCATGCACTTCTCATTTATATGACCTAAGCGACAATGCCGTAAAAAGGTAGGGTTCAAATCATTAGGCCGATACCTTTTTACATTAATGTTATAGACAGGTTTCTCTTCGAGTTCAAGGACATACAACCCATCCACCATGGGGCAACGATCATAATACATATCATTCAAAAAATTGGACAAACAAAGTTCTTTATTCTGAAATCATAACCTTCATGTTCCAAACAAGAAGATGAAATAATATTTCTACTCAAAGATGGAACAAAATAACAATTATTGAGTTCTAAAACTAATCCTAAAGGCAAATGCAATGGGTATGTGCCAACAAAGAAGACCAAAGAACTCTTGCTTTATTCCCCACGCCAAGATCCACTCCTCCTTTTGCCAAGTCTCTACTCTTTATCACCCCGTGATCGAATTACAAATGTGAGCAACCGAACCGTATCATATACCCATGAGTGAGTGAAGAAGTAGCAAGATTAATTTCTATAACATTAATACCAAGTAGAAACCACATTTCCATTCTTCTTATCTGCAGTACTTTTCGCATTCTGTTTCCAATGTCCCGATTTCTTGCAATAGAAGCATTGGGTATCGTGTTGAGGGCCAACTTTAAGCTTCTAAAGCTCAGCTTTGAGGCTTGCGATCTCATCTTGAGCCTTACCCTTGCCCTTGCTCTTTCCCGCCCCCTAGCCTTAGCCTTCCTCTTTTGAATGCGCTTGTTTTCAACCATCATCACATGATTGGGTTTTTCTTAATGCTTTCTCGGCAGCCTTGAACATCCCATGTAGCTCGGTTAGGCTCTTCTCCATGCTATTCATATGAAAATTCATAATGAATGGCTCAAAGCTCGTGGCGTAGACCGGAGAATAACATCTGTGGCCAAACCGAGGCTAAGGGAAACTCAAGTTTTCCAATCTCCGATGTAACAAATCATCTTGATCACATGAGGGTCGACGGATCGCCTTGACCACTTACAAGCAAATAAAAGCTTTGAGATACCATACCTCTCAGCTCTTGCTTGATTCCCAAACATGCCCTTCAAGCCCACAATCATATTGTAAGCATCCTGGTCCTCATATTGCTTTTGGAGTTCAGAGTCCATGGTGACAAGCATGAGACAGCTGACCTCTACAGAAGTATTAACATGTTTTTCATATTCAACCTTCAAATTGCGAGGAGCATTTTCAGCTGGTTCATCAGGAATTGGATTCCTTAGAACATAGTCCTTCTTTTCATGCTTGAGAACAATTCTCAGGTTGCGATACCAATCAACAAAATTAGTTCCATTAAGTTTTTCCCTTTCCAAAACCGATCTCAAAGCAAAATAAGAAGCAAGCATGAGCTCTCTTATTTGCAACACATGCAAATACTTAGCTCATGCAAGAACCAACCAAGAGAGTGAGCAAGAGTGAACCGGATTGAGTTCATCAACACATGATGAAGCTCAAGCTATAAGACTCGACCCCTCTTAATAGTATAGCAACCTATACTAGCAACTCGGTCTCCCATCCAAACACCGAAACCGGTAAAAGACTAGGAACATATTCTTAGCCCTAGCTAATTATACCATTGCCTCTCGCAACCACTTGGAGCTTTCACGATGACCGATCATCTTCTTTCCAAGTCGGGATCTTCATCTTGATGCTTATCAACACATGATGATGTACTCGTCCCATTTATTCATGTTGACCTTGGAATTGACCTATTTCAAACTCATTGAAAGTGTTAGTCCAAAACATATGGTTGTATCAATCATCAATACACTCCATTAACACATAATGGATGCTCCCAAGATCTTTTGATCTTTTCCTTTGATGATTGACCACAACCCAAAGACAATTGATTGAAAAATTAATTGTGTCTTGAGTATACTAATGCAACTAATGCTTCATATACTCAAGAACTTTCAATTGCCCTAGGATCAACAACGTGAACCATCAACACATGATTAGTTCTTTGTTGATTGAATGGCAACCGAACACAATTTAAATTGTCACGAGTATATATTAACTAAACAAGTTTCATATACTCAATTCGATGGAATCTAAAAGTAATGATCCAATTTATATGGAGCGGTGGAAATGGATCAATACTCTTAAGACCATTAATTATAGAATAAAATCTATTGCATATATGTGCATATAAATAATTGAACTTGGAATCAATATGCACATAATCAATTTGAGATTGCTTTGGACTTTGTCCTATATTAACATGAGTATACTACAACTACACAACTTTTTTATATATACTCAAATGATTGTTTCAAAGTAATGATCCTTGATATAGAAAGATGAATTAGATCAATACTATTGAAACATCAAGGTAAAGTATGAACTCCCCCTAAATATGTGCATTCATGTATATATAGAATTAAAACATTAATTCATGTCTTGAGATCTAAATAACGGTAGAGTTAATACTTTAACTTGAATCCAAAATTTGTATTAAGATATCATAAAATGAATACGAGTGTATACCTTGGGTTTTCCATTTTTCAATGAGATGAGACTAAACACAAGTATACTCAATAAATGAGTTAGTCTCATATTTAGATTTATCAATATGATCATGAAATTATATCCAAGGGATGCAACAAAATAAGATAATATGAACTCGAATGCATACCTTTGATATTTCCATCTTTTCATCGAAAGGAAACTAATGAGAATTAAGCTCAACAAAAGAGTTAGTTTCAATATTAGATTTGTCATTAACACCAAAACTAACTTCATAGAGCTTGAACTTTCACTCTCGCACTCCCCGACCACAGCACCAGCGCTCCTCTCGCTTTGCCCGAGCGTGGAAGCGATTGGTCCCGTGCTTGCCCGCTCGCTGCCACAGCTCGCTGGCTCTTGCGCTCCCTGGGCATGGTAGCACTGGCTTCCTCGCGCGGTGAGAAAGGGGCTAAATTTGCAAATGCTTTCACAAAGGTGCTAAATTTGCAAAAAAAAAAAAAAGAGAAGGGGGTCTAGAAGAGCTCAAGCTTCCACACTAGAAGTAGGAGGCACCCCTATTTATAGTGTTATATAACCTTTGGATTGGTGCCAAATAGCAACCATCTAAAGCCCTAAAACTACAAACATCTCTCACAAATATCTAGCTTTTGTACTCTATGGAATACTCTAGAAACTTATAAATGTACATTGCCATATTCAAGAATGATGATACAAGACTTTAGAACTATGCTATCTGGTGGTATATATTTTTCATTTTCTTAGTAGATGTTTGGCAGATTGAATTGTATGTTTTTTTATTTTTTTAAAATTTTTGGAATTTTTGGCTAGAAGCTCTGGCTTACACTTAAGAAGGAAATGAGCACCACAGGGGAGTCTTGGACTCGAACCCAGGCGGGCGGAGGGGACGATGCCCACTCCTCCCATCCGAGCTACACTCAACTCTCATATTGTTCCAGTTTTGATGTTCCCATATTTCGCTAACTTGATCTCTCACACGTGTTGTGTTTTTTCAAGTCTGTAATTAATTTTCCAGTTCCAAAGAAATTTTATACAAAATCATTTGAAGTTTAATTGTGCTAGCTTTTGCCGAAAGGAACTCCGATCGCCCTCACTCCGTTTGGGACCATGGATATTTGTACATTGCAGACAGTCGCGAGGCAAACAATTTTGCAGTGAACCTTTACTTTTTACAACTCGCTAGACATAATGGCTGCACTTTCTTTTTCAGAGATTACGATAGAAATACATGCACGCATGAAGCATCTAGCCCCCTAATTCGTTTTGGTTTTGGTAATTAATGATAATCGTGATTAAAGGACTAACATTTTTATTTGAGATTATGAAAATAGATTGGTCCTAGACATGGCACGCAATGAAGTAAGGAAATGAAGTTCAAAGAAGATCAAAGCATCAAGCTCAATTGCCAAGGTATAAAAATTAAGGGTCTTTTCATAGCTTTTGCCGATCTTGGTGTTTTTGAGAAAAGATCGGGTTGCTAGATTAGGTGTCGTACTACTAAGAGAGATCTTGGCTAGTAGCTTAATGTGGATCAAGTCTAATGGCTGAAATCATGCTCACTAAAGTCTTAGATGTTTTTCTCATTGAGTCATTTTAAAATATGAGAAAATGTTGTCATGGCTGGTACTACCGACCATGTGAGAGCAGTGCTACCACTAGGTCGATAGCACCAGGTAAGTAGCCGGTACGTTTTTAATAGAAGGCTGCTTTTCTGGATTTTACCTAGTCGGTGCTACCGCCCATGTGGGAGCAGTACTACCATAGGTGCGGTAGTACTGGCCCCAAGGGCGGTGCGTTTTTATTAGTGAATGCTATTTTTGGCCAAATTCCACTGGCCGGTGCTACCGGCCATGTGGGAGCGATACTACCACTAGTGCGGTAGTACCAGCCTAAGGGACGGTATGTAATTTCTAGAGAAGCACCAAAATTGGCTATCTTGAAAATTTTGATGGCGGTGCTACTGGTCCTAGTTGGGCGATAGCACCAGCTCTCTGTAGCAACGGCTACTTTCAGTGCATTAAATGCACAGTTCCGACCGTTGAGTTGGGGGCCGGTAGCCCGGTACTACCGGCCCTACATGGGTGGTAGTACCGGATTTACTAATTTTTCATGGAATTTATCTCCAATAGTTGGAAATGTTAGTGGGGGATATAAATACCCCACACCTACATCTAGAGCTATTCTTGGACACTCATTGAATACCTTGTGAGCTCTAGCAAGTCTCCTCTTCTCTTTGTGCATTGAATTCTCATTTTGAGGGAGTCAGGAGCATTCAACTGTTGCATTTAGAGTTTGAGCTATTTAGACACTTAATCGACCTCAAGCAAGCGTCAAGGTTTATTATTCTTGGATGAGAGATAACCGATGACTTTCTCAAAGGAGCTTGTGAGAAAGCACAGTGGTTTGTGAAGGCCGGAGCTCGCCTACTCGGAGCGGGAAAGAGTTACCAATAGTGATCGAGGAAGGCTCATTTACGCAAGGAGCCAGCTTGAGTTGGTCAAGCTACCTAAACATGGATTAGGAGAGACTGGCAAGTCTCCGAGACCATGGGATAAAAATTGTGTTCCTGTCTTTGTGGTTTGATCACTTGTATTTAATTTGAACAATTTACATTCCTGGTTTGCTTAGACATAGCTTGTTGGTGCACTTAGTAAACCCCAGACAATTTAGGCTTTAATTATCAAAAATCTTAATTCTAGCTTTGCTTGATCATTTATTGCAATTAGAGACGAAGAATTTTAAAAACGTCCTATCCCCCCTCTAGTTGGTTATCCTTGATCCTACAACGCGTCGATGCACACACACATGATATATATTGTGAAGAGAAAATATAAATGAACGGATTTGCTAATGCATTGGCAACTGAAATTTCCTTAAGTTTCAGTCGATTTTCCTTACCTTGGATCGATGTGGAGATTCGTGATCCGATGAACTCATCGTCCTCCTCTCCGTCGCCACCGCCGCCCTCCTAATCTTAGAGGGGGGGCGGTGGATGCACGGTGGTGGGCGACGGCAGTAGTGGTGGTGCCGCCTCAGCCACTGGACAAAGGAGGGTGGTGGGCGATGCCGGCGGACAGGCCAAGAATGAACTCAAGAAGAGAGAGGCATCGGGAGGTGGAGACGGATCCTAAGGCCCACCACTGGGGACGAGGAAGGAGGCAGTAAGGAGGTGGAGGGCGAGACGGATGAGGAGGACATGGGTGACTCTGGCACCATCGTCGGCATCGTTAGCTATGTTGGGCTGTGGAAGCGGCAAAGGGTGGAGTTGGTCAGTGGGCTTCACCGACACTGGTGGCGGTGCTTGTGAGGTAGTGGGAGGTGGCACGTGGGGAGGAATTGGGGGCAACAACGGCTAGTGATGGGGTAGGGTAGGGTGGGAGCTGAGTGAAATTAGGTTTAGGGTGGGTAATGTATGGAGCGAGGGGAGTGATCTGATTGTTTGGGTGGTTAGATGTAGATCGCTAAAAAATTAACTAAAAGTGACGAAAATTTTAGACAATTGTGCAATAAATGGCCCCTAAATCCTTAGCATGGCGCTCCAACGATCTGACGATCTCTTTGGAGTTTCCCTTTCCTCCTTCTTGGATCCATCTAATCTCCATGGATTCTTCCACTTTTCTTTCTGCAAAGTTGGATTCCTCTCCTGGCCTTCATTTCAAGGATATTATCCAGCTTCGTTTTCGATCTACAGTACAGCCACTATCTTCCTCTTGTGGTTTCTTTCTTATTATTTCATTTGGTCGTGCCTCGTTTAGAATCACACAAAATTCAGCAGCTATTGCATTGCAATCAATTTTGGGAGGTAATCCTGCAGATTTGAATGTGGTTCACTTGAGAGGCAATTCTTTTAAGTTCTCAGTTTGTTCTAAGCCTGTGAGCTTTCTTATCTATTCCTTGCTCAAATCTGAATGCAAAGACTTCAAATTATATTTCATCTATGGGGTAATGGATAGGGGTGAAAACGGAAACGGAATTTCCGACCGTTCCGAAGAAACGGAAACGAAAGTATTTTTTAGAAACGGAAACGGAAACGGAAAATATCGTTACGAAAACGGAATTTTTTTGCCGGAAATGGGAGAGCCATTTCCGTCGGAAGCAGAGACGGAATCAGAAATTCCGTCGGAAACTTGGCACACTTGGCCCAAAAAGGAGAATTTACATTTATTTTCGAATTAAAATAATTTTAGAAATACAAATGGCTTTATAGAAAATATCAAATAGAGTTCAAAAATTATGAAAAAGATCTCAAAAATACTTTGGAACATTTTGAACCTAGTAAAATTATTTCTAGCATAATTTTGGCTTCATTTTTCATGAATAAAATAATTATGTAAATCTAAAAAATAGCAAAATGGCATTTATAAACTCCAAAAAATCCAGGATAAAACTCAGAAAATCATAAAGGAACATTGAACAATAATATGCAAATTTTAGGGTATTACATCTTTATAGTTGGAGGAGCAAGAGGATGTCGATGATAATGATATGTAGGAGGACATGATGGTCTGATCTAGGGGACATATAGCGAGCCTTCAAATGACAAACTTGAGAAAAAACTTTCTAGTGATACCGGTGAACATAACATTGTTCTTGTATCCGCCTCTGAGGTGGAATGAGTTACATTGTTTTTGCGGTTATGTATATTGTGATCATGTACTACGTTCTTGTGGAATTCTCCACTTTCGTTTCTGTATCCGCTCCGTTCCGTTCCGCATCCGTTTTCTTCATTATTCGTTTTCATATCTGTTTCCCGGGTTTCCAATTTTGTTTCCGTTACTGGTAAAAGATGTGGAAACGGAAACGGAATGACCATTTACCGACCGTTTCCGTTCCGTTTTCATCCCTAGTAATGGAGGACCAAATTGGAGAAGAGAATATGATTGCTGGTGTTCTGAATATGATTTAGAATGGGGTTTGGTTCAGAAAAGAAAGCGATCTCACCTGACAATGTAGGGTAATATTTAGCACAACATGCCCTTCCGTCAGTCCTATTCATCGTCCGACAAGGCCTTCCTTTGCAGATATTGTGAAATCTTCGAATATGAACTCTCCTCAACCGAATGGGAAGCAAACCAGAAAATCTGCTCTTGTTGCTTTGTCCCGATCAAGTGGACTTTCTGAGAGGTCAATCATCAATGGAATTCCCTATCATTCTGAGATCAAATCAGATTCATTTAAGCCTCGTCCGGCAATCCGGAATCACACGGATTTCCCAACAGAAAGGGATTCTGTATTCCCAAGGCTATCAATGAGTAATCCTAGTTCTGGTATGTTTACAAATTATGGTAATTCTGCTTCCAATGAACAGCAAATTCGCTCAGGAGGTTCTTTGCAGTCGGTTTCAAATCCGCAAAAGGACTCTCAGAACAAACAGTTCGAAGAGATTAAGTGTACCAGATGTCTCTCGATGGGGCATCTTTCAAGACAACTAGCCAACCATACGCGGCGTGCTACGCCGCAGGCGCCGCTCCTCACGCGAGCAAATCGAGAAAACGTGCGAATGCCGCTCCATACAGGAGCAACTCGAGGAAACAAGCGAAAAAGACCTAAAAAGAATTTTGTGTTTTCCGCAAAAGGGCTTAAACGTAATGCTAAAAAAATGCAAAAAGGACCCAAGTGCAATGTATTTTTTTTCAAAAAAAAGGACCTAAACGTATTTTTTTCTCCTAAAAGGATCTAATCGTAATTTTGATTTTTAGTAAAAGGACCCGAGCGTAATACTTAAAAACGCATAAAGGACCTAAATGTAATATATTTTCTTTTTTTAAAAAAAACTAATCGTAATTTTTTTTTCAAAAAGAACCTAATCGTATTTTTTTTCGGAAAAAGGACTCGAACGTAAATTTTTTTGCCGGCTCGGCTCGAGTCGTGAGCCGAGCCGGCTCATTTCCGGCTCAAACGCACGCTGTGGCCGGAAATCCACCATCTTAGTAGATGGAGGATGCCCCAATCAAATTTTCTGCAGATTTTGTTTCAATTATGGCCACAGAGCAACTTATTGTTTCATACCAAAGAGATATAAACAGAAATTCGTTCGGCGCTTTGCCTCTTTTCCAGGAAGGCCTTCGCAGGATATTTCTAACTGGTTTCAAATGGCATCTACAGATAAGATGGCACAGCTTATAAAACCACCTACATTCAACAGTTTTACAAATCTTGCATCCTTCCTATCAAAAACAGCAAACTCATCTAACGACGGCAAGAGCCTTGTTCTTGTTTACTCACCTCCTGCTAGCAGGGAGCCGCCGGCTACTGTAGCTGAAAGGATGTCAAATTTCGTAGTAAATCCTCTCCTCTTTGTTCCTCATGGGATTCAGCTTGAAGATTCTAGTGAAAGACCACAACGCTCTTGGGTAAGCATCCCTATGATCCAGAGGCAACATGAAGATTGCTGTTGCTACGTTGATTCCTCCCATAAACAGAGATGACTATATCGCAGCTTGTCAGGTGATCAAGACCTTCCTTCAACAGAATCACTTGGTGCGTATCCTAGATATTTTTCCTACACCTTTTGGCATTGGTTTATTTCAGTCTGGGAGCATTCTTCAACGTGACTTGGTGAGTAGGAGCCCTCATCATGTTTTTGGACCAAACCACCATATCATCTTCGTTAAGCATGATGAAACTACCAATGTACGTAACAGCAACTTCATGTCATTATGTTGGATCATGCTGCTTGGATACCCCCTGGACTACCACAATGTCAAAAATATAACAAGTACTAGAACTGTTTTTTAAAATAATGTTTTAAAAATGAAAATTTACAGAAATAATATGCCAAACTTAAAAATTACAAATATACCTCCCTGTAGTCATTCCAAATGGCGACAGAGAGCCTCGTCTCCATCAAGCAAGCGTAGGAGAAAGGAAGGGAAATTTGGCGACAGGGAGGTATGTTTGCAATTTTTAATTTTGGAATATTATTTCTGTAATTTTTTATTTTTCAAATATTATTTTAAAAAATAATTCACAAGTACTATCTCCTCCTTTGGTACTCTTCATTGGCACCGTAACCCTAGAAACAAGGCTAATGTCATTGTCAAGGTCATGGTGTTTGACAAAAAAGCAATCCCAAGAGATGTAGCAATCAAATTTGGCACTGATTTAGGAGGTAATGGAATCACCATGACAATACCAATCTATATACTTAGCTCTGATTTTCCAGATGTTGATCTTGGTGAGGAGGATCCCCTACCCCCGAATAACGACATCCCTGATCCAATGTTTGCTTTCCCTGGGGAGGGAGAGGAATCAATGCTCATAGTGATTTTCTACCTGTTCATCAAGCTGCAGCCAATGAAGAAGCTCATGAAGGTAATCCAGCAAACAATAATGGTGGTGGCTATGAGGGTTTTGACCAAGATGCCAATTCAGCACAGCAGGATGATTCACTTGCACCTGCTTTTGTTACTGAACCAGCCTTTGTGGATCATTATCCTGAGATCGGTCCTTCACCCTCCACTTGGCAGCTTAGCTTAAGCGGTTTGATCCAACAACTTCCCAGTGTCTGTAGTAAGTTTTTCCCTCCTTTGAAATTCCCACAACTAAGATGTCCTTTGTCCAACTCTTCAAGAAGATTCTGTTTTCCATCAAGTCGCAACCTTCATGCCTGCCATGGCTTCCTTTCTTGCTATGGCACCTCATAAATGTACATCTAGAGTGTATCACTGCAGAAAGAAAGTGGTCAAAGCTGTACCCACAAGAGATCATCCATCTCCCACCATCAATTCAGGCCTTTCATTTTACTATGGAGTCGCCTATAAAGAAACACAAAGTTGTGAGGTGCCTAAACTTTGATGAACATAAGGATCAATCATCAGAAGTTGTTTCAAGACAACATCTCGGTTTGGATCAGGAACCATTGGCTGCATTCTCAGCACCAAGCTCTGAGTCAACAAAGAAGAGGAAAAAGAGACTTCCTTGCCCCTTTGGTAACTTCTGAAGTTCGTCGAAGTGCACGCAGATCTCTTCTCAAAAACAGACTGGAATTGGTGCAGCTTCCTATCTCAGGTCCAGAAATTGCTATCCCTCAAGATGTCCATTACTCTCCTTCCTCCCTAACTAAGCAACAACATGCACCTCGGCTCCCGATTCCCATGCTGCAGCGCATTGGGATAGATTTATACAAAGTTGCTCCTACGGAGTTGACGGTAGATGCTTTACCGGTGAACCCAAAATCTCAGAATGCAGATGAGGTTGTCGAAGCCAAGTTGCAGTATTTGTTGGAGTGGCTGGCAAATAGTTGCTGTCCCAGCTTTTGTCATGTCATCTAAGTTTTTACTTAGTCAGATTATCAGTTTATTTATAGTCGGCTTTATGATTGCTATTCCAAGTTTTTGTTGGTTGAACAATTTTAATAACAGTAACAGGCTTTGGTTACTTGTAATTTTGCATTCCTTTATTATATTGTTCGGTCCTTCCAGTCAGAACAGCATAGTTGTTGAGTATTGGCCTTACTATCTTCATTTAGTTCGTTTTCAGAATAAAGAATCAGTGTGCTTTCTTCAAGCCTAGTTTCCTTTCGACTGCTTTTATTTCATATCTTGTTGCATTGTCAGTTGGGGTATGGCTATGCGGTACCTCTCCCATAGCTCGTCAGTCTTCCTGCTAATCAATGAATCAATCACGTCATAATTGGAATGTACTTTGTTGGAATATCAGGGGTATCAGCTCAGCTGATAAATGGCACTCTTTGAGGGACAAAATTGATGAAAGTGCTTGTATTGTCGTCTGTTTACAGGAATCTAAAAAGGAAAGTTTTGATATTTCTTATATAAGAAAATTCTGCCCAAGGTGGTTTGATCACTTTGTTTATTCTCAATCAAATGGTGCTTCTAGAGGTATTTTGGTTATATGGAACAGCTCTATACTCTCTAGTCAAACGATACATAATTTACAATTTGCTTTGACAACAAAATATGCTTCAATACATTCTTCGGAAAGTTGGACTTTAACGTGCATTTATTGACCATGTGATAATCCAGTTCGTGCTCTTTTTATAAATTGGCTTCAGGACTTGCAAATTTCTAATGATGATAATTGGCTCATTATTGGGGATTTCAACTTTATTCGCTCAATGCAGAATCGCAATAGGTGTGGAGGGAATATGAATGAAAATTTCATATTCAATGGAATTATTAGCCAACTTGGGTTAATTGAGCTTCCTTTTAAAAGACGATCTTTCACATGGAGTAATATGCAACAAACCCTGCTTCTTCAACAGCTCGACTGGTTTTTTACTTCAATAAAGTGGACAATAACCTACCCTAACACAATGGTCAAACCACTCACTAGAAATATTTCTAATCATGTTCCATGTGTGGTCTCTATCCAAACTGCTACTCCAAAGGCTAAAATCTTCCGTTTTGAGAATTTTTGGACAGATCACCAGGTTTCTTTGATACTATTATGCACTACTGGAATCTGCCTTGTCATCTTACCAATGTGGACTTGGTTCTCTCAGTGAAGTTTAAATTATTACGACTCGGGCTCAAAATTTGGAGTAAGAGTATCTCACATCTATCCATTCTAATCTCGCATTGTAACATGGCCATAAACTTTATGGATGGTTTGGAGGAGCAGCAACCTTTGAGTACATCAGAGTGGAATTTCAGATCTATTATTAAAAGGCAACTCCGTTGATTACTTCACTATAAACAAATCTATTGGAAAAAGAGGTGCACAATTCGTTGGATAAAACTTGGGGATGAGAATACTAAATTCTTTCATGCCTTTGCCACTGAGTGTTACAGAAGAAATACAATCACTCAACTAGTCACGTCTAGCGGTACTATTGCTACAGGGCATCATGAAAAGGTGGTTGTTTTATGGTACTCTTTCAGAGATTGATTGGGAACAACTATTCTACCAGTAATGCTTTTAATCTACAAGAGCTGATCTCTCCTATGTATAGTATGGAAACCCTCATGACAAGGTTCACTACTAACGAATTGATAAACTTGTGAAGGACATGCCTATTGATAAAGCTCCGGGGCAGATAGTTTTAATGGTCACTTCATAAAAAGATGCTGGAACATTATTAAGTATGATTTCTACAGGCTTTGCAACGACTTTTACAACAATAAAGTTCAGCTACAAAGCATAAATAATTCACTTATTACTCTAGTCCCAAAAAATCCATCTTCTGAAGGTGTAAATGATTATCGGCCTATTTCTTTGCTCAATTCCTCTCTCAAGTTATTGACAAAATTACTGGCTGACCGACTGCAGAACATAATTCTACATCTAGTTCACAAAAACCAATATGGGTTCATTAAGAATAGAACAATTCAAGATTGTCTAGCGTGGACTTTTGAGTACATTCACCAATGCCACCAATCCAAGAAAGAAATCATAATCCTAAAGTTAGACTTTGAAAAAGCTTTTGATACAATAGAACGTACTGCCATTATTGAAGTTATGCAAAGTATGGGTTTTCTTGAAAGATGGATAAATTGGATAAAGGTCCTACTCAGCTCAGGCACATCTAAAGTAATACTAAATGGAGTCCTAGGGAAACAATTTCAGTGTAAGAGAGGAGTCAGGCAAGGTGATCCGCTATCACCCCTCCTATTTGTATTGGAGGCTGATCTGCAATCAATAGTGAACAAGGCACACCAAAGGAGAGTTTTTTCTTCACCGATCCCTGCCTCATTGGACCATTACTTCCCCATTATATAATATGCTGATGACACGCCAATCATTATGGAGGCAAATGCTCGGCAACTCATATGCTTAAAAGCAATTATCAGCTCTTTCTATACTTCTACAGGTCAGAAAGTAAATTATAATAAATCCTTTTTGGTACCAATCAATGTTCATGAAAGGAAAATATCAATTTTAGCACAAACATTTGGATGCCAAATTGGAACTATGCCTTTTACTTATCTGGTTTTTACCTCTAGGGACTTCAAGACCAAGAATAAGTGATTTCTCACCATTAATGGACAGAATCGAGCGAAGAATATCAAGCCATGCTTCTTATTTATAGTATGGAGGTCGTTTGCAAATGATTAACTCTGTTTTGTCAGCCCTACCAACCTACTATCTATGCTCATTGAGAATTCCAGCAACAGTGATCAACAATATTGATAGAGCACGGAAACACTGTTTGTGGCATGGCTCTGACCTTAGCAAAAAGGGAGGAAATCTAGCGGCATGGTAACTTGTATGTAGGCCAAAGTCCAAAGGGGGTCTTGGTGTTATTAAACTTCAAACCCAGAATGAGGCCCTTTTATTGAAAAATCTTCAATCTGACGCTCTCTAATGATGCCTACCAAGAGTACAACTTGTTAATTGATGACATCCAAAGATTTTTATCCATGAACAATTGCTTGGATGTTTGGTCTTACATTTGGAATAAAAACATATGCACATCACAAAAGTTCTATCAATATTCGTTTCATGCAATGGCTGCACCAAAACCTTTTAAGTGGATTTGGCAAAGTAAACGTGTGATGAAACTCAAAGTGTTCGCATGTTTATTATTTTTGGACAGATTGAACACTAAAGATTTGCTTTATAGAAAACATTTTCATATGGAGGATGGTCCATATTGTGTCTTATGCCAAGATCAACATGTGGCGATAGTTAATCATCTATTTGTTAATTGCCCCTTTAGTATCACATGTTGGAACATCATTGGCATACTTTGGGATAATGAATAGGATATTGTTCTAAAGGTAGAGTGTTCAAGATCAGCTTTAACTCTATCTTTTACATGGAAATTATTATTATTGCAGCTTGGGAAATATGGAAACAAAGAAATAATCGGGTATTTCAGACAATAGATCCAAGTGTATCAAACTGGAAAAGACTATTTATGAATGAATTTACTCTGCATGTGCATCGAGTAAAAGAGCAACATAGACAAACCTTACTTGACTAGCCCTATATATATGTATATGTATATGTGTGTGTGTGTATATATATATATGTAATGGTTCCATACTCCTGAGAGTACGTACTCCCACTCTAATTATACCGTTTAAATGATGTTGTTATACCTCTTTATCCTTTTGAGCATACTCTAATAGTGATTATAAGATACTCCAAAGTAAATTCCATGAAAAATTTCGTTATAGTCCACTCTTTATAGCATAATTTGTACATACACTCCTTTTACATATGAAAAGTGTATACAGCAAAAATAAAGGGCTTCGATGAAAAATTTTCAACCATGTTACATTGAAGTATCTTAGAATTATTATTGAAATATACCGAAAGTGATAAAGAAGAATAACATATTCATTTAAGTGGTATATTAGAAGTGAGAGTATGTACTCCCGGAACGGCTTCTTCTCTCTCTTTATATATATATATATATAGGAAAATGGTTCCATACTCCTGGGTGTACGTACTTCCACTCTAAGTATAACACTTAAATGATGTTGTTATACCTCTTTATCCTTTTGAACATACTCTAATACTGATTATAACATACTCCTAAGTAAGTTCTATGAAAAATTTCATCGAAGCTCCACCTTTTATAGCATAATTTGTGTATGCACTTCTTTTACATATGGAATAGTGTATATAGCAAAAATAAAGGGTTTCGATGAAATTTTTCCAATTATATCGCATTGGAGTATCTTATAATTATGATTGAAGTATACCGAAAGTGATAAAGAAGTATAACATATTCGTTTAAGTGATATATTAGAGGTGGGAGTATGTACAACTGGGAGTGCAGAAAAGGCTTACTCTCTCTCTCTCTCTATATATATATATATATAGGAAGCCGGAATGGGGCACCATGGTGCCTAGGCACCATGATTTCAAATGCGCAAATTCAAGCCATATTCGAGTATAATTTTCAAAAATTTCAGTTTTAGGGTATATACCCATCTATAACAATTCAAATGGAACACATACCTTTGAAAAAACATACTCGAATTCAAAGATTTTGAACGAGTTTGGATCACATGCTTTGCTGATTTATATATAAAATCAGCACATACCTACAACCAAACTATCATCAAAAAGGGAAACTATAGTTTGAATTCCAGTTCAAACTTGTTTGAACTAGTTAGTAAACTGATTGAACTTAGCATCATAGAAATTTCAAAAAGTATCGTATGAAAATACATAGAAAAAATATCCGTTTTGGATCATGGAGCTCAGGCACCATGGTGCCCCAGGTAATTGAATTTGCGCATTTAAAATGATGGTGCCCGGGGTGCCCCATTTCGGCATGTAGACATATAGTAAGCACGAGGACGTGTTTTCTCCCGACTCCAACCGATCAACACGTGGTCTCCGTCCGCTAGGCTTAAAAATGATGCCCGCCTCTATGCTATCGTCAAACATGGAGGGTTTTGTGCCCCGCACCGCACACTCGATTACTCAAAGCAGAATCTACACTTAGTAGCACGCACTGTTCTGGGGGTTGATCACCCAAAAATCATCCCACGACGAGCCAACTCCCCAGCATTCGATCTGCACATATATATACAGTTCAAAACTCGAAAGAGCGGAGCTTCCTGCCGAGTCCGCTACCAACACAGGCAGTGGTATCTCTTCTCTACAAGCGTGTGCATATCTCGATCTGACAGTGGGCAAGAACGAACAGAGCTGGTTTACTTCATCGGTGATGAAAGGCAAAGCAGAGACAGCAACGCAAAATATGCGCAGATGGCAACCATTTACACTGCTGGCTAACATCTGATCTTCTGCAAAGCTGCTGGTGCTTCCGAGTCTCTCCTAGCTTGGAATGGCTGTAAGTCTGGAACCAGGCGGCTCAAATCTCTGTTGATCAGGGAAGATATACTAAAACCATCCACCGAATACAAACTGACAAGGGCCAACTTACACAATAAAGAGCATCAGATGTATCGGAATTTTGCACTCAATTTTGTTGCGGCATATCTAGCTTCTCATATGTAAACGACGCTATCAAATCAAGAACAGTGCTGGAACTTGGATAGCTGTTGATACCAGGAAAAAAAAATGGAAGAACAAAAGCAAGCACCCCACAAAATCTAGAAAACTTAAACTGGTACCTTGTCTTGCACACAATCTTGGTCAAGCTACCCAGTAGGCCATAAGCAACTACCTGATATGAGATTACTCCCTTCATTCATAAATAGAGGTTGTTTTAGAGAATGTGCAATCGGACTTTTGAAACTTCAACAACTCATACGTAAAAAAATATCTAGATTGGTGGTATCAAAAAAATATTTAAGGAACAACACTTCCATAGATTATATTCTTATCGCCTTTCAGGAATACATTGTGATATGAATTATTGGTAAAAGTTCTATCTTGGATTCCATGCCAACGTCCAAAACAACACATATATGTGATCAGAGAGAGTAGAAGCTAACGTAGTAACGTGTTAGCTGATATGCACAGGCAGCAAAGTTCACAACTTTGCTGTGCCTAACGATTTCAATATGGATAATGCAGAAGACCAAGACAAGGCAAAGTAAATATATATATATATATATATATATATATATATATATATATATATATATATATATATATATATATATATATATGTATTAACAAACAAAACGTAGCCAACACAACATAACACTTCAGAAGAAAACAGAAATCTAGGTAGCACACCAATATAATCTCCACCATCAAGGTGGTATGCTGCACTGGTTTGGACAATTTATTGGTATATAAAGGTTGTCAGATTTACTAAGAAAAGCCAGAAATAGCAGGAAAGGACCGCATTAGTAATACTGATATCATAATGAAAGAAACTAAGCTAAGCATTGTGACACCAAGGTTAACAGCATGTAATTTTTATTAATGTAGCCACGAAAAAAAAACAAGCACAGGTGGGATGAGAATGATTAATACCTCTGAGGCTCTGACTACAACTTTATATGCATAAGTGCACAAACATGGGTCAGATGCAACACCAACACAGAATAACAGGAATGCCAGGGACTTGCGAAAAGTGAAAACACACAGTAACTTTGGTTAGCATACAACAATCTGTTCCGCACATGCTTATCTAAAGCTTAATGCATTAGGAAAAATGAAGGTAAGAAAATGACCAATGGGGCATACAGAAATAAGTTCCCAACTAAAAACACATCCTACTTAAAAGATTCCAGCAGCAGTGATCTGATGGATGCCATGCTATTCTGTCAAAAAGAATTTAAAGATCAGAGACATCACATACAATTCTAATAGAATTAGAACTACAGTCACAAGCTTGACCCAGACCTTTCACAATAAGCACTTCAAGAAACAGTGCCTTCACCGATGCAGAACAGAATCTACAATAACACGCAAGCATTGACATAAGAGAACAGCATCTCATAACATGGAATAAAAGCACGCTACACTTTCAAGATATAAGAACATCTCAAAATACCAAACAGCAAAAGCTAAAAGCAGACATCTGAACTCTGAAGTAACATTAAGTAGGTATCCATTAGCTTCCTAAGTAACATAATGATAATATCAAGTCTAAACACCTCCAAAATGTAACCATATTAAGGAAACATAGGGAAATATGAAGTTCACATAGTGCAAATAATAGTACTTGACCTTATGAAAACATAACAAGAGAAACATTAGGCAGGAACCAGCAAAAGGATTCTCCATGATAGCTACTGAAGTTTGGTTGTACGCATTAACCTGCCAGTGCATTGAGATACAAAAATGCTCATTTTTTTCTCCCACCACGCTCCCTCAGCGTTAGATTGATCACCACTCCAGGGCCAACATTGTAGTAAGCAAGAGTAAGATTATCTTTGAGGAAACTAGTCCTAACACTCAGTTTCTGCTTATTAGCAGGGAGTTGCAACTCTCCAGCAATCTGCTCCTTCAGACTGCCAACCGTGTCTGAGAGTGATTGGACGGGGATCTCCAAAACCTGGCCACGCAAGTTTCCTTCATCAAGATTGGGTACGGACACAGAGATGAGAGCAGGGCCCTGCAGGAAAGAGGATAAATTAGCATGCCATGGTCCTTAAATTGCAATATAACTGGAACAAGATTAAAAAGAAAAAGAAGTAGGTAACTAAGAGTGTAGATATATGAAAATGAGTCATTACCGGGCGCTGAGCAAGGAACTGCTCTGCTGGGATAAGAGAAGCATCATCTGTTCTCTGCCTCTTAGGTTCTGGTTCATCAGGTAGAGGTGGCTGTTCCTCAGCAGGTGGTTGTGGAGGCAAAGGTGGTTGAGGCTGAAGGATTCCAATGGGATTGCCAATGGTCTGCATGTGCGGAGGTGGGGGCATAGGGAAATGGCGTGGTGGGCCAGGCATGAACTGAGTCTGACCTGGAGGCGGAGGAGGGATATTGGTTGGCGTTGGAGCCATTGGAACTGGCATCCTAATCATCTGTGGCTGACCTGGTATTGGTGGTGGAGGTGGATGCATGGTAGAAACCATATGTGGAACTCCTTGCATATGATGATGTGGAGCCATATTGATACCACTTTGAGGTGGGACAGGATACGGCATTGTATTAGGTTGGAATCGGGGGACATTAACCAAAGGAAGCGGTTGAGGGGGTCGGGGAATTGGTATGCCAGGTCGGGCAAGTGGACCAGGAAGAGTTCTCCCATAGACATTCGAAGCATCAACCTGTTCCTCACCACCCATAGACAATGCCTGAGTGGCAGTCCAACCAATGCTACCAGAATGACCATCCCAAATAACCTGTTTTGGTTGCTCATCCTTTTTCTTCTCAATTTCTGCCTTGACAGCATTAGAAACCTCTTCCTCAGTTGTTCCAAAAATATCTGGCCTAGTGCGGGCAAGACCCACAATGTTACGAGATATCTCATCATCAGGAGCAAGAGTTGTCTCCTTAATCTTTGCCAACATCCTTTCTTTCTGTTCCTTGTATTTAGGGTCAATAAGTGAGATGCGCATGTGTTCCTCCAT
The DNA here is from genome assembly GCA_036346275.1 of Otatea glauca. Lineage (NCBI taxonomy): Eukaryota > Viridiplantae > Streptophyta > Magnoliopsida > Poales > Poaceae > Otatea > Otatea glauca. The sequence goes on along the minus strand of CM070711.1, from coordinate 16,122,314 downwards.
CTCACTGATTGGAATGAGCTCCCCAGTAATCGGCGAAACAACGAACTTAGTCGGGTCCCTTTCTGCAGGGATCCTCTCCTCAGGCCTTTTATAGTTCTTGACAATTCTCATAGGCGGCTCCTCATCACCAGACACCTTAACTTGTGCTCCTCCTTCATTCTCCTCAAGCCTTGCTGCCCGCATTCCATCCTCAACAAGTTGCATCTCCTCCTCGTCCATCTCCATCTCAACCTCCCTAGCTGGTTCAGCCAATTCCATCGCTTCCTCCTCTCCCAAGTTCTGCATCCTCTTCCGACGCTTCAACTCTTCTAGCATAGGTGGCACAGGAAGCCCCTCGTACTCATCATCCGCAAACTCAATTGTCTCAACGACAACAAAATCATGCCAATCAATCATTGCCATCTGTGACCTCTCCTGTTCAATCTCGTCCTCTGCCTGCTGCCTCGCATGCTCCTGCGACCGGTCCCACTCCAGCCGGTTCAGGCACCGCTCCAGCACCGTAGTCAGGTCCTTCGACCCCTCCCGCAGCTCCTTCAGCAGCGCAGGCACACCCTCGTTCGGCTTCAGCACCCTCGAGTAAGCGTCCGTGAGCTGCGCGAAGAACGTGAACATGCTGTGCGTGGGGCGGATAAAATGGAACTGTGGGTTGTTGTTCTCGCGCGTTGCCAAGCTCGTCAGGAAGCTCTTCCCGTTCCGAGCCACAAACTGCGCGGTCAACTTGATGATGTCCAGCTCCTCCCCGGTGATCCCCTCAGGCAACCGCACCGTGTACAGCTCCTTGGCCGGCGGCACCAGCACCTTGGTCGGCGGCGGCACGCGGAAGGGCGCAGAGTGGTCGGGCTTCGCCTCGGCGCCATCGGAGGCCGCCGCGGAGTCGGGCGGGGGCGGCGGCCCGGAGTCGTCGGACTCGGGGGCCGCCAACGAGTCAGGGGCGGGCGGCTGGGCGACGAGCTCGGTGATGCGGTGCTGGTAGTATGCGTGGTAGGGGTCGGAGGGCTGGAGGAAGTTGAACTTGGCGTTGCCCTGGTTGTGGGAGATGATGCGGCGCTCGAACTCCGGCCCGTTCTTGGCGACGAAGGTGGCCGTCTTCTCGATGATGACCCGGATGTCGGGCGGCGGGTGGATGATGCCGATGGTGCGCGTGTGGGTCGCCACCGTCGGCGGGGGCTCGGGCTTCGGGGGGCCGCCGCCGTCGGCGGCCGCGGGAGGCGACTGCTGCATCATCTGCTGCTGGGCATCTCCCTCGCCGCCTCCCTCCGGCGCGGGGAGGGGGAGGATGGGGGCGCCCATGGCGGTGGGGATTAGGGTTTCGGCGAGCGAGGCGCCCGCGACGCGAGAGGTAGGGTTAAACTCGATTGGTGGAGGCGTCACTCGCCGAGGGATTCGGGTGGCTGGGGGTTGGGATTTGGCCCGATTTGTTTGGTTCAGGTTGGTTATGTACTTTGGCTCCTCCGTTCGGCAACACTCGAGCTCTTTCTATTCTCTGTTTCTACTCTAACTCCTCTTAATTTTGATACAGTAAAGAATCAGGAGCAGTTTAGAAAAGTGTTCGACTAATATCTAGCTCTAGATTGGCCATACCTCCAAACGGCTCTCGTCGGGGCGAACGGTCGAGGCAGGGAGTCAATGCGGGGAGGCAGCGGTCATGGCGGCACAGGCGGGGACAAGTCGGCTGGCTCGAGGCAACGCTGGAGAGGTAGATCGGCGACTATCGAGGCGGGGAGGCGGCGCTCAAGGAGTCGGGGAGGCGGCGCGGTCAAGGCGGGGGAGGCGGGGACGCGGTCGAGGCGGGGGAGGCGAGGGAGCTGAGATTCTCGCGGGGAGTAGGTCTAAGGTTGCTCCTCGCACCCAGGCAAAATAGTAAAATCACTCCTCCGGGATTCTCAGAGCCGCGCGAGGGAGTTAGGGGCATTCGGTACAGCTCCGGCTCCTCCGAACGAGAATTCGAGAGCCGGAGCTCTACCGAACGAGCTCTTAGGGGCTTAGGGCTCCTCCTTCCGCATGATTCTGCTTCGATTTCTTCTAATTCTAATCTTCTAAAGAATTAGGTATAGTTTTTAAAAGTGTCGGTTAGCTGATTAGCTCTAGATTTTTGAAAGAGAAGATTGTAAAGGAATTGTCTAGTTTGATCTTGTCTGTAATACCTGATTTGTATTTATAACTTGACCATTTGTATTTGTGTGAATTATTTATGAGATATGAGAAAATAAAAACCAGAATCATGTAATATATTGAACATCTGAATAATTAGCATGGTTTCGTGACTCCCTTTGCAGACACAAATCAAAAGTGCTGGAAACAATCAAGACCAGTCGGAACCACTCAAAATTGACAAGATATTCCCCTAAAATCATCAATAAAAAACAACTTACTTGTACCAAACCGGGACACACCGTATCCGGCACTACTGGATACAATCAAAACCGCCAAAAACCACCATGAAATTGCTGAAATTGGCTCGGAATAATAATCAAGAAGCAGCCTTCCCCGCCAAACTACTGCACATTCAGACATTTTGTTCATGGACAGAAGAAAGAATCAAAATTGCCGAAATGGCCGGTAGGTTACTGTTCAAGAAAGCGAGTAAAGATTCCTGCAAAACCGCACATAATCACAGGGCAAAGATCCCAAACGAGCACAAGAACCAAGAACCCCGACTCCTTTCCATACTCTGAAAGAAAGGATCAGAGATATATTTCATGTTCAGAGAATTGATCTTGGACACCGAAGCATGAATCATGATCATATCCTATTCTATACTCGGAAATACAAGACTACAATAAAACACCAACTGAAGTTTAAATAACAGTATCCTCATAACACCATGATTCCTCATGTGTCATGAGTACTACTGTAGAAATGTGTTCCAGTAAGTTCTATTAGATCTATATCATTTTGATATTAAGCTCATCACCAACCTCAGTATACAAAACTAAATAGGGAACCCTCAACCATTGGACTTAAAAGTTCTTAATAAGCACCAAAGCAAAATTATGAAATTTGCACACACCATGACCAAAAACATTGCAACTTCTTATACCTATTACTGCAGCATCGTACTACAACATTGCACTCCATAGATCTAGCACGACGATGGAGATCCTAAAGTTCAGTTCGACAACAAGAATCCGAATCAGCTCGCTCTGGGGCCTACGACACAAATCAGCTCCACGTGTGCGACTGATTCCAATTCTTGTTTGCTCCTCGCGAGGGTGTTCGATAGAGCTCCAACTCCTCTAGACGAGAATCTGAAAGCTGGAATTCTATCGAACAGGACCTTAAGTCGGTCAAATTTGGATTTCGACTCGACTTGAGTCCGATAGAACTAGGGTTTACATTAATGAACCGAGTTGGAAAATCGCCACCATGTTGGCAAAGTCAAACATTTTGAATTCGGCGATAAAAAAGTGGCAAAAAAATGAAAAACGATCAGTTTGACCGATTTTGCTCATTTTCGACCGGTTTTGTTCGATTTTCAACCAGTTTACATAAAAAATCGACGCACTCAAGGGAAATTGGAAAAAAGGTATGAAATTGGAAAAAAGGTATAAATAGGGAAAAATGCAAAAAAAATCTGAATAAATCCCAATTAATCTATAAAACACCTCAGAGAAAATTCAATAATTTGTTAATTCCTTTAGTGCTTCTAGAAAATCAAAAACACCAATTAATAAAAAGGAACAGAGACACTGTTAGATTTTTATAAAAATCTACAAGCTTGATCAGGCTTTGAAATGTTAGTAGTGCCATAAACAGTGGCTAGGGATCATATAGTAGAATTTCCAGAAATATTAGACTTTATTTAGTGCCCATATAAAATCAAAAACAGAAAAACATATACAAAGACAGTTGCACTTTCAGAATTTTACAAAAATCCATAGGTTTGATCATCATCTTAAAATTCTAGGGAACTTTTGGATAAATTTTTTAATTTTTTCCAAAATCTTGTTTTAAATTTTGATGAGTCAGCTGTATTTGAAAGCTATATTAGAACAGCTCATAATCCTAGATTTTTTGCAGTTTCTAGACAAATAACAACTAGAGATTTGATTAAATATTATAATAATTATCGCAATAAGCTAAAAGAAAATTTTAATACCTGTACTTTTTCTGTGTCTTTAACATCTTATATATGGAGTGGTAGAGCTAAAGAGGATTACCTTAGTGTAGTTGCTCATTATGTAAACAATGATTGGCAACTAGAAAAGAGAATTAAGGATTCAAATTAATTGATGTAGCACACACTGGTGACAATATTGTTGATTGTATTGTAAAAGTTGTGAAAGATTTTGGCCTTAGTGATAAGATTTTTACAATAACATTAATGCTTCTGCAAATATTTCTGCCATGAACATTCCTACTCCGCTTTTCAATTCATATGATGAATCTTTCTTATTACATCAGTGTCGACGATCGGGACCGTCGACCGCAGAAGAAAGAAAGGGGGATGCGAGGTGTTAGCTCGGGAGCGGGACCCGAGGTCGCGCTTGTTCAGGGGCGCCTAGAGTCGCAGGGAAGTCGTCCAAGAAGAGACAATGGACACGGGGTTTATGCTGGTTCGAGCCCCCAAGGTCGGGTAATAGCTCTACTCCAGTTTTGCCATGAGGCGAAGGGTGTATTAGCAGCTTCGTGGGAGAGTACAAAGACAGGGCCCGAGCCAGAGGGGCAGGGGCCGTGTCGTTCTTCTTGGTAGGTGATGTGTATCGTGCGGTGTCCCTCCTTCTGTTCGTCTCTCGCTCGTGCTTTTTGATTTGGGCGACCTATTGCTTTTGTAGCCCTCAGGAAACCTGGCCGCTTGGTCCCGAGGCCGACGTCAGGAGCTCGTGGCGATTTGACGGAGGCTCGGAAGTCATCGCTAGCCGTTGAGAGTCTGACGGGAGCTGTTGAGATCTTGACGAGAGCTATTGAGATCTTGATGGGAGCTGTTGAACCCTAGTTCCCACGTAGGGATAGGTAGGGTGCTGATTCCCACGCAGGGGAGAGTTTTACACAAGATAAAAATAGAAATGTTACAGATGTCCTTTCCCTTGGCGACCGCGGGGGCGTCGAGGTCGAGGGCGAGGCGCCGAGGTCGAGGGCGACTGCCCCTCGGCGGTGCCCGAGCCCGATCATCGGGGAAGCGCCCCCTAAGTCAGAGATGAGCCCCTGGGTCCGTGGGAAGCCGTCACGAGGCCACGGGGGGATGCTTACACGTGGCGAGGGCACCGATCCGCGACAGCTAGCCCCCGAGGCTCAAGGGACGGCCCTGAAGCTCGAGGCGCCCTTGAGTCTGATGATTTCTTGAGGAGGGTTCGGCCTTTTGGTCGAGCTCGGCAGCCCCCGAGGACGACCTTGCACGCCGAAATCCTCCAGGGACCTCTGTCGTGGTTGCTGTGAACATGCCCTTCCGCCTTTGCGGTATTAAATTGGATATCGTGTTTGGGAGGTGTCCGATTTTCGCCGCCTCGGATTCCCGCAGGGGGTTCGAGGGGGCGGCCCGTAACGCCTCGTGTCTTGACGCGACCGGCGACGGACATGGGAAGCAACTCCTCGGGTCTCCGGGGGGGATTCGAGGAGACGCGACCGTGGAACTTCACGTTCTCTGCCCGAAAATCCCGGCGCGCCTTTCGAGGAGTAACTGACGCTAGCTGTCAGAGATCATGCTCCTTTAAAATCTCGAAGCCGCATACTTCTGAAGTCCTTCACCCTTGCGTTGTGTCCTAGCCTCCCTTCTAGTTGCCTTTTCTTCCCCCGAATCCGTCTTAATTCTTCTGAGAGCCATGGCCAAGTTCCGGAAAAGCACCTTGACCACCGAGAGGATGAGGGAGCTCGAGTCGCTGGGACTCCTAGACCCAACAACCTGGCGACTTTCGGCGGCCGAAGAGGTCGAGCCGCACCCTCGGGAGGACGAGATCGTGAGCACGGAGCAGTATACGCTCTTCGGGCTGTGGAACCCGGAGAGCGACTTCTTGGCCGCTGTTCTCGCGCAATGCGAGATCGAGCTTGTCAATCTGGTGCCGAACTCCATTCTCCTCCTCTCTATCTTTTCACATCTCTGTGAGGGGTTCCTTGGAATCCTTCCCACCCCCTCTCTCTTTTTCCGTTTTTATTCTTTGTTCCGCACTTCAAAGGACCCTGTCGTCGAGTGCCTTTATTTTCGGCTGCGGACCGGGCTTCCCTGCACCTTTCTTCAAGTCCCGACCTGGGACTCCCTCGGGCCGTGGACGGAGAGGTGGTTTTATCTGAAGAAAGGCGAGGGGGGCGAGCTTGCGTATAACGGCATCACCGTGGACAGCAAGCGCGAGACCCCAGAACCTGAAGACTCGGCGGTCGACAAAGAGGCCATCGCCACCATCCATGTCTGCGCGACGCGCGGCCTGACCGGCTAGGCCGTGGTTGCAGACTATCTTCGGGCTCAGGTGTCCCCTCTGCGGAAGAGGGTGCACCCGTTCTCCGAGATCCGAGGAAGGGACGATCCTACTCAGGAAAGTGCCAAATGTAAGCTTCTTTCGACCTCGTCCTTTCCCGAGCTCGAGCGAGCTCTTTTTTCGATCGCCCCCCCATCTCATTCCGTCTTCCTGCAGCCCCGGCGGAGTCTTGGGTGGCGGCGCGTATGCAAGTGACGTTCGGGAAGGTGGTCCACGCCTACACCCTCGATGATCCCGTCCCCAAGAACATCTTGAGGCGGCGTAGCGAGGTAATCTTCTTCTCATTCTTCTGTCGGGCCTACTTTGGGCCTGGGCATTCTTTGACCGTGTCGAGTCTTGCAGGAGAGCCAGGAGCTGCTGGAAACGGTGAGGCGCCTGTTGCCGTTGCCTGGGCTGGGCAAGGGCAAGAAGGCTACCAAGAGACCGCCCGACGCCTGTGCCAGCCTCCAAGAAGCCCCACGCTGCTGGGGTGACCATGCTGATGGTAAGTCACTTCATCGAGCCCGGGACGCCTGTGCTCGACCTTGGTTCCTCGTCGTTTTCCATGTGTCTTTTCTTTTCCTTGATCATCTTTTTCCCTTCTTTCTGCAGCAAGAGCGGGCAGCGGCCGCGGTCGTGCCATCGAGCCCGCGTCCGGCGCCGCAGGCACGGGAAGCTGGGGGAAGACACTCCCCTAGCCGCCGCGGGTGCGGCGCCTCATGCCACGCCCCCACGACCCAGGAGGCGGAGGCTCGTCACTCAGGTGCTTTCACATCCCCCTATTCTTTTTCTTTTTTTTGTTTTGCCTGGGAGTGCAGGCCTTCCCCCTTTTTTCCTTGGCAAGCCTTAGGGGTCTTTTTCATCACAGACTCTGACCGTTGTTCAGGGTGAGTCCGAGGATGAGGAAGAGGATGCAGAGGAATATCTCTTGGTCCCCCGGGCAAGGTCGTAGCATCCTTGGCCTATCGCGATGTCCACGGAGGGCGACTCAACCGGCAATGATGTGGTCGTCGGGCGCCATGAGGGAAGCCCACCGAGGCGCCCACCATGGAGCCTCGAAGCGATCACGCCTCGAAGGGCAATAGGCGAGGCCGACACTGTTAGGGCGACAGCGGGGGTCAACGCCACCGAGCCTGACGCAGCTGAGGTCGGGACGGTGCTTGCAAGCGTCGACGAGCACGACGGGGCATAGGTATGGCGTCACCTCCCTCTTCGCTATTGTTTTGCTTCTGGGCCTCGGTCCACTAAGTAACTCTGTTTTCTCCGGTAGGCTCGGCCCCACCCGTGCCGCTTCGTGCCTCACATGAGGCGACTTGGGGTGATGCCCCTGTCGACATCGCTGACATGGCGCCAGAGGGGGCCATAGGGGGGAGCGGGTCGTCTCTACGCTCCGCCCGCGCGAGGCTCGAAGCGCACCTCGAGGAGGTTAGTTGATCTCGAGCCCGTCTTTCTTCTCTTTGGTTCGCTTTATGTCCGCGAGGCCGTTTGTGACGTTTCTCGCAGCTTCTCAGGGCTTGGACCAGGTCGCCCGAGGGCTTGGGACCCTGCGTACCCATGCCGTTAGCTTTCGGGCGCTATGCTCCTTAGTCAAGGGACGCGAGGAGTACGTCCTCGGCCTCGAGGAGAGCATAGTGCGGACGGAGGAGGAGGTCGAGCAGCTGAAGGCCGAGCATGACGTCGAGCTTTCGAGGGCAGTCGAAGCGAGCAGAAGCGGTCGGCTGAGACTCTCGCGAATGTCCGTGAGAAGGCCGAGAATGCTCTCACGGGTGATCGCGCAAAGGCCGCGGAAATCGTCGAGGCTACCCGCGCGGAGGCGGAAGCGCTCCGCAAAAAGGTCGCGGAGCTCTCTGCTGCTCCTTCAAAGGCTTCAGCTGATGCCGAGGCGAAGATGGCCGAGCTTGAGGAAAAGCTGGGGCGAGCGACCCAGGCGGGGAAGAACGCCCTAGCTCAGCTTCAGGAGGAGCGAAGCCGGGTTGCCAACGCTGAGGTCGAGGCGTTGGCCCTGAGGGCGAGAGTCGCTACACTCGAGCAAGAGAATCTTGCTCGTGAGATGGCTGACCTGTAGATAGGTTAGTCGGTAGAAAGAAAAAAAGGACCGAGGGCACTCGACCTCTTTGTAAATGTTAATCGTGTAAATTTTGGCTTTAGAAGAAATGAAACTCCCTTTGTGTTTGCAATTGTATGCGCCTTTTTAATACTTGGCCGGGAGTCTTGCTCGAGAGTGAATATCATCCTTTCTGTTCGAGACTGCTCAAGACTTAGTCAGAAAAATCCGGTCTGAGGTTGAATGTCGTTTGCTCGAGACTTAGGCAGAAGTCCTGCTCGAGGCTGAAAGATACCTGCTCGAGACTTAGCCAGAAACCTTACTTGAGGTTGAAAGATACCTGCTCGAGACTTAGCCAGAAACCCTACTCGAGACTTTGGCCTTTGCTTTGTTGCCCTGCCTTAGCCGACGGTCCGGTGCACAAAGCTGGCCGTTATGACCCGAGGTCCGACCAACATTCCTGACCTAAAAAAAGAAAGACCCGCGACAAGGTTAGGTCGTTGGGTATACCTTTGATCGGGGGCGAACCTTACCTGCGGCGTTGGGTCGAGATGACCAAGCCTGTGATTAGAACATCCCCAGAGGAATTTGCTATAAAAATCACTCGATGGGGGAAATAATTATCAAAATCACTTGACGGGGGAATGGGTCAACCCCAGAGGATACTTTTTTGAAACCCGTGACCTCCGAGCCTGGGAGTGCTTCAGGCTCGGTGTTAGGTCAAGATGGCCGAGTTCGGGGGCTCCCTCTGCGGGGAGGCCTCCCATTAGAATCACTCGACGGGGGAATAGAGCAACCCCACAGGATATTTTTTAGAAATCACACCTTCGAGCCCAGGAGTACTTCTGTGCTCAAGAGTTAGGTCGAGTTTGGGGCTCCTCTGGGGAGGCCTCCCATTAGAATCACTCGACGGGGGAATAGAGCAACCCCAGAGGATATTTTTTAGAAATCTGCGACCTCTGAGCCTGGGAGTACTTTAGGCTCGGTGTTAGGCCGAAACAGCTGAGCCCGGGAGCATCCGGGCTGGCCTAGATTTGGAGCGTCGGGTCGAGGAAACTGAACTCGGGAATGCATCGAGTCCGGGGCTTCCCCGAGGGTGATCTCTGATTCAAGCCTGCGGCGGGGGAATAGCCGGCTTTCTACGATTCAGATCGTCTTACTACGATTGAAGCATCCCCGAGGTGAATCTAGAGTCCATGTTCGCCGAGCCCGGGAATCGTCATCAGGCTCGGGGTGCCCCTGAGGACGGCCTCCAAGTTGGCTGGTCGGGGGGATGGTTGGCTTATCATGATAAAGATCGATTTACGGCGACCGGAACATCCCCGAGGTGAACCCAGAGACCGCGATCCGAGGCCAAGGCACACGAGGTGCAAAAAAGGAAAACATTCACAGATATAGATGTTAAGAAAAGCAACCCCAGTGCACCCTGAGGTCTGGGAGTTCTCGACGTGATCTCAGGTCCAAGCTCTGCTACAGGGGGGAGCTGAGGTGCGATGAGAATCATCTTACAGCTGGCTGCGACCCCCTGGAGGCGATCCCTGAGATCACGTCTCGTGCTCGAGGTGCGGGGGCACATAAACGCTGGTATTTAATGAAGGAGAACTTCGCGGAAAAGACATTAAGCCAGGTCCCGGGCACGGGTTGCTTACTAGGCGGAACCCTTGGCCCGGGGCTTGACGCAGGGGAGCAGTCAACTTACCGCAGCGAAGGCTGCCTTTCCGCAGACTTGATTCTCTGAAGACGGACCTTGAGAACGCGACCCGGCATCGCGTCCCCTGGGACGCAAGAGGGGCGTTAGTACAGGTAGAAAAGAATCTTAAGCCGGGCCCGACCAAGTGGTACGCGGGCACGGATTGCTCGAGATGGCGATTACCCGGATGCGGGAGAGCAAGCAGTGAATTATGCGTACAAAGATAAAACATGCTTGCAGTAAACAAAAGGTCAGACTGGCTCCCTAGCTCAAAACGCTTACCGACGGCGATCTCGGGCACAGGCCCTGCTACGGGAGAACGATCGGCTTACTGCGACGACAGTCGGCTTACCGCGGACTCAGCCCCCTGAGGTGTGCCTCGAGACCACGATTTTGTTCGAACCAAAAGGAGAGAGGGGGCCAGATCGTATCCTGAGGTAGAGGGATTCATGAGCGTGATCGCCAGGCTGAACCCTGCTATGGAAGGGAGCCGTGACGCGATGAGAATTGGCTTACAGCTAGCTCGACTTCCCCCGGGGGCGAACCCTCGGATCACGACCCAGATACCCACTTGCTCGGGGTACAAAGAGATATAAAAATGGCGCAATCATAGATGATAAGGAAAAAGCATTTCATCATGAAAGCGAGAGGCAGAGTTCAAACATAGAACTTTCAGAGCTAATCAATGTTCTACGAGTTCGCGAGCTCTCGACCGTCGGGCATGGCTAGCCGGTAAGCACCCACCCAGCCTGCTGAGATGACGCGATAGGGGCCCTCCCATAGCGGGGATAACTTGTTGGAGCCGGACCGGTCCTGAATTCGCTTCAGGACCAAGTCCCCAACAAGGAGTCCTCTGGGTCGCACCGATCTGGAGGCATGCCTGCAAAGTGTTTGTAGGTAATGTGCCGACCGCAGCAGAGCATGGCATCTTACCTCCTCCTCCAGGGCAAGGTCGAGGGACCGCTCTTGCTCGAGGTCGACTTGGTCGACTGAGCGGACCCTGGTGGAGCCCAGCGTGACCTTGGGGGGTAGGACGGCCTCGGAACCAAAGATGAGCCGAAAGGGAGTAGACCCTGTTGCCCGGCTCGGCGTGGTTCAGATGGACCAGAGGACGGTGGGAAGCTCGTCCACCCAGCCCCGGCCTCGACGCTCGAGTTCGTCGAAAACTCGCTTCTTGATGCCTTGGATGATTTGCCCGTTGGCACACTCGATCACCCTGTTGCTCTGCGGGTGGCCTACTGAGGCATAGCAGACCTTGATTCCCCTGTCTTCGCAGTATTCTTGGAACAGCTCGCTGGTGAACTGTGTCCCATTATCGGTAATGATCCTGCAAGGGACCCCATATCTTGAGACTATAAATGAGTGGAGAAACCTCACCGCGGCCTGGGCCGTGATGGTCGAGACCGGCTCGGCTTTGACCCATTTCGTGAAGGTGTCGATGGCGATAAAAAGGAACTTCTTCCCCCCGACCGCCCGCAGGAAGGGGCCGAGGATGTCGAGGCCCCGGGTCGAGAACACCAGAGAGGGGATGGTCCGAGGGCGAAGTCGGTCGGGCGAGCCTTCCAGCATGGAATCGGGCAGTTCGACAGCGCGGACGATGTCCCACGCATCCTGGAGCGCCGTCGGCCAGTAGAAGCCCATCCGGAACGCCTTCCCGACCATAGTCCTGAAAGAAGAGTGAGTGCCGCAGAGGCCCGAATGGATGTTGTTAAGTAAGTATTTACCTTCCTCCGGGGTGATGCACTTGGCGAGGACGCCAGGCGCCCACGGTCTGCTTGTCCGCCGACGAGCCTGCACGAGCTCGCGACGGGCGCTGAGTCGCCGCCCTCACCGGTCGGGTCGGGAGCTCGCCAAGGCTGAGGAACTTGACGATCGGGTCCATCCATGATGGAACGCTCTCGAGGAAGGCCACCGGATCTTCTAGGCCATCGACGGTCGGGCTGGCAGGGTCTCGGGGATGACATCCGATGGAATCTCATCGTCGGATGACCCGAGCTTAGACAGGAGATCCGCGCCAGAGTTATCCTTCCTGGGAACGTACCCTATCTCAAGGTTCTTGAACCATTTCTCCATTTTACGTACCTCGGCGAGATACTTCACCATTGGCGGCTCTGAGCATTGGTAGTCTTTGTTGTACTGGTTGACGACGAGTTGAGAATCTCCCCTCACGACTAGCCGGCGCACGCCCAGCGATTTGCATGCCCGAAGGCCAGCCAAGAGGGCCTCATATTCCGCGACATTGTTGGTCGCGGGAAAGCCGAAGCGGATCACGTACTTCAGATGATCTCCCTGAGGGGTGATAATGAGGACGCTAGCCCCCGAGCGCTTAAACGACCTCGAGCTGTCGAAGAACATGGTCCAGGGACCCTTTTCCTCGGCCTCGGGGGCGTGCTCGACCGTCTGCTCGACCATAAAGTCGGCAAGCGCCTGCGACTTGACGGTGGAACGCGCCACGAACCGAATGTCGAATTCGGCTAACTCCATGGCCCATTTGGCGATGCGGCCTCCTGCCTCCGGGTTCCTTAAGATCTCTCCAAGTGGAAACCCACTCGGGACGACCACGGTGTGCACCTGAAAGTAATGCCGGAGCTTGCGCGAGGCCATGAAGAGGGCATAGAGCAGCTTCTGGACCTGGGGGTAGCGCTCCTTTGGTCAATGGAGCACTTCGCTGACGTAGTAGATCGGTTGCTACCGACCATCTCGCTCGGCCACCAGGACAGCGCTGACGGCCTGTGTTGCGGCCGCCAGGTAGAGCAGCAGCGTCTCACCCGGGTGTGGGGTCGTGAGCAACGGGCAGCTCGAGAGGTATGATTTCAGATCGTCGAAGGACCGCTGGGCTTCCGGGGTCCATTCGAAACCGTGATGCTGGCGCAAGGCTTCGAAGAATGGCAGCCCGCGCTCCCCGAGCCTTGAGATGAATCGGCTGAGGGCGCCTGGCCACGGTGAGGCATTGAACCTGCTTTGCAGATGCTGGGGCGGTCATCCTCTTGATGGCCTCGATCTTTTCTGGGTTCGGGCCTACGCCCGAGCCCCCGATCATGTAGCCGGGCACCTTTCCCGAGGTTGCGCCAAAGACGCACTTCTCGGGGTTGAGCTTGACTCCATGCTTGTTTAGGTTGGCGAAGGTCTCCGCGAGGTCGTTGACATGGTCGGCTTCAGAAGAGCTCTTGACGATGATGTCGTCAACGTAGACCTCGAGATTTCGCCCGATCTGAGGGTCAAAGGTCCGAGACATCAGCCGCTGGAACGTCGCCCCAGCGTTGCGGAGGCCAAACGACATAGTGGTGAAGCAGAATGTTTCGAACAGTGTGATGAAGGCCATCTTGTCCTCGTCGCCTGCCGCGAGCTTGACCTGGTGGTAGCCAGAGTAGGTGTCAAGGAAACTCATCATCTTGGTGTTGGCGGTGGATTCCACGATCTGGTCGATGCAGGGAAGAGGGAAGTTATCCTTCGGGCACGCCGAATTCAAGCCCGTGTGGTCGACACACATCCTCTATTTCCCGCCCTTTTTCTGCACGATCACCGGGTTGGCCAGCCATTCGGAGTAGTTGACCTCACAAATGAAGCCGGCCTTCAGGAGCTTGTCGAGATGCTCCCTGATTATCGCTACCTTTTTGGGGGAGAAGCGTCGTAACTTCTGGCGCACGGTCCTACATCCAGGCCTCGTTTGTAATTTGTGCTCGATCACCTCCCTCGGGACCCAGGCATGTCTGCCGGTTCCCACGCGAATATGCTTTTGTTGCTGTGGAGGAAGGTGAGGAGCTCGAGCTTCTATTTTGGGTCGAGCTGGGCGGCGAGGTGGACATATTTGCCCAGGTTTTCCTCCTCGAGCCGTACGGCCTTGGTCGGGCTGTCGGGCTGGATCGCCGCCTTCCGGTGGGCATTCTTCTGTGCCGCCTCGGGGCCCCGTTGAGGGAGCATGCCCGCGAGCTCGAGGGCCTTCTCTTCATAGCAGTGCGCCGTTTTGAGGTCGCCTCGGACGGTTATGACGCCCTGGGGCCTAGGGAGCTTCATGCAACGGTGGTCGTAATGGCTTGCCGCCATAAACTTAACCAAAGCCGGTCGCCCGAGGATGGCGTTGTAAGGGAGATCGCCATCTACGACCTCGAAGGTGACCAGCTCGGTGTGAAAGTTCGCTGAGTCGCCAAAGGTGACGGGCAGAACCACCTGCCCGAGCGGGGTGGTCGAGCTCCCCGGCACGATGCCGAAGAAGGGGACCGCTATGCTCCTGATATTGGACTGGGGAATCTGTATCCGATCCAGCGTGCTAGCCAAGAGCAGGTTGAGGGAACTCCCTCCGTCAATCATATCCCTCCTGACCACGGTGTTGCTTATGATCGGGGCGACGACCAAGGCGGTCTTAAGGTCTTTGAACATCCCCGGGGGAGCGTCGCCCTGGGAGAAGGTGATCGAAACGCCGACACATTTGCAAGGCTGGTCGGTAGGCTTGTTGGCCAAAGCTTGGTACACAGTGCGCGCGGCACTTTTGAGCTCACGCCAGGATTGGTATGCGGACGAACCGCCGAAGATCATATAAACGCGACGATCGCCCTGCTGGAACTCCAGGTCGAGGCTCTCTAGCCTAGGGATGAAAACGAAACGGAAACGGTCGGTAAATGGTCGTTCTGTTTCCGTTTCCACATCTTTTACCGGTAACGGAAACGAAATCGAAAACCCCGGAAACGAATACTAAAACGAATAATGACGAAAACGGATGCGGAACGGAACTGAGCGGATACGGAAACGAAAGTGAAAAATTCCACAAGAACGTAGTACATGATCACAATATACATGACCGCAAAAATAATGTAACTCATTTCACCTCAAAGACTGATACAAGAACAATGTTATTTTCACCGCTATCACTAGAAAGTTTTTTCTCAAATTTGTCAGTTGAAGGCTCGCTATTTGTCCCCTAGATCAGACCATCATGTCCTGCTACATATCATTATTATCGACATCCTCTTGCTCCTCTAACTATAAAGATTTAATGTCCTAAAATTTGCATATTATTGTTCAATGTTCATTTATGATTTTCTGAGATTTATCCTGGATTTTCTGGAGTTTATAAATGCCATTTTGCTATTTTTTAGATTTATATAATTAATTTATTCATGAAAAATGAAGCCAAAATTATGCTAGAAATAATTTTCCTAGGTTCAAAATGTTCCAAAGTATTTTTGAGATTTTTGTCGGAATTTTTGAACTCTATTTAATATTTTCTATAAAACCATTTCTATTTCTGAAATTATTTTAATTCGAAAATAAATGTAAATTCTCCATTCTCCTTTTTTGGCCAAGTGGGCCTAGTTTTCGACGGAATTTCCGGTTTCACTTATACGGAATTTCCGATTCCGTTTCCGTTTCCGACAAAAATGGCTCTCCGCTGCTTCCGCTTCCAACAAAAACTTTCGCTTCCGCTTCAGACGATGTTTTCCGTTTCCGAAAAAAAACTTCCATTTTCGTTTTTCTCCGGAACGGTCGGAAATTCCGTTTCCGTTTTCACCCCTACTCTAGCCCCTCACGGGCGACGCCCTCGTCGAGCAACTCACCCCCTTCAGGAACGTGGGCATCTCCCCACGCCCATCATAGAAGGCGTTCAGTTTGAACTGCCACGCCTCTGACCCCTCGTGTCGTGGCCGGTGGCTCGGTGGAATGCATAAAATTTGTCCAGTCGATCCAGCCCACCTCGTTAGCGGAGGTCGGGCACCACCGCAGTCGGCCCGACGCTTTGGTTGGGGTTGGCGCCAGACCGATGTCGCGGTGACCACGCCGCGGCCGAGGTTCATCGCGGCCGGGTTGCCGCACCTCCATCACCTCGCGCCGGCGCCGGCCGCGGCGACCACGCCAGAGTCGCCACCGCCATCACGGTGACCTTGCCCTTGCTTCTTGACGCGCGGGTCCGGGCCGGCAGCCTTGGCGGCAGATGGCCCGGACTCGCCGGGAATGCGACCGAGATTACCCTGGTCGTAGTCGCGCTTCCAGCGGACGGCGTCATCCGTGTCCGCGTAGCGCTCCGCCATTCGGAACCGCCTGTTGACACTGAGGTCAGTAGTGATCTCCAGGTTCTCCGTGAGACGCCTGTCCCGGACGCCGAACTTGAAGGCCTTGATGACAGCTTCGCTGGAGATGTTTGGGATTGAATTCCTTGCGCGGGTGAACCGGCGGACAAAGTCGCAGAGAGGTTCGCCCTTGCCCTGGATGATGCGGTCCAGGTCCTTTTCCCGTCCAGGGCGCTCGTAGCAACTCTAGAAGTTTGATCGGAGAGCGCTCTACACCTGGCGCCATGACCGGAAGGCGCCAGGGGCCTGATTGAAGAGCCATGTGCGAGCAGCGCCGTCCAGGACGGTAGGGAGGTAGTTGGCCATTACAGCCTCGTCCCCGCCGGCTGCCAGGATCGCGGTGGAATAGATCGAGAGGAACTCGTCGGGGTTCTTGGTCCCGTCGAATCGCTCCATCGCGGGGGGCCAAAAACGAGTCGGCCAGCGCACCCGATGAAGATCGACGGAGTACGCCAGGCAACCGTAGGTCGGGGCAGCATGGTCGCCGCTGCTACGGTCGGAATCGTCGTCAACGAGGTGATCAAACTCGAGCCGACGGCGCACCCCGCGTCGGGCTCAGTGGTTAGAAAGGGCATCGTCAGGGCGACGATGATTGCGAGCCTTCTGTCGCCTGGGCGAAATGTCCGGAGACAGACCCCCGGAAGCGCCGCTACTTGAAGGAGCGCTGTCACCACTCTGTCGATCGCGGGGATGCCCACGCATCAGGCCTGCATCCCGGTGAAGTGGGGATGGTTGCGGCGGGCTCCTGGCCCGCGGGTATAGAGTCGGTCGGCGAGGACGGCGGTGGCCGCACGACGAACTACCATCGCTTCTTAGGGAGCGAGGTTTGGGCGATCGTCCACGTTCTTGCTGCGAGGGGGTGACCCCGTCGGCCGCCCTGCCGAACTCCTCAACAAGGGATCGGCGAAAGAGGGCCGTCCTTGCTAGGGCAGGATCAGCCATGACACGGGCGATGGCCCGCAAAGGTTCCCGGTTGGGATCGTCCTGACGAGTAGGGCTGTGATGCCCAAGCGAGGTGTGGAGTCCCTCGCGCTCCTCCCGTCGGAGGGCGGTGATGGCCTGGTTGATGGCAACCCGGACCAACCGACGCGCCTCCTCCGAGGCTTCTGGGTCACCGTCACTTGCTCCCACGCTCGCCTCGCGGCTGCCGGTCATGAAGGCCAGGCGCTCGCGCGGCGGCAGCGAAGGCGAGAACATAGAGGTGGAGCCCTCGCGCTCAGGAACCGCGTTCGAGTCCGGCCTCGCTGATGGTGACATGTCGTCATTGGAGCCGAAGGTGCTGGCGACGCTGGAGTGGTGAACTCCGAATGAGCGAAACTTGGGCCCCACGGTGGGCGCCAGCTGTCGACGATCGGGACCGTCAACCGCAGAAGAAAGAAAGGGGGATGCGAGGTGTTAGCTCGGGAGCAGGACCCGAGGTCGCGCTTGTTCGGGGGCGCCTAGCGTCGCAGGGAATTCGTCCAAGAAAAGACAAAAGACACGGGGTTTATACTGGTTCGAGCCCCCAAGGTCGGGTAATAGCTCTACTACAGTTTTGCCCTGAGGCGAAGGGTGTATTAGCAGCTCCGTGGGAGAGTATAAAGATAGGGCCCGAGCCAGAGGGGCAGGGGCCCGTGCCGTTCTTCTTGGTAGGTGATGTGTATCGTGCGGTGTCCCTCCTTCTGTTCGTCTCTCGCTCGTGCTTTTTGATTTGGGCGACCTATTGCTTTTGTAGCTCTCGGGGAACCTGGCCGCTTGGTCCCGAGGACGACGTCAGGAGCTCGTGGCGATTTGACGGAGGCTCGAAAGTCGTCGCTAGCTGTTGAGAGTCTGACGGGAGCTGTTGAGATCTTGACGGGAGCTGTTGAACCCTAGTTCCCACACAGGGGTAGGTAGGGTGCTGATTCCCACGCAGGGGAGAGTTTTACACAAGATAAAAATAGAAATGTTACAGATGTCCTTTCCCTTGGCGCCCGTGGGGGCGTCGAGGGCGAGGCGCCGAGGTCGAGGGCGCCTGCCCCTCGGCGGTGCCCGAGCTCGAGCTCGCCGGTCCCGAGCCCGATCATCGGGGAAGCGCCCCCTAAGTCGGAGATGAGCCCCTGGGTCGTGGGAAGCCGCCATGAGGCCACGGGGGGATGCTTACACGTGGCGAGGGCACCGATCCCCGACAATCAGCGTTGTGCTTGTCATATTATTAATCTTATAGTTAAATCTGGTTTGAAAAGGTTAGATCAGTATCTTAAACATTTTCGTACTGCAATATCATAAATTATTCTAATCAACAAGTAGCAGCATATAAGACTTATTGTATTGCAATGAATGTGCGTTCGCGTAAGTTTGGTTTGGATATGCCTGTTAGATGAAACTTTACTTACTTGATGCTTAAGAATCTCATACTATATGAGAGCACATTTTCTGTTTTTATTATGGGTTAATTGGATACATGCCACTGTAGGAACCGGTTATTCGAGATTTGCCATCGTTCCTTTGCTTATTCGAACGATGCCATTACGAAACCCCGCTTATTCAAAATATGCCACTGCTCGCGACACGTGTCCCGTCCGGCCAAACCGAGCGCAGGACTCTTTCCATTCGGACGCTTTTGCCCCTCCACACCTGGCCTGGCTGGGACCAAGAGCCACGCAAGCAAGGTCAGTGCCCTCCCCATTCTCTCCCGCGCCACCAAGAGCCAAGAACCCTAGAACATCCGATTCCCCACCCAGGCGACCGCGACGAGCCCTAGCAATCCAGCGCCGTCGGCGATTGCTTCCATGGCGGTGGCCTAAAGGCGCGTCATTCCCACTCCGCTCGCTAATCGGATGTACGTGGATAAAGAATGGACGTGACGGCAATCGAACCTGGTATGGCCACCGCGCCGTGTGCTTCAGAGAAGTAAGTGCTGAGATTGTTGGCATGGTAGTCTTGATTGTTTGTTTGCATAGTAATTTAGCTTTGTAAACTAGATGTAGTTTTGACTCTTTCGGGATTTCTATAGGACCGATGACTCGCTGGGAAAGTTTAGGGTAGTTATTCAGGTGGAGGCCTACTCCACAATAGAAGAAGTAGAAGAAAGCGGTAGGAAGGTGTACACTAGGTCAAGGAAGCTGACATGGTTAACCGATGAGAAGGATATTAGCTTGCGGTCAGTGAAACAAGGTTTGCTTAGGCATCTGACATGGGGACCCAACCAAATGTGTCATTTGTACTACTATGACAGGCAGTGCGGTGAGGATGCTGAATTCACTAAGGATACTGATGTTAGGAGCTTGATTGAGATGTACAACATTGAGAAGGAAATCACTTTTATATGTTTTGTTCTTGATGATGGAGGACCAGATCCATTTGATAATGTAGAGGAGTATGTTGGTGTAGATGATGAAGACTTGTACAGGATGCTACAGTGCATCGACAACTTTATGCGGAGGAACCTCTTACATGGGTGAACCTAGTAGCTTTGAGCCTGGTGAAGCAGAGATGGCAGACGACGATCCTGAAGAGCTGACAGTTACACATGATCTTAGCAACCCAACTATTGTTAAAAGGGCTATGTTCCCTGATATAGTTGCTTTCAGAAAGGCTATTAGGCATTATGCAATCTGAATGACTTTGAAATAAATACAATCAAGTCGACCAAAGTAGGTTTATTGGTGAATGCAAACATGTGGGTTGTTCTTGGAGAGTTCATGCTTCTAAAATGCGGGATGGATGTGCCATTATGGTAATTCACCTTCCGTGTGTGTGTCTCAGATTATATGTGTTGCAATGTGCTAACATCTGTGTTTCTTGTATTTGTAGATTAAAGCTCTTAATTCAAAGCACATTTGCCCTAGTACAAAGATGATGGAGGGGAAGATGGCTACACAAGATTGGGTGGCAGACAGATTAGGGGACTTGTTGAGAAAGAACCCAAATAAGGGGGCAAGAGAGGCTCGAGATGAAGCTGCAGGATGAATACAAGATCAAGTTGGGCTATGGTAAGACATGGGCGGTATGCAAATAGCACTTAGACAAATACATGGTGCATATGAGGATAGCTTCCAAATGCTTTTCAACTGGAAGGTGAGATAGAACATAGGAGTCCGGGATCAATTGTAGAAATAGAATCAAGAAGTATGGCAAAAGATATGTTTCCACAGAATGTTTGTAGCATTTAAACCTTGCATAGATGGATTCTTGAGAGGTCGCAGCCATACATGGGTGTGGATTCCACTAGCCTAAATGGTACATATAAGGGACAACTAGCATCAACAACATCTATAGATGGTCATAATCGGCTTTTTATGTTGCTTATGGTGTTTTTATTCTGAAACGAGGACAATGGACATGGTTCATGAACCAGTTGAATAAAGTCAGAGGAAGTCCCGATGGTTTAGTGATATCTAGTGATGCATGTAAAGGGTTAGAGTTAGCTGTAAAAAATGTGTTCCCTAATGCTGAGTACAGAGAGTGTATGAGACATTTGTATAGTAATTTCATGAAAAAAATTCCATGGCAAGGTGTACACAGATCACTTATATCCTGCTGCTAGGTCCTACACAGATTCTAGATTTCAGTGGCACATGTCCAAAATTTTTGAGCACTGCCCAGATGTTGTAGATTATTTGCAGAAGCATCACCATGGTTTGTGGTATAGATGTGGTTTCTCAGAGCTTAGCAAAGTAGACTACCTCACAAATAACATATCTGAGAGCTTCAATAACCAAATAAAGGACTTCAAGGGTCTGCACCCTCATGAACTTGTGGATAGAATAAGAGAACTGATAATGAGCAAGTTTGCTATTAGGAGGAGTATTGGCAGGTCAATGGAAGGAGTGATCCTTCCTAATGTGATGAAGGAGTTGTTTGTGGTTAGCAAGCAAGCTGGACTTGCTCATCCAAAGATCACTGTGTCCGATGATACTTTGGCGAGGTCATATTTGAGAATGAATTGTTGGACAAAAGGCACTCTGTGAAGTTACATGAGAGATCCTGTACATGTAGGCAATGGCAAGTGTCGGGGAAGCCTTGTAAACATGCAATGGCATTCATCTGTTCCATTCGTGGAGCAAGCATAGAAGATCATGTGGACACTACTACTCGGTTGAGAGGTTCAAAGAAGCTTATCAAGGTATTATCCCCAAAGATGACAGATATGACTCGGTGGAAGCATGTTGATGTTGGGCATAAGGTGCATCCACCAAAGCAGAAGAGGTGGTAGGCGAGCCAAGGAAGCAGAGGTGAGGAGTTTCTGGATCCAACCAAAAGAAGGGTTAGGTGCAAAGGTGTGGTGCCACCGACACTGGAAAAACATGCAAATTAGAAGCCCCGCTTGATGATGGCACTTCGAACAACCCGAAAGCTCAATGAAGAGGTAATGCTATGCATGTCCTTTGGTGCATTACGATGTCTTTGCTGTCTACACATGTCATGCATATGGTTGTTTTTGCAGAAAAGGGCTCCCACAAAAAGACTACTGCACCAATTAAGAAGGCTAAGGGAGCAGAGGATGCATCAAGCAACACACCAAAGAAGAGGGCATCTTCAAGGAAGAAAGCAACACAGAGCCAAGAAGCAAAGACACCAAGGAAAATGGCATCACCAAGGAAGAGGGCATCTGAAGATGCTGCAAGGAGCACACCAAGAAAAAGAACATCACAAAGCAAGACATCATCAAAGAAGACCCCTACCAAGAACAAGTGGGCAGAATGGCTAGATAAAAAATTCCTGTAGTCTTGATGCATGCTCACTTTTGTAGTCTGTGTTCCCTGATGCATGCCAACTTTTGTAATCTATGGTCACATATTCATACTAGGGCACTTGTTGTCAGCATTACAGAGATATGATCCTAACACGTTGCCAGATTTTTGTGATGAAAAAAGGCACGAGTTTCCCATTCCATCACCTTGTTCAATTGGTTATATTTGTTTCCGTTTTATCAGGAAGCTTACAGTGCTGCAACAAACTAGGCCTGCTTCAAAGAAACTGCTACAACTATTGACATTACGAAAAAAGAGAAAAAAATCAACATTCCTGTTGATGGTTTTGAGAAAGAAAAATCTAGGATGCATGACTGTCAATTGGAAGTTATGATAAGAGTCTCAAAAGTCGCTGATGTGGTCGAGACATTTCAGTTCCCAGACACTACACGAGGTTAAGGTTCAGACAAAACCCATGTTCCTTCGATTTATAATGAATTGTGTTCAATGCAAACTGGTCTCTTTTCACACCATTCTCTCAAGAGCACACCAAGCAAAAGAACATCACAAAGCAAGCATCAGAGACAAAAGACCCCTATGAAGAACAAGTGGGCAGAATGGCTAGATAAAGACACGAGTTTCCCATTCCATCACCTTGTTCAATTGGTTATAATTGTTTCCATTTTATCAGGAAGCTTACAGTGCTGCAACAAACTTGAAAGCTTACATTGCTGCAACAAACTAGGCCTACTTCAAAGAAACTGCTATAACTATTGACATTACGAAAAAAGAGAAAAAAATCCACATTCCTACGACATTCTTCATCCAGTTTACAGCTGCAATCAATTCTTCACTTTGCTTCTTTAATGCACTGACATCGACACAGAGTTGCTTCAAATGCACACAACCTTCAATCGAGCCACATTGCTCTGCCTGATTTCGCATTGTACTCATTCCATGGCCACATGCAAAAGATTCATCCTCCCACATGAAAAAGTTGCACACATCATTGCTCTACAATCCTCAATAGCAACAAAATGCAATCAAAACACTGGGAATCAAATCAACAACTCAGCAAACAATCAAGTTGAAGACTAACCGGGCAATTATTCTTGCACTTCAAGAAGTACCTACCAGGATTTCTTTCACTCCTGCTCCTTAGCCTAAGCACTGGAATCTTGCAACGCGGGCAGTCAAATGTTGCATTTTGAGGAACGTACCTCTCAACCCCGTACGACCCCGAAGAGCAAGACCTTGCGGAGTCAATGAGGCAAGCTACTCCGACCACAAAAAGGGCCGGACGACGCTGGATTGCTAGGGCTCGTCGCGGTCGCCTGGGTGGGGAATCGAATGTTCTAGGGTTCTTGGCTCTTGGTGGCGCGGGAGAGAATGGGGAGGGCACTGACCTTGCTTGCGTGGCTCTTGGTCACAGCCAGGCCAGGTGCGGAGGGGCAAAAGCGTCCGAATGGAAAGAGTTCTGCGCTCGGTTTGGCCGGACGGGACACGTGTCGCGAGCGGTGACATATTTCGAATAAGCGGGGTTTCGTAATGGCATCGTTCGAATAAGCAAAGGAACGATGGCAAATCTCGAATAACCGGTTCCTACAGTGACATGTATCCAATTAACCCTTTTATTATTGTCGTACACGGGTGTTGGCGTTAAAAACTTGAGGTAGGGTTTACGGCAAGAAGACACCGCATTTAACACCGTTCAAGAGTGTGCGGTCGATTTGACTCAGAATCGACAAGGTAAAATATAAAATTTACTCAAAAGCCGATGGTAACGATCAATCGGCTTAGACCCAATCAGCTTGAAGCCGATTAAGATCAAAGTAACAAGGTAAGTCTAATTAGCCGATTAAGGCTAATCAGAGGATAAAGGTAGATCGATTCTGAAGAAGGCGATGCGCAACAAAATCAGAATAAATCAAACCTGGGGTGTAATTGAAGAAGATCAACAATCGGCGATGCGCAACTTTATTGATCAAGATCGATTACAAAGACTAAATTACAAAAGCTACTCCTAGTCGACAGGAAGAAAGTAAAAGCTGGTTGATTGTATTGTGTTGATGATGCTCTTGCAGTTCGCTTTGGCCCTTCTTTTATACCCTCGTCCGATCGTGTCCTCGTTATAACACGCTTCAAGTCCGTATCCATATCGGCCTTATCTCGGACGGTTGTTTTTTCTTAAAAATCTTGCAGTTACCAAAATATCTCCAAACCTTTCCATCCAGTCCGTTAATTCCGTATCTTTGACTTTATTGCCGATTTTGACCAAGCTTGCCAAATTTTGGTGCAAACAACGGGATGGTCAACCGCTACTCACAAAGCAACATTGGTATATTGCTAAATACTTGCTGTCATTTTTAGATTTTTTTTTGAATCCACTGTTGCTTTATTTGGAGTTTATTACTCAACCTCTTCATATTTTAGAAACTGCTACCTATTTAAATAGCCATGAAAATGATAATATCTTGCGTGAATCTGTTTATGCTATAAAAACTAAAAATTTTAAATATTAGCAAGAAATTCCTATGTTATATGCATTTGCATTTATTTTAGATCCTAGAGCTAAAGTTCGAGAATTTCTAATGTTCTCTCACTTCTAAGTGATGCGGTAGGTACTGATTATTCTAGTTATTTTTTAAATATCCGTGCTAACTTATCTCAAGTTTATGATAATTATGATCGGAAGTCTGCTGGAGTTCGCATGCAGCGACCTCCACCAGCATGCACAACAAGTAAGAAGAAAACCGCGTGGAGAAAAATATGGGGTGCAGATGGCTCTTCCTCAAAGAGTTCGACTATATCAACGACAAGTAAGGACACATCTAGTGGTGGGGAGCTAGCTGCCTATCTCAACAACGACACTGTCAACTACCAAGAGCAGCAAGAGGAGGACTTCAGCATTTTACAGTAGTGGCACGAGCACAAGATAATATATCCGGTGCTTTCCATATTAGCACGGGATATGTTAATAGTTCATATCTCCACGGTTTCTTCGGAGTCTGCTTTCATCTATCCGGAAGAATAATCGAGGAGAGAAGAACAAATCTGACAAGTGAGATGGTGGAAATACTTTTCATTATGATAGATTGGGAACAAATTGATCAACGAGCTCAATATACTGCAGAAAATGCAGAGCTGGTGGAGACATTCGAAAATCTTAATCTAGATAATGAGGAAGAATAATTGTAATCTTCACTTTTTTTCCCATATCACTGAGTTATAGGTTGTACCCTTTTTTTCTTTGCCAAGGTTTTCTCGTGTTGAGTTTTTACTTGGCAAAGTTTTTAACGAGGAAGCCAAACATCAATAAAACTCATTTTTTAATTCAAATTATTTGTCTTATTTTAGAATTTATCTTTTTCTTAATTTATATATATTTTTAAAAGTTTTTCTATATCGTTTGAGTTTTTCAAATTATTCTAAATTATTATTTTTCTTTTTTTGCATTTTTTTCATATTTTTTCTATTTTTCTAATTTTTTCTTCTGATTTTTTAATTTTTTTTATGCTAACAGACTGACTCGGGCCGTTCGACCGTCGGACCAGTGCTAACACGGCACAATCCGTAAACCTCGCTGACCGTGTTTAGACCCCTCTCCTACCATGGGCCGATACGGCCGAGCCCTCAAAAGTGCGGTGCCGAAACGGGGGACGGGCCAGATGGTGCCTTTGCGCGGCTGCCACCGCCTCGTCCACCTGCGGGGCGGCCTCCTCCCAACCATGGCGGCGTCCCAACCCGGCAAAACCCTTCGCCCCAGTCCTCCTGCGCGTACGCCGCCACATCTCCCTCCCTCCCCATCTCAGCCCCGCACGCGTCTCCTCCCCGCGCTCTCACTCGTCTCATTCTCTGCAGCGTCCCCCGCCGGCTCGGCGCCCAAGAGGTTCAGGACAATGGCCACGGACGCGGCTGCTCCTTCAGCCTCGGTGGGGTGCTCCGCGATGAAGGCAGAGTTCGCCAAGCACGCCGAGTACCTCAACGCCCTGGTACGTACGTACGGGCGGCGCCTGTTCCTTGGTTCGGTTCCCTCCCTGGACTTGACGTGCGGTGATGCTTTCGCTGCTCGTTTTTTTTTTGGTTCCGTGCAATGCGCTCCAAGAGGGAACTTAGGAAGTTGTTAGTGAGAGCTTTGTATGTTGGTATGTGTGATTTGGTGCCAAGATCTCATGCGTGCTAGGTGTTCGGAGGAATTCCGACGAGGCCTGGTGACCACTGGTGCGACAGTGGCTGCTGCCTGCTGAGTCCTGATTTCGAATTAGGCAGGCACGTCATTCTGCTGAGTACTGCGCATTAGAGCGCGCGTGAACAGATTGTAGTGTAACTGTATAAGGAGAACATTTGGAGATTCAAGATCATGAACCTTGCGGTGTGGGCAGCGAATTCATTTGTGTTGAACCAATGTGATCTTTAGTTCCTATTTGCCGGGCCTCCCCTTTGCTGTTGTGGATGTACAGAACTACACCAAATCCTACACAACATGGAATGTATTCTGCAGGCAAAGCTCAGTCCACACCCAATTGATGCGAAAGATATTCTCTTCCTTCTCCCCTGATTGAAGTTAGACTTCTTTAGCATCTTTGTTTCCAGATTAACGAGGGGCTTTGTCATTATACATGTGCATGTTGAGGTCTGTAAGATTTTGTGCCAAAGTTGCAACTTTTTACTTGTCACATGCCATTTTCTTTTATCTGAATTAATTGCGTTAAATTATCTACCACTTTAAATATATGTCTCTTCAAGGCTGCTCGAACTATATGCTAGAAGTCTCTCTTAATCCCCCCCCCCCCCCACCCACACCCCTCCCTTTACAAACCAAAAGCAGTTGTTGTGGTAGTAGGTTGTTTCTTCCGTACTCGTGGCGGGTAATTAGCAATGCTTTGATATCATCTCATCACTTCTCCACATCATTGTAGAATGATAAAAGGGAAAGGCTCGTGAAAACAAGTCGGGATGTGACAATGAACAGCAAAAAGGTCATCTTTCAGGTTCACAGGTTTGATACAGAGCCCTATTACCTACTTAATTTGAGCATCAAACAATTGTGCTAGCCACAGCGCATTATTATTTTTTTTAAAGGAAGAGAACAACTCATGTACGTTTCTCTTGGCAGACATTGTGATTCTCAGTGTCCGTTTGGTCACTCTCAAACTTTATCTATTATGAATTAGTATGTCACAAGATATTAAAAATGTGAAATGTCTATGTTCCAGTTAAATTTTGTTTGCTTACCGTAAATACAACTTTCTGGCTTTACAAAACATACCCAAGCCTGTAGGTTTCGCTGTACAGACTACGAGAAGCTATTTGAAGTATTTGTTTGCTCCAAATCACAGGTGATCAAAAACTGGATTTTAGTTAAAAATTCATGTCCATCATGTTGCACGTTGCCAGAAATTATAGATAATTCTGGTAATTGATCAAAGTTATAGTTGCAAATGATCAGCTGTCAAAGTGTGGGGCTGTGAGCTATTAATGTGCAAATTATCCTTTAATGTCTCAACTTTCCATGTTGCTGAACAACACTGGAGAATAATACACACTCATCTCAAAAGGCTCTTTCATAACTAAAGTTACCTACGTTCTATAGTTGTTAATTCACCTGCTAAATCATGTGTACCTCAAACTGCTTTGCCAGTTTATTTGCTGTTACACTTCATAAGTATTGATAAACTATTGATTTGTTTCAGAATCAGCAAAAGTAACAAAGAGGAAGTTCTTTCGAAGGCAGAAAATGATCTTGCTTCTGTGGTTAACCAATACATTGGAAAGTTAGTAAAAGAACTACAAGGAACTGACTTCTGGAAGCTCAGAAGAGCCTATACCTTTGGTGTTAGTATCAATGTTGTTCTTTTACATTTGTTTTTAAATTTGCAACAGATCAAATATGTTTATCTTGACTGTTGCAGGTACAAGAATATGTTGAAGCTGCAACATTTTGTAGATTTTGCAAGACCGGCACTTTATTGAGTCTTGCTGAAATTAATGATTCTTTGCTAGAGCTAAGTGATAAATCTGTTGAACCATTGCAGATAAATGTACTTGACTATCTTTTAGGGGTAAATATACTGATACACCTATAATTTAGTTATGTTTTTCTTTAATTTGCTTGAAGCTGTTAATGGGATTTCTGTGCTGTCAATGTCTTAGGTTGCTGATTTGTCAGGAGAGCTAATGAGGCTTGCAATTGGCCGTATATCTGATGGGGAAGTTGAATATGCCAAAAACATCTGTGCATTTGTACGTGACATTTACAGGGAGCTGACCCTTCTGGTGCCTCTAATGGATGACAATAGTGAGATGAAGAAGAAGATGGAGACTATGCTTCAAAGTGCAGTAAAAATTGAGAATGGTATCACTTCTTTGATGCTTAACAGTATTGAACTTATCGATGATTCCTCATTTATGTCATGTATGTGGGGTAAACATCTGTTAGGGAGAGGTCAGACGGCAACAACTTGTAGAACGGCACTAGGTGAAGGAGGGCACTGATTGGGTTAGGACTCGACCTAGAATAGCCTGCCAAAGAGGGAAGAGCATGGCAGGAACCTTGGTTAGCTTTCTCTGTTATTCCATCGGTTGCCTCCAATCAATCTGTCGTATGCCTTATATAGGGCCAGCTGTAACAACTTGACTAACCAATTAACTAAATATAAGATCTTCTTAAACAAATAGATAACAACTAAAGATAAGATAATGATGCAGTAGCTGCTGTCCCCTTGGTGGGCCACTTCCATGGGCCCATAATGGGCTGCACATGACAATTTATAACCTTGATTTGAAAATATCAGTCACGCCTCGACTAAAATATGAAGCATATTATCTTCGACTTCAGTGAAACTATATATACATACAGGCTATATATAGCCTAGTATTCTCTTTGACATGCACCAGTCCTTAGTAACCAGACTGTCAGACTGATCTAAAATGCTGATGCTTACTTACCACCAAGAGAAGCTAAGAAAAAGAAATAGAGGAAATTGTGTGTATGTGCTAGAATAGCTGCTTTTTTAAGAAGCTTCTTCTGTACTGAAGATGTGATGTCTAAAAGTAGTGTGCTAAATTCTTGTTCTTGATTTATATTGTTATTTGTTAAGCTGCCACCCTCTGCTTGTCCTATTTGTAAGGATGCTGCTACCACTTTGGGCATAGTTAAGAAATGTTTAAGCATTATGTTTTCATTCTTAAATTACATGTTTTTGTCTGATGATGTGTTCCATCATCCTAGATCCCTAGTGTTTTCTTTTTGTATAATTGACAGGAAAATCCCATTCTTTATTGGCTGTGTATTCAACAAGAACTGTCATGACCATGTTAAGTTTTATCAGGGACCAAACCTGCATGATTGATGATATTTGTTATGTTATTATTTTTTTAAGGATGTCCCTACTTGAACTAGGTTTGTTTTTAGTTTTTTGTTATTAAAGTTCACGTACGAACTTGATTCTATGTTAGCATTTGCTAGGAAACTAGAAGTGTTCAACGTGGCATTTGATCTTGGAGTCATATTTATTAAAATAATAAACTTGTATATTACAGTTCATACACAAACTCCTGCAGCACATCTGTGCGAATTGGTTCCACTCTTGTATCAAAAGGAAGGAAAAGACAAGTATGTGGAGTTGCTGCAGTTGTTAAATAATTGAGGTTCACTTGTGTTAAAATAGTTTGTACCTCTGGCTCAAAGAGCTTAGTTGAAAAACTTGTGGAGTTTTTTCTTTTCCAAACTATCTAGTGCAAAAATTGGCATTCTTGAAATTGGTTTCCTGAAAAGTTCAA
Organism: Otatea glauca; assembly: GCA_036346275.1. NCBI lineage: Eukaryota > Viridiplantae > Streptophyta > Magnoliopsida > Poales > Poaceae > Otatea > Otatea glauca. The sequence goes on along the minus strand of CM070711.1, from coordinate 16,092,696 downwards.
ATCTCTTCTTCAATTTTGTGTAACCATGTTTCAAACACACCAGGTTCAGAAATATTGGGAATAGCTTAGACGTGTTGTCCACTTCATATGGTTACTATATCCTTATGGTGCTTGTCTTTCTGCTAGTTTTCAATTATCTGTATGTAATTACTCTGCATACTTCTTTTTTAGAATGTATTGCTCTCTGCATTCTTTTGTGGCTAATGTTCTCCTTGTCAGTGCTTCTTTATGTAATCTGTTGTGTTTTGACTTAGTTCAGAACCACCTACTATGAATATTATTAAGATTCACATTTATGGTATTATCATATTCTTAGGCATGTGCTTGCAGCTGGTTTGTATCAGACTACTTTGGACACGAGCAATTGTCTTGCTGGCTTGCATTATTTGTGATAAATCTATTGCTACATGTTTGTAAACATTTAACTCTGTGTATGTACATGTTTCAGCTTGCTTCAGTGTTCATGTGAGAGGATCAGAGTACATTCCTCTGCTAGGATCATCTGCCGATCCAGATTACTCCTTTTTCGGTGCTGCAGACTATGACCAATGAAGCAAGACGACCTAACTGGTATGTTACAAGAGCTTAAATCATCGATTGAAAGAAACTCTATTGCAACAAGATTGTCTGAATTTTTTTTTCTGGTGTACGTCACACCATAGAACATGTAATCTTGCTTTGTGTAGCATTGCAAACCTGCTCATCTAGTATATGAACAAGGATAGTCCTCTAATGCTCTTTTTTTTTCAAAAAAAAAAAAAACTCTCCAATGCTCCAATTTAACATGTACAAAATTGTACTCCATTTTTGGTTTAGTGACCACATAACACTACAAAATTCTGAGTGAAACCAGTCAAAAACTTTTGCACCGTTAGATTGAGATCCAACGATCACTTTTATACAAGGAAAAGCCTAGCTCCCAGGACTAGCAGTAGGGGTGAAAATGGAAACGGAATTTTCGACCGTTCTGGAGAAAAACGGAAACGGAAGTCTTTTTTCGTAAACGGAAACGGAAAATATCGGTACGGAAACAGAAACGGAAATTTTTTGTCGGAAACGGAAACGGGAGAGCTATTTCTCAGAAACGAAAACGGAATTGAAATTCCGTATAAGTGAAACCGGAAATTCCGTCGGAAATTTGGCCCACTTGGCTCAAAAAAGGAGAAGTGAGAATTTACATTTATTTTGGAATTAAAATAATTTTAGGAATACAAATGGCTTTATAGAAAATATCGAATAGAGTTCAAAAATTCCGAAAAAAATCTCAAAAATACTTTGGAACATTTTGAACCTAGGAAAATTATTTCTAGCATAATTTTGGATTCATTTTTCATGAATAAATTAATTATATAAATATGAAAAATAACATAATGACATTTATAAACTCCAGAAAATCTAGGATAAATCTCAAAAAATTATAAATGAATATTGAACAATAATATACAAATTTTAGGGCATTACATCTTTATAGTTGGAGGAGCAAGAGGATGTTGATGATAATGATATGTAAGAGAACATGATTATCTGATCTAGAGGACAAATATCGAGCTTTCAACTGACAAACTTGAGAAAAAAAAACTTTGTAGTGATAACGGTGAACATAACATTATTTTTGTATCCGTCCTTGAGGTGGAATGAGTTACATTTTTTTGTGGTCATGTATATTGTGATCATGTACTAAGTTCTTGTGGAATTTTTCACTTTCGTTTTCGTATCCGCTCCGTTCTGCATCCGTTTCCGTCATTAATCGTTTTCATATCCGTTTCCGGGGTTTTCGATTTCGTTTCCGTTACCGGTAAAAGATGTGGAAACGGAAACGGAACGATCATTTACCGACCGTTTCTGTTCTGTTTTCATCCCTAACCAGCAGCCTTGCAACTCCACCACCCCTCTGTCGGCCCACTGCCTTGCCCACATCATCTCCCGTCGCAGCTGCCAATGCCGCTCGCCTCCTTCCGCTGCTGCATCCTAACTCGCCACTTGCAAACTCGTCGCCTGTAGTGGCCTCCACCGCCCATTGTCCTCTATGTTGCTGTGTTCGCAACTGATGGTGCCACCGCCGCCTGCGCCACCCGTTGTGGGACCTTCGTCTCTCCCTCCCTCCATCCATAGAATGGTTAGGCCTGAGGTTTTAGATTTCATTTTCGGATCACATCTCGAGGTCGAACGAAATTCAAAATTTCAGCAAGATTTTGGAAATTCGGCCAAAACTGAAAAACTAAATTTGAAATCGGGCAATTTCGGGTCCGAGAAAACCGAAATTTTGGCTAATTTCATCGAAATTTCAGCCATTTTCAAACTCTTGTCAAATGGTCTCCTAAGACTAGAAAAAATTGGGAAAAAATATGAAAAAATCTTGCAAGCATTTATCTACATTTTCTATCTGTTTAAATGCAAAATACTAAGTATTTGTATATAAAAGATCCTAAGTATTCGCACAATACAAACCCACAATTTACATCACGAGCTTTCTTAGATTTGAATTTATATCCTGTAGTGAACCCACAGAAATATGCACCAACATACTTGATACAAGTTATACAACTAACTAAATGAACATATTCAACAGAAAAGTTTACTATCTATAATAATAGGAGGCAAAATAATTAGCAATTTGCCACATCTGACACCCGTGATCATAAGTAAATATGGGACAAGATTATCATACCACTGAATCTGGTGTATCATCCTCCTTGCACATCACCCATGGAACACCGGTGTCTAATCCCACGGCCATCTTAGCCGCCTAGTTGATATATGGCTAGCAGTGGCCTTAAACTCTTGTCCTTCTGGCCTATACTCATTCTCAATCTGCACTCCAAATAACAACAGCCAACACTAAGAACTATCGGGACAATTGTGGAGAATAAGATGAATTGTTTTAACATGTTTCTATCATTGTGCCTTAATTTAGCTTGATATTACTATCCACCCGATGATAGATTGCTATTTTCAGTTTTGTATCAGGATTAAAAACAAAAATAAGCAGAACACTAGCGAGAAAGAAATGAATAGTTTTACATGTAAAGAAAGAACCATTTCTTGAAGCATTTTAATTTGTATATGATTTTTTTTTGCAAATTTTTCACATGTATTCCTTATAGAAAGCATTACAATTCTCCACACAAAATTTAGAGCGAAATCCAATCGTAAAAACATCAAAATCGGTCGAATTTATGGTAATTTTGGTCAAAAAGCCAAAATTTTCCGAAATCACTATAGCAATTTGTTTTTTTTTTAAATTCTGTCGAGATTTGGAATCTTGGCCCTCGCCAAAATCCAAAATCTCAATCAAGATTTCCGAAATCTTGACAAGATTTTGAACCTTGGTTGGGCCTCGATAAACCCAAATCCTAACCTAGCGTAACCACACCAAAAGAAAGAAGCGAAATAGAAAGGGGAAAAGAGTATTACGAAATACAGTAATGCTTCTTTTATTCTTCTAATTGATTGCAATTAAGCTCAGCTCAAACTTTTTAAAAATATTGAGCTGAATAAAAGTAGATCTTGATAGGATCACGAGACTACGTCCTTGTTTGTTTCGGCTTAGGTTTTTTTGGCTTAACGAGCTTTTAAGCCGCCTGCTTTTAAGCCAAAATATAATGTTTGGTATCCTGGTTTTTGATGGGTTGGATGGTTTAGCTTATTACTAGAAAGTTTGAAATACCCTTTAAGGTTGTAAAGACTTTTCTTATGTACTGATTTATCTAATACAAATGTTTCGTACTTTTTTTCACCGGATCTCGTATTGAAAAACATAGATTAATCTTGAGATCAAACTTCATTTGAGTATAATTATTTATCAACTTAAAACTCTTACTACATGGCAATTTTGAACTCTTCTCAGACTGAAAATAGCATAACAATTTTGAACTCTTGTCAAACTAAATAAAAATATATACTGAGGGGCTCGATGAGGCGGATCCAATCGCCTCTTGCCGCGCCAAATCCGGTCACCTCCACCCGCCTCTCGCCGTTCCACCCTCGGGTCCGCTCGCCTCCTCCGGATCCGACCGCCTCCCACCATGGTATGACCGGATCAGTTCAACTCCACTTGTGCCACACCCGAACCCTGTAGCCTCCCGCTGCTCCAAGCTCGGGTTCGACCGCCTCAACCCACGCCACGCCGGATCCGAGTCTGTGGAGGAGGAAGGAGGTTGGGGATGGCGGAGGAGGGAGGATGTTGGGGACGGCAGAGACCAGAGCGGCGGAGGGAGAAGGCATGTCGCACAGGGGAGCGAGAGAAGACGAGGAGAAATGAGGAGAAATGAGGAGATGGGAGAGGGATTCTTGAGTTTATATATGATGGTATTTGGTGGGTAATTTTAGAAACTTCCAGTGACAAAGGGTTATCTCATCCTAAAAAAGTAAAAAAAAACACCTCTCACCTGGCTTTTGGCTTATAGTTATATGGAGGCTTTTGATTTTTTTTAAGCCCGGTTTAAAAGTCAGTCATTTGTTCGGTTTTGACTTTTCTGCTTTTAAGTCAGTGAAAAAACCAAAACAAACAGGCCTGCGACAAATTGAGATCACTCTATTATTTATATTTGGAATGTATAAAGGTATAATACAATAAATAGATATAATATAGTATTATCCTATGATAAAGAATCAGATACTCAATATTTATAGAGAAAAGTCTTTATTTATTGGAAAGAATCAACGGAACGCATCCGGATTCGGGGGAAGTATTCGGAGTAATAGTCTTCTACGATCCATTCTTGCATCTTGTGCGGGACTTCGCCGGACGGGATGGGTCTTCGCGGAAAAGCTAACTCCACCTGGCATTTTCGTACCCTTTATTAGCCTTTGGGTGGTAGAAGAGGACGACTCCGTCAGCCGGAGCATAAATCCTCGAAAAACTTAGAAATTCGACTGATTTGAAAATAAAGAATTTAGTTGAGCGTTGCCTAGCAGTTCCCTTTCGATAAGAGTAAAGGAGGTGTTTGGCACAGCGGTATCTTTACTAAAATTCGTTGAGTTGATAGAGTAAAAGATATTTCTAACTCTAAAAATTCATAGAGCTACAGTTATGGGTATATTAAGAGTGTTTAGATGAGTTATCTTATTTATATTTTAGATTAAAAATATAAATTTAATTTACTTTATTTTAGATTATAAACTTTAGATTTAAAGTGAAGTTGAGATGTAGAGCTCTGCCGGATAAGACTTAACTCTAGTGTGCACCATTAAAAGAGAAGCACTTTCTATTTTACGACGTGTGCAATCACCTTCGTTTTGGGCTTACAGGGCAGTGCCTTTTTAGAATAGCCCTCTTTTTTAACGAATCCAGATTCCAGAACCATCCGGCGACCGCGTGCCCACGACACGAGTCCTCTCCTCGCCCATCCATCCCCTTCCCTTCCAGACCGTCGAAACCCTAGCCCATCCCACCTCGCCGTCGCCATGGGCAAGAAGAGGAAGCTCGACTCCAAGCCCCACGCGGCCGGTAGGTACTTCGCCGCCGGGCTCGTGGCTCCCTCCTCTAAGCCCGAAACCCTAGCCGAGGATCCCGCCCCCTCCTCCAAAACCCTAACCCAGGCCGGCGGCGGCACCGCCGAGCGCGCTGAGGTGAATCAGTCCCAGGAGAGCGAGGAGGAGGTGGAGGAGTACGAGGAGGAAGACGAGGACGACGAGCGCGAGAGCGACCCCGCCTCGATCCAGGCGCTGCTGGAGTCGTTCCCCAAGGACCAGCTAGTCGAGCTGCTCCGCGACGCCGCCGTCGGCCACGGCGACGTTCTCGAAGCCGTCTACCGCGCGGCCGACGCGGACCCGGCCCAGCGGAAGATCTTCGTCCACGGCCTCGCCTGGGACGCCACCGCGGACACCCTCACGGAGGCGTTTAGCCCCTACGGCGAGATCGAGGACCTCAAGGTCGTCTCTGACCGCGCCACCGGCAAATGCAAGGGTTACGGTTTCATCCTCTTCCGCCGCCGCTCCGGCGCCCGCGCTGCGCTCCAAGAGCCCCAGAAGAAGATCGGCAACCGCACCACCGCCTGCCAGCTCGCCTCTATCGGCCCTGTCCCACCTGGCGGTGCGGTAAACAACCCTGCGGCAGCTCCAGCCCCAGCCCCAGCCCCAGCTACATTGACACTGCCACCAGTGTCGGAGTACACGCAGCGGAAGATTTTTGTCAGCAATGTTTGTGCGGATATTGACCCCCAGAAACTGCTTCAGTTCTTTTCGAAGTATGGTGAGATTGAGGAGGGCCCGCTTGGGCTCGACAAGGTCACTGGGAAGCCCAAGGGTTTTGCTCTATTTGTCTACAAGACTCTCGAGAGTGCAAAGAAGGTGCTTGAGGAGCCGCACAAGCATTTTGAGGGAGTTGTGCTGCACTGCCAGAAGGCGATTGATGGACCGAAGCCTAACAAAGGAGGACGACTTGGAGGCTTTTATGGTGCTGGCGCTTCAAGGCAAGGGGCTGCTGGTTATGGAGCTAGTAGCCATTCTCTGCCCGGTAGTACTGGTCTTGGTGTTGGTCATGTGATGACACCTCCGCCATCCAGTTTGGCTTCACTGCCTGCAGGTGTATCTGGTGGCCAAGGGATGAATCCTGCACTAGGACAGGCCTTGACAGCTTTCCTTGCCAGCCAAGGGGCAGGCTTGGGTCTGAACAACATCCTGGGAGTTGGTGGCAATGGTTCAGGGGTGCCTAACCCAGGAGCTTCTGGAGCACTGGGTGGTAATGGTGTGCCTGGGATGCCAGGGGGTTATTTGGGTGGCTATGGTGGTGGTGGTGGGTATGGCGGTGCACCGCGAGGAGGTCCTGGGAGAAATTACATGGGTCATTAGGTAAGATTTGGTTGGTGGATGTGCCCTAACTGTAGGAAGCTACACATAGTTCTGATGTCTGTTTCACATTAAGAAATTAGTCTTGTGGTTTTACTTTATTCGTTTAAAAAATAGCTTTACTTTTACCCAGATATTAGTCTTGCAATATTGTTCTTCTCTTTTTTGCTTTGCTTCTTTAAACTCCATTTGCATTTTCATAAGCTAAGATATTATTTATGTTATTGTGGTTTTAAATTTTAGACGCTTTACGTTCATAATGAAATTTAGGATATACTTAATGCATTTCATCTAATTCCTTGTATGTTACTATGGTCCACATAAGGAAATCTGAACTCAAAAATTCAGAAAGTAGCCTTCTTTTAGCTGTTTGAATACTTCAGTTGTGACTTTTGAGAAATTATTAGTGTTAAAGAAGGTCATTCCAATAATTGTATTACACACTGTTCCCCTAGGTGGCTGCCTAGGTGCTAGGCTACACCCTCCCGCCTAGCTTATTTATCCTACCTAGGCTTCCGCCTAGCGCCTCCAGTGTGCCACCCGCCTAGCGCCTAGGGGATCACTGGTATTAAATGTGCCGCATTAGGGCTAGTTGGGCTGAGATTGATGGTGAGATCCAAGAAATAAAACTACAGACAAATATTAGTAGAAAATATGAATAGATCATTGCAGCTAGAGTTTTATTGATTATCTGGGGCTCTTTGGTAGTTATATGACGCTTGAATTTTTCTTTGTTTGTTTCATTTTATTTAGAGTAAATTTCACAAGACTACAAGTTTCTTGTAGGAACTATTAGAAAACTACAGATTTAAGCTCCTATTTCACAAAACTACAGATTTTAGTAGAACTTGTGTCACAAACTACAGTTTTTAGAGTTGACCGTTCCTTGTAATGGGTTTGACAGTGTGGACCCACATAGCAGCTTCACATACCCCCATTTCCGGTTTCACTGGCTCATGAGACTGCCATGTGGGCGCACACTATCATACCTGGTACAAGAAACGGTCAATTCTAAAAGCTATAGTTTTGTGATATAAGTTCTCCTGAAATCTGTAGTTTCGTGAAATAGAATCTAAAACCTGTAGTTTTTTTATAGTTTATACAAGAAACTCGTATTTTTGTGAAATTTACTCTTTTATTTATGTCTGACTCTGGGATTTAGTCACAAGACTCCTAGTTGTGGTTGTACAGTTTCCTTGGTTGGTTGTAATCGCTTGCAAGCAAATATATTTTGGTTGATGACAAGCCTTATCATTTCCATCATGTCACTTACTTTTGCTCTTAATATTGTTTTACATGCATATGCAGTTTTCCTGTATGCAGCTTGTAAGTTGTAACATTTGAGTGCTTCCCTAACCTTTTTCATGTTACTTGTTTTAATTGCTACTCCAAAGCCCAAACTACAAATTGTACCTTTATTTTAACAGGTCTTTTTTATTGCATTTTAAAATACTATTTTTTAGAATCATTTCAGTATTTCACTTATTTTTGTTCATCTTGCTATTTGACAGGATGCTTATAACTATTTTACTGTGGCCAGATGATTCTACGTGTTCCTGCTTCACACTTATAAACTTGCTGTTTTAAGCTGTTTCTGGAAACTCAATTACTCAAGCGGCCAAAGTTTTCATAAGAACTTTGATTTCCTCAATCCTCTCTTTTCAACATTAAGCAGCGCTTTGACAACTATTTAGTTTTTCAAAAGGCCATAATGTGGCTTGTGATCCTATTGTAAAATACTTTGTGTGGATTTAAAGCACCATGGAATTTTTACTACATTACTATTTTCACATGTTTTATGTACGGGGATCTTTCTGTGGTTATTTTGGTATATTTGTTGAAACCTAATTTGCATTCTGCTTTCTCGGATGCCATCTTAGTTACTATCCTAATTTTCCTGTCATGCAGATCTGTTTATAAAGAAAACTTGAATGTTACATTGTTTAGAAAGTAATAATTTGTTTCCTTTGGCCCAGTTTGTCATTATTGTGGGATGAAGTTGTTTAAAGAAAATCTTTACAAGTTCTAGGAAAATATTGCTTTTGTGATATTAACAGAGAGGCTATTGCAATACCAAAGACGTCTTTTGTCATTTTGTTGCTTAGTCTTAGTTTAGCTGTATTGGTGGCACTGCATAAATAGAACTCCTGCCAGTCAATATAGTGCTGTGCATGTAATCTTGTGAGATATTCTGTGATGTGTTTTTACCTTTAGAGAGGTGCTTCTACGCTTTTCTTTTTGAAAGTTGCACAAATAGTAAAGCATAATTGAATGGTAGAGGGTGATTACTTACCCCTTCACTTGCTTTAAGATTTGTGCAACTTGTATTGGGAGGGATAAACATTTAGCAAATAGTTTAGTTTGAGGATATTTTTATCTATCCGCAACTTTGTCCACCATTTTCCCCCTTTGTTTTTGGATTCATATATCATGACGGTCGCACTGTTTGATGTGTTGTCTCATAATTTATTCACAATTCTTACATGATATTTAATAGTGTTGGCGGAATTGGTATACATCATGCGGATGATATTTTTTGTGTAAATCATTCGAATTTCTGACCTTGTGAATTGCTTGGAGATTAGTGCTCCGACCGATGAGGTCTTTCTCAAGCGGCGGCGAGGTTCACCGGATTAGGGCTCGGGTTCATCGGGTTATAGTTTGGGGTTCACTGGGCCCGGATTTAGAGGGAAGCCAGGGTGATAGTAGGATTGGCTGTTGGTGGCAGCGACGGCGGAGCGGCTCGGTGGCAAGCGTGCCATTGGTCGTGGACTTCGGTGGCTGTCAGTAGGCAGGGTTGACAAATGCGGAGCGCTGGGAGGCGGTCGGGCGATGGGCACTGCTGCCAGAGTCCCAGCGGTCGGGGCGATGGACACAGCTTCCAGAGACGGGAAAGGAGCAGTGGCGGTGGGGAAAGTGGAGGCAGGGCGGAGGTGGCGGCGTCAGCGCCGGCAGCCACATTGGGAGGTAGCAGCGGTGGGGAGGAGGTCGTGGGCTGGGCTTCACTGGTGTCCGGGGTCGGCGTTTCTTCGGGAGTTGCCTTATGAAATTCCATTTGTTGTTTTGTTTGGAGGCAACTGCTTTATTATTGTATAACCTATAAATCTCCAAGACTAGTGGTGTATGGTCTACGTTGTGGTAGTCGGAGTTAGTTTATTTTCTCAACTGTGATACAATTTTAAGTTCAACCTGACAATACAACAACTGATGATGGACACATGAGCTTATGACATTTGACTTTGTAGGAATCAGTTGGTGCATTTTCAGCCAAGCAAACCTCTTGTCTGTTAAGCATTGCATTGCTCTTAGAAGCAAAGGGAATTTGTCTTACTCCTTTGCATGGCCACATCATAAATTCTGAATGGGTAAAAGAAAACGAGAGGAAGATATTCAGAATGATATCTCATACTCCACTACTACAAATCCTGACTTCCCCTGCCGTTTTGGAAATAGGGGAAATGGGATTTCTAGTGGTGGTGCTTTCCCCTCTTTTAGGGCCTGCTTGGGAGTTTTGAAATTTTTTACACTTGTATATTTGTGGGCACAAAAAAAACCATTTGATTACATCTGGATTTATTTTCCCTTGTAAAAACTTCCATATTCCATTTGGGTATTCCCCTTATAACTATTGCATAGAACATCAACTCAAGCACAATGCACATTCAAGTTTCTCGCCCACCTTTCTGCTCGATTGCAAATCTCAAATACCATCGAAATTTAATCATTACTAACACGTCAGAAGAACGATAAAGATGACTATTACATTACATGGCATAGAAGTCGCAATAGTAGTAATAGAGCTGAAGAACATCAGCACAGAGTCACCAATAGTCGTGAACATTAGCCCGTCAGTCCACTCCAGTGGGTTCTTAAAATGGTTTTCCACACAGCAAATTTTCATTCTTGAAGATGACATAACGCTAGCAGAAGCTTGGACCTTACAAATCATCGAAGCTCTCAGTCATGGCACCTGTCTTCTCCACAGCAACCTCCCTTCCCTTCTCATTAGTCTTGAAGATGACATAACGGTGCGTTTTCTTTCTCTGCAGCTCAAGGAATGTTTCCTCGCACTCCACAGTAACCCCCATTCCAGAGGAAGCATTTGACTGCAGAAAAGGTAACGTTTTAGAACAGGAAATATTATCCTATCAGAGATCATGAAGTATTGAAGTATATAGTTTTGCACAACAAATATTTAGGCCCCATTTCGTAGAGGAAGGTCAAACATGCTTTCACCGTTGCTCGAACTAGATGAGCACTACCATGCCTATGCATTATTCAAGAGGCACTAGAAAGCCATTTTGTGAGCAACTGAAACAGTCAAACAAAGTTATATGTTGTCTCCATAGAGTAGAACTAAACATTGGGTCCTCAACCACTCCAAATAATCTGTTGAGCAGCAACTTGAATTGACTCTCAACTTATAACACAAAAAACAAGAATGCCAGATAGCACAGGCAATTCATCATTCAAAATGCGCCAAGTAAATCACTAAAAAATGTTTAGGCCCAAGGTACAAAATCTACACATGTATCACTTCTTGAGTAATTAGGCACAAACCAGCAGTGCACATCTATATATACTGGTTTATGTCCCATTGTTTTGTGAAGTCATCACGCGTCACAAATTAACCTGAAATTCATGTGACAACACATATTCACAATGATCAAATACCTGAGGCTATCCGTGCTTCAGAAATCAAAACCCACCAAGAACGCAAAGAACCAAGTATGAAAAGAAGGGATTTCCTATCTACTCCATTTGGAGATTGCACAGTAGAGCTCAAAGTTTATCAAAGTGATTTTTTGACAAACATTAAAGCTACAAAAACTTTACTCAAAGGACTAGTGAGCTGCACATGATGAAATAAAATCAACAAATCCTAAGGCCAAAATAGGAGGAATTACACGGAGTCAAATTCCAAACTTGTTTACTTCCTTCTTCAACCACAAACCACGAAGTCTTGGCTCATAGCATAGGAAGATCTCACGGTTTATTGCATCTTTGAAAACATCGGAGGCATAGATCTTGACCTCATCGGACACATCATCCATCGCTTATAACACTTCAAAACATCTTGAAATTGAGTACTCATTTCCTTGCTTTGAAGCTTGATCCTTCATGCTAGCATGTTCTTTTCTAAATTCAAAATAAGCAGCCATTGTTTCTTCAATGCGTGGTGCCGATGTACCCTTTTGTTTCTTGGGTCTTCCTCTTTGTGCTCCAGCACTCCCAGTTCTTGAATTTGGATAATCATCACCACCTCGTTCTTGTTGATTTGATTCATTATCTTCAACATCCAACTGCTCAGCATGGCGATTTTGAAGTTCATTCTCTACACTCCTTCCAATATCTTCCATTCTCTGACAAGTGTACATAGTGTTCTCTTCTTGATCTTGTATGTCATTCTCCAAATCTTGCCTTTCAACTTCATGCATTCTTGGAGGAGAATTCATGTTGTCCTGTCTTTCCCCAATGCGAGCTCTTAAATCAAATCTTGCATCCCGTGAGTGCTTTGTAGTGATGCTTGCATCCCGTGAGTGTTTTCTAGTGATGCTTTTATTTGCAACATTAGATGGTTGACTAGAAGTGAAGCAATGTTTTCCTTCCGCAATTTGTCCTATGAAGACATCAAAGATGAGAGGATTATAGAATGGAATGCCAACTTAGATGCAACAAGCGATTATTACTCATTTGTAAACTCTAAAGTACTTTTGAAGCTAGTAGACAACACCCAATGAATGAGAGGACTACAGAATGGATATTACCTTCATACAAGAGATCTAACGACTCAAACAATGGAAAACTCTTGTTTTCATATCTTCTTAGCCTAGAATCCTCTTACATAATGATAAAACAATTCAAGTATAAATAGAAAAATTCTAATTGGACACAAAGAAGATTCACAATTAAAAAAACAAGAAGCTTACCTCAATTATCTCATCCCATTTTTCAGATGTGATGTTAATCATGGATGCATTTTGATTCCATGAGACACCGCTACGATTGCGAATGGATCTAATTGCTTTGTAGTCTTTTTCCAATTGAGCCTCTTTATCTTGAATTTGAGCTTTAGAAAGTTTTGCTTCTGGAAAGAGTTTGTTGAAATCCTTCACAATCCTATTCCAACCTTCTGAAGTCCATCCATTTTGACCACGATAGTGAGAAACATTGAACTCAAGGAGTACATCAACCAATCCTTTTTCATACTTTGACGTCCACCTTGCTCTATTTGCCATAAAGCCTTAGATAAACCATAAACCACAAGGAACCGTAAATAGTATGAATAAATGGCAAATAAAACTACAGTGTTCGATTTATTATATAAGTACATTGCGACATAAAGTATGACATCGGAGAATTTCATACAACTCACAAAATTGTTATGTTTTATTACAATGAGTACAAAAGTAAATAAAGTAAAAAACAGATATTTATCAAAATTGCTAATGAGATCTCCTTTGTACTCTCCGCTTCCTACTTCTTTCATAATCTGCCCATATCTTCTTTGCAATCTCATCTCTCAAAGCATTACCCATGTTCCTTTCATTGTTCAATGGTACAACATCATCTCTGTATCGGTCATCTCCACTAGGTAGATCCACAAATTTATCTGAAGAAATGTTCATTGTTTCATTACTTAACCAATTTTCATCACCTTTATACCGGATTATATTATGCAACGTAGCTGTTACTGCTGAAATTTTCACTTAAGTTTTTATTGGGTAAAATGTTGCAACTTTTAAGACAGGAAATCGCATCTTTAGGATTCTAATAGCACGCTCTATATGGTTGCGTAGGCGGGCATGGCGAAGATTGAACAACTCCTTTTAGTCCCTTGGTCGGCAATTGCCCTGTCCTTGTTCCTTAATGTGGTATCGGACTCCTCGATAAGGAGCAAGAAAGAATGGTGTGTTCGCATAGCCCCCATCAACCAGATAGTACTTGCCCCTAGGTACTCGAAATCCAGATTTAATGGCAGAATGTAACACCCCTGCATCTGAAGCGGACCCTTCCCAACCAGTAGAAACATAAACAAAATTCAAATCAAAGTCACAAGCAAGCATCACATTTTGAGAAAGAGTTCCTTTTCTATTTCGATATGGAGCAGCCTCACTATCTGTCATTGTGATAGGGACATGAGTACCATCTATTGCCCCTATACAGTTCTGCAAGAAACAAGACCTTATTACTAATTGAGGAATAAGATGAGGGTACAAATTCCTAAATTATACTGACATAGATTATATGTACCTCAAAATAAGGTCAAAATTGTGGAGTTGATGATATTTTCCAATGAGTCTCGGTGGATGGAGGTTTGATAAATTCATAGGTCAATGAAGTGATCGCCTCAAAACATGCCCCAAGATGCCTATGTATAGTCTCAGGACTGTGCTGAAATCTATCGGTCAATGCTCGAAAACTGGCATTCCGTGCAAGCATATACATGACAATGCCTAATTGCTCCTCCACGGTGACACCTCTTGTATTATGTAAAAGATTTTTTGATCTAAGATAGTCTGAGAGTGTTTGGAAAATGTGGGGTTCCATTCGAAGATTTTCATAACATCGGCTTGGATGACCTTCAAGAAGTTTAGTAATATATTCCGCTCCAGTAAGTTTTGATGTATGACATGGAGTTTTAGTTATGGTAGAAGCTGAATATAATGCAGGCAAAATAAGTAGCATCATATCGTCATCTTCCTCTTCCTCGGATTCAGTAAGAGTAAGGTCTTTCATATCAACTAGCACTCAATAACCTTAAATTTTAAAAATGAAAAAATTGTCACTCAATAAAAAATAGAAAGTTCATAAACTAACATACAGCTCTACCAATATGCATAATGGTACAAATGAGATAAGATGAGTAAAATACAAGCAATGCTGCAGATGCTACCTTTGGAAGAGAGATTCTAAAGTTAAAGAGCACTTTTCAACTGATCAACTCGAACTAATATTAATTGCGGAAGAAGTTGCAGCCATCTAAACTCATATCGACAGAGGGGATTTATGGTTCTGTTTCACCTTGCCATCCACCAGGTCAGCCGGCAGTTCTATTTCCCCGCCAATGTATGACAATTTCAAATTGGACAATGAAGTCATGTATCTAGCAGCCCGTAGATAAATATGTTGGTTGACACTACGTATGTCTAATGCACTGAGCTTTGGTGCTTGAGGAAAACTTGTTAGCTCTGGGCATCCCCAAATACTAGCATTCTCAAGGTTAGGAAAGGTGGAATGTTCACCATATGTTCCTTCCGTCATCCCCCAACTCTTTAAACTATCTAAACCAGCTAGCCAGATTAACTTTAATTCTGGAAATGCACTAGTCCAACTAGAACTGAATCTTACTAATGCACTAGTCCAACTGAATCTTACTAATGCACTAGTCCAACTAAAACTAAATCAACTAATAATTAGACCAAACAAAATCATATCCCCGTTGAATCAACTCCAGAGAAGCACTCCAGAATAGATGCTACTTTATATTTAGCACAAAATATCAATTCACGAAGCTACATGGAGAAATGTCAGAGAAGAAGGGACTTGAAACTGGTGCTCTTGACCACTTGGTGCTCAAAATATGTTCCTTATAACCCAATAGCTGCTAAAAGATTCGAGGAACTTGCGATTTTTAGGAGCTAACCAAGTGCACGCATGTACCAGAATTACCCGACTGCTATAGCTAACCAACTGGAAGCCGACAACAAAAAATGTTAACTCTTGAAAAGTTGTTTGGATGTTTGATTAGGAATGTGGAAAATAAGCTCTTGGTATGTTCTCTGATCAGTCGATCTAGATGAGGAGCACAATCTATTCATTGGGCAAACATTACTTCTCACAATATTTCAAGCAAACAAGTCCATTCACACGATGACAATCTTGTAATGTGGATTCAGAAAAGGTCAGAGTATGGAAGGTGATAGTGATATGCACAAAAAATTTCTATGTTCATTTTAATCATAAGTACCAACTTCAGATGTGGATTCAGAAAAGGTCAGTAGCTAAGTAGAAAAGGTCACAAGTACCAACTTCAGATGTGGATTCAGAAAATTTCTATGTTCATTTTAATCACAAGTACTAACTTCAGATGTTCATTTTAATCACAAGTACCAACTTCAGATGATTTTAGAAACTTCTATGTACAAAAAATTTCTATGTTCATTTTAATCACAAGTACCAACTTCAGATGTGGATTCAGAAAAGGTCAGTAACTAAGTAGAAAAGGTCACAAGTACCAACTTCAGATGTGGATTCAGAAAATTTCTATGTTCATTTTAATCACAAATACCAACTTCAGATGTTCATTTTAATCACAAGTACCAACTTCAAATGATTTCAGAAATTTCTATGTACAAAAAATTTCTATGTTCATTTTAATCTTGTAGTGTGGATTCAGAAAAGGTCAGTAGCTAAGTTGTATGCATACAGCTGACAAAAAGAAAGTGGAAATCCAAGAAATTAACAGAGAAGAGGTGAGGCCTAGCGATTTTGTACCTAGATGATCCGGGTGGAGTGAGGATAGGTGAGGCCGATGCGATGAAGTCGCCGAGGTGTTTTCTAAGCTGGGTCGCGCCGCCGTCACCGCCGCTCTCAACGTTGGACCGCCGTCGCCGCCGCGCTCAAGATGAACCTGGTGATTGGAGAGATGTGAGGCAACATAGCTACTGATTGGTTCAAAATCTAATAGAGGGATGACGTAGAGAACCTTACCGTTGTGCTCGCTGTCGTCGCCGAAGAACAGTCGCCCTCGCTGCCGTCGAGATCTCCGCCGCCATCGTTTCTAGGGTTCCTCTCGAGTTGCGGCGCGACTCGCCAGTCGAGCGGAACCCTTCGCTTCGTTCGCGATACGCGGTCGGAAGGAAAAAGTGGCGTCTGAGCCGAGGAAAAATCGCCGACCGGTTCGGCCCAATCCATTTGTAAAATTTTTAGGATACCGGTCCATCCAAGCACAATTTTTGAGCCCAACACGAAAATATTTTTGGGCCTGTAATTTACACTGGTTTTAGGCTGAAAACCGGACTCCCAAGCAGGCCCTTAAGAGTTTTAACTATCATGGCATTGTATCATGTGAATAACCTGTGTCCACAAGGTATAGTTATTGTATCATCTGGGAGCTAGTATATTATCCAAGTGCTCTTCACAAATTGTTTGCGTGGAGTTAGATTCCTTTTTTTTAACAACAGAAACTAATGGTTTTTATTGTCTGCATGAAAACTTGTCGCTATGTAAGGCTAAGTCTTTTTTTGAAACCACACTATTTAAGTCTTGCGATGTCGATCTATGGTTCCTTGTAATGCTGATTTCACTTGAGCTTCGATTCGAGTCATTTAGCTACGTTACTCTCAGGGGCATAAATGCCATGCGGTTTCATTTTATGTTTGCTTGAATTCTGGTTCTCTAGATAATCTACGACGGACGCGCACGTTGCAATCTCGCCCAGGGATGGTCAAATGGTGCATGAAGCGGCAGTAAGCTGCTCAATTCCTGGACCATACGATAACTCTGCCCGGAGAAAGAATGAGCTGCGAAGGACTCGGCCGGAGGGGCACTGGCCGACTGACAGAAGATGGACGTGAATGGATGCAAGTTGAGGCGATCCATGTTGTTTGCTGTAACGTGGGCCGTCACGGGGCATTGCTACGGCTCAGCTTGGGAGGAACCAGGTGTTAACGTTATGCTGTATATGTTGATGTCGGGTTGAACCCACACGATGCGGGAGCGGAGGAGCATCCATGTGGGGCTGATGCCGAGGCGGATATCACCTCCTTTTTTCAGACACCAACATCAACCAGTATGCTGCTACCTGTGCGCGTGAATAATGCGTGAGCAAAGGAAGCACAAACCATCCTCCCGGCCTTGGAATTTCTTCTCACAGAAAGGGCATCTCGGGAAATCTCTCCTGTCTAACAAATTCCGCGGCCCGTTGCACACCAATGCGGCGCGACTCAGCGAGAGAGAGAGAGAGAGAGAGAGGAGAGGATTCCCCGCTGGTGATCTCCATTGCCGTCGCCGAACATGCGTGGGCTGCGGCCCATCCTAATTCTAATTCTGGCTTACAATCCTAAATGAGAATACATCATAAGAGGTGCTTCCATGTTTTTCTTTTTGATAATTGCACAAATATTAAAGCATAAATGAAACTCTATCTTTTCATTTGCTTTAAGATTTATACAACTTGTATTATGAGAAAATATATTGAAGCACTGCTCGTACATTAATTGCCCCACACATGATGTGGTTGCAATCATTTGCTAGAAACTACGTTGTAAGGCCCCGATGCCACAATGTTAGAGAGATAGTTGATTATTTGTCATTTTGGACAATTTTACCATTATCTTCCTCCCCTTCTATTCCACTTCTTCTCTTCCTTGCTTTGGCCATGGCCAATTCAGTGACCTCCCCCTCTCATTTCGCCACAATGATTATCCTCTTGTTCTAGAGAACGACATGCTCATACAAGATTCCTAAAACTCTATGCGAGGTGGGGCACAGGTGAGACCTAAGCAGAAGTGCAGGAGGTTTGTTGACGATGAGGGAGCTTGTATCTCCTAGAGCGAGAGACTCCCAGATTGGAGTCTATCAATGCTGTCGCACCAATCAGAGTGGACTGACATAGTGTATATCAACGATGTTCAAAAGTGGAAGTTCGTCGATGTAGCCACATAGGAGTAGGTGGGTAGTGAATTTACCAGCCTTAGTGACATCAAATCCGTGCTTACCACCCACAGCGCCACCTTATGGCACTGTTGATATCGGCGGTGGAGAAGAGGAAGAAGAGTAGGTGTGGCGACGACCTGATGGGGTAGGATGGAGAAGGACGGTGCCGGCGGTGGAGGAGTAAGGACGGCGTCATGGGTGTGGGAGGGGACATCAGCGAGCATTAGCGGACATGGGAGGGGGAGGCCACTGGGAGGTTGTCGGGTTGGCCATGGTTAGAGTTAACAATCAATTGGCCCTTCAACTTTTGTGGCATCAGTACTATTACGATGCAAATAATGTATCATGTTTGGGCAAACATTTGTAAAATCTCTTGCATCTAACTGAAGTCTACCCCTTGAGGCCTAAAGAAACTATAGGGCAAATGATGGATGAGGATCGACACAACTCTGGATCTAGATGACCGGACCCGAGAGTAGGATTGCCTATCGAACTTAACGATTTGTTATCGATTTTCTTTCGAAATTAACATAATTCGACATAAAATCATTTTATTTATCATTTTAGTGGTTATTTAAAATTCAAGCTAACAAGCTACGATCGAACCGAGTCTCATTAACAATTTTTCGTTCGGAATATACTCGTTTCAATTTTAAATTCGTTAACTACTGTAATCGAAGCAATTTTTATGATTACAATTTTGATTCGGGCCGTAACTTTCTGCTAGCCCTACCCAAGAGTTGAAAAACAAAGGTACAGGTGTACAGCAGAGAAGTCATCACTTTTCTAGCCTCATAGATCTTCCACGGTAAGTGAGAGGGCTATTTTTATAATTACGTTATTAAATGGACTATTTTTTTTAAAAAAAAAATTAGACACGGGCTAGAAAAATTATAATTTCTACCGCAGACAACGGAGGGAGGGAGGGAGAGATAACGGGAGGGACTCGCTCGTCTTCGCAGAGAGTAACGGAGATGGACGAACCAATAAACGCCGACCAGATGGCGGAAGACCACCACCCGAAACAGACCGCCGACGCCGCCATGGGCGCGGAGTCTGCTGCCGCCGGCGACGCGCGGGGCGCCGCGAGGGTGGCCGGTCTGCTCCGCAGGTTCCTCGCCGTGCAGCAGCGCCGCGCCGAGGCCTACTCCATGCTTCGAAGGTACATGGCTGCTGTCGTGCATTTGTGCTGTTCACCCCCCCCTAAACCCTAGGATAAAATCAGGAGAAGTTTCTCATGGCCCGATTAGCGCGCGCGTATTCTGTTGGAATACCGCGTAACTTGGCGTTAGATTGCCTAGTGTCTGATAGGCCAGATGCAATCTTGTGATTGACCTAATTGGATTAGCCGTGTGCTTTCTTCCTAGACGAGAGGGCACTCGCCCCTCAGTTGCTTACAAATAGAGGCACAATCAGTTACAAGAAACATGTAACCAGAACATGATAAACGATTTTAGTAGTGGCAGAAAACACTCCACGAATATGCAACATGGCCAAAAGCCACACTTTTTTCTGAGTTGTCCTCTAGTCAGCCCTTATCGTGTTGTCAACATCTGTGCTGCCATCAGAGGCTGTATGCTTTTCAATTTTTTAGTTTTGGGTACCCTGTCTTCTGAGGCATTCCCATGGTGGATCATTGCTCTATGAGTGTTGGAGGTAGATGCAGTTGCTTGCACGCATTTTGGATTTGAGTTTGCTTGTTGGGATGGTTAGACTAGAATGTTCGTGGCGTCAGCTTGATGCAATTGCTAAGCTTATTTCAGGGTATCCCTGTGATCAGAACATGGTTTGAACTGTGATTAGCGTTTCTTTGGACAATGTATTTTAGCGTTTTAGTTAGATTGAGTTTGTTGATATCAGTGTTCCCATCATTTATTTTTTTAGGGGAAAGTGTTCCCAATTTTAACTGCATTGGTTCCAATTGATAGCCCAATTCTTGTTTCCAGCTTGTCACAGGAGGGGAAAACTCTGATAGCCTCATGAATTTGAAAATGAATAAGTACTGTTTTTTAGCAGTATTTTGCTGGTACACTGTTGCTATGGCTTAAATTTTGTCTGAAGATTTCGGAAGCTTCAGTGTTGAAACCTGTCAGCTGTCATGCTTTGAAGCATTTTCTTGTTGGTTTATTTGAAAGCAAAACACATAAGAACACACCTAGGATTATTGTGGGCCATATTATATGTGGATATAAGTGAGAAATTGGCCTATGAAGGAAGATCAGATATCAGGTATATCTATGTTTAAGAAACTTTAAAAGGCACACCTTGGATGATTCTGAAATAGTCCTCCATTTTTTTCCAAGTTCATAGCAGATGCTATTTTTAACAGTGGGAGTGACTCTGGTATATACGTTTGTATTTTATGCATTACACACTTTTTCCGTCATCCACTGCTCATCCTACAAGTGGGAGTGAGTGAGGTGGAACAAATGTAGTGGGACTGTGGGAGGTTATTTTTACAATAGCCATCCGCTTTATTTTTATCTGTAGTAGGTTCTGTTCTGTTGGGAATCTAGATAAGAGCTCATTTCTGTTCTAATCTTACGCTAATGCTACAAAAAAGAACTATATCTCTACTTCGACTTAAGCAAGCATACGTCATTGAAATAGGATGTCCCGATGTGCCAGTAGCGATGTCATAATGTCTTGTCAATACTGGAGTTTTTTTTCCCCAACCAGTGGACACTGCCGATGACTATTATATGAACCATTTTGGGTATATACCACCGAACACATTTTTAGAACATTCAGATTGTTATGCAAGTGGTGAGCTGGTGTGTAACTAATTTTAATGTTTTGGAACTGTGGTTGTTGCTTTGGCTATAGATTATACTCCCTCCGCCCCTCAATATAAGTCCTCATTCTAGGGAAGCATTTTCCCACAATATAAGTCCATTGCGGAGATCAAAGTGTAGTTGTTGCAATATTCCCACCATATACCCCTCCTTTAATGCTGAAAAAATACATGGGTAGTTGTAGAGTATCTAGTATGTCATTTAATTGGGATTTTCATTGTCCAGTGACATTAAATTTTTCTTAGATTTAGTGCCTCGTTGGTCAATGCATATAGTAGGCTTTGGAGTTATATTGCGGGACAGAGGGAGTAGTTATTTTATGAACAGTTTAATGGAACATTGTAATAGTATCCAACCCTTTTGCAATGCTATATTAAAATGCTTTGAGTGGTATACTGAACGCAAAATTTGATATATACCTATGGAAGATGTCACATCACTATCCTATTTGCTAATTACAGTAGCCCATTATAGATACGATGTTAGGACATTCAAGCAATATGCTCACTCTTTAAACAGGTATATTCTCGAAGTGCGTAAATTCGACCCTCAATCTAATCGTTTATTCATCCATGGTTAATTTTGGATACTGCAATGGAAATCATTTGTGTGGAAAGTACTGCACGAAAATACTTTCCTATTGAAGATCATGAATTTGGGTCACTCACTGTGAAAGTTTTGTAGGGGATTTTCTGAATATATGACTAATGGAGGTGAATTGGCTTATCAACAACTTTGCGGGAATATTACAGCGGAATTCAGTGATTGCTCAATACAAGTTAACTGTACCTGACTCGTCTCCTTTTTATAATCAAAAGGTGTGATATCTAACATTGTTTGCTGCAGGTTCTTGAAATGGTAGCACTCCTCTCAATGCCAGATTTTTGTCGTGATGATCTTGCCAACTTACTGAAGGATGTGCAAGCACATGAGAAAGAGAAGTTACATCTGGTAAGCTGTCTTTGACTCTTTTTATTGTTGTATGGACTTCAATATAATTCAACTTTATGCTTTCCTTAAAAAAACTATACTTTAATGTTAAAAACATCAATATACGTAATATATGCTGTACATTTCATTACGTTCGCTAGTCAGTTATGACCTATGGAAGTTGTCATGGAGGAGCGATTAAAGACACAAGGAATTAAACTTGGGATTTCCATGTTGTCATTCTGATAGTTTTACTACATACAAATTTACCTCTTCCTTAGACCAAATTGAAAATGCATCCCAAATTCACAATGCTTGTCAATTCGGAGTTGTACTTGTACTCTAAAATGAATAGACCTGTGTACCTGTTTTAATAGTAATGTTCATCAATATATGCATTTGATGGTTAAAGTCTCATGGAGTAGTTAATTAGTGCATGATAGTATCAATTGGAATAGCATGGTATGTTCCTGTCTGATAACTACTCCAATCTCTTACTACTGCACCCTCAAAATATTTGGCACTGAGTACTTAGTCTGTTTTACTTATTTAGGTGCTTTAACTGCTTCTTTTCTATAGGAATTACATGGATTGAAATTTAAACTAGTTTCTGCTAGCAAGTTTTGTGATAAATGCAACATTTGTTATCGCCATCTTTTATACAATTTTTGTACACATTTTATTTTGACATTTTCTTCGGTCGCTGGTCAATTTGTTTATTGTATCTCTGATTTCGATCAGACAGCGAGGATTCAGGTGTTGAAGAAAGCTGGGCGCCCTTCAGAACGCCTGGTGAACCATGAGGATTGCAGGTCAATCAACATGGCCCAGCATGTGTGCGTGCACCTCAAGGAGATAACCGAGGCTGCTGGCACGGAGGACGTGGAGGCAGATGCGGAGTACGACGGTGCTCTCAAGGAGGCCATACAGGGTGTGCAGGAGGCGGTTACCAGCATAAACGAGCATTTGGAGGAGGTGCGCTACGAGATCGACGCGCTCGAGGCAGAAATGATTGGCAGCAACCTGACCGAAGTTGAGGAAGCGTCCTGATACGCTGTTGATAAAGTAGATGAGATATGTTGGTGCTGAAGAGTGCTAAGCAGCGTTTGGCACGAGATGTTTTGGAAATAGTTCGGTTGAACACTGACTGTTGAACCTGAAATTCTACTGTAGGTTAACTTATGTGTTTCATGCTCCTTTGGGGAGGAAAAGAAAATGAAATTGGATGGTTTCTTTCTACTAACAAAAAAACTTTGCGTCTTTGGTCTTTGGCTGTTCATTAGGGATGCATGTCGCGGCTTGGAGCCGGGGCTTGCTAAATTTTTCAATGGCACGAATGCTCGGTCCTTATTTCTGTGAGTGTTGGAAAAATGTGTTTTGGTTGGAACTGATTGTCATCAAATGCGGGCCGGGACTATTAAAAATGGAGGATGCTGTGTTCACAAAATGGTTGGCAGCGTGCTGCTATCCAACCTTCGTGTGTCTGTAACAACTAACATCTTTAAATGCCCTACTGGTCACCAAATTTCTTCACGATCCAGACCTCTCGGCAACACCCCGACCTGAGAACTGGCAGAGGCACCCGTGCAGCCGTGCCCAATCGTAGTGCTCACCAAAAATAAAAAGAGATGTACACACATATACGTTTAGTGGAACGGTGCGTTCCTGCGCTCAAGAGGTTGTGAAGCCTTCGATTAATTGCTCAGCATGTGTAGGAAACGTATACGTGAGTGTGTATATGTGGTGGGTGAGTGTAGTGTGCACGAGTTGTGTGTATTCGTTTTATACCCTAAAAAAGCAATACCCCGACCTAAGCACCTAACATAGTCAAAAAGGTACCATGCTTCGTCATTTTCTCTTATGGATTATTATGCCTTCTCATGCATAGCACATCATCATTCCCAAACCCTTAGCCTGGTCTGCTGCCTTTTTTCCCCACTAAGGTTGATAATAGATAACAGAAACAGAGCATACGATTCCCGTGGTAACCAACATGCATTATACCTTGTGCCATTGACAACCAGGGTTTCAAAAACCGATAAAAACCGCTCGATAACTGCGGTTTTCGACCTTACCGTTGCGGTTCAAGATTCAAAACCAATCGGTAAACCGGCCTAAATAAATTATTTTAAAAAAATTCAAAAAAATTGGAAAAATTTATGCGACGTAAACCGCTCGAAAACTATTAAAACCTGCTCAAAAACCGTTTTTAAGAAACATTCAATTGATCGAGTGGTTTTCGGTGAAAACCGAGCGGTTTTTTTTGTGAAAACCCGTGGTTTTCGTTGAAAAACGAATGATTTTCGATTTTTTTCCAATTTTTTTGATTTCTTGACCCATTGATTTCTAAGATTTTCAAGCGATTTTCCTTGAATTTCGAGCGGTTTTTTACTAAACGGTTTTTTAAACCCTGCCGACGACAAGCGAGCGAGCAACGGAGGCACGTATCCTCGTGCTCCCCTTAGACTATGTCCAGCGAGTTCCAGTCCCGGGCGTCTTCGCTTCGTGATGGGAAAAGAGGGCCGAAGGGAACGACGGCGGGCGTCCAACGGCTTCTCGTCCCGTGCGCGGATCGGAAGGGACAAGAGAGAGAATCCCAGGCGGGGGAGATTCTCTCGCCTTTCCCTTCCACTCGACGAGTGGGTGGACGAGCTCCGTGCGCGCGCTGGGGCGGAAGAGGGGTTGGAGCGGTGCGGAACCGGGGGCGATAAGCAATCGACGACGGCAAGGGCCGGCGGAAGGCGAAGAAGGCAGCGGCAGTGGGTGCTGAAGAGGGAGGACCTAGGCGTCTTCATCGACGTGCACGGAGACCACAACCGCCTCCACGCGAGGTAAAATTTCCTCGACCTTCCCCCGCGAATTTGTTGATGAATGTGTCATTGCGATCGGATTTTGGAGTTAATGGTACACGTCGGTGCTCTGATCTAGGGTTGATTAGCTGGTTTAGGGTTTTGGGCGGCCGCCATTAACCCTAAAGCTTCAATGTGACTCCAGTTCTTACAACAAATATTCAAGTTCTTCATTATACTTCGATCTGATTTATGAGGTCTAATGTCAGATTTACCTGGTATGAGTTTTAGGGTTTTGGGCGGCCACCATGTAAACTCTAGCTTCGATTTGACTGCACTAAAGCTATAATTCCATATTAAGCTTCAACTAATAGTCAAGGTTTTGCATCACCAAGAAACCTTTGCTGTTTGTGTGGTAGATCTCTTATTGTGTATGCAAATAATGGAATGCCCGATTAAGTTGAAAGTTGCAGCTCACGGGCTCAGAGCCTTCTGCAAGTTCTGGCTGTTGATGCGAACAAAACCTAATGAAAGAGCTCTTAGCACAAGCGTGACATTATCATGGTTTGAAACAACAACATAATTCTCTCCTGAGTTCCCTCTAATATCATCAAGGAAACCGGATCATTGTGATGCCACATATGCGTGGCAGCAGATAGGATGCCACAAATGAAGGCCTTCGGAAAAATCATAATTTGAAATGATGTTTGTTGTTCCGGTTCCACCAATCAATGAAGACACTGCCCTCTCTGTTTTCTGCAGAAATTTATAGTTAGGAAAATGACAAGACACAAAATCTAATATCCTTAAGAACCAGGTACTAATATATAAGATTCCTCATCTATGGTGGCAATACTTTTAGTACAAACCCAGCCTTCTGGCGCCATCTCTCTTCTGCTCGAACCAATCATCATGGGCCTTGACAGCATTTGCAATCCTAACAAAGAGGTGCTTGCTCATCCGAAATCTGGAAGGGCATAGCACATATCAGTGAAATAGCGGGTGTCGTAGTCGAAAAGTACCACCTCTCACATACCTACGCCTGAAGAATGCGTGGCCGTAGACGGGCGTGTCGGAGAAGTAGTCATTGTATAGCCTCGCCGCACCCTTGAGGTGTCGTCGGTGCACCACCGCCCGGCTAGGAACTGAGCCCCCCCACCGTGGGACGCTCTCTTGTGCTGCTAGTTCCTCTTCTTCATCCTCCAGCAACATAGCCTGATGAGTACGCCGAGAAAAGCTCAAACCACCACGAAATCAACTCATGGTTCTTGCTAGCTCTCAGTTGTGACGATGTTTGGCACCACACCCAACCTCCTTTAAATAGGCAATGTTGTGCTGATGATGTCTTCGCACATGCTACTTCCTTCCTCTGTAAGCAATCCTTAGCGGTTACAGTGTATTGTTATAATATATATGAGAGCAGTGCTTCAATGCTTTCCCTCCTAACACAAGTTGCACAGATTTTGAAGCAAGCGAAGGGGTAAGTAATCACTATCTACCCTTTATTCATACTTTAATATTTGTGCAACTGTAAAAAAGAGAAGCATGGAAGCACCTCTCTATATATGAAGGGATGAGAAGGAAATAGAGAAAGGACGATGTTAGAGATACAGTCTGGGAAGAGAATGAAATCTAGAAAGGGATTCCTGTCAGGGATGAAGGAATGGAATGTTAGGAAATTGCTGGAATAGTCTTATCCGCCGCCCCATTCGTGAATTCCTCCTCCGACTCGCGCGTGCTCGCAGATCCAGGCACCCTCCCGCCTCCACCGACCACCGATGAGCCGCCGGCGAGTGGAGGCATGCGACTCCTGGCGCCCGCCGCCCGCGCCTTCGCTCCTCCTGCGCGCTGGCCTGGGCCCGCGCGGCCGCCCCTCCCCGCCCTGCGCCTTCGCGTCCCTCTCCGTCCGCGAGGGCGGGGCCGGGGTGGCCGTCAAGGTGGAGGCGGCGGCGACGGCGGCCGTTCGGGACGAGGTGAGGGATAGGGAGAAAGGGAATGCGAGGACGGCTGTGGTGGAGGATTCTAGGAAGGGCAAGGTGCCGCCGGCGGGGCAGCTGCTGCGGCACCCCCTGGCGCTGCTGGCGCTGGTGCCCAACAGCGTCGCGCTCTTCACGGCCGGAGCAGCAGCGGGCGCCGTCGCAAAGACGCTCACCGCGCCGCTCGACCGCGTCAAGCTCCTCATGCAGGCACGCGGCACTCTGATTCTGACGCCCCTCCGATTCATGCTGCTGGGTGGATGGCCGATGTTTTTTACCCCCATTTCTTCTGTTCTCCTTGTAGACGCATAGCGTGCGGGTGGCGGGGGAGAGCACAAAGAGGGGAATTGGATTCCTTGAGGTAACAATGCCACCGTCTCTCCCCGTTCGTTTTTTTTTGCAAACTCGCGAATGATACAGAGACTGAATTTTGGTATGGTTAATGCGGACCTTTGCAATTTACCCGTAATGCTGTGAATTCAAAACTGCAGCTTCCAAATACATCACTTAAAGAAAATTCGGAATGAACTGAGTTCTGTGGGGCTTCTCACAACATTCTTCCATCAACTCTATAGAAATACGCAGTGGTGTGGTGTTGCAGTCGTATATAAATTGATCGGGAGTAAGAAAAAAAACCTTTGCTGTACTAGAAAGAATTAGGTAATCCAAAACTTAAGATAAAAAAGCAGTAGTAGGAAAAACTTGTGATAGAAAGGCGCTAGTGGGACAAAAAACTTGGGTTTTCAGTATTTTTTTTTGACAGGCAACAGTAGGGGAGAACCCGACTGAGATATATTATATTAAAAATATGATAATTACAACTGGTTTTTACAAGGATCCGAAAGAACAAGCCACAGGTCCACAGAATTTTAACAAAAAAAAAACAACAACAATATCCCCACACTTGGGTTTTCAGTATCACCAAGTCATGTTTTGCTATATGAGACAAGAGTTCCAGATCTTCTTCTTCCTGTGTTGTTAGAACAAGCCTTCCATCCTTTATCCTTTCCTGTGTTTCTTTGGGGGATTGCAGGGATCCTTGGATGTCTCTGTCCCGACCATTTTTTTTCCTGATAAGCATGCTGAGTATGAGGATAAACCCCAATTTCCTTGGTTGAAAAGCTCTCATGCATGACACTCGTTAGCTCTACGCTGAAGATGGCAATATTCTGAATTGTGTTCAATCATATATAGATATGCTTGTCATGAATCTTTTTATGTTCATATGATCACCTGATCTGAGCTTCATATAAGTTTGATTTTTTCAGAATTCACTATCTTTCTTGTGTGATTCAGAAATGTCATTAATTGTACTTATAGCTTCATAAGGTTTTATTAGTTTAGCTATTAGTAATATGATATCAGATTTTTGTGTTTCATGTTTTGATTAGTAAACACAATTGACCTTGGTTTTGCCTGGTTTTCATATCTAGTTTAACATGTTCCCTCTGTCAGGTTAACTTCCTTTTTAACACAAAAAACTATTACTCCCTCCGTCCAAGTTTATAAGGCGTATTTCTTCTTGGCACATAGACTAAGAAGATATTGAAAATGAATAATTACCCCTAATTATTATCACTAAGCACTATATTCAATATATGCATGTAGAGAATATGAAGGAAAGATGGATATTTATTAGGGTATATAGGGAGCATCACACTAATTTTGCATTGGAATATGAGATATGCCTTATATTTATGGACAAGACAATTCAAAAAATAAGACATAAACTTGGACGGAGGGAGTATTAACTATTTCTCTTGGATGGATGAACTTGAGGTTTCCACTTCAGAACAGAGGAGAGGAACGATAGCTTTCTTTTGATGCCCTTTTCATTGGTGATACTTGGAGTCACATATGTGGGTAATCATGTAATCTGATACATCTATAATTATGTAGGCTATTGCAGAGATAGGGAAGGAGGAGGGTCTGAAGGGTTACTGGAAAGGCAATCTTCCACAGGTGCTTGATATTCCCCATCATGCAAATTGTGAGTTTGTGACTCATGCACAGTATATCTTGTGGTTCTGTGCTGACTCCGTTGCTTCTCCATAAACTCCTCCAGGTTATCCGCATAGTTCCTTATAGTGCGGTGCAACTTTTCTCATATGAAGTTTACAAGGTCATAACTACTCCTTTGCTACCATTATTCACTGATCAATTTTACTTTCTTGTGATTGTGAGTTTCACATTCTTTTTATTTTACAATGTCACTGCTTTGCATTCAGAAAATTTTCCGGAGAAAGGATGGGGAGCTTACTGTATTTGGGAGACTTGCTGCTGGTGCTTGCGCGGGCATGACATCTACACTTGTAATTTATTTATTTTTTACTTCCTAGCAAATGCCCATGTATTTCTAGTTTGATTGGTTAGATGAGGAATATGGACGAAATTGGTTGTGTTTTGGTCATTATGATGGTTAAAATTCGTCAAAATAGGCAGATTTTATTCATTCTTATCATTCTCTGAATTTTCATTTTGTACTTGCTGATAGGTAACTTACCCACTGGATGTTCTCCGGCTTAGGCTAGCAGTTGAATCTGGACATAGCACTATGTCTCAGGTAACATCTAACAACTTTTATAAGCACACCTTTCTGTTTCTAGAAATTGGCATAACCCGATGACTTTGTAGGTTGCTCTGAACATGCTGAGAGAAGAAGGGTTGGCCTCCTTCTATGGAGGCCTGGGTCCATCTCTTATAGGAATTGCTCCTTACATTGCTGTAAACTTCTGTGTTTTTGACTTGTGAGATTCTCTCTACTGCATCTTCATACTATGATATACGAATGTTGGTCTCAGATTTAGATATTTACTGTCCTCACATTGTTTCTTATCCTATTCTATTCTGTATGGAAGAATGAAGAAATCTGTACCCGAAAAGTATAAGAGTAGACCAGAGACATCTCTAGCAACTGCTCTTCTTTCAGCAACATTTGCAACTATGATGTGTTATCCTCTGGACACTGTTAGAAGGCAGATGCAAATGAAAGGCTCGCCATACAATACTATTTTTGATGCTATTCCAGGTAGCTCATTTGAATTACACTAGCCTCGCATAAGCAGCATCTTTTCATCTTCTGCATACCACATAACATTCACTTGATCAATCAATGTGAAATATGTTATTTGCTAGTCCTACATACTCACATGCAGTTTGATCTTGTGTTTTGGGTAAAATGAACCACTTTTTTGAGTTTGTTTTAATGCCAAATGCAGGCATTGTGGAGCGTGATGGTCTAATTGGACTATACAGAGGTTTTGTGCCAAACGCATTGAAAAATCTACCAAATAGCAGGTGTAATTTCTGTCACCATGGTGCTGAAATATATTTGATTAAATTTTGGCAGCATTGATATCTAGTGGCATGTTTAACTAGGCACACAAATGCTCTTCTCACAAGTTTGTTATATTCATACAGCATTAAACTGACTGCGTTCGACACTGTGAAGACATTGATATCTACTGGACAGAAGGAACTGGAAAAATTAATGCAAGAAAATCAGGAGAAAACAAGCTAGGAAAATATCCTTACTCAAATCTTTAGGGCTCAGGGAGCAAGCATGTTACCTCTTGGCATGCTACATTTTGCTTTTCTCCCCCCTTTCCTGGGGCCATTTTTTTTGGGGGGGTTTAGATAGCACATATTTTTTTTGTTCCTTTTAGTTGGTCCTATGCATTGCTGGAGATAGAAGAGGCATTAGAAGCAAATAAGGCAATAAGTTATTTTCTTCAGTGCCAACTTGGCTTTAGCTAGCGTCAGTAGGAGCATTCACCCAGCAGATCTTATTTATTTGAATGAAAGCATATTTTGACCTCAAAAGTTCTTCAAAAAGCCTACTAGCAGGTTATTGCACACTAGCAGGTTCTCCTTGAATGGAATAGCATATTTGTTCTACAGATTGGGTGGTTAGCTAGGGTAGTGCTGATACTGTACATCGGAAGCTGAACTGCGGAAGCCTTGTGATTCACTGTTGAACCGTTGGCTTTAGTTTGGTCAACTGCCGAAGTCTATTTCGTCATGGTTGCTTTTGACGGCAGTCTGTTTTAGAAAAGTAGGCGATGGAATGGAAAGAATGAAATATAATTTACGGAGAGGAGAATGTATCTAGTTTTTTATATCGAGGAGAATTTATGTATTTATTTGTCTATTTTCAAGAAGTGAGGAGATGTTGGACAAATTGTACTGTTCTTTTATGATCTAGATCTGCTTGTGGCTTGTAGTGATGGGTTGAAAGTTGAAACTCGACCTAATGATGTATCATGTGCATGCAATGGTGAAATCAAACCAAATTCCAGTCCATATTCTAAACATGAAGTTGTACATTGCTGGAGTTGGATCTCACTGGTGATGTTAGGGTGCGTTTGGTTGCCTGGATGAGGTTGGATGGGATATGACCATCCAACCTGGATGGGATGAAATCATCCAGGTAGTTGTTTGGTTGGGTGGATAGGGATGAGCCAATGTTTTGTTTGGTTGGATGGATGAATGTGGATAGGATGAGCTAATTTTTTGTTTGGTTGCATTGATGAGGATGGATGAGCTAGTTGTAATAAAGGTTTCGAATTTTGGTTTGAAATTTTTCGATGAAATTTGACTTAAATTTGAATTTTTGGAGAAAATTTGACCAAATTTGAATTTTTGGACAAAATTTGACCGAAATTTGAATTTTTGGACAAAATTTGAATTTTTGAACAAATTTGATTTTTTGACAAAATTTGAATTTTCGGTCAAAATTTGACCAAAATTTGAATTTTCGGACAAAATTTGACTAAAATTTGAATTTGACTGAGTACACTTTGACGAAATTTGAATTTGACCGAGTATACCTCTTCGTACAACAAACTGGATGAACTCGTACGGCCTTTTTTCAGGATGACTCATCCAAAGATCTTGAAGGAATATTCCAAAAAACTGGACAGTCATATCCACCCCATCCACCCAACCAAACAATTGGATGGCTCTAAATCCAGGGACCGCCATATCTCATCCACCTTCATCCATCCAACCAAACGCCACCTTACTTTACATGTTTGTCCTATACTAACATGACTGAACATTTTTATATTTTCGAGACGCACATGCCAGATTATTAATATCAGTACAAGAAGCTTTTCTATAATTTATGCAATGCTTGACCTTCTGTAGTTAGAAGCTGATGTTCTAAAACAAAGACAATAGTAGCCAATGAGCGGTTGATTTCATTGCATTGCAATTTAACTTTTGGACCTCTATCGTTTATCAGAGCTGAGGTGCCAATATTTACGCCCGTACAGAGCAAAGGTTCGGAGCAAGATACCTTGATAAACGGGTAATTGAGGAACCGAGCAAGAATTCAGGATGGAAAAAACTCGCTAGGAAATTCTAAAATAATTGTATCGATTCTTATAAAATTCTCTCATTCTAGGTAACCCTAAATGGTTCTCAAATAGTTGGAATTTGTGCTTTGAGTCCATCGTACCATCACAACACATGGAAAGATAAGCCACAACAACCGTCTAGCTGCAGAACTCAGGCTTGAATTAGAATGAAAAGTTTTGATCGGAATTGAGAGTAATGCAACATTTATTGTAAAACCCCTTCATAGCACATGAGCAGCAGACTAGAAAGAGCACTAAATTCTCAAGGCAAAAGAGTTGGGTTACCCCTTCTCTCTCTCACACACACACAAATTCTATTCCAACACTGTTTGGGTGAACCATAATTTCTTGGAAGGTTTTGAAAATGAAAACTATTCTCAATTCTCATGAAAATTGAACTTTTTCATACAAAATTCTTACTTTTAAAATGTGTCTTTACATAGTAAAATTTGCAAATTGTACCGTTTCTTTGTCGTCGTGGAACCACGGACATGGCTACACGCCTACACTACACTTGTTAAAAACTAAAAAAAAAATCTCATTTCAAACGTCTTACATTTTTTTGAAAAAAAAAATCGGAGAAGAGTCGGTTGCACGTTGGAGCTTCAAATGAGGAGCACCGCCGCTCGTCCCCTGCACCCGGCTCACCTGCATCACCCCCTACCTAGACGCAAACGGATCCCACCGACACCCGATGGTCCACGTCGACCGGGTCCAGCCCCCGCTCCACCCACCCCGTCCTCCCCCGTCCCTCTTGAAGGCCGGACGCGGCTCCCACCTCTTTCCACATCAACCGCTCGTCTCTTTTTCTTCGCCCCGAGGAGGAGGCGAGCGAGCGCGAGCGCCCGATATCTCCAGGAAGGTTGGTGTGCCAAACTCTCTCTCTCCCCCTTCCCCCCCGATCTCGATGAATGTAGTGCCGATCTTTCTCGGACTCCTTCTCGATTAGTGGCAGCAATGCCGCTTCAGATCCGCAGGACGGGGTCGTAGATCTACCACGTGTGTTCTTGCGTTTGCTGTTAGCATGTGGCGTGGTGGCGCGTTCGATATTGACGCGGGCTCTTGTTTCTCCGTCCTAATCGTTGAGTCACCACAGCTTGCCAGATCTTGGATCGGTCGGTGCAGCGCGGCATTTCCGCGTGTTGTTTTGTTTTGAGTTGTACATTGTTCGGTTTGATCCGGTGGTTTTTTTCTTCTTCAAGAAATGGCATGATATTATGTTCCTTCGTGTAGATCCATCACTTTCAGGCTTGCGAATGTTGTTAGACTTGCGCGATGCGGAATCGTTGATTATCTTTTTGTCGGTGATCTGTTCTTGGTATTGGCTGAGGCGATCACCTTGTCCGTTGCGCGATTCACATACTTTTGAATCAACACTAGTTGCACTCCTAATGTAGATATGCTCTGATTCGTTTTGAGTGGATTGCGATCTAACCAAATGTGATATGCAACCCATTTTGGTTGATACCGCAATACTTTGCTCTCGCATTCTTTGTGCCGAGATTTATATTAGATTGATTTCGCCTGCATGGGCTGTTGTGCCTTCTGTCTCATGTTGATTTTGGTCGGTTAATTGCTTGTGCAGTTGCGGCAAGATGGGGCTCACCTTCACGAAGCTCTTCAGCCGCCTCTTCTCCAAGAAGGAGATGAGGATCCTCATGGTCGGTCTCGATGCGGCTGGTAAGACCACAATCCTCTACAAGCTCAAGCTCGGAGAGATCGTCACCACCATCCCCACAATCGGTAAGAATCTATTCTCGTACTTTTGGTTTAGATGGATCATTCATGTATATGTTGAATGCATTCATATAGCTTTATCCACGGGCAGTTACAAGGTAAACAATGCTTAAGCATATTGGATCTGTTCTGAGATAGGTGGTCTTTCTTTTTTAAGAAAGTGGACTTGGAAAATAGGGGTACTGGTCTGAGTTTAATAATATAAATTATGAGTTGCACTTGCATATCCTAACTCCTAAGTATGTTTGTCATGGGGCAATGCCAACGGATGAACAGTGCAAGCAGCAGTATGACCTACACAGTGCCTCAATTGTGCTTTTTCTATGCTAACTGTTTGGTACTTGATTGCTTGTATTCTTTATTTTCTTAGCACATATATCATCTGCTCCATATCATTCCTCATTTTCCATTTGTTTGTGCCACAGAAGTTAACTCTGTTTGATTTGTTCTTTGGCGCATGTTTGTAGTTTACAATGTGGTTAGATATTGGATTATATACATCATTTTTTGTTCCCTCTTTTTTTTTTTGTGCAGCCTGTTAATGTTGGAATATGAACAGCATGCAACTGTATTTGCAAAGTGCTTGTAAAGATAGGAAAGATAATAATGAATTACTTTTCTTTTTGTGATATGAAGGGTTTAATGTGGAGACAGTTGAATACAAGAATATTAGCTTCACTGTCTGGGATGTCGGCGGTCAGGATAAGGTACATGCCTATTCTTTATTGCTTCATTAGAAAGGTTGTTATATATCTTAACAGAATGCAGGAACTGCAAACTTATATAGTCAGGGTTTCGGAAACCGTTTAACGTTCATAACATTCTGCTGTTGAAACTACAGATCAGGCCTTTGTGGAGGCACTATTTCCAGAATACTCAAGGTCTTATCTTTGTTGTTGATAGCAACGACAGAGATCGTGTTGTTGAGGCCAGGGATGAACTCCACAGGATGTTGAATGAGGTAAATTCTATCTCATAATGATGCTTTTAGAGCAGATATTTTAAGTTTGCAATGCAGATATCTTCACAAGATTACAAAGTATGACATCATGACAACAATGTAGTAATATGGGCTGATACACATCTGTGCTGTCAGATATTTAAAAAATGTTACATTTAATTCAAGTTGTTTTGCTCAAAAGTTTGCAATATACTCAACTGATTTAGTGACCAATACTGATATGAAGTATTGGATATATGTCTATACTTCCGACATCTCTATATGTTTGACTTATGTTGTTTTTTAGAGGCTTAGAGCTATTAGACATACAACATAAAAAACAACTGAAAAAGGCTGCAATTTTACTATAGCCATGGAAATAATTCGAGATTATCCAAAATCTGAATTCTGATTCTGAATTGAATAGCCATGTGCCACTTAATATTTTGAGATTAGAGCCCAGTATAAATGAAGCCAACAATTACACACCCGAGATTTTACTATGGTCAAGCGTATGCAATCTGTAGAATGAATATCAGTTCCACATGGCTAAGGTATGCCTGTAGCCTTTAACTTTTAAGAGGCACTCATGCCAGGGCTTGAATATCCTTCTGGATACTCAGATTCCGCTTCCAGTTACACTTGGGACTATATTACATGCATATAGCAGTGAGTCTTTGGAATTATTGCCTTACTTGGGCATGCATTTTGAGTCTTAAGTTGCATGACATTGGCAGGACGAGTTGAGGGACGCTGTCTTGCTTGTTTTTGCTAACAAACAAGATCTGCCCAATGCAATGAATGCTGCTGAGATCACGGATAAGCTTGGTCTCCATTCCCTGCGCCAACGCCATTGGTAAGATATGGTTGCTTTAGTTATCACTTGTCAAGATGTTACATATCCTACTTGTCCTGCCATCCATTTTATTCTCGTTCTAAATTTCTTTACAATCTTATTGGCCATTTTATTTTATTTTTTACTCTTCCATTTTAAGCTGTCATTTTCTGCACGAATTTTCTTATTCTTTTTCCACTTTATTGTCCAATTCTTTTCAAATTAAACTAAATAATGTCGAATTCACCATATTTGAATAACTGTTAGATCTTACCATCTTATGTGACATCTTTTGTAGCTCATAGAAGTGTTTATGGCATTTACTTATTTGCAGTAAGAGCAAACCTATATCTTTTTAAGTGTATGGTGATAGATTTGCTTAAGGATTTTTTTTCCCCAGAGAACATGATTTGCTCACGGATTCAGTATCCACCTCCTTGTGTTCGCTTATACATGAAATGATTCTTTGTTACATGATGGCTGGACTCGTCTAACACATTAGAACCTGCTGGATTTTTTTACTGTCAACCTAGGTATATCCAGAGTACTTGTGCCACAACAGGAGAGGGTTTGTACGAGGGTCTTGACTGGCTCTCCAACAACATTGCAAACAAGGTACCTAGTTCCCATGTGCCATTACTACATTTCTTTGGCTAGTCATCATAGAATTTTATCAGCATTCCATACTCTCCAAACAAACCAGACCTTTTTCTGGACTAATTGTGATGCTGTTCGTCCGGCATACTGATGGATTTTTTTTCTCTATTAACGCAGGCCTGATTGAACCCGTATGCGGTTTTGTGGAGTACATTGCAATTGCATTTTCCGCAGGAGCAGAGGCACTAGTCCTTTTGACCTTCAGACTTGGATTACTGTTTCATCGGAGTGTTCGTGAAGTATTGCATCTCCTTGTTAGGCTTTTCAGAAAGCTGCTTTGTTATGTTATTATTGTTAACTAATTACTCTGTAAAACCTCTTCCGATATCAAGACTTTGTAATTGGCGGTTCGATTTAGATCATATACCGATTACTGCAGTTTATACCGAAGTATCGTTAATAAGCTATGCTTCAGATTTTCTTAGAACTGGGTTACCTAAACATTGTGTTTCCTCGATGCTTGACATTGCACTTGAACTGGGGCATTTCAGATATCGCCAAAACTGTAGCAGTGCAACTTCTTGCAGTTGCTTGCCTTTCTTGCACCGCAGAATCTTGTAACTTGTAGGAATTTGTTCCAATTTCCTTGTCATGCCTAAAAATGATCTCCTGATAAAGTTACTATATCGAAATAGGCGAACATGGAAGTACATCAAACGCCATCGCAATACCATACAGAGACTTCCATGCTTATTAACAGCAGTAGCTAATATTGCATAAAATGTCGCAAATGCAGAAATGCTACAGCTGATTGTTCACAACATTATTCAGTGCAGTAGCAGCACAGAAAAGCTTCTTTAAGAGCAAGGTTCATGTTAGGTGCAGGAAAGAGAAAAATATTGTTTAATATTTAACAGATACTTTTATTGATGGTTTTACGTTATGTGTATTATCATATAAACAATCTATCTATATTATACGAAGAGATTATTATAGATAATTATATAGATAATTTATTATATAATCTGTCTTCTATACTATCTACAGATTACATGTACTTACAGACAATCACCCTCTGTACTACTGCTCTAAGCTGCAGCTCGAGCCGCCGGAGCCGCTCGACCTCCCTGCCAAGGAGGCCGCAGCGCACCAAGCTGGCCGCCGTGCGCCACAGCAGCCGGAGGTCACCCCACGGCTCGCCGGGCACCATCCGCTTGAGCAGGTAGCTCTCGAACGTTCGCCGCTGCACGTACTCGTCGGCGCACATCTCCACCCGCGCCTCGCGCCCGGCGTTGCCGCCGTAGAACACGCGCTGCAGCAGGTCCAGGAACCGGAACATGAGCAGGAACTCGTCGTCCCACCGCCGCAGGTACCCGCGCCTCAGCCCGGCCTCCGTCACCGCGCCGGTGAGCTCACACTCCTCGGCCATCGCCCGCCCGCAGAGACTGCCGGACTTGGCCGCGAAATAGATGCCCTCGCCAGAGCACCGGGTCACGTAGCCCGCCGCGTCGTCGACAAGCGCCACGCGCTAGACCAAGCAGCGCGGGCAAGGGTGCTCCGGGATCGGGTGCGCCTCCACCTTGGCCACACGCCCGCCAGCGATCTTGTGGCCCGCGCGCACGCGGATGCTGGACTGGAGCTTCTTGATCTCCGGCTTGGCGGCGACGGTGCCGGTCCCGACGGCGACGTGGTCGCACTTGGGGAATACCCAGCCGTAGAAGTCCGGAGACACGTCCCCGCCCACGTACATCTCGGCGAGGTCGTCGTAGTACACCATGGCTCCCTGGAAGGCGATGGCCGTCGTGTAGTCGCCCGCGCCGACGACGGCGTCGACTTCAAGGACGCTCCTGGTGGAGGAGGAGGAGAGGTCTTCGGAGGACGAGATGTAGTGAACGAGGTAGGTGTCGGAGGGACCTGCGGGGAGGGAGAGCGAGGTCACAAGGCCGGGGACGAGGGTGGCGCCGACGCCGGCGGCACGGCAGCGGAGGAAGGAGTCGAGCACCTCGCGGCGGAGCATGGAGATGAGGGAGCCGGGGGACGCGCGGGAGAAGTCGGCGGCGAGGTTGGAGGGGGAGAGGACGCGCATGCGGGTGACGCGGCGGTTGACGAATGCCGCGGGATGGCGAACTCGTCGAGCATGCAGAAGCGGGATGGCGCCGCCGCAGGGCTTGGCCCCCACCGGGTTGTGATCGAGGAGGAACGCCTGCGCGCCAGCAGAGGCGAGCGCCTCGGCCGCAGACGAGCCAGCCGGGCCGCCGCCCACCACGGCCACGAGCAGCGGGCGTGGCGGTGCGGAGGCGGAGGACGAGGAGCAGGTGATGGCGAGCGGGCCGGGGAGTGGCTAGGGCCCTGTACTCTTTTTTTTTTTTTAAATCTAGGTCCGCACGTGTATTTGCAAATTTAGCTTCATCCTTACCGTGAAGAGTGTGGCCTATCGTGGTAGGGTGGCTTTCGTGCTACTTGGACACAGTAGCAAGCTTCTCACGTGCTTGCTCGTCCTATCGCAGCGTCGGTCAACTTCAGCGCTCTCCTGGAACACATAGGCAGGTGTCACCTGTCGCATCTTTCACAGTAGAGGAGGAAGCAAAATGTACAAATACATGTATAGACAGAGAGGAGGCTATATTTGAAAAAAAAGAAATACAGGGGAGGAGAGCTAGATAAGCATGGTTTGGCGGCCACCGTCGTTTATGTGATTTGGGAGAAAGGGGGTTAAGTTCATGCCGTGTTGTGGTCGTAGACTTGAGTATTTCTTCCGTCTCAGGAGCTTCGAGTGTAGCTATGGGTGCTGTGTGATGCTACAGTATCCGACTAGGGATGGTTTAAAACATGTTGAAAAAACTACCTACTGAGCAGTGTTTTAATGTTTTTCCTTTTAATACAAGTTGCACAAATCTTGAAGCAAACGAAGGGGCAAGTAATCACCATCTACCTTTCATTTATACTTTAATATTTATACAACTGTCAAAATGAAAAGCATAGAAGCACCTCTCCTACTTATACCGGAGCTTTGAGCTTTTTTTTTCTTTGATAATTTTTTTAATTTGGCCCGTACAAACGAATTTACTAAACTGTTCCGACCGTGAAAGCAACGGCGACACGACAAAGACATTAATATCGAGACACAAGTTGGTAGAGGCAGACCAGTCGGTTTGGTTCCCTCCCCTTTCTTGCCTCGATGGTTCGGCCTCCTGGCCACTGTGACACAGGCGCAACATGCAAATCTAGCACCTAGCGATCCTCTCCCTCCCCTCCTAGCCTCCTCCTCCCATCCTCTGTCTCCCCCCTCCCTAGGTTCGGCTCGTCACGGCGAGCCATTGGTGCCCTCTTGTCACTACCCCAGCCAGCTTCCCCACAACGAGCTTCCTCCTCCCGTCCGTCGAGCCGCGCCTCCTAGCGGTGGCTGTTGCGCCATGGCGGCCTGTCCTTCCCGTGGCTGATGGCCTACCTCGACTCCTTGGTGTGGACACCCTGGGCGGTGGCCACAAGCGCCCTGCCTTCTTTGCTGGCTTGCTCGGCGATGCCGCCTCGCGCTTGCACCGCTACAATGTTGTGTTCCTACCCGGTGCCCCCTCCCTGGCTCAGTGTCACCTCACCATTGACCCTCTACGCTCCTTGGCTCCTCATCGTGTTGCGCCGTTGTTGAGCAATAGCCGCCGCCTAGGCGCCTAGAGTTTCTTCGGTTCTTTCTCAATCTCAGGTGTACTCTGTTGTTCGAATTGAATTAGGGATTAGGGATGACTAGATGGGGTAAACCAGTAAAGGAACATGTGGTGTGGTGGGGCGGATGTGAGTGAGGCTGAAAGTGACTTTATGGGTTTTGACAAAGGCCCATGAAGTAGCTCTCAACTATCCTTCCTTTTCTTCCTTATTTTTCTTTAACTCATCGAACAGCTTAAGAAATTTTCTACTCGGCTCCCTCACGACGGGCCGCGTCGCTCAGCGGTGAGAAGCCTCGCCCGTGAAACCGAGGTCGCGCTTTCGAGTTCGCCCGTGGGCGCGCGCGCGTCGCCCTGGTGGGTTTTTTGCCACGCGGCCGTGTGGCGCCAGCGCACAGCCGTCACGTGGCCTAGGTTTTTTTTTGGTGAAAAAGGGCTCCGGAAATCCGTAAGATTACATGCAGGTCTTTTTTTTTACTAAAGGCCCCTAAAAAACACGAAATTTGTCCCGAAAATTTTCTAGAATTACATCTAGCGCCCTTTCTTTGTGAGAAGGCCCACGACAGTTCTTTTTTCTTGGCGGGAAGGCCCCCGAAAGTTCTAAAATTTTTCTCATAAATTTCTAAAATTATGTCCATATCCCTTTTTTCACGTGAAAGCCACCAAAAATTCCAAAAAAAAAAAAAAAATCACGCGTGCCGCATGGAGCGGGTTTTTTTTGGATCGACACAGCCACGAGTTGCGAAGATTACGAAATTTGTCCCGAAAATTACCAAACATTACATCCAGGTCCCTTTCTTCGTGGAACGGCCCTCGAACATTTCTTTTTTTCTCGGGAAGTCCCCTAAAAATTCCGAGATTTTCCCCCAAAAAATCCTAAATTACATTCATGACCCTTTTTCAACGGGAGGCCCCAAAAAATTTCGAAATTTGTTTTTCCCTGCACGACGCATGGAACCGGATTTTCCCCAAATCCGCACGGGCACGCGTTGCGGCTGGCGCGGCAGCCACGTGTTGTGAAGATTACGAAATTTGTCTCAAAAATTACTAAACATTACATCCAGGTCCCTTTCTTCGTGGGAAAGCCCCCTAACATTTCTTTTTTTTGCGAAAAATCCTTGAAAATTTCGAGATTTGCCCCCAAAAAAACCTAAAGTACATCCATGTCCACTTTTCAACAGGAGGGTCCTAAAAAAAATCCGAAATTTGCTTTTCCCCACACAACACATGAAACTGGATTCCGCAAATCCGCACGGGTACGCGTTGTGGGTGGCGCGGCGTGCGCACGAAAACGCATCTAGTTAATCTAACAGCAGGTAGGAAGGATCAGTTGTTTTGGAAAGCAACCACGCATGGCGAGTACACTGCGAGGTCAGCTTATAATCTTTCTTTTTCCATGGCGTCAACAGGGTTCGCGTGCCACAAACTAATTTGGAAGTTTAAGGCCCCCTTAAGATGCAAGTTCTTCGTGTGGTTCGCGATTCGTCAGAAATGCTTGTTTAACTTCGGATTACCTCCGGCGCCGCGGATGGCCTCATGATGATTAGTGCAGTCTTTGCCATGCGATCCCGGAGTCGTGCAAACATTTGTTTGTTGACTCTACTGTTGGAATTACATAGGCTAGGCTCAAATAATTCAGAAATAATTTATGAAACAATCCTAAAATCCATTAGATGAAAGAGAGGTGGAAATGCAATAGTCTCATATTGCTAGTGGAGGTGGATGAAGACCACCTTATAAGGTGAGTTTCCCTCCACCATGCTAGATCATGAGGAGAGAAAGGAGAACTCACACGTACGCGACATGTGCGTGAATGGTGCAACGAAATCGAGTCTGATGGCTTACGCAGGCGTAGTTCTCTTCTGCAGTTTTTTGCAGCGTGGGACTAAATGATCAACACGTTTACGTTGTGCGGAATTAACTGCACGTAGAATTCGTAACCGACTCAAATCGTGGAACGGATTTGACGCGATATCTGTAACCGACTCGTATCGTGCTCCACGATCCTCTTTCTATTATATATACGCAGAACAGAGATCAGATACCTCTTGAACCTTTTGCCTTCCATCTTGTACTGTGCTGCCTCCGTCTTCCCGTCCCTTCACCGGCGTGCGCCAAACTGTTGGGAGAGCAGGTCTCCAAAACGTCCGTCCTCGAGATCCTGCGCCGGGAGAGGGTGAATCACGTTTTTGGGAAGCGTCTCCACGCGACTGCTTGCTGATTTCTTCATCGACGATCGGCTTCGTCTACTGATCTTCATCAACATCCACTACTGGTTCAGCCACGTCTTCGCGTCATCTCAGTAACGCACGTGAAACTCATCTATGTTCTGTTTATCTAATAATATGGTGAGATAGACATTGCAATTGGCATATTATTTCTGTCTAGTTTATTTGTTTTGTCTGTTCTAGTTTCAATTATTATTATATCTTATTTTTTAAAATAGATTCATCATTAATATACCTAATTATCCAACATCTACTTGTTCTCAGCAAGTATGGCTCCTCTTGAAGAACTGGACGGGAATAGTCTTACCTGTCCCGGCTGAAAAGGTTTCATCTCCTCTGAAGAGTGGTGGCTGGCAAAAGAAAATAACGTAGGGAATTGATAAATGGTACTTGAGTGTGTTTTTTATTTGTGAGTATTTAATTTTTTTGTCTATGAGATATTAGTATTTTTTTTGTGAGTACTTAATTTTTTTTCTATTAGAAATTACTTTGTGATCCACGTTGAGCTTTATCATTTTGACTTT
Source organism: Otatea glauca (assembly GCA_036346275.1). Taxonomy (NCBI): domain Eukaryota; kingdom Viridiplantae; phylum Streptophyta; class Magnoliopsida; order Poales; family Poaceae; genus Otatea; species Otatea glauca. The sequence goes on along the minus strand of CM070711.1, from coordinate 16,049,876 downwards.
ATCAATATTTGATTTTGTGATCCACGTTTTTGTTTGTTATGTTCCTTCTTTTTTTTTTTTACAAATTTTCACATTATTTTTTACATAATTTAATTTGTGTAAAACTACTATATAATTGATGTAAAAAAGATCATACAGAAAAGAATAATGTTTTGTTTACAAATTTTCACATTCTGCTGCATTGGAGGATCTGGAATGAGATGAATTCAGAGGCGCAAGCTTGGAAAGCGATCAACTTTTTTCGGTCGATTAAGGACGAACTTTGGTCTTGGCGGGCGTTTCTCTTCTAATCTTAATATATTCGGCTAGCAAATATTTTGCTGGCCCATCGAAAAAATCTCCGGTGACGGTGACGGCAACCGACTCGCATTCTATCGGATTCAACTCCGCGTCTGACCGTTGCCCGTCTCCGGTTGTACGTGCGGTAAGCGTTCGACCTCGGACTTCGGCGTCCGAGAACGGTGATAACCCGAAGAGCGCAAGGCGTTGCTGCAGCGGCCGCCTTCATCAGCAGCACCACCGAGGGATGCGCGGGACAAACCATGGCCACGCGCGTCCCTCCTATTCCTTGCGGCGGATGCCGCCTTCTTGTGCGGCGTCGCGGTGTCCGCTTCTTCTACGGCAATGGAGAAGCTAGGCACATGGACGGTATTTGGAGAAGGCATCAGTCTAATTGTCGAGGTATTTGAAGAAGGCACATCAACGGTAGTCTTGAGGGTGGTACAAGATTCGTTTCGAGGAAAACGGGGCCAGTGATCGCAGGGTCTTTCTCCTCGTGTCGATAATATTTACAAAAATAATATGCTAAAATAAAAAAAATCGATAGAGAGCCGCCACCAACGATCACGGTGTCCATGTTACATTACTATGGAAGGTACTGTAGCACACGTGAAACGACTCTTTCCCGCACCTAGAAAGCGTGACAACTGCCCTTCCGCGGCTAGTGAAAAATAAATAAGGGCATGACAACTTTTATGACGAACTGTGAAAAGAAATGGATTTTACTTTGGAATCCATCAACATTAGAATAAAAAATGAGATGAAAGTGCTACAAATATTCATATTTTAAGATAATCCTGATCAGATAAACTTTTGCCTCGTTGCATCTACGATGTTTAGATATTCAATTACCAAATCTATAACTAGTTGTGCCTTCTAAATGTCGTTGCGAAAATATCTAAGGAGAAGAAAATTTCTAACAACAAATACTAATCTATACCCCTTTATAATGCACCTAAGCATTCTTTTCTACATCCACCCCAAATAATGCACCCCACTAGAGGTGGCCTAACCTTCATGCACCCAGCGAAACGTCCCCAGAAACTTGCCTTCATCAAAATTAACCTCTCAGATCTTTCCTCAGCTTTACTCATCCACATCCAATGACCATTGTTTAATGTGTCTAACTCATCCCTGTGGCCCACAACAGATCTCCCCCCACCTCCAGCATCATCTCAAGGAAAAGGAAACAAATATTCTGGAATTAAGGAAAATGAAACAAACGTTCTAGAAAAGAAAAAGACCATATATTACGTGCTGGGAAAAGAAAATCGGAAGACAGGGCACTATACTAGTCATAGAAATTCTTCCAAGAGAGGAAGAAAAATATTTCTGTGACAACATTTTGGTTCCAACGAGCAAGACACTATTCGGTAATTGGATTATTTCAATATAAGCAAATATTAAGTATAATTTTAGATGACAATACATTAAGAATATATGATACCACAAACCATAGCTTCCATAACAGAGGCTTTTTAGTTTTATCTGAAGTTCCACAATGTCCATTTGTTTGACACCAATAACTGATTGACTTTCAGTCATATCTCTTAATCCCTACAAAAGCGATCATTTTATTGTGAAAATATACTATCTTGGTATATTATCAGTAATCACGTCGAATTAAATACTAAAAATATTTATATTATCTCTATAAGCTCAGCTTTTACTTCTTCCAGCTCTGCATCTGCCCTGCGCTCCTTAATGATGAATACCTTGTTAGAAGATTCAATATCTTGCGATTTATTATCTATGTCTTTCAATTTTTTGTTTCATCTCATAAATCTTCTCCTTTTAACTTAAACTTTCTCTTCAATTGTTATATTTCTACCTCAAGTTTTTGTTTAACATCTAACAGCTTTTTCATATCATCTATCTTGTTTGTAGGCTCTATTTTATATATATGTGCAATTTGCAGTCAATGAGACATAAATAAATATATGATGAATCACGACAGAAGTTAAACATCTAGATGTTTTTGGAATATAATGTGCACAATTCAAAGCTTGCAAAAAACGACATAATCGAAAGGATAAAGCAATTCATAATTATTATGTCGACTTGACATTGAATCATGTCTATTTAACAGATTAATGAATAATTGTATGATAGAGTACTCTTAGGTGTCAGGCTACTAAAGGTTAGACCTTCAATCTCCTCGCCACAAGGTGTAGGGCTGTTAGAGACTAATCTCTTACCTCCACTACACTAGGATTATATAATCAAAATTGAACTAAACAATTAACTAAGCAAATAAGGCCTTGAACTATTACCTTCCTAAATTATGCACTATAAAGTATTTAAAGCCAGTTTCACTATTCAAATGATCAAAATCAGATTATCAACAGTTCGACCAAGCAGGTATATCAACAACTTACTAAACAGAGGCTATAAACAGAGCAAGCTAAGCAATCATAATCAGTATATTCAGCAATAATGAAATGAGTATCAAATTAGATACTGAATATAATGATCAAGCTCAAAGATAGTGAAATAAAAGTAATACTTTCGAGCATTAACAGGAAACAACTCTATAGTTCAAGGCTATATTCGCTACTTTAATTGTTTTAGTTCATCAATAGACTTATAGCATCATTGAGTATACAACCAGCATCAATGTGTAGATCTAGGAGAAAAACATCCATATTCTAAACGAGTTATTGTCAGGAAATACGTGGTTCTTGCCGGCGACGACAATGGCGAAGGGCGACAGGTGGGTAGGGGCGGCGCGGTGGTCGAATGTGATGACAGAGATGTTGATGGCCGGATCTGGTGCTCCACCGTCACACTGGCACCTTTGTTGTCGCCAGGATAGGGCATGTCATGGGAGCCAGAGAGGCTGAGGGGCAATGCTGGCGAGGGGAGGCGAAGCTAGGAGCGACATAGGGGAGGCAGAGGGGCGACGCAGGTGCCAGGAAGGCGGAGGGGCGATGCGGGCGTGGAATAGGTAGATGGGCGACGTGGGTGAGGGGAGGCGGAGGGGCAGGCCGCAAGGGTGGGGAGAAGTGCTAGGGTTGGGAGAAGGTGCGTCGAACAGGCGGAGAGGCGGGGTGTGAGGGTGGAGAGGAGTAAACTCCTTTTATAGTTAAGAATTTCATATCATAGATGGTTCGTGGCACGAATTATTTGTGATATTAGCTTATCATAGACGTTTCTTACCATATCATATAACTTTGATGGTCGAGCTAGCAAAACAGTCTGTGATTAGCTTTAACACAGACGATTTTTAAAAATCGTCTGTGATGAGACGTCTAATATAGGCCTTTCTATAGTAGTGTGAAAGCTAGAAGCTGTCTCAAATGGCTAGTTTCTCTTCAGCCAGAAATCAAAAGCCAACGACCCATTTGAAAGATGAAAGCTGGCTTGGAGTAGCTTCCCACGTTTCAGTGGATTGGTTCTAATTTTGTCACTAGAGTTGAATAAAATTACCCCCTTTCTATCAAGTATAAAATCCCAAACCTCACATCTCTCACCCTTAAGTCCGACACGTACCCCTCACAAATAAAAAGCGAGGCTGGCAAACACCAAATCTCTTCAGTCCAGCCATTCAGCCGTGCAGTCCTTTAGTCATGCAGACTAACTGTTTGCACCAAAATTTGGCAAGTCTAGTCACAATCGGCAATAAAGTCAGATACGGGAATTAACGGACAAGTTGGAAAGGTTTGGAGATATTTTGGTAACGGCAAGATCTTTAAGGAAATAACTGTCCGAGATAAGGCCGATACGGATCAAGATTTGAAACGTATTGTAGTCGGATACGATCGGCCGAAGGGTATAAAAGAAGGACCAGAGCAAGCTGCAAAAACAACAATACAATACAATCAACCAGCTTTTACTTTTCTACTTTTCCTGTAGACTAGGAGTAGCCTTTGTAATTTAGATCTCTCTTTGTAATCGATTTTGATCAATAAAGTTGCGCATCGCCGATTGTTGATCTTCGTCAATTACACCACAGGTTTGATTTGTTCTGATTTTGTTGTGCATCGCCTTCTTCAGAATCGATCTACCTTTATCCTCTGATTAGCCTTATTCGGCTAGTTAGACTTACCCTGTTACTTTGATTTTAATCGACTTCAAGTCGATTGAGTTCGAGCCGATTGATCGTTACGATCGGCTTTTGAGTAAATTTTATATTTTCCTTGTCGATTCTGAGTCAAATCGACCGCACGCTCAACTCAGGTGTTAAATGCGGTGTCTTGCTATCGTAAACCGTACTTCAAGTTTTTGACGCCAACACACTTTGCACGCCGGTGGGACCAATGTCTTCATCGGAAAGTCGATTCCACCATCCGACCAACGTTAGAAGCCATAATCGTCCCAACAATGGACGATTTGACCGCTGAACAACGTCAGGAAATAGAGGCTCGGAAGACTGCGTTGGAGGAGATGATGCTAAGCTGTTATCAGAAAACCAGACGTGGCGTCACTCAAAAATCCGCCCTGCCGACGGTCAACGCCCTAGGAGATGCGGGTGTCACAGAACCGGTAAGCCGATATCTGCCTGCTCAAGCCGAATTATCGGCTATGATTAATCAGTCTGTGCACCACACCTTAATAAATCAATCATCGGCTCTCATGACAACGCTCAAGCCGATGATAGCAAATAGCGTTAAATCTATAGCCCAGGAGTTAGCCTCGTCAGGAAGTCTACTTGACCCATTACAAGCTCTGCCGAATTATCCTGTTTTTTCAGTAGCACAAAATACGCAGAGCTCAACAGCCGATCCTAAACTGTCGGCTATAACCTCACCCCCTACCATGATGCCTACTCAGCCGACCGTAATATTGCCTAGAGATCCTCGGTCAAGTGGGGTGAGTCATTACCACTCCTACACCGATGCCGCTAAGTTAGACGCATCAATAAATCTGTCGCCATCGGCTCCTTTCTATGCTTTTCCCCAATCGGTTCCACAGCCGATTGGCTCCGAGAGATTCTCACAAGATCCTACCGCGCTTAGAAACCCAGATCCACACAGGGTAGTAACATACTCAGAACCGTTTGTCCCAGTGCCGGAACCTCAAATCAAGCATAATCGGCATGATCAGTATGATCGTGTGCCGATGATGCAGCATAATTGGCAACCCGAGCTTGCACTCGGGGGGCAGAATGCCAACTATGACCAACATTATCAAGGGCCTGCTATGCCAATGGCCGATAATGTAAATTGGGCCGATCAGATCTCCGCTATTTTAAGGGATCAATTCGGCATAAAGGCAAAGGTTATCGGCTACAGAAAACCGTATCCTGATTACATAGATCGCATGCCATACCCTCACAACTTCAGAGTACCAGATTTTGCGAAATTCTCTGGCGATGATTCAACTACAACTTTGGAACACATCGGACGCTTTATCGCTCAATGCGGCGAAGCGGCTCAGTCCGATGGACTAAAAATAAGACTGTTCCCGTTGTCATTATCCGGAGTAGCTTTTACCTGGTTTACCTATTTACCTCCGAATTCGGTCCACTTATGGAACGATTTGGAAAGCCAATTTCACGAATACTTCTTTTCGGGCAGTTTGGAGCTCAGGATTTCCGATCTAAGCTCTGTCCGTCAGAAATTTGGGGAATTGGTAACTGATTACATTAAAAGGTTTAGGGAAACTAGGAATCGATGTTTTAGCGTCACTTTGCCCGATAATCAACTTGCTGATTTGGCGTTTCAAGGGTTGGTTCCTCCGCTTAGGGAGAAGTTTGGAGGGCAAGAGTTCGCCGACCTAAGTCACTTGCTTCATCGTGTATCGGCTTAAGAAAGCCGATTCCCTGATAGTAAAGCGTTTAAAGATAGATTCAAGAACAATAATAATAAGGAGAAGGACAAGGCCAAAGTCAATATGGTCGAATATTGTCCCAGTGATTCTTCAGAAGACAATGAAGCAGAAATAAATATAGCCGAATGGGTAAAGGGATCTAAAAAGTCCTTAGTCTGTTCTTGGCTAAAGCCGACTAGAAATAAGTCGGAAGTTAAATATGCCTTTGATGTTTCCAAATGTGATCGTATTTTTGATCTGTTATTACAAGAAAAGATAATACGGTTACCCGAGGGACATGTTATACCATCGGCTGACGAGATCAAGAAACGCAGGTATTGCAAGTGGCACCATTCTTTTTCTCACAATACTAATGACTGCAGTATTTTCCGTCAACAGATCCAGTCGGCTATTGAAGACGGTCGACTAAAATTTGCTAACGAGCCGACCATGCAAGTTGATGCTGATCCATTTCCAATCAACATGGTTCAATGTTCGGCTAAAGGAAAGGAGCCGATGCAGGATGAGCCGAAGAAGGATCGGTAGGTTATTCAGCCGAATTCAGACGGTGGTCAAACACTAAAAATTACGATCGGCTCATTACAAATAGAAGCCGATCATGAAGAAAAAATTCGAGGACCATTAAACCCAAGGGTAATCCTCGGGTGGGTAAATGGTACAAGGCTGAAAAATCGCCATCAAAGCAATCGGCCAAAAGGCCGGGACCAACGTTTTCACAATTGATGGATAAATATGAAAGGATGAATAGTCGACCACGATGTCCTGCTCGCCGGTCGGATAATTTATATCACACTGAAAATGTAGAGAGGGCCCATAGAAGATGTCCTTCTTGGCAGTTTTGTTGAGAAAGGGGAGTAGCACTGCCATCCCCGTATACGTGCCCGAAGGAGCATTACCCCCGTGACGATTGGCCAAGGCAATCGGCTAAAGATAGGCTGTCTGGGCCGATTCGGGGTTACAGTGAAGGTTTCAGAAGGCCTGTTCACGAAACGATATCTGGACCAAAGCAAGTACCAAACCAGGTCGAAACGCGAAGGTCGAACATGGACCAAGAAAATCTAGTCGGCAAGATAAGAAAACCAGTAGAGCCTAAGCCTAGATGGTGTCTGTCCGGCCTTAGCCGGTCGCAACGCAGACGACTTCAGAGGCTAAGGACTCAAGAGATTCGGGAAGCCGACGCAGAGAAACAGAGGGACGAAACCTTCAATGAGCTTCGTCCGGTCAAAATTGTCAAGAAAGAATGGAGGAAAAAAGAACAAGCTGAAGAAGATTTTGAATCGGCAGACGATCTAGACTCTCCTATGATTAGGGATGATATACCCCCAATGGATATCAACATGGTGTTCACGTTGCCAGCCGAATTCAAAATCAAAACTGAATCGGCTAAAGAAACTTTTGCCCAATCTTGCTCGGGAGTCCAAAACGCAATCTTCGAGAAACCAAAAGATGATCATCGGCATTTGAAACCATTATATCTGAAAGGATATATAAATGGAAAGCCGATATCAAGGATGCTGGTAAACGGCGAAGCCACAGAAAACTTGATGCCCTACACGACTTGCAAGAAATTGGGTAAGTCCGATGAAGACTTGATTAAAATTAACATGGTTTTAAACGACTTCACAGGCAATCCCACAGAAGCCAAAGGCGTCATGGTTACAGAACTGACCGTCGGCAGTAAGACTTTGCCGACCACATTTTTTGTTATTGACACCAAAGGAAATTACAGCGTTCTGCTTGGAAGAGATTGGATTCATGCCAACCGCTGTATCCCGTCAACTATGCATCAACCGCTTGTCCAATGGAATAGAGAAGAAGTTGAAATTGTCACGGCCAACACATCGGCTCACATT